>OX465284.1:13612262-14212262 GCA_949987705.1 Thereva unica
AGTTAGATATTTTTGGATCCATGCTTCAAGATGTCGAATGTGGTCCCAGTGAAGGAAAGTTTTCGGGATTCTTCTTCAGGGAGGATAGTCAGAGCCCGTAAACCCCGGGATGGAGTACGTTGAGATCACTCCTTCATTGGGAGATCTCCTTAGATCTCCTGCGGAAGTAAGGGCACCTAATCGGAGAGGCGACTCGAAAAACGATCGGTTTCAGAGGACGAGGTGGCGCAGCCCGAAAACATTTTATGCGATATCTAGGAGCTGGTTACTTCCGTGAAGAGGCTGGTAGGGTCTGCGTGGCCTCCGGGGGAGAAAGGAATACCGATTTTCTTAATAAGAAAAGAATTAGATCATGTTCTTTAGGGTTCATGTTCATGTTCTTTAGGGCATAATAACCCGGCGAAAAGGGCGAAGGCTTGGGCCATACGGTTTGAAAAGCCTTCAGAAAAGTCGGACGCACCCATAATGAAGTCTAGAACGACTCCAAAGCCGATCTTCTGTCAAATAGCGGAAAGGGGTCGTCCATAAATTACGTGAGGCGATTTTTGCGATTTTCCGACCCCCCCCCCCCCCCCCCCTCCTATTTTGCTCGACCCCCTCCCCCCTAATGTCACGTGAGATTTTCCAGATTTTAACTTCTACGTGCCCCTCCTCTATTCCACTCGATTTTCCCGCCTATATTCGAGTCGTGCGTTTGGCTGGCCGGTGGCGGCTACACAATCGAAAGGCTACTATGCTACTTTCTGGCGTTTGTATAAAATTTTTTGTGTAGGATTTAGCCATATTTTAAGGTAACCTTTCACACACAGGTCGACAGCAGGCCGTGGCCTGAAAGTTTTCCTCACACCTCTCCGGCCGCCAGCTGGATGGGGCCTGCAATCCAAGAAAACTGAAAAAAATCTTTATATGAGTGGACAATTGTCATCAGAATGTGCCTAAAGATCTGGGATGGTAGCACGTAGTAAGTTGCTTTAATCGACCACTTCATACAAAAAATACTTCTATTCAGTCTCAAGCCGCGAATTTACCGCACGATTTCCCGCCGTATCCAGTCGGACCTGAAAGCAAGGCGCGAAAACCATTAACACTCGCGCATTCTCGCTTGTTCGCGGGTGTTCACGGCGTGAGTATGGAGCCGCCTAAGGCACAAACATATTAGAACAAAGGCGGTGACAGCGGCCGCCTGCGAGAGAATTTCCCATACATTTTATTTTTCCGCGCCGCCTGTCCATTATGTCAGCAAATATGGTGGTCCATGTATTTTAAAGGTTTTTCTAGTCATCAAACTGTTTGTTCCTTTAAAGTTTTCGTTGAGGACATGCACTTTTATTAACAGCCTGCTATGCTAAACTGTCGTCTTCGCTTGTGTGTTTGTAGGGAATCATGACGTTGCCTGCACGCCACTGCCTGTCAGGCGGATACCTGAAGTCCTCATCCTTCAGTCAGACGGAGTATTGTATTGCCTTCATCGGGCCGTGCCTGCGGACCTGTCCTGGCGGCGGCTTGTAAGTGAATGCGGGTAGTTAGTGGAGAAACATGTTTTACTAATTTAACCCAATTTTCTAGCAATTTTACACTGTTTTTTGAGGGGAAAAAAATTACGTGATATTTGCTGCGACCCCCTCCCCCTCTCCCCCATGTGAGCTTTGGTAAGATTCGGCTCGACCCCCTCCACCCCTAAACGCCTCACGTAATTAATGGACGACCCCTAACCTCCCAAATTTGGCGTGCTTTATAGCTATAAAATAAAAGCAAATAAACAAAAAAAAACATTTTTTTTTAAATTTTCTGACTCTTTTTCCGATCGATACTTCGCTGTGTGTGTTTTTGAAGAATATCCCTTTTCATTTTTTGTATAATATTTACGAAGTCCATTTTTGCCATCAAAAATCAATCTCGAGTCTTTTCTTGACATGAAACCCAATCCCTGAAAACAAAGATGTAATAACTCGCCCCCGTGCACTGCAAATACATTTCTGAGGGCAAATTGGGTTAACGAAAATTATTCAACAGGTACAGGATTGATGTTAAGGTAGGTTGGTAGGTAATTTTGCAAATAAAATGTTTTCTGCTAAACTTAGAGATACACATGGATGATGATAACATAAATAGGATTTCTAGTAATAAGTTTGTTTTTTAGGAAGGGCTAACCGCTAAGGGATATATTATAATTATACCGAAGGTATTTTCCATATAATTTGAGATTTTCGGAGAATTTATTGAGTTTAGAAATGATATGTATAGTTATATTTATAGTTACCTATGTAGAATCCTAATCATCCCTCTATATGCTGAGTGTGTAGGCGGATATGATGGAATATACGAAACATTTCATCTACCCTTGCAAGAACATTATTATAAAATAATGTGCTGAGATTAATTGTCTAATGACATAAGATGAGATAAAGCCGACCAATTTTGAGAAATATCTAAATATCTTTAAAAGACGATTGCGCCAATATCATGATTTTCTACTGTTGGCCTCGATAGCCTGCGGAGTAAGGCGCCTGACTGCTATCCCAAGGGTCCCGGTTTCGAATCCCGGCAGCCCCACGGTCCTTCGCCTTTTCCACTTTCCCATCTACATAACTTTCCTTCTTTCTTCTTCCCTCTTTAGATTCCTGATTTCTCCTGTCATAGCCTTTCTTAGCTCTTCCCCGCTCCACCAAAGCGCTTGTCATCGGTTGGTTGGTGTGATTCAACTCGTTTTAGGAGGCATAACTTTTTTTTTCTTGTGTGAGGTATTAGGTCCAAAAGCACTGCGGCTATTAATTTGGCCTATTGTACTACAGCCCCTACACCTCATATTTGTAGGCCAGACTAGCAGTCTTCCTAGTGGTTTGTCGCTTAGACTAGAGTGTTCAAGTAGGGACTCCTTGAACAAGAGACCCTGCTTTTCGCTATTGCGGGGCACTCACAGAGAATGTGGAGGGCAGACTCATCCTCTTTCGGGCAAAGCCTACATGTAGGGTGCTCCGCCCTTCCTATTCTCCATAAGTGGTAATTTAGTGCACAGTGTCCGGTAATAAAGCCAACAAGACATCACTTCTGCTGCGCCATAACAATTCCTTGGCCGTTTGCGGGGACGGCACCGGAAGGAACCGCTTAGAGTTGGCCAGTCCAGGCGCAGACCTCCAGCGTTCAGTATGTTTCATCAAAGTCCGATCGGCCAGGGCCCTTTTCAGCAAGCTGGAAGGTGCCCCAATAGCCGGCTCTGGACCAATGAATGTAATATCAGAGCCCTGTTTAGCCAGGGCATCCGCACTTTCGTTGCCTTTGAAGCCCCGGTGACCCGGGACCCAGACAAGGGTAATTTGATTGAGAACACCCAACTCATAAAGAGCACGTTGGCAGTCCCAAACTAATTTCGACTTGGTCCTACGGGACCTTATCGCTCTAATTGCCGCTTGGCTATCAGAGAAGATAAAAATTCGTTTATTTTGGTAGGTCCTTCTTAAGTTTTCATAAGTGCCTGCCAGAATAGCGCGCACCTCTGCTTGAAAGACAGTTGCTAGAGTGATTAGGCTTATCGCCCGGCTAAATCTGGGGCTTTCACTTTTCAGATTCCGGCACCTACACCTGTCTCCGTTTTAGGCCAACCGTGTACCATACTAGTCTGCCCGGCAAAACTTTAGGAAAAGTCCAGGTTAGCTAATCCTGTATGTGCACAGAAGGTTGCAAGGAGGCATTACACTCCAGCGAGTTGTTTCTCTACCCCCCGATGTCAAAGTCGAGATAGTAATGGTTGGGAGTAAGTGGGATAACCCTCACCGATGTATCTACACCTTGACGTGGTGGTGAGGCTTGTGTGGTCCCGTTAGGACGCCCTGACTAAGATAGATACTTAAAAGCAATGGATACAACAATGGAAATTTGTACCCCAGGTGGTAAACCTGCAAGCCAGGGAAATCCACCCTCTACGGAGGCCGGCCTCATGGATTCTGGGGGAGGCCATCTATTGCTTACGAGGAACAGGGAAGTGGACGACTCGCATGTCAACGCAGTCACGCAGGAAAGCGTAGAAGCGGCGGCGAGCGAGCTAGTGAAGCTGAACCTGGAGGTATGCTCAGAGAAGGTGGACAATGCGATGCAGCAATGTGTCAAGAGGTCAGCCGGCTCTGGGCCTACGTTAGCGCAGGAATCCGACTCGGAAGTGAGGCTGCGAAAGCAGCTGAAGCAGAAGAGGAAGAGGGAGCGCAGAAGACAGAAGAAGGCAACTTCATCTGTTGGGGGATCACGTCGTCAAAATGCCTGTGTGACGGACACTTCTAAGTGGAGGGTCAGTCGCATAGGCAGATATGGTGACGCGAAAAACGGCGGTACCATTCTCACCGTATGGTGTCCGAAGGAGGAGGCGGAGGCGGTCAGGCGTGCAGGGGGGAAACTCAACTGCGGGCTGGACCTTGCCTACGTGCGATTCCAGAAGGACAAGCCGGAGGAAATGGTAGAGCCGGCCGGAAAGGCAGCTGAACAAGGGGACCAGTGAAATGGAATCCTCGTCAGCTGGGCGGGAGGTGGGCCAGTTCCGGCAATTAAAGGTTTGCCAGTTGAATCTACACCATAGCAGAGCAGCATCAGCAATGATGACGCGAGGCTTCGGTGAGATGAAGCTGGATATTGCTCTCATACAGGAACCCTGGATCTACAAGGGTAGGATTAGGGGACTATCTGGGAGCTTTGACACTCTGTACGTTCCCAATGCGAATGAAAGAGTGAGGACGTGTGTGCTGGTGAAACACGGAGTGCAGGCGGTTTTACTGCCGCACTTGTGCACACCAGATCTCACAGCAGTACGCGTAGGTACTGGAAGTGGGGCTTTCATTCTAGCCTCAGCCTACCTTCCGTACGATTCGCCAGATCCTCCGCCCACCAGGGAGTTGGAAATTCTGGTTATTACCTGTGGCGAAAAAGGCACAGGGTTAATAGTTGGTTGCGACGCAAATGCACACAACACGGTGTGGGGAAGCACCAACGACAACCATAGAGGAGAGGCTTTGCTCGAATTTGTGGAATGCAACAATCTAGTTATTGCAAATAGAGGGGTAGAACCAACCTTCGTCGATGCTAGACGAAGGGAGGTCATAGATATAACTCTATGCAGCAACCGGATGTTGACAAGATTGACCAACTGGGAGGTGATGGATCGGACGACTATGTCAGATCACAGAGCCATTTCATTTGAGATAGAGTACGGAACCCCGGGCAGGGGAGACGGAATTAGAACAACGAGAATTCCCCGCAACACGGACACGTCTAGATATACTGAAATGTTGCGCAGGAATCTCGGGGAGCGCGTGCCAAGGGCACCGAAAACCACAAGAGAAGCAGAGTCTCAGTTGCATGTCCTGCAGACAGCGATAGAGAACGCTTTTCGAGTGGCGTGTCCTCTTACGTCAGTGGATGACCATGATCCCACACCCTGGTGGTGCAGGGAGCTGGAGAAACTGAAGAAAGAGGTCAGAAGGGCTTTCAACCAAGCGATGAGGTGCAATGACCCGGTTGCCTGGGAGAATTACAAAGCCAAGAAAAGAGAAATGAAACAAACTCTGCGACGACGGAAAAGGGAGTCGTGGAGGGATTTCTGCTCGAGCATGGAGAGCATATCTGAGGCCAGCAGACTTCAGAAAATGATCTCCAGGGACCCGGTCTCCAAAGTCGGACTCGTTCGTGACCCGTCGGGGAGGATGACGGAGACGCTGGAGGAAACCAACAAGATCCTGATGGAAGTTCACTTTCCTGGCAGCTATATCTCGGGTAAATCTTGGACTATTCGTAACAGAATGGCTACAAGGATGAACCGAGAGGAGGCTAACGGGGTGGTGACGGAGGAAGGGGTGAGACGTGCAATAGACACATTCTCTCCCTTCAAGACATCGGGGCGTGACGGAATATTCCCTGCGCTGCTTCAATGGGGCAAAGATATCATTGCACCCAGGCTTAGGGGAATATTCGTTACCTGTCTAGCAACAGGATACATTCCGGCGGTGTGGAGGGAAACCAAAGTGGTATTTCTCCCTAAGCCAGGCAAGAAGGACTACACCGAGGCGAAGTCCTCCAGGCCAGTCAGCCTAACATCCTTTCTGTTGAAAACAATGGAAAGAGTGGTGGCAGACCACCTGGAGAGTACTATGCTAAGGAGGCACCCTTTAAGTAGAAGCCAGCACGCTTACCAGGCTGGCAGATCTACAGAAACGGCACTTCACCAACTGGTGCGAGTAGCCGAGGGGGAACTGTATACCGGAGGCATAGCGATGGCCGTTATTATGGACATCGAAGGCGCCTTCGACAAGATACAGTTCAACAAACTCAAAGACGCTCTGGTGAGGCGCGAGGTCAGCCCCATGATTGTAAGGTGGGTGGACAGCATGCTGAAAAACAGAGCGGTAAGGATTCAGACAGGAGACTCGCGGCTTCGAGGGAGGGTCAGCAAGGGATGCCCACAGGGCGGGGTCCTATCGCCCCTCCTGTGGAACATCACTGTGGACACTCTGCTCAGACGGCTAGAGGTAATGGGCGTGCATACCGTTGGGTATGCAGATGATGTAGCGATTGTGGCACGTGGCAAGTTTATGAGCACTACGGCAGATATCATGAGGAATGCACTCCAAGTGGTTGAGCAGTGGTGTACGGAACAGGGCCTCACCATAAATGCCAATAAGACAGACGCGATAATCTTCACTAGGAAGATTAAAGATCTGGATTTTCAGCCCCTCATGCTTTTTGGATCGAGGATCAAGGTGTCTGGGATGGTCAAGTATCTGGGTGTATACTTGGACTCGCGACTAACCTGGAAATACCACGTTGAAGAGAAGATTAAGAAGGCGACAAGGGTGCTTCACCAGTGCAGAAGAGTATGTGGACTAAGGTGGGGTATCTCACCAAGATTAGCATACTGGACATATACCATGATGGTGAGACCCATCATAACTTATGCCTCGGTGGTCTGGTGGACTAAAGCCACACAGAAAACCGTCAAGAGGCATTTGGACAAGGTGCAAAGAATGGCCTGCGTAGGTGTGAGCGGTGCTTTCCGCACCACACCCGCCGCGGCATTGGAGGCGCTGTTAGGTCTGCTGCCGTTAGATCTCCAGGTGATGAAGACTGCGGCAGCCTCAGCGATTCGGATGAGACGTGATGCCGCATGGCAGGCGTCAGGAACCTTATATGGGCACATGAAGATCCTGGATCGCATTAAAGGGATTAGGGAGCTCATGATGCCCATGGAAGGGATCACAAAAATGAGGGTGACCGAAAGGTATCATAAAACCCTCATAGGGAACGGAACGCTCCCCGAAGGGAGACCGGAAGACATATATATCTTCACGGACGGATCCAAGATTGACGGCAGAGCAGGTGCGGGAGTCTTCTCGGAGGACTTAAATCTGACCTGCTCTCTGGCTTTGGGGAATTACACCTCAGTCTACCAGGCGGAAATGCTTGCTCTGCTGCACGCGCTGGATCACATAAGTGAGGGTCAGGTGCAGGGAAGAAGTATCCTTATAGCACTGGACAATCAGGCTGTGATTAAGCGCATGAATCAGACAGAGATTAATGCGTCTCTGGCGTTGGAATGTGTCCAAAAACTGAACAGGTGTGCGAAACAAAACAACGTGACGCTAGCTTGGGTTAGAGGACATACAGGCATCGATGGGAACGAAAAGGCTGACAACCTGGCAAAACAGGGGTCAACCTCGGAATTCTGGGGACCGGAGCCATACTCTGCCATTGGCAGAGGATTGGTGAGGAACTGCATCGAGAAATGGGTCGCTGAGGAACACCGGAGACGGTGGGACGCTATGACCACGTGTAGGCAGGCTAAGATGGTGCTTACGTTGCCGATTACCGCAGCCAGAAGAAGGATCCTGCATATGCAAAGGAGAACCCTCAGATGGTTGGTGGCACTGATTACAGGACACGGATGTTTCAGGTATCACCTAAAAAGAATGGGAATTCTGGAGGATGACACCTGTCGGATGTGCCTGGAGGAACCTGAGACGGCCACACACATAGTGTGTCACTGTCCGGCGGTGGCGAGGAAAAGGGCTGCCATAACTGGACTCCATTGGATGGAGAACATGAGGCAGACTCCCTTCAATCAGCTGCTTGCGATAACTAGGGGAGTCGAAGTAAGGGAGCAATGGGACAACCCACTGCAACCCCAATAAGATGACTCTAGGCAGAGGGACGAAAAGGGACCCGCAGATAGTGGTCTGATTCGGTATCCCTCGAAAATCTATATATATAAGTGGGATAACAATATCACGGCTAGGTTGTGGCAGTTTTCTTCTTTCCGACTAGAGCTGCTGATAGACATTACACAATACATTCGTCGACGGTACAAATGGGGTTTCCCTGAGCCTCTAATCTTTCACATAAAAAAATTGCTTCAACTATCACCCACTACACTCTACAAAACTATGCAGACTATTATAAACAAAAGTCTTATCGAATACCACGAGTCTAGACAAAACCTACATAGCAAACAGTACGACTTTAGACCAAAAGGATCCACCAGGGAGCTTTAACTGTGTTTGACACAGGATGTTGGTTGGATTACTGGACACTGACACCCTAAATTACCACTTAAGGAGGGATAGGAAGGTCCCCACCTGCAGGATTTGCGTCCACGATCTCTGTGAGTGCTCCGCGAGGAGCAGGGTTTCTTTGTTGGACGTATCCCTGCTCGAATATTCTAGTCTAAGTGGAGCGTGAGCTGATTACAAAAAACCTGATCCGTCGATTAAGAGTATGACATTTTTTGAAGTGTTACTACTCACAGTGACCATGAGAAATATCTTGGTCCCCCTGGGCGAAAGTTGTGCCAAGTTTGGTATCCACGTTTTCTGGAAAATTTTTGGGACCGCGACGTGACCTATTGAGTAAGAACTTGAAATTACAGAGGGTGGCCAAATTATTATACTCAACTGATTTTTTTGTAATAAAAGTACAAGAAAGTTTTGATGGAAAGACTGGCCCCACAGACAACAGAATGGTTCCCAGATGGAAATTTCATATTTATGCATGATTCTGCACCCTGTCACAAGGCCAAATCTATCACCAAATATTTAAAAGATAATAATATCAACACTTTGAACTGGCCTGGTAACTCCCCTGACCTGAAACCCATCGAAAATGTGTGGGCAGTCCTTAAAAATGAAATAGCCAAAGAAAAAATTGTAACCAATAAAAGTTAGTTGATTGAAAACATAATCAAAGCATGGCACAACACTCCGAAACTGCAACAGGTAGCTGTATCATGCATTGAAAGTATCCAAGCTATAATAGCAGCAAAAGGAGGAGTTACTAAATATTAAAATATTTTTTTTTTATTATTTTTAGTATAGATAAGGAATAAACTGAAGTTGCAAATGTTCAATTATATTTGAAATATGTTCAAATAAAATATTACAAAAATACAGAAAATTTTGCTTGAGTATAATAATTTGGCCACCCTCTGTACTCTTAAAATATGGTACTTACGGGGTAAAAAAAAATATATTGGTCTGCCTGGTCAAATTGGGCGGTAATGCCTTGGCAGACCACTTTTTTGTTGTAGTTTTGGGACCACAACTGACCTATCGAGTAAGAGTTTCCAACTACAACCAAATTAAAGTTTGAACATTTTTATACTAGAAAAAACAGGTTTGCCGGATCTGTGATGGTGCCAAGTGCCTGACAGACCTTTTGTTTAATCACCTTAATAACTTCCATACCGGTTCTCGTACAGCAACATAATTGGGCTTGTTTTTTAGATAATTTGTGTTCTTTTATTTGCTATAAAACTTGAGTGATTCTATTTAGGAGTTTTTTATATTTTCCATCTAAGCCTCCAAACAATTCTCGCTTTTTGGCATTTTTGTCATTTTTATCAGAAAAACGCATAATGAAGAGTACTTTCTTTCTTAAGTGTCGTGAGTTTTTAATTTGAACTAAAAGTTCAAACACAAAGTTCATCATTCATTCTATTCCTTACTTGCTACTTCAAACTAAACTTACTATTAGACCACGTAATGTAACCAAATACAAGAAAAGACGATGGTGCATTGATGTCCTGTGAATTTAGACTTCCACTTAAAACACCACAAAATCTAGTCCCGTCTTGTTGCTAAGGAGAAATTCCTTTAAAAGAGGAAAAATGATTTTTCTCACCACAAGTATCTTGGCTACAGCAGCAGTTGTCGATAATTATCTGTAATCATCCTGCTTATGTTAATTTCGAAAACCGAATGAAAAGAGCTTACTAACTAGAACTAGCCGCTTTATGATGATATACACGAGTCGTCGTCTTCTTTTCTAAATCATCTCTTGGCTAAAATAACATGAAACTTTGCAAAAATTTAAATTTATCATTGATACAGCACCACCAGCTATGACGCATATTTACGCACTAGAACCGCCTCTATTTATAGTAATCAGAGTCAACGTTCCACATATGTGTCATACTGTGTGCAGACTGCCGAAGCACAGTCAATCTAGAGGAAGAAGATGTTAGGTCGTTGAATAGCGGCAAATAAAAGTCGCGTCGGAAATTTATTAAATTTATTTTTAAAAATTTGTGTTTTTTTAATAAAAAGTATATTTCCTATAGCATTACGTAAATTTATTTTAAGTCTCTTTGCAAAAACATCGTCACGATATGTGCTCTGAGAAAATCATCGTTTTTTGTTAGTTCTTTCCAAGGTCATATTGAATTCACAAACATCGGATTTATTTACCCTTACTTATCAAGGATAGTAAAGAAATGTTTATCCGAATAAAATGGATTATTCTTACATGTTCAAAAGATGAAAAAAAGGACTAAATAATCATTTTAATGTAATTTTCGATTATCGTATTATATATACTTGATTCTTTTTTTCCAATGGCGCTACAAGAAAACTCGAATCATCTAATCGTTTTCTCTAGTCTTCTCGATTTTTGGCCGAAGTTCCGGTTGTAGTCCGGGACACACATTGTCTGTTCCTAAAACAATCAACTGGTCTAATTTTCAGGGACTTGTAGCCTCGAAAACAGATCTGCTCGCCACATCTATCAGCTCAATGTGTGAACTAAAGATGGCTGCAACGCAACTCGCTGAGATGCTGATCTCCTCCTACCATCACAGCAACCCGTTTCTTCCCCCCAGCCATCGTGTAATGTGCCCTAGTGGAACTGGCTGCAATGTGTAGGGAAGTTAGGCGATTATTCAATAGGAAACAACATGCTGGACAAAGGAAATAATACAGGTACACCCTAACAGGTTACAATAAGGAGATGAGACGCTTCAAAACGACTGCCCGGAGGAAGCATTGTGAGAGCCTGCAAACTCTACCACAGGCAACAATACTCCAAAAGTTTCTCTCCAAAGACTCCTTCAGTGGAGTGGACCGTCTTAAAAAGGAGGATGGTTCATACACCTCTAACCACTCCACCTCTCTGAACCTTGAGGTGCCTGTTCAGCGAGCACTTTTCAGGGTCAATCCTCCAGACCGCTTGCTCCCGAGATGCTAGTACAGTCATTGAATCGTTCCAGACTGTTACTCCCGGAGCCTTTCTTGGCACACCTTCGATCGGGAGTAGTTACCTCTTTTCAACCCGGAGGAGATAACATTTTCTCGCATTCGCGCTTCTCGACAATTGAGGATACATTCCAACCTAAAGCTGTTGGTGGGATATCTAACCGTCTGTGTATGGCTACGATATCATCCCCACAACCTAGGACTGTCTCAGAAAAGACAGAGTGCCAATTCTGCATAGAAGGCGACGAGATTTTCACACATATGTTCTGTGAATGTTCTGCTCTGATGGGTTGCTCCACACTGACATAATAATAATAATAAGGGGGCCCCAGTCATATTTTACCCCCAAGCCCCGAAAGATTTGATTCCGAGCCTGATCAGGGGCGCAACAACTACAAATGTAAAGGTAAAGTCCAACAAAAACTTAGATCCCAAGTAAGTTTGAACGTGGCAAAAGGCTCGATACAAAAAGCTTATATGGCACCCAAGACAGACACGGCCTGACCAAAAATTCTACTTTTCCAAATGCAGCCCTCTACAGGCACAAACAAATAAAATGCGCTAGTAATAGTCCAAACTAAACACGTTACGTTCACCCTTTTTCTAGACTAAAGCAAAACTGGAGCTTTCCGAAGAGTCCACCTGTGACGAACCCACTCTTTCCACGCAATTTCACTTGACACTTGGATCACTGTCCAAATTTCAAAGCTAAAATGTTAGATGCCATTGAACACTGAAGCACTGATACGGAAAAAGGCGATCCTGTGTGAATGTTAATGAAAAATTCATCACGGAAGCCACTGACACGAAAAGTATCGGCGCCGTGCCGTCACGGATATGTGTGAATCGACCTTTATCCGTATTCGACGCACTCTCCTTGGCGATTTAAAGCCAGGACACACATCCGCACCGGGTGTCGGGCGGCACACAGGGAGAAAGTAACAAGTTCAATTTTACCAGTCAGTCCCCATATTTCCGTGTCCGCACAGTGTAAAATTACTTGAGTTTAGTATTTACGCGGACACAGTGCGAATATGTGTAAAGTTGACCTCGGATATGCGAAAGTCGATTTCTGTGGGAATATTTACAGAGTCTAGTACCTTAAAGTGCCCTCCGCTAATTCCGCCCCAAGATCCAGATTCTTTTATATTCTGAGCGCTGCAATAGTCGTATTTTCGCTTGCCACAAGGTTCAAAGGAGGTATAACATAACGTTTAGGGCATCTGTAGGTGTGGAGCGAAGTGCGCCTGCTATGCATAACTCCGCACATCTTTGCACTTTCTGTAGTTTGTTTAGCACAGTGGACTTATTTAAGGTTGGCCACCATACTAAGTCCCCGTATAGGAGTATTGGACGGACAATCGCTGTGTCGATCCATCGTACTATGTTAGGGGAGAAGCCCCATTTCTTGCCTATGGATTTTTTGCAAGCGAAAAGCGCTATGTTCGCTTTCTTAATGCGCTCTTCTGTGTTCTCATTCCTAAGGAGCTTTTTGTCCCGGGTTACTCCCAGATATTTGGCACTGTTAACAAGTTGGGCCTGCCATTGTTTAGCCGGGGAGGAATTAGGGGTGGGGTTTTATACCTCCTCGTAAAGAGGACTAATTCTGTTTTTTTAGGGTTAACGCTGAGTCCACGGGTGGCAGCCCAGTTTGAAAGAGTTACTAACGCTGCCTCCATGATATCACAGGGGACTTGTGGAAATTTTCCATTTATGATGATAACAATGTCATCCGCGTACGCCAGTACATGGTGTTCCACTGCCTCCATGCGTCGCAACAGCTGGTTCACAGTCACGACTCATAGAAGTGGAGAAAGTACTCCTCCTTGCGGGGTACCTCTTTTGACGGCCCTTCGGACCGAGCGGTCGCCAAGGTTTGAGATCACGATCCTGCCGGTAAGCATTTGAT
Organism: Thereva unica; assembly: GCA_949987705.1. Taxonomy (NCBI): domain Eukaryota; kingdom Metazoa; phylum Arthropoda; class Insecta; order Diptera; family Therevidae; genus Thereva; species Thereva unica. Next base: position 13,625,670 of record OX465284.1, read on the forward strand.
GTATAAGAGACACCAGCGGCGCCTAGATCCTCAGTTTCGCCAAGGCCAGAGTAATGGCGTCCGGGAGCACGTTATTAAACGCTCCCTCTATGTCAAGGAAAGCTACCAATGTGTATTCTTTGACTTGGAGAGATATTTCTATGGTTGAAACCAATTAATATGGTTGAAACCAATAAATATGCCCTTAGATTCTTGTTTAGCAATTTGGAATAAGTGACTATTCGAACGCAATGTTAAGCCTACGATCTCTGGTGAACAGCTGATGAAAGGGTAATGGGGTTCGACGCTATCCGATACTAACTTGATTGAACGATTAGACACCTAATTCTAGTTCTTTAGAACAGAGTCAACACCAATATCTTCTTGTTTGTGCCCTCCAATCACGTGAAAAATCAATTACAGAAGCACGTTGGTCAAATCTGCGAAACCAAAATGGACATGGCTGCTTTAGATGGTAGTTTGCATGACTTTTCAGCAAATCTATTATGACTAACCTTGTTTATTATTGGAGTAAACAAGCGTTACGTTTAAAGACATTATACAGACAATGTTCTAAAACAAAAACTGTAAAATATTAATTCGTCTTGCTGTTCTAAAATAATATATAGTGGAAATTTTCTATTACATTTGTATATCAAAATATGATGCCAGATGGGATCCCGATGCACGATTCATTAAATTTGTTTAAATTAAGCCCGCAATTATTAAGTAAACAAGTACTCATACAAAAGAGAGAATATTTTCCACCAAACTTTCCTTTATACATATAATCCATATGCATGTAACGAAACAAACAAAAAAAAATCGTTGCCGCTCATAAATAATGAACGATTTTACACGTTTTCCACCAATCTATCTTTCCGGCTGATCTATTTTAAAAGCCTCTTAACGAATTTACTCACATGTAGGGGGTGGTTACAACCTCGTCCAAAGCGGCAAAGCAGCTCCTTGAATACACTCAAAATCAATTCACAATTACCGCCATAGGCCATAAGAAAATAACGAAAACACGTGAGGAACTTTAATGGAGAGATTCAAGTCCATTTTTGCATTTATGAACTCCGGGAAATTATTAGGCCTGAACTGTCTGTTGCTGGTGCTGCGTTTGGAAAAGTACGCGCAAAGAGAATTACAGATTTTATGTTGTATAATAAACTTAAATGGGGAGTTTATTAATCTTCCTTTCTTGTACTGGTACAATGCCGTCTTTTCGGACAAAACATGGAAAGATCTTTCGATTGTTGATATACAAATGGAAGTTATGCATCAAGATGCCTGAACTGCTCACAACAGTCGAGCTAGCTAGAGATTTGAGATGTTTATATTTTTGGGGAAAGATTCTTAGATGTTTTCCAAAAGCACATACACGATAGAACGCCTTTGAAGTCGTTGAAAGTTTTCTTTGTACTCAAACAAAATTATTTCATGTGCGTTTCTTCGTGCAAATCTCTTTGCAAGTCCAAATTCGTAAACAAGAAATGTAAAAATATTCCTCCACACAGTCCACGTGAGCTCTGGATGTCTTACATTTGTTGCTAATACATAGTATGTAATTCCCTCCAACCAGTGGCGTAGCAAGAAAAATGTGAGTAGATTACATAAGTGTCAAGTCGACATCAAAAGTGTAATCGACTCGTATTTATGCTTTTTTCGACAAAAATCGACTTTCTCAGTTGTCGAAAATTTAACATCGTCTCAAAGTCGTCAAATTGATGAAATAAGACCAGAAGAAGTGTATTAGAGGAAGTTTATTAACCATTGACGGCACAGTATTTACGAAAATCTAAGCTACAGAAATATCGAGAGCAAGCGTGCCGGTAAGAGCTAGCGGGATTTAGACCACATCGAGGATCATCGTTTTCATCGAGTTCAAATCCGCTTTTGATTGTATCGATTGGAACAGCTTGTGAAGAGCCTTGGAAACCGGACTCGTGCCGTTGAAAATCATCTAACTTCTCCAAGCGTCGAACGATGGTTCAACCAGCAGCGATCGTATTCGAAGCGAGTTATCCGACGAGTTCCCGATTCAAATGGGTGTCCGCGGCAGGGAGACGTGGCTTCGCCACTTCTCTTCAACGTTGTGATTGACGCGATTATGTGCGAAGCATTTGACTCGGAGTTCGACACGACGACAGTGCAACTCCGTAACCGACTTGATCTTCGCCAACGATAGCGCCGTCTTCTCCGCCACGGATGCCGAAGCAACGGACATCTTATACGACATTTCTCACATGGCCCAGTCATATGGGTTAAAAATCAATGCGGATCTAGGGCCAGTGTTAACCTCGATCGAACCCAAATCGAACAGGTTCCTATGTTCAAGTATTTGGGGTCATTGGTTGAGGATACGAAAGTGGCATCGACGGTCGACGTTCACGACCGCATCGATAGCAGCATTCGCTTCGCTCAAGTGGTGCATATGGAAATGAACAATTATTACCATAAAAACGAAAGTACGCCCTTACCGAACGTTGATCCGTCAGATTCTTTTTTATCGATCCGAAACGTGGACACTGTTCAGTCGGCATCTGCGATGCTTGAGGCAGATTCTCGACGTTCGACCTTCGAAACGAGACAGTTAGACAAAGATGCGGTCAGCAGACACTGATTGAAGAAGAAATACAAAAACGTCAACTACAGTGGTTTTTGTCCCCAAACCCCCTCCCCCCGTTCCTACGCCACTGCCTCCAACATAACACAACTGATGCATACATTAAGAAGATTACGTCCTCCATAAACAAACGTAAATATTTCGTCGATTCGATTCTATGAATGCGCTTTAATGATAAATTAAAAACAGAATAAAACCCAGATTCAAAAGCACCCACATTTTGCGTTAGCATGAAGAGAGACAAGATGAACAATTTAACGTACAACTGAAAACAGCAATATTCGCCTGAAGAAACACAAATTAAAGGCATTTTTATTTACAATAATTCCTTTTCAAGGTTTATCGATTCATTTTAAATAAAACGTGGGCGCGCTGCTTTAGGGAAGAATTTATTGTCTTTTGTTGTGGGGGTGGTGGTAGTGCTGGCGTATTCTCTCCTCCTCTTATTACATACATTTTCAGAACACTTCCTTACAAAAATTTGAATTGAATGAAATACGGCCGAAGGGGACTCTACTTTTTTTTTAAGAAGATTTGCTTGGACGTAAATAGATTTTGTGTGTTTTCAGTGGACTTAATTTCGATTTTAATGCGCGCGTTTTGGGAGGTAAAAAGCGGGACGACAACATTAAAAAATCTTTTCAAGCAATCAACATTATAAAAATCACCCAAAAGAAATCTAGAATGAATGAAATATAGGAAATCTACGTTCACGACAACATAGATTCAGTTATCAGTTAATCGAGCAGATAAGGACTAAATGTTTCATGAATTTCAAAGTACCTGGATTATAAAATTGAGAAATTTTACTTATCAGAGTGCAAACATTACTTGAGAATTTTTACTGTAATTATTGTATAAAGTAAATTAGGGATGGGGGAGAATTAAAGAAATCCGCCTTTTTGTTAATAGGCATGTTAATCTGGGAAATTTCTCCTTAAAAGTTAATTCCAGTTGTATAACGCTTTGGTTGAGAGAAGACTTTATATTTTAAATTTGAAATGGCCAAACAGTTTATAGAGATTCGAATGAGCTTTAAAAAGAAATTCAAGTATGACACATATTTCTTCTTTTTAAATGGAGCTGGCCAACCAAATTCAAATGGTAAATGGTTTTATTTAATCTACACCAACCTCTAAGGATTTGAACCTTCTGATTTCCAGCCTAATAACAATAATTTTCGTTAGATAATTCCAAACCATGAGCTTAAAATGTCCCTTGATAACTACTCTTTGGAAGAATTCGTTCATAATTCCTATTCACAAAAGTGGTAGCAAGAATGAAATATCTAGTATTGTTGCAGTCTTACTTAGCTCACTGGATCTACCAATTTCTTTTTCTTGGATCCAAATCAGGAACCATTGAGGCGTCATCCGGTGTCCCTCAAGGTAGTCATCTTGGTCCTCTCCTCTTTATTCTATCAATTGATGACATTGTTCCCTTTCTAAGATATTGTAGAATATTGATTGACGCTAATGACATCAAATTGTACCGTCACATAAAGAGTATCGGGGATTGCAAACTTTTGCAAGTTGACCTTGACACCTTTAATTCTTGGTGCGCTGACAACCTGGTTCTTAATATTAGTAAATGTAAAATCATGACTTTTAGTAGGAGTCGTGATCCTATAATTTTTAACTACACCTTTTCTAATGAGGGGATCCCTCGTGTTAATTTTGTTAAATATCTCGGGAATAGATTTGATAGTAGGCTGGATTTTTCCATTCACATCAACTATATAGGTAGTTTAGTCGTGGATTTTATTAAAAGGTGGTCCAAAGAATTTAACATTCTGCTCCATTTCTTCGACTGCGCACACTGTCCCAAGAGAGAGTTCAGAAACTGCAGTCCTTTTAGACGATATATTCCCATCGGACTGGTTTAATAGATTTGGGGGTCAACTGACCTTCGAACTGCTATGCGGTATGGTACAAGGCCAGCAATTTCACGCTGTCTACACTTATATCAGCAAGGCATTTGATCTGGTAAGCCACCATATTTTATTTATGAAACTACATATTAAGATTTGGGATATCCGGCCCCCTTTTGGATTGGATAACATGCTATCTTAACGAAAGAACTCAGGTGGAAAGATGTCAGGGTTTCCTTTCAAAAGACATCAATGTAACCTCAGGACCGAATAAATCTGTCGCTGAGGAACCTCTATAATCCTTCGGATTTTCACAGCAACGGACAGGCTCAAAACCGTTGACCTCCTGCCTCTATCCCTTAGGCGGAAATTGCTCATATCTTATTTTACCCTGGATGTCCTGAACACGCTTACCACACTGCATTGCCGTAATGATTATCTTTATGTCCTTTCACTGTATCGGACCAGTTCAGAGATCTAAAGTCTCAAGGCAATTATGGCGGCGGATTTCCATATGGAGATTTTCAGTGAATGATTGCCTCCACAGCAACTGTGGAAACTTCCACAACGCTTTAGTAATGGACAAGTAAGCATTCCGTTGAACCCTGCTGCATTTGAGGATCGCCATGGCGTGTTCTGTCTGGGGCACTAGACTATAGCGGCATAAGTAACAGGTTTAAGCATCGTTTCTTACGTCCAGTACATCATTTGTTGTGTAACATCCCAGGTGTCACCCGGTTATCCCGTCGAAACATGCGCATCTCCATACATATACTCGGACTTGATAAAAGAAACAAAACAGTCACGGAAACAAAAGTCGCCTGTGGGCGCTTGCCTTAAATGTTTACAATTGGGGCTCCAACCAAAATTCGTCCAAAAATAAATTTCAGATATTCAAAGTAATTTTTGAGTGCTCCAACAGCAATTTGCGTTTTTAGAAGTGGAGCTCCAGACCAAAATCGCTCCATACATTTTTTAGGGTATTCTGAATGATATATCCTGCTTCGCCCCCGCTAACGTCCGACCTGGACGCAACAATTGATAAATAGTCAATTCGTCAGCACTCAGAAATCACTCTGAATACCTGAAAAATTATTTGGGCGGCCATAGCCACAAGCACGGTCCTGCCAACGCTTAACCCCACTACCAGAAGCACCGGATTCGTGAATTATACCCCATTGGATGGAATGGTCAAGTTATACCCCCGACAATAGGTACGTTCGTCGTCGATTGGTTATCGAGGAGACACCAGCGACGAGGTGCCTTTAGTCTTTTATGTGAAGGACTTAATGGCAGTAAAAATTTGATTTATCTGTTAATATTAGAGGCGTTCAGAAAATATACTATGATTTTTGTGAAATTACATAATTTAACAGTTGTGGTAGTCCCCACTTAGCGAGTATAGTAATAATATTAAGAGTAATGTAAATATTAAGTGTAAAGAAAATAAGGAGAACATCTTGCAAAAAACATGATAACTATTAAAGAATGAATAGCAATAGAAGAAAGGAACGCAAGTTATATATATAGTTATTATAATAATAGCATTTTATACTTTAAAAAAAAATGATAAATAAAATGTAAAGAATCATTTTGTTTTTCTAGCATTTTTTTAGTAGTAAGTAAGATACCGAATTCTGAAGTAAAAAAATCTTTTAATTTTGGTTTTTTCTTTTCTTCCTTTGGATGACGAATTATTTGTTGATTATTGTTGTTATTCCCCGGATGTTTTTGCTGATGTTGCTGCTGCTGTTGTTGCTGTTCTTCAAGTTGCTGCTGCTGAATTTCATGTTCCTTTTCCTTGTTATAACCTTTACAATGTTATAATCGGAATTTCATCGAATTTTGGTTTGTTTGTTTTTTGATTTTGTAATTTTTTTTTAATTTTGCAATGCGAACAGAAAACAGCAATAAAAGAAAAAGAAACAAATATAAAATACACAATTTGTTATTTTGTAATGAAAAACTACCACAAAATAATTATAACATTTCTTATTATGCTTTACTATATTATTTATTTATAAAATAAAATAGTGCTGCATTAAAAATTGAAATACTCTAATGCTATTGCTGTTATGTTTGGAAATTGAACAAATAAAAAAAAAAGAACAGCAAATAAAAAAAGAAGAATCAATGAATAAAAATGAAAGAAAAAAAATACAAAGTACGTAATGTTCTTTAAATTAATTTTAATTGTTTACCAGCCTTAACCACAGCAATTGGGTTACTTTTCTTGGTTGTGAGAACGACACATAAACGCATACAGGCACAGTTATTAACATAGTAAATGGGTGATTTTCTGTTCGTGCAAGGGTACACCCACGTTTTTTAATGTTTTTGAAGAGCAGCAGAGAATATATTGTCCACTTTGCCATACGCCCATGCCGAGATGATACTAATTTTATAATTGCAATTAATTAATTGTGCGGGGTTTCTTAAATTTGATCATTTCTTGTCTTTAATTTATGGCTGTATTTTATATCAATTGTATTTCTTCATTAGCAGACCTTGGGGTTCTCGCTTTCTGCATGGAGTTTATGCAGTTTCTTAATCATGTTGAAATGCTTTTATTACATTGGATTTTAATCGAAAGAAATATTTAGTCGTAAATTTATAACTTGAAAGTATATGTATAACATTACTTTTTCGAGTGTCCCAGGTAACATTCAAAATCAGTCAGGCTTCGATTTAGTAAATACCCAAAAGATGGACTTCCAAATCCGCCAAAAGTTGTTCATTCATACTAAGCAAATGGTCAAAGATTTCTTCTTAGATATTTATCATTTTACGATACCTTAAAAGGGACTGCACACCAATAAATTTTGAATGGTATACCATCGTTTGCCTACATAAAATGATTGATCTGTTGAAGCAACGTCAGTAGTTCATCGAGAAAACAAACAAAGGTAGGCGCTCTCTATTTTGTAGATAGAATGATGCAAATTCATGTGTCCTAATGCCTCATATTAATAAAGTAGAACAGCTGTTTCCCAACTGGGGGGCGCGGATGATTGTATCTCTTTGACTTTTTTGACCCATTTTTTAATTTCTACATCTCAGGAGTTAAGGTCCTTTTATATCTACACACATCGAGCGTTCCAGACACGCGGCGCCAGAAAAAATAATATTCTTCTATACAGCGTGCATGGACGTATTCACATCTATCGTGACACGACCGCGTAGACGTGGACAGACACGGTCCGTACCCGACCAGTATTCACGGAAAGTATATTTTGTCTGCACGGTTCATGTCTGCTCGCGTCTGTGGGTGTCTGCCAGTAAGTATGACATTTTTTTCTTGGTTACTTTTGACTGAGAAGTGTTTGATATTCAAAAAATATGTAACTAGTGTCTATCGTCTGACACAGCATGCTAGATGTGAATAAACGGCATCTGTCGGTGTCTGACGCGGCGGGTATGTGGCACGCTCGATGTCTGTATATATAAACAGATCTTTAAACATGAGTGGGGAGCGACTTTAAGGGGGATTATGAAGCAAGATCTTTATCTCCTCCCATACAAAGTGTAACTTACTCAAAGATTGTTGCCACCGACAAGCCGAGTCGCTTGCAATATGCCAAATGCCTCCAAATATATGATAATACATAGTTTGGAAACCACTAAAATTGTCAATCCAGGGGAATAATACCCAATCGCTACCTTCCGTAAACTAGGGTTTAAGGCTCCTTGATACCAACGCAGAGCCCAGGATTAGGTTCATCCCAGCGAGGTGTTCTTTTGCCCTTCAACTTCTTCCAACTACCACCCTCCACTTAGGAGATAGATCGCTTTTTTTGTTTTATCGTCTATAAGCATAGAATTTCTGGAAAAACTCCAGCCCCTACACCCGACTCTGATTGAATCTATCAGGGCCACCGGCCAGCTCTGTGGACCAGGGATGTCGGTGAGAAGTGGGTTACTGGCCGGAGACCCAAATTAGTCACACCGAAAATGGAAATTCAATGCGCCGCCTGGAATGTACGAACAGGACATCACGTAGGTCAAAAGGAAATCTAGAATTATCGGAATGCAAAATATCAGTTGTTGCACTAACGGAACTACCGGATCCGTTACATTGACGACCATCCCGCCAACAATTGACGAAACGATAACGCTTTACTACTTTACTATTCCGATGGTGAGAAACGAAAAACCGGCGTCGGCGATTTATAGTCGATCGGCGGACTGCCAGCAGCGTTACCGCGCTCCAACCGATTTCCGAGCGTTTGGCGGTTATAAAAAAGGGTGCAACAATCAAGACCCATATCGTATCCGTTTATGCGCCAACCGAAACCAGCCCGGTCGCACCTGGATATGATACCTCGAACTGAATTAATAATACTCGCAATGCACATTTAGGAGCAGATCGAACCGGCTGGGAAGGAACTATCGCAAATTAGCACACAGAAGGATTAACGACAATGGCTTACGCCTCCTTTCATTCGCAGCATCAAACAATTTAATCGTTGGCAACAGCATCTTCCACCATCGACTCAAACACCAACTCACCTGACGAAATCAATCCAACAACGACTCGGCGATGCTAGACTACGTTTTGATAAACGCAAGATTCCGATCGCAATGCGTTGTCCCGATTGGGGATCGGACCGTTATCTTGTTCGACAGATGCGATTACAAGAAACGGCGCCACCGCAAGCCAAGAAGAATTAGACGTGCCTACGGGACCCGGTTATCGGGGGAGAGTTTCAAAAGGCATTATCCAACAGGTTCGCTGCGCCCGTAATACCGGACGATATCGATGTAGAAGAAAGGCTATTGGCGGAGTCCATTATGGGGTGTGCAATAGAGTTGGGTCCACCTATTCGTAAAACGACATAGCCATGGATCTCGGATAGCTGTCTGGATAACCTCTTGCCACGTAAACCTCTCTGGCGAGACCGTCCGGCATATTGGAGAATTAAGAAAACCTGGCTAAAGATATCGAGGGCGACTTAATGAACGATTGTCAGTTAACAAGGATCGGGACATCGCCAAAAATCGTCGAGAATGCAAACAAATCGTGAATATAGCTCGAGACTTAGCAGCACCGTCAGCAACATACCTATTAGTATCAGTTGCATGAACCACCAACTAACGGATTATAGAAAAAGAAAGAAGAGTTGGCCAGCATTCGACGGAGTCATACGTGAGCACGGGTATAATCACTGCCGTGTATAGCCAGCGCACTATGTGCGGCTTCAAACTCCATTTCTTATTGAAGATTTGCTTACAAGCATAGAAAGCGATATTGGCCATCCTTACCCTTTGCTCGATATTTAGCCTACACTTCAGCTTTGGGTCCAGAATAACACCCAAATACCTCTCTGACTGAGATAAGCTCAGTATGTAATCGAGTTGAGTCAACAGCACTTGAAAGTTAGTTAATAGTGGGTTTTAATCCTGTTGATGAAAAGCCTTAGTTCTGTTTTCTTCGGGTTGATGGACACCCTGCAGGGGTTGGACAATTCGCTAATCACTCACTAAATCTCACTGATTGCGTGGAGGAGCTTCCCGGTTACTAGTTTTATCAAATATTGCATTCACTTCAGTCGCGATAATGCTCTGAGTAGTGTGAAAAAGTTCTCTAATCTTTTCGTTGCAACGTGCTACAAACAAAATTAACACTTGCTTTTGATATACATATAATACTTCTGTGCATGAATCATATTTTCGATAACATCGCTAAAAAATTCTATGAGTAGCCGAGGCTTATCTTATAGTCCGGGAGGCAGCGTTGCATTTTGGCGGCTCATTTCTTCCCACTTGATTTTTTTGCAATAGATAGTTTAGATAAGACTAATAACAGAAACAACCGTCAGACGCCAGTATCGTGGTGGGGGTGGTCGTGGGAAAATGTGAAAGTGGTAAAAAAAAAAAATTCGTCGGCTTATTTCTTACCACTTGAGCTTTTGCACAGTTATTATTTAAGTGATAATAAAAATTATAAAAAAAGTCAGCTGCGTACCTAGTGGGGGATTATACGTCAGTCGCTTGTATAAACCTGTCAAAAAAACACATTTTATAAAATCATTTCAAATTCAATGAAACTTATACATAAAATTTCTTTTATAATTAGAAGAATAAAAAGCACAATCACCTGTATGCACAATGGGGGTAACACCGTCAGCTGTCAGATAATAAGTGCTGATTGGGTTTTTAACGTTAGCATTTTATAATGTATTCAAAAAAGAAACTGATTATCTTCACAACGTTATGCCAGCAGCTATCGACAATTTTTTGTGAATATAATCTGTAAACACATTATTTCAAAATATTTCTTGCGGCTGGAAAACAGCTTGGCTAAGATATGATGGATTAAATCCATTTTTTTGTACTGTGAGCATGGTTTTACTAAAAATGAAATTTTTTTTAGTAAAACCATGCTCACAATAAAAAAAATGGATTTAATCCATCATATCTTAGCCAAGCTGTTTTCTAGACGCATGAAACCTTTTGCAATAATGAGTCTACAGATTATATTAACAAAAACTGGCCGTCAGCTGTCAACATAACGGGGGAAAGATAGTCAGCTAGGTCATTTTTAGTAAAACCATGCTCACAATACAAAAAAATGGATTTAATCCATCATATCTTAGCCAAGCTGTTTTTTAGACGCATGAAACCTTTTGCAATAATGAGTCTACAGATTATATTAACAAAAACTGGCCGTCAGCTGTGAACATAGAGGGGGAAAGATAGTCAGCTAGGTCATTTTTAGTAAAACCATGCTCACAATACAAAAAAATGGATTTAATCCATCATATCTTAGCCAAGCTGTTTTCTAGACGCATGAAACCTTTTGCAATAATGAGTCTACAGATTATATTAACAAAAACTGGCCGTCAGCTGTCAACATAACGGGGGAAAGATAGTCAGCTAGGTCATTTTTAGTAAAACCATGCTCACAATACAAAAAAATGGATTTAATCCATCATATCTTAGCCAAGCTGTTTTTTAGACGCATGAAACCTTTTGCAATAATGAGTCTACAGATTATATTAACAAAAACTGGCCGTCAGCTGTGAACATAGAGGGGGAAAGATAGTCAGCTAGGTCATTTTTAGTAAAACCATGCTCACAATACAAAAAAATGGATTTAATCCATCATATCTTAGCCAAGCTGTTTTCTAGACGCATGAAACCTTTTGCAATAATGAGTCTACAGATTATATTAACAAAAACTGGCCGTCAGCTGTCAACATAACGGGGGAAAGATAGTCAGCTAGGTCATTTTTAGTAAAACCATGCTCACAATACAAAAAAATGGATTTAATCCATCATATCTTAGCCAAGCTGTTTTTTAGACGCATGAAACCTTTTGCAATAATGAGTCTACAGATTATATTAACAAAAACTGGCCGTCAGCTGTGAACATAGAGGGGGAAAGATAGTCAGCTAGGTCATTTTTAGTAAAACCATGCTCACAATACAAAAAAATGGATTTAATCCATCATATCTTAGCCAAGCTGTTTTCTAGACGCATGAAACCTTTTGCAATAATGAGTCTACAGATTATATTAACAAAAACTGGCCGTCAGCTGTCAACATAACGGGGGAAAGATAGTCAGCTAGGTCATTTTTAGTAAAACCATGCTCACAATACAAAAAAATGGATTTAATCCATCATATCTTAGCCAAGCTGTTTTTTAGACGCATGAAACCTTTTGCAATAATGAGTCTACAGATTATATTAACAAAAACTGGCCGTCAGCTGTGAACATAGAGGGGGAAAGATAGTCAGCTAGGTCATTTTTAGTAAAACCATGCTCACAATACAAAAAAATGGATTTAATCCATCATATCTTAGCCAAGCTGTTTTTTAGACGCATGAAACCTTTTGCAATAATGAGTCTACAGATTATATTAACAAAAACTGGCCGTCAGCTGTCAACATAACGGGGGAAAGATAGTCAGCTAGGTCATTTTTAGTAAAACCATGCTCACAATACAAAAAAATTGATTTAATCCATCATATTGTAGCCAAGCTGTTTTCCAGCCGCAAGAAATATTTTGAAATAATGTGTTTACAGATTATATTCACAAAAAATTGTCGATAGCTGCTGGCATAACGTTGTGAAGATAATCAGTTTCTTTTTTGAATACATTATAAAATGCTAACGTTAAAAACCCAATCAGCACTTATTATCTGACAGCTGACGGTGTTACCCCCATTGTGCATACAGGTGATTGTGCTTTTTATTCTTCTAATTATAAAAGAAATTTTATGTATAAGTTTCATTGAATTTGAAATGATTTTATAAAATGTGTTTTTTTGACAGGTTTATACAAGCGACTGACGTATAATCCCCCACTAGGTACGCAGCTGACTTTTTTTATAATTTTTATTATCACTTAAACAATAACTGTGCAAAAGCTCAAGTGGTAAGAAATAAGCCGACGAATTTTTTTTTTTACCACTTTCACATTTTCCCACGACCACCCCCACCACGATACTGGCGTCTGACGGTTGTTTCTGTTATTAGTCTTATCTAAACTATCTATTGCAAAAAAATCAAGTGGGAAGAAATGAGCCGCCAAAATGCAACGCTGCCTCCCGGACTATTATAAAGTATCTTGACCATATCAAAATTGATTTTTTAAATAGATTATTCAATAATATCAGTGCACAATATTTTGATAATCTTAAAGTGGTTAAATGTTCTTTAAGTTCATGGCATACAGAATATGATCAAAAAGAACATTTCCCAAGAATCGATTTGGTCCAATTCCATATAAATAATGAGAATTAAAGCATACATTAATAACACCTTTAAGTGAGTACATATCTTTTGTAAAATTGCTATCAATATCAGGAAGACGTGAGGGTAGATATCGCAAGTGAATTGCTACAATCACAGATAACATGAGAATGATATCAAAAATGTCGTAACAAATGTAATATCCCAGAACTCCATGCTTTTATTTCATTGTTGTAAACAGTAATGTTGAGATCTCTCCACGAAATGGCTTTGTTTCGGAAATTCCAGGTTTTTGTATATATTTGCTATATTATTAAAAATAGAAATAACCTTTACTTATTTTGGGGGTGTTATATTTAGGTGGAACCCTTTTCGAAATAGAAGACGTTATTTTTTATTATATCTCACTGGTTCTTGACAGGCTATTTTTGTATTTATTTTATTTATTTATTTATTTATCTACGCCAATCGGCATTATACATACATTGATTACAAATAAGTTATACCAAAAAAAAAAGACAACGTTCGGAGGACAGAATTAATTAAATAAGATTTGATTACAAAATTGTACAATATTCAACATATGAAAAATTATTATTGTATGATTTTTAATACTCCCAGAAAACGATGACAGGGATCCTCCAAAGAAGTCAACATCCGCGTAGCATTGGTTCACAAGCCTGGCTATTCGGGTTTTTGGGTCCATGGTAGACGTATTTTCTACTAGAGCTTACTACTGACAGCAATCTCCTAGTTCTTAGCTCAACCCTTGAACAGATAAGTCCAAAATCAGCTAGAGGCGAATCGATCTTTCCGTTGATGACTTTGAAGAAGAAAGACAAGTCAGCTACCTGTCTGCGACTTAGGAGGCTACTGAGCTTATATTGTTGAGCAATGTCACTTATAGTGTTAACATGCTCAGAACCCTCAAGCAGAACCCGTAAAGCATTTACAAAATTTACGTTGTATTTTTTCAATACGATTGATGTGTTGTTGAGTATACGGAGAGATCCATATTCCAGTATAGGTTTGACGAACGCTGAGCAAAGAAGTATCAGTGTTTTGGCATTCCTAAACCCTTTAAGAACATCAGCCTCATAAACGTTCACGCACCTACAGAAGAGTCCCCGGATGATGATAAAGAAGAATTCTTCGAATTAGTTGAACGGGAACTTAATGCCTGCCCCAAGTATGATGTAAAAATCATACTGGGAGATCTGAACGCCAAAGTAGGCCGGGAGCCCATATACAGGCAATATGTCGGCAACCACAGCTTGCATGAAACACTAATGACAATGGAGAGCGAGTTGTAGAGATGGCAGCAAGTAAGAACTTGGTCGTTGCAAGTACTAGATTTGCGCGTAAAGATATCCATAAAGCCACCAAATAGACCATGTGTTGATAGACCGCCGCCACCTTTCGGGTCTGATGACGGTACGGACGTACCGAGGTGCCAACTTTGACTCGGATCATATTTTGTTGGTATGGTGCTCCGAGAGCGCATTACAACGCTGAAAAGCTTGGTATCCGCTGATCAGGCTCGAATCAAAACAGCTGCACTACGCAATGAAATGGCCAGAAACAGCTACGGTCATGCACTAGAACTCGCCCTAATACTTTCATTAGTACTGCTGATTCCATCTTAGGCAGAAGTGGTAAAGATCGGAACGACTGGTTCGATAATAAATGCAAACTGGCCACTGAACGTAAGAATGCTGCGTACCGAGCCATGCAGCAGTCTCAGAGAACACGGACAAACGAAGAGAACTATAAAAAGCTCAGAAAAGAAGAAAAGAGAATTCACAGACGAAAAAAGGAAGCCTGGGAAAAAATCTCGTCTGTGAACTAGAACAGTACAGAGAACGACGGCGGCACCAGGCGCGGGAGTTCTACCAAAGAGTCCGCAGTATGACGCAATTCACACCACGTTGCACATACTGCAAGGACAAAGAACGGAATCTGATCACCGATCCTAAAGGCATCTTGGAGCGATGAGAAGAGCACTTTCATGAATTGCTAAATGGCGAGCTAACTGAGGATTCGGAGGCTCCACCAATGTCTGATGATAATGATATGCTGCCGCCACAAAAACAACAAGGCCTCGGGTGCAGACGGCATCCCAGCGGAGCTGGTTAAATATGGAGGGCCTATATCACACCAAGCGATTCATGAATTAATTGTGCAAGTATGGGAGCAGGAAGCCAGAAGACTGAAGAAAAGGCATCCTCTGCCTAATTACTGGCTTACGCAGACGACGGAAGAACAACAACAGCGGTACAAGAAACTTTCAGTCAGATTGAGCAAGCGGCAGGAAATCTGGGACTGCACATTAACGAAAGCAAAACAAAGTAAAAGTACATGGTGGCCTCGTCTGGAAGAACACCTAACATTGGTCCCACAATCAAGGTAGAAGAACACGAGTTCGGCGTGGTAAAATCATTTACCTACCTTGGGTCAATAGTAGCAGCCGACAATAGTATGGAACCAGAAATACGCGCACGACTGCTAAAAGTCTACTATAGTCTGTCAAGGCTCTTTAAATCCAAGTATCTAACCATAACGTCTAAACTTTTACTATACAAGACGATGCATCCGAAACGTGGGTGCTTAGGAAAAAGCACTCAAACCTCTTGGGTGTTTTCGAGAGGAAAATACTTCGAAGGATTGTTGACCCCGTATGTGAGGAAGGCCGATTCCGGAGACTCTACAATGACGAGATCTACGAACGCTATCGCGACATAGATGTTGTGAAGAAAATAAAGCTCGGTTGGCTCCGGTGGGCAGGGCATCTAGCTCGTATGAGTGAAGATGAGCCTGCTCGGAAAGTTCTCTGCGGTAAGACCTATGGGGTGCGACAACGAGGGAGACCCAACCTTCGCTGGAAGGATGGCGTAGACCAAGACGCTCAGAGCTTAGGGATACCAAACTGGATGACATGGGCTCAGAATCGGGACCGGTGGAGAGAACAGTTGCGGGAGGCCAGGACCGTATTCCGGTTGTAGAGCCGTTAAAGAAGAAGAAGAACATGCTACACTTAATTTTTTACATTCAGTTTTAATTTTTCTAAAAATTATATAGTTACTATGAGTATTTTTCCTTTGGTATATATATTTGTGGTAATTCAAGGCTGCATAGTCAGCATTTCGGAATAGGTACGACGGGGCATTTGTAGAACTTAACTTAAAGAAAGAATTTTCTTTTTGTTTAGGTGCCACTTAGAAATTATTATTAAAAGACTTCAACATCAAGAGGCTGACAGCAAACCACTCAGAAAAAGCCATTATCCAGTATCAAGCAGTTTTTCTCTTCACCTCCAGCTATTTATTCTATTTCTGTGCAACTCAATTCATTCTTAATGTTTAATTAAACATAGCTCCAAATATCCAAATATGGATAAAAACTTTTCACACATTTGTCAATAATCCCAAGCAAGTACAGTACCTACTCTACACGTCCATATTCCGCTCGGCCAGAGTATGTTAGGCAAAAATACAGCACATCAGAGCCAAGCCAACGGCAAGCCACAAATTTCACCAATAGATCCTATCAGAAAGCACGCGAACTCGGGGGCCTTTTTTAATTTTAGAACCACATTTTTCTGCTAAATTTCTATTATTATGTGCCGTTCTCACAACCTTCTTGCATGGAGTCTTACATAATTTATCATATTAAAAACCTGTCATCAAATATACATGCCACAAATCAATTACCTCGGCCTTCGTTAATTATAATATAAATATATTAAAGTGCAAAAGAGTTTGTTTATTTGGAATTCATCAAGTTAATTGTTAATAATAGAACTAAATTAGACATGAGCATGTGTACCTTCTAGGAGTCTTTGAATTAAGCTATCGACATTCACATCGAAATCAGCCATCGTGGATCCGCTGGGCTTCTGCTGTCCCCCGCTGGTGAAAAGCACTTCTTTCTCCTTTTTGCAAGTAGTTTCCTTCGATAATATTCACTTATAGCACTTGTTTTTAGTCATAGGTTTCTTATATGTTGAACAATTTATCTCCGAGGATTTAAACTGCACCAGAATGTTGTTCAAATTACCACGCACAGTTGCCACTTCCACGATTGCTTTTCACTTCACTGCGAGCGCTTGAGAGAACAACTCCAAAACATACCCAACATGGCTACCGCCGAACGCGCACTGAACTAAATTTTGAGGTAATTCAATTTTTTTTTTGCTCAATTCTTTTTTAAAAGAAACAAATGAAGTTGGTGATAGTTGGGAAATTACCAATTGAAAGCTTTTTAATCATATATTTTTAAATGAGGATAAAATATGTGGAATAAATGTGATTTTGTGCACTTTTCTTTATTCTTTTTTCTATTTGAATTATAATTAGAAAATAAACCGTGAAAAATAAACATGTCAAAGTTTTATATAAGATGTTAGTTCCATCTGTGTTTCATTAAATGAACTACAATTAAATTCAAAACTTTTCTAAACCAATGGACTTTTATTTGTACGAGCTAATATCCGAAATAACAGGACTATTTTTTAAAATGCATTCAAGATTGGAACGCGATTAATTATTTACCATGTAGGCTAAACTGCCGTCTTACCGCCCCGAGGGCTAAACTGCAAACGGTCCTCGTCGATGCCCGGGCAAGGTTGGTGTGTACAAGTGCCTTACTCTGGTATGTGGCTCTGCCAGGGCAGACCTCATTTCCGGCTTTACTCGTGGGAACAAACACATGTACAGACGCCCCGTCACAGCAACGTACAAGGACTAGGACCCACAACTACGAACCCTTCGCCCTCGGGGGAATCTCAGCTTGCCCAAGCAGTGTAATCGCCAGCTCCAGCTTTGCGAGTACCAACTACAGTACTCCAGTCAGGTAACACAATCACAGATGTCCCAGGAGTCACCAACCACAGTGACAATGGGACATATCGACTCATGCAACGAAGACTATAGTAACTCATTTTTGGGGGTTTTTGAGTTACCATTGTGCATGGCATATATTTACCGGAAGTTCGAAACGAAAGGGTTAGGCAACCAGAAATACTAGCATAAAAATAGTAAGTCATTTTTGGCCATAAAATACAACGAATACTATATTATCTCGAGATACTATACTTCACCAAATATATGCCATGCACAAAACCCCCAAAAATGAGTTACTATAGTCTTCGTTGCATGAGTCGATATGAGAAACAGAGGTCATGAGGGTCCACCCACAAGAGAAGACACCATCGCGTCCTATTCGTTCTCGGAAAAATCGAAGAAAATGAGGCCGCCGGTACGATCTCGAAAAAGGACAAGACCAAACAAAACAAAATTTCAACCAGTCGTTGTCGCGGCAGCTCCTAAAATTTACAAAAACACAAAACAAAAACAAAATTTGGAATGGGAATAATAAATAAAAACCAAAAAATTCACCCACTAAAAAAGCGATTTATTTATCACAAATTACAATATGTAGAGGTTTAACGAGAATTCTTCCTGAAAAGAAAAAAAGAATAATTATAAAAAACATCACAAATAAAATACTTCGCTTGAAAAACAAAGTCAGCCACTGTCAAAATGCCAAGGAAACCTGAAAACCAGAAAATAATTACTATAAAATTTAAAACGAGTTCCACAAAGAAAAACTTACCTATCAACACTTAACTTGTGTCCAGCCCCTTTTTTCCTCCTTCTAAAATAGATATATCACTGGAAAATAAAAAATAAAATTAGTATATAGATAAAATGAAATAAAAATACTTACCAGCAATACAACCTCCATTTGACAGACAGAAACAGCTGATCGCAAAACAAGCGAAGATTAATTACATAATCGGTATATACTGCATATTGCCCCGCCACTTGCCGAAGCTTCATTGTGATTGCGGCAATAAATATCGCAGCAGCTGACCGAAAATTTCAGATCACTTGATCCTTCAAGACGTTCTGAGTCTGAAAGAATTGCCGCATTGAGGCAACCAGTGATTCTCATTTAAGCAGGGCGTACTGAGCCAAATCTACAAGCAAGTTGAACGGAGTATTGAACCTTCAACTTTTGCATCCCAACCAAGTTGAAAGGAAGTATTGAACCTTCAACTTTCGCATCCCAAGCAAGTTGAAAGGAAGTATTGAACCTTCAACTTTCGCATCCCAATAAAGGCGAATTGAGCCGATTCTTAACCAATCTAAACGGCGCACTGAGCCGTCATACGTAAGCTGTTGTAGTGAGACAGCATCCTAAGCAAGGCGAATTGAGCCAAGAAATATTCAATTCCCATATAACTTAATAAGCTAAACCAATCTAAATTTCAGAACCCAAAGGGCAGATCTAAAGCAAACAGGGCGTCAAGAAGCATCCACACCACTGTAATCGACCGCAACCAACGCATCGCTAGTGCATCATCAATTCAGCAAGTTAAATCAATCAAGAAGGTGAAGTTTGGGAAATTAATTCAGTTTCTGATCAGCGACATCTATACGTCCAAAATACGAACTAACTCTTAAAGCCAAGAAAGTTAAAGCATCAAGCCAATCTATTAAGGAGAATTTAACTAAGCGAAAGACACACGCCGCATACATTACCAGCAGGAAATTTTAGTGATAGTGTTAATATCAATGAAAGGCCTAGCAATAATTCTGGCAATATCAAACTATTGAATTTAAGCTAGTTTATGTCTATATTTTTGAAATAACTTAATACCTGTGACACATTTACCATCATAATGAAAGTAACCTTCATTATCGCGGCAAAACCCCATCATAATGAAAGTTCAAAATGAAAGTATTTTACCTTCATTTGGACTGTAATTTCGGTTAAGTGACATCTGTTGCAAAACTGGAAACTAATTTTTATAATAAATTTCCCCTCCTTTCTTCTTAAAACTGACAATTTAACAGTCAATTCAAAACAAACAAACAAATCTGAGCCCAAGTAGTTCAAAAATAACGATGTCTCAGGAAAACTCGAGGGAAAAAAAGCAATTGTGGCCAGAAGAATGTTGAATGAAATAGTGAATTGTGAATTTAATTGTACTAGAAAACATTAAGTTTTTAATAAAAATTGTGTTTATTAAAAAGGGTGATTTTTCTTGGGGTGACACTTGGGTGATCACGGCACATTTTGGTCCTTCGAGCCGGATTCCGAAAGGAAAACGTACATCTAGCCTGATCACGTCACCTCAAAGGGAAATCGTAGCAGCCAGTGACCTAAACTAACTAAACTAAAACAATATGGAAAAGGCAATTAAATTACAATTCGTGCAAAAGGAGCTTCTAGAGAAATTCATCACAAATTATCGGAAGGATGGAGCCGCCAGACGAACCCTCTCTTATTACAAAAAACGATTGCAGGATTTCGAAAAGCTGTTCCAGGAAATACAGAAAACCCACACGGAGATTCTTTTAGCCAAGAATGACGAACCTGCTGATTCCCACCTATTACAAAATAATTACTTCACGAGGAATATATACGAAGAAATGGAGGAATACTTCTATACAAATTACGCCGAGATTGAATCTCGTTATGAAGCTGAGTATCCCACATCAAGAGATAGTAGTCCATCTCCCAGAGTAGAAGAAACCAAGGTGATGCCAAACCCAACCAAAGAACATTTAATCAAACTACCCAAAATATCCTTAGACAAGTTCTCCGGAGATTACCGAAAATGGACCACCTTCCACGATCTCTACACAAGCCTAATACACGAAAATCCAAACCTATCAAATGCACAAAAACTCCAGTATTTGAAAATGCATCTAAGTGGAGAAGCAGAGGGTCTCTTGCGGCAAGTCCAAGTCACAAACGATAATTACGAGCCAGCCTGGAAACTACTAAAGGGAAGATACGATAACAAAAGAGTATTGGTCAACGCCCAGTTGAAACTTCTATTCAACCAACCCACCTTATCCGCTGAGTCTGCACAAGGGATTGGGAGCTTGATGGACGTAACCACCGAATGCCTGCAAGCACTATTCAACCTAGGCATGGAAGTCGAGAGCTGGGACGCAGTGATCATTTACACAATTGTACAAAAATTCCCGTCCGAAACTCATCAGTTATGGGAACAAAGTATAAGCCAGAGTACCGACATACCTTCATGGGACACTCTACGCGAGTTTATGGAAGGGCGTTTTCGAACATTAGAGGCCATCGGAAAAAAAGGATCATCAAGAGATAGGAATCACCAAGGTTTCTCAGCAAGGTCAAGGATAACACCACAAACATTCCATGTGACAACCAGCCAAAGATGCAGCTATTGCAGAAGCGACCACCATGTCCGGCAGTGCCAAGCATTCATCAAGTTAACTGAAGCAGAAAAAAGGGACTTGGTGAAATCACAGAAGCTGTGTGTAAACTGCTTAGGTTATGGTCATCTAGGAGCCCAATGTCCAAGTAAACACACCTGTCGGATCTGCCACCAGCGTCACCATTCATTGTTGCATCGCCAGACTGAGAAAAGAAGCATGAATCTCAAACCAACCAATCAACAATCGCAATCTTCCGATGATGCAAGAATTCAATCTCATGTAGCCACAGTAGCGTCCGGAGAACACATCGATTCATCATCATGCTTGTCAAGACAGAACCTCTCAGAATCAGACCAACTTCATTCCTTAA
Source organism: Thereva unica (assembly GCA_949987705.1). Lineage (NCBI taxonomy): Eukaryota > Metazoa > Arthropoda > Insecta > Diptera > Therevidae > Thereva > Thereva unica. The sequence goes on from OX465284.1 coordinate 13,647,430, forward strand.
TGATAAACGACGACGCTCCAATGCAACAAGTTCTACTGGCAACAGCGATGGTAAAGCTCCAATCAGACACAGGGCACGAAACCACAGTCAGAGCGTTAATTGATCCAGGATCACAAGTCTCCTTCATAACTGAAGCTGTCGTCCAAAGGTTACATCTGAGAAAGAAACCAATCAAGGCGTCTATCACAGTTGTCGGCGAAATCAACACCGGCAAATTCGACAATCTAGTCCAGCTAACATTAAAATCTAATTACAACAATAACTTCGCAGTGGAAATGAACGCACTAGTTACAAGAAAGCTGACTAGTTTCCTTCCATCAAAACAAATTTACACTCAAGAATGGACGCACATCAATCACCTCAATTTAGCAGACCCTTGGTACTCCCGTCCGGGCAAAATAGACATATTGTTGGGTGGCGACGTTTACGGCCAGATCATCAGGCATGGGCTCATCCTTAGCGAAAAGGGATCACCGATAGCCCAAGAAACATCTTTGGGATGGATCTTGTCTGGCAAATTCAAGGATATCCCACCAACAATAAAAGTGACCAGCCTCCATATCACCACTGACTTACAGCAGCAGCTAGCCCAATTTTGGGAATTAGAAGAAATTAGCAGAGAAAAGCCCCTAACCGAGGAGGAACAACAGTGCGAAGAGATTTTTCGAACCACACACAAGCGACTTCCTAATGGACAGTACGAAGTCCAACTCCCATTCACTGATAACAACACATCCCTAGGAACCTCTCGACCCCGAGCCATTTCATGTCTATACCGATCAGAAACTCGACTAAGCAAAGAACCAGACCTAAAGAAGCAATATGACGATTGCTTAAGGGAATACATTACCCTCGAACATATGGAACCAGTAGCAGTCAACAACTCGCACCCACCGCTTCCACACTTCTATCTACCACACCACTCGGTTCTAAAGGAAGATAGCACCACAACGAAGTTACGTGTAGTCTTCAACGCATCGGCACCATCAAGTACAGGAACATCCCTCAATGATATTTTGTTAAATGGACCTCCTCAGCAAGACGATCTATGGTCTATTCTCCTCAGATGGCGCCTCCATTATATAGCATTTACAGCAGATATCGCAAAAATGTACAGACAAACACGAATAGCAAAACAACACGCTGACTATCAACGTATAGTATGGAGGGAGTCACCAGAAACACCAATTCAGGATTTTCGACTGCTCACAGTCACCTTTGGAACGAAAAGCGCTCCTTACTTAGCTACTAGAACCATCAAACAGTTAGCGATTGATGAGCAAGCAAGATATCCCCTGGGATCAGCTACGGCCCAAACTGATTTTTACGTGGACGATTTACTGTCAAGAGCAAACACAATAGAAGAAGCCATTAACAAGCAGCAACAACTACACGGACTCATGATGTCTGGAGGATTCCAACTGAGAAAATGGGTTTCAAACTCCCCAGATTTATTAGCATCCATACCAGAAGAATTAAGAGAAATCAACTTACCCTTCAACATAACCTCGCAGGACCAGGTAAAAACCCTCGGAATATATTGGAACCCTCGAAGTGATACACTGTCCTATACATTAAAGGAAGGAAACCAAACAGTTCCAATAACCAAACGAACAATGTTATCAGAAATATCTAAATTATTCGATCCATTAGGATGGGCATCACCAATCATTATACCAGCGAAATTAATGATCCAACGGCTATGGTTAGCAAAGATAGACTGGGATGATGCTCCACCACCGGAACTACAGTTCGAATGGACCAAGTATCAACAGCACCTACGCACCATCAACCAGATCCGAATCCCAAGATGGTTAAACTGGAGGGACACACAAACCGAGGTCGAGATCCATGGGTTCAGCGATGCATCCAATCAAGCTTACGCCGCAGTGGTCTATTACTGCGCAATTCAAGATGGAACTCGAACCGTCAACATCCTGACAGCCAAGACTAAGGTAGCGCCAATCAAGGTAGTTTCCCTTCCACGACTAGAATTATGTGGAGCAGTACTATTGGCGAAATTAATCAACTATATCCAAAGGGCACTAAAACTTCCGGATGCTACACCTATATTCACTTGGACAGACTCCGAGATAGTGCTAGCATGGCTAAATGGACATCCCTCAAAATGGAAATCATTTATCGCCAACCGAACATCCCTTATCCATGAGCTGTTAAGAAACGCAAGATGGGGTCACGTCTCCTCAAAACAGAATCCAGCAGACTGCGCCACAAGAGGATTATCACCCGAAGAGTTAAAGGATCACATGCTATGGTGGAAGGGCCCAGAATGGCTCCAAAAACCAAGGACCGAGTGGCCCACCATGAGGACAAGACTCACCACAGAATTAGAATCCAGAAAACAGCCAGCCTGTTGCTCTATCGCAATTAAGGAGGATGACATCATAGCAAAATTTTCCTCTCTCACCAAACTCGTGAGAGTAATCGCATATTGCAAAAGATTCATCAGTGATTGTCGAAAATTAGCAAGAGACAAAACCAAAAGCTATCTCACCAATAGTGAAATCAGAAGTGCCCTATTAGTAATCCTAAAAATCGTTCAGCAACGACATTTTCATGAAGACCTCAAATCATTAGCCGAAAAACAAACTCTAACCAATAAAAGTGCTTTAAGGAAATTAACCCCCTTTATAGATAATGACGGACTCTTAAGAGTAGGCGGACGATTGCGACACTCAACCTTACGATATGAGGAAAAACACCCCATCATAGTACCAGACAAGGATCCATTCACAACGTTACTAATAGATAGATACCATCGAGAGACCCTACATGGAGGACCCCAGTTAATGATGAGCGTCATCTTCCGAAAATACTGGGTACTGAATGCAAGAAACACGATTCGCCATCAGATTCACAAATGCATCACCTGCTATCGACAGAAGGCCGAGGTACAACAACAATTAATGGGCGACCTACCGTATCAAAGAGTAAAGGCCTCAAGACCATTCAGCCATACTGGAATCGACTATTGCGGACCCTTTGAGCTGAAAACTCACAAGGGCCGAGGATCAAAAAGATATAAAGGGTACATTTCGATATTTGTATGTATGGCTACTAAGGCATTACACATTGAAATAGTGACCGATCTCAGTACACAAGGTTTTATTGCAGCATATCGGCGATTCGTCTCCCGGAGAGGGATGGCTAGCGACATCTACTGCGACTGTGGCTCCAATTTTGTGGGAGCCAACCGAGTACTCACCAGGCAAACAGCACAGATGGTCAACGGCATAAATCTAGAAATTGCATCATTACTGGAGACCGAAGGAGTACAATTCCATTTTAATCCACCAGCAGCGCCACACTTCGGAGGCCTATGGGAATCTGGAGTCCGATCAACGAAATATCACATGAAACGAATTCTAGGAACTTCAATACTCACTTATGAGGAATTTAGTACCGTATTAACTCAAATTGAAGCCTGCCTAAATTCCCGACCGTTGTGTGAGATAAGCAGCGACCCAGAAGACTTAACACCATTAACACCAGCACACTTTCTCATTGGCGATATTCTAATAACCCCACCCGAACCATCTGTCCTCGACCAGAACGTACATCGCTTAGACAGATGGCAGCATGTACAACATTTATACCAATCCTTCTGGAAAAGGTGGAACTCCGAGTATCTATCGCGCCTTCAGCAAAGACCAAAATGGACGAAACTGCGCGACAACATAAGAGTTGGCCAATTAATATTACTCAAGGAAGATAATCTACCACCGGCTCAATGGTTACTAGGACGCATAATCGATGTACACCCTGGCGCTGATCACTTAACTCGAGTGGTCACCATTAAAACAAAAAACTCTATATTAAAGCGACCAATTTCAAAAATATGTCTCTTACCCATTAATACCGAATTATCATACAGTCAGAATTAAGCAATCATGTCATTTATTAAAAAAAAAAAAAAACCTAAATTACAAAAGTTTGGAAATATACTTAGTATCTAATGTTGACACCGCAGCGTGTCAAGGCCGGGGAGTATGTCGCGGCAGCTCCTAAAATTTACAAAAACACAAAACAAAAACAAAATTTGGAATGGGAATAATAAATAAAAACCAAAAAATTCACCCACTAAAAAAGCGATTTATTTATCACAAATTACAATATGTAGAGGTTTAACGAGAATTCTTCCTGAAAAGAAAAAAAGAATAATTATAAAAAACATCACAAATAAAATACTTCGCTTGAAAAACAAAGTCAGCCACTGTCAAAATGCCAAGGAAACCTGAAAACCAGAAAATAATTACTATAAAATTTAAAACGAGTTCCACAAAGAAAAACTTACCTATCAACACTTAACTTGTGTCCAGCCCCTTTTTTCCTCCTTCTAAAATAGATATATCACTGGAAAATAAAAATAAAATTAGTATATAGATAAAATGAAATAAAAATACTTACCAGCAATACAACCTCCATTTGACAGACAGAAACAGCTGATCGCAAAACAAGCGAAGATTAATTACATAATCGGTATATACTGCATATTGCCCCGCCACTTGCCGAAGCTTCATTGTGATTGCGGCAATAAATATCGCAGCAGCTGACCGAAAATTTCAGATCACTTGATCCTTCAAGACGTTCTGAGTCTGAAAGAATTGCCGCATTGAGGCAACCAGTGATTCTCATTTAAGCAGGGCGTACTGAGCCAAATCTACAAGCAAGTTGAACGGAGTATTGAACCTTCAACTTTTGCATCCCAACCAAGTTGAAAGGAAGTATTGAACCTTCAACTTTCGCATCCCAAGCAAGTTGAAAGGAAGTATTGAACCTTCAACTTTCGCATCCCAATAAAGGCGAATTGAGCCGATTCTTAACCAATCTAAACGGCGCACTGAGCCGTCATACGTAAGCTGTTGTAGTGAGACAGCATCCTAAGCAAGGCGAATTGAGCCAAGAAATATTCAATTCCCATATAACTTAATAAGCTAAACCAATCTAAATTTCAGAACCCAAAGGGCAGATCTAAAGCAAACAGGGCGTCAAGAAGCATCCACACCACTGTAATCGACCGCAACCAACGCATCGCTAGTGCATCATCAATTCAGCAAGTTAAATCAATCAAGAAGGTGAAGTTTGGGAAATTAATTCAGTTTCTGATCAGCGACATCTATACGTCCAAAATACGAACTAACTCTTAAAGCCAAGAAAGTTAAAGCATCAAGCCAATCTATTAAGGAGAATTTAACTAAGCGAAAGACACACGCCGCATACATTACCAGCAGGAAATTTTAGTGATAGTGTTAATATCAATGAAAGGCCTAGCAATAATTCTGGCAATATCAAACTATTGAATTTAAGCTAGTTTATGTCTATATTTTTGAAATAACTTAAAACTAATTTATATTGAATTAATCAAATAATGAACTGGATGTGAATTGTGTGAATTAATGAATGAAATAGTGAATTGTGAATTTAATTGTACTAGAAAACATTAAGTTTTTAATAAAAATTGTGTTTATTAAAAAGGGTGATTTTTCTTGGGGTGACACTTGGGTGACCACGGCACAGTCGTTGAGGAATGAAAAGCGGCGCTCCAGAACGGACACCAGGAGCGGTAGCCTCCCGCACTAAAAGGGAGAGATCCCGGGAGAATAGCTCAGCGCCTTCAAATAATGACCCAAAATCTGAAAAGGTCTCAAGACCAACCATAGTCGGGGAACCTTCTACTTTAGGAGCCTAGCAATCAGTGACAAATGCCTAGAGGCGTTTGCAAGAGTTGACTATTAACTCCATTTTGGACTAAGGCAGACATGGATAAAGGTCTTCGAAACGGCGTCATCTAACGAAGAGGCTGACTCCGGTGAAGATCTCAGTGAGCGCTTGGACGAATTAACAGTCATCGAGGTTGAGAGAAAGCTAGCATCTACAAGTTCAGATGCAGCGCTTGGCAATGTAGTCGGAACCTTCACTACCTCAGCGGATGTACAAGCGACAGCGGAGGCGGTGGTGACAGCGACTACCAAGGACATCCTAGGTGCAGCATCAGCGGCACGACACCACCGACAGTATGAGACCAAAATGTCGAAGTGCTTGCAGATTAATCTTAAGTGCAGGTCAGCTTATATTCAGCTGGGCGACTTGATGTCGGCCGAATTCGCGATCAATTCTGGAGTACCGTATGGGTCCTTCTTGGGTCCGAAACTGTTCATTTTTGGGCGCTTTCAGTAATGCAGGATGCGTGCGCAATTGACTTATTCAGCCATTGAAAGGTTCACACTTTCAATTGCTGAATAAGTCATTTGCGCACGCATCCTGCATTACTGAAAGCGCCCTTTGTTTTCGATTTTCCGCATGGTTCCATTAGATTACAATATGCGGATGCTACGCTGATCTGGACTTCTAATGAGTCTCCAGTGATTGCGGCTAGGACACTAAGAGCAACGGTGACAGAAATTGCAAAAACACACCGGAATAACTATATTGGAGAGCCGAATATCCCAGCGGGAAATTTATCAAGCGCTGCTAAAAGAAGCAAGAATGCAGCGCTTCCAATTCATATGTTATGGAAGCTCTTTGTAAGCATTTAAGTTTATGTATTTTTATCCACTGTAATTGGGCGCTTTCAGTAATCCAGGATGCGTGCGCAAATGACTTATTCAGCAATTGAAAGTGTGAAGCTTTCAATGACTGAATAAGTCAATTGCGCACGCATCCTGCATTACTGAAAGCGCCCATTATCTCAGAAAGATTAGGCGTCTCTTTTGGTCGCTATGGATTCTATAAAGTATCCAAAACATCTTCCTTCACTTTTAAATCCCATTCCTTCAATTTCCCTAAAAAAAACTATTTTGAATTAAAAAAAAACAAAACAATTCTTTTCCATTTTTTAATACTCATTTGTGTGTGTATGTTAACTAAAGCCCTACTGAGATCTCTACATACATTGTGCTGCTAAATCATCTGCATCAATGCCAAGCATTGCTAAGTCAGCCAATTCAGCTTGTCGTCGTAGCTTCTCACTATCTGTAGGTGAAAGTTCCTTCTTCTCCTCCATTTCCTTAACAACGTTCTCCTTTTCAATTGATATTGCCACCTTTTCTCCAGCTTCAGCTTCTGGCGGCGGTGGTGGTGGTGGCGGCGGAATGGCTGGCACTAACGTAATATCAGAAATATCTTGTGAATGGTCAGAATAAACAGCTCCAAAATTCAAAGGTCTATCTTCTATTGGTAATTCTTTGGGCGCACCGTCATCTGTTGATTGTTCTAATAGACTTGTTGCATCATTTCCTTTCGTCCTTTTTGTTTCTTTGCCATCTGATGAGGCAGCAGGTTGATTATCTCCAGGGAAAATAATATTTAAAGCTTCTTCAAAATCTCTAGGTAATGGGCCTTTTCTTGGTATTGGGGCATCACTAATTGGTTTTGGTATTGAATCTGTCTCGGTTTCATCTATTCCTGGTGGTAAAATATCTTTGTCATCATCTGGCGGAGGTCCTGGCGGTGGTGGAGGTGCACCCATTAATGTCACATACTGCATTGGATCTGGCATTAGGTCATCATAGTCCATCATTACTAAATTCTCAAAATTATCATATCCCATTGCCGATGGATCCATTTGGATGTACTCAACACTTTCGCCCTCTTTTTTCTCCTCGGTACCGGGAATTTGTTTCTTAAAAACAGGCATTCGGCCGATAAATGGTAGTTTCTTTCCAGTAGCAGATGCGAGTGTAGCTGATTTCTTGATAACCGGAGACTTTTTACGCTCACCTTCTTCGTCCGTTTTCACCTTGACCACTTTCTTGTTTTCAGGGACTCGCGGCCTGAATTCGGGATAACGCACAATTGGCTTTTCAATGCGATGTGTTGATGATCTAGATCTAGATCGGGAGCGCGATCTGGAGTATGATCGTCTTCTTGCGTGCCGTCCAACAGGACTGCGGCTTCTGTAAAGCAAATTTAAATTGGTCATAAATACAGAGTAATTGTTAAATGGTTCTTACCTCCGAGCATCTCGACTTCGCCTTCTCCTACCACCCCTATTTCTACTATTCGAACGCCTGTTCCGACTTCGACTTCGTCTATCACGACTTCTACTTCTCCTCGCAGCACCGCGACTTCGACTTCTCTTATTTCTATTTCTACTTCTGCTGCGTCTTGTCCGGCTCTTGCTTCGTCTATCTCTGCTACGACTGCGTTTTCCCCTACTTCGACTGCGCTTATCTCTGCTGGCAATCGCAGCAGTTTGGTTAACTGGCGAAGAACTTTTTCTATTTTTACTTCGACTCCTTCGTCCTCGATCGTTTGCATGCCCGTCTGGTTTCTTAGCGTTTTTCCCATTATCGATGATTTTCACAGCATCATTAACAGCAGCACTTCGTTTTCTATCATCTTCAGGCTTTGATTTCAATTTCCCTTTGAGTTCTTCCAGCAGCTTCTTCTCGCTTTCACTTATGATTGGTTGCGGGGTGCTCCACTGCGATATCATCAGGTCATCTCGTTTCTTAGCCTCTGGATCTGGCGGATTAATTGTTGGTGGCGGCGGTGGAATAGGCTCTGGTGGCGGTACACCCTCCTGTACTGTTGTCCATTTACCTTTGACTGATTCCATATCGCCTGGTTCTCCCTGTGTTTTGAATAAATTCCTCATTACCACACGAATCGATGACGTTTGACAATCTTCCTTGGTTTTATCTGTATCTGATTCGGATGATGTATCACTACTACTTGAAGAAGATGAGGATGAAGATTTTTTCCTCTTTTTAGAACGTTTCTTTTTCTTTTTGTCTTTTTTATCTTCGCTGAAATTATAAGAAAGAGAAATATTTTAGTGTATACTTGTCTCAAAATTGTTTCTGATGATTTCCATTTACTAAAAAGTAGAATATCGTGTTTTGCGGAAGATTCTGTCATTGAGGACAATGTCTAAGATTCACTTGCCAAAATAAATAAGAAATATCGAACTTAGGTTAGGCATGGCTGATCTGTTGGTTTAAGCTCATACACTTAGGCCAAAACGATAGGCCCATTGTGATGCCACAGTTATCCCACTTTAAAGCTGATGTTATAAACTCTCCCGAGGAAGTAATGAATCTTCTAAGTTACGGGATCCCAATATTCAAGAGCAAGCGTGCTTAGAAAGGGTTCACCAAATCTTAGTCTCTTTCTGCTTAGAGCTGGGCAGTGACAGAGGAGATGTAGTACACTTTCTTTACTCCTTGTCCGGATTCTTACAGCAGTCAGGCAGTGTCCGGCCAGCACTCCCACTATAACTGAGAAGTCTTGTTTCCCGAAGCTCAGTAGTGAAGTGGTCCGAAAAGGGCCAAGATGGATTTATTAAGATCCCTTCAATGCTTCTTCGCTTGTTGCATTATATGCTGTTTGCATCGGAGTTTAAAAGTGAACCAAGGCATACCTACCCTTTCCTTTCCCTGGAAGGAGGGTGGCGGTCGTGCCTTTCCCATCCAGTTTGTCGGCTTTACAATTTCCCTCTATATTTCGGTGACCAGGCACCCATACGAGGAGGGTCCTGAACTGTCGAGCCATCTCGTTAAGAGATCTGCAACATTTAGAGGTAGTTCTAAAGCTGTTGTTCAAGATCGAAGGTCTTTGAAAACCGCCTGACTATCTGAGAAGATGTAGATAGTCCGATAAAACCGCATTCGCCTGGTCCCAAGCCCAGGGTGTGAAAGGTGGAGGGTGGTCGATCTGCCGAATTGACCAGAATCGGGAAACCGAAGAAACTAGGCAAAAAACCGCATTTTTCAAAGCGGCTCCGACAGCAGCGTATCCATTGCGGGGACGTCCCGCAGGGACCGCCAGCTAACGGATCAAAGAAGAAGAAAGAAGAAGATAGTCCGATTCCTATCGGGCGGACGATCGCTGTGTGGATCCATCGTACTATGTTAAGAGATGACCCCACTTCTTCCAAAGGGGAAAGCAAATAAAGCTATGTTCGCTTTCTTAATGCGCTCGTCTGTGTTTTCATTCCAGAGGAGCTTCTTCTCCAGGACTACTCCCAGATATTTAGCACTGTTGCTAAATTTAAGCCTAACATTGTTAAGCCGGGGTATTAAAGGTGGGGGTTTACACCTCCGTGTGGAGAGGACCAGTTCCAGCAGTCCAGCTTGAGAAGGCTTTTAAAGCCCAATCCATGAGATCACAGAGGACTTGAGGAAATTTACCTTTTGTGATGATAACAACGCCATTCTCGTACAGCAGGACGTGATGCCCCTCTGCTTCCATGCGTCGTAGCAGCTGGTTCATAGTTACAACCAATAGGAGGTGGAAAGTACTCCTCCTTACGTCCCTTCGGACCGAGCCATCGCCTAGAATCGAGCTCACCATCCTACCAGCAAGCTTTTGGTGGATGAGAGATACCAGCGATGGCTCGATCCCCTGTGCTGTGAAGGCCAAGTAATGGCGTCCGGAAGTATGTTGTTAAATGCTCCCTCATGTCAAGAAGTGCTACTAATGTATACCCCTTGACTTCGAAGGATTTTTCAATGGTTGAAACCAATGAGTGAAAGGCAGTATCAGTAGATTTGCCGTTTGTATAGGTGTGATGTGCGCTCTCAGCCGTAGTACTACTCTGGAGGTGGGTGTCCATAAATATAGTCAGGGATTCTCTGTTATAGCCAAGTCAGTCCAATCGCCGTTTTCTTTGCGTAAATAACTAAGCATTGTGGGCGCTTTAGTTAATATTTTACGTAGCCTTGAGGCTTCTGACGTGGATTCTGTATTGCTGCAAAATATAGCCCAGGAGGTACGTTTGGCCTTCATTATTGCCATTTTGTATCTATTCAGCTTCGACTTATAGCAGCCTCAGGAGGTTGCGCTGTTGCTGCTAAATTTCTTTCTGCACTCTTTTCGGAGTGTATCAAGTTCGCGAGACCGCAAGAATGCAATGTTTAGGCTAATAGGGGATATCTTTGCATCCACAAAACTGACTATAAGATGAACAAGATGACAGTAAAAACCTACCTTTTCTTCTTTCTCTTCTTTATATTCTTGTCTACTTCAGCACCTTTTTGATTATTTATTTGAAGCGGAATACTTTCTAATAGATCCATTCCTGTTGTTGATACAGATGTTATTTGCGGTGGTGGTGGAGCTCTTTGTAAATCGTATGATTTTTGCCTTTCTGCCATCCAATCAACTTCAAAATGTGGATTTTGTTCAATGTATGCCTATAAAAAAATAATCGTTTAAAACTTTTCTATTAAATTATAGCAAAAATATGCATATTTACATTATATTTCTCAGAATGCGTTTGTGATTTTAAATGTGTTGATGCACAATGCAAATCGCCCATCCAAGTGTTGCATAATTTACAATACCAGGAAGTCGCTGGTATAAAGAACTGCAACCCACGAATTGGTGTACGTTTGGCCTGTGCATTTTCATATGTTGGAAATTCCTTGAATATAATAAAGAAAATATATTATATTTTTGTGAGGTGTGAAAAGTAATTTTTAAACTTACATCACTAGCAGCCGCATCATGCCATGGTGTTTGCGGCGTTTTAATCATTTCTGAATGTTCTTTACTTTGTAAATGATTTAAAAAATCTTTTGCAGTTTTTGGAAAAACATCGCATATTTGACACCAATGCATCTCTGGATCGTAGAAGATGTAGTTGATTTTCTTTCCAGCAGCTACCTCTTCAGATCTTTGTATTAAAGTAATAAAATTGAGATTAGGTGTATAATTACAGCATATAATACCAATAACTTACTTTTTGGAGATGTCAGATTTACTTTTTGGATGTGATATTTCAACGACTTCTTTCTTGATGTCCCTCTTTGTCTTCATGCTTTCGATGACTTTTGACTTTAATCTTTCCGGTGAACTATCATCATCATCTGAATTGTTCCTCTTCTTTTTCTTGCTAACCTTAACTGGTGATGGTGGTGTCGGCGGCTTATCCTCCCCAATTATTCCAGACAGCATATCAACAACGTTTTCAATAGTAGTGAGCTTCTTTTGAATTTGATTCTGTTTTGAAGGGGGAAAATTGTAATTAGTTTTCGAAATTTAATCATAATAATTATAATAATATTGTTTTATCAATTTTATTTCTTTTACACGAAATATTGTTGATTTGAGGAGGAGATCCTGTCTACTAACTGTGACATCACGGTACAATGAAACCATTTTTATTTAAGAAGCCAGATCATCAACGGTGTTGAAAATTAGGAACACATTTTAATCCGATTAAACTCTGCAAGCTCCATTTAGCCATTTAGTGTATCGATCAAGTAAATCCTCAAAATATTACTTTTGTTTTTATGCTCGATCTGTTCATACATCATTTGACAAATCAGAATAATATACAAACCAAATTTCAATAGTCTTTGTTGATTGCAATTTTAAAAAAAAATCATGAATTATTCCAATAAATTAACGTTATTTATAAATATACTTTAAATTCTTCTTGACTTTTGATATTTGGTTTGTAATACACTTTTTATGATAAATACAAAATTTATAAAACATCTTATTAGCTACTAACGTTGTGATATTCGTCCCAAATAAACGCCTTTAGAAGAGCTGATCAGTGATCCATTAATGCAGTAATATCATTTTTAGATTTTTTGATTTAATTTCTTTGCCATTTGCAATTTATTATAAATTTAAACGATATAATGGATATTTTGTTTTATAAAATGACCGAAAAGCTGTGAAAAATTGAATATATTTGCTCTATGTTTTTTTTATATTTTAACTAAAATTATTAAATTTGAAGAATTTTTTCTTTTTAAATTAGTTCATAGTTGTCTAAAACATTGTAATTACTATGCAGAAAAGTGATATAGTCGAAAACTAGAATTATTTTGCATGTTTTGTGGGTTAATTTTTACCGTTTTTTTAAAATTCAGACTCAGTTACTTACACATGCTCAATGAGTCTATCCATATAGCATGAATTGACACAACCTGAAACCTCCACCGTCTTGTTAGTTTCAAAAAGTGGCCCACACAGAAAGAAGGAAGCTACGTGGTTAATAGATTAGATTAACCGCAGACATTATGTAATATGTTTTAACATTCATAATTGACATCTGAAAAAAATATTGATATTCTGATTGGTGGGCAAAATCGAACCGTCACCTCCACATGGTTCCCACCAACGACGTTAGTAGCGAGCAATCTAGGACTAGCAATCCTCCCTGGGATTATCAATTGCTATGAGCCCGACAGCAGATCCTCGGACCGGACGGATAACTCAATGACGAACTAGCAAACGGACTCTTATTTCGGAATATTTACATGAAACGTACGAGCTCTATACCAACGTGGTAAGTTAAGGCACTGCTGACACAGAGATACTAAAATATCGGTTCTCTATGACTGGGATACAGAGACTTGGAGACTCGAGACTTTAGTTGCTCATCATCTTCACACGGCCGCGACAGATATTGGATTTGGTATCTTTGTAATCTTTGAATGATTTGTCTACATCAGTCAGTGTATGTCGTGTCCGCTTCGTTGGAGTACTGTAAGAGGAGCTGGGGTAGAAACGACTGAATCCATCTTTAACAAGTCAACACAGACAATGGCTTACGCTGATAACGTCGCTCTAATAGGTAGGACTTACGCAAGTGTGAAAGAAGCCCTCATTAAACTGGAAACAGTTGCGAAATAAATGGGATTACTCCACTAAGCATCTTTGTGCTTCTAAAAGATATACAACTCCAAGACAAAACATTACAATAGATGCATATAATATAGAAACCGTTAAAAAATTTACGTATCTTGGAACACTATTGCAAGCTGACAGTGGCGAGACAACGGAGATCAGAAGGAGAATAAACGTTGCTACCAGAAGCAATTTCGGCCTTCGACAACATCTAAACTCACGTCTTTTGTCTAGAGAGAAGTGTAAACTATATGCCACGCTAATCAAGTCTGTCCTGATATTTGTATCAGAGGCATGGGCTTTGAAAGTGGCTGATGAAACTCTTCTAGGCACGAAGCCGAAAAATAAGGAAGCTTATTGATAGTCGTTTATGAAACTGCCCAGTCCCCCGAGTAGAATGAGCTCTTGATAGCGTAAAGTTTAAGTTTGCCATTTTAGAAATTTAGCCATCGATGCCACGAAACGAAATCATCTTGTGTATTTCCACTTCTTCCAGGCTTATTATTCTCTTTTCTTGATTTAAAATCCCTGATCGTGGGAAGAAGTCATTCTTTTTGTTTAGAATAAACGCGACCGTAGTGTCAAACATTTCTATACGCCTTATGGCATAAACAGATATATGTACATATAAGATAAATTTTAGCAAAACATATACTAATTTAAAATATAATAGCAATATTCAAAACAAAAGCTTAAATCATAAAAAGCAAAAAAGGAAAAACACCAAATTCTAATCTTCTTATCTCTTCAAATTCTAAATATTTGGCAAAATTAAAAAGCCTGAAAAAATATATTTGATGATATTATTGGCAGTTTACATACGAGGTTCCAATTACGCGAAACTGCTCCAAAAATAGCCATTATATTGCTAACTCTATCTGAGATGATGTGAGTTTTTTTCAGTTTTGCATATTTTACCGGCACAGTGACTGTATTGTGGCAATGGTTGTCGCTGTATGGCCTGCAATAATGTGACTCCCATTTCAAGACCTTCAACCACATGTTCTAATTCTACTAAACGGTACTTTCATTTTCCCCGTTGCAGTCGCCGAACGATGACGAAAGGAAATTGCCATTTGTTACAATTTGGTGTTGCACATTGTGTGTTAATGGAAGGTTAAAATTGGAAAAACGAAGTACCCTTAACAGCTCTTTATATAAGCTGATTAACCAGTTTGAGTGGATTTTGGGTTGAAAGTCAGCGGTGGACTCTAGCGGTCACACATGAGCTCTAAGGTTAGTGTGTGAGTCGATTAAGTGTCGATGCAGGTCCCTGTGCTGAAAGTCGAGTCGTTTCGTGATAAGTTGTGAGTTGAAGAAAGTGACGTTTCAGTTGATTAACACTGCTAATTTGAGTTTAGGCCTTTGTACTGTCGTGTCGTGATCCCACTGAAACGTTACTTTCTTGAACACAAACAAATTGTCGTGTCGTGACGACGCAACTTTCAGCTTATTCTAGATCTATTTACTAGCTTGAAAAGAATCTAGACTTTCTACGATAAAAGTAATGCAAAATAATTCTGTTTTACGCTATTTATAATACAAATTCGATATAATTCATCAAAAATTCTCCAAAAAAATTAAGAGCATATTTTTAACATACCTGCAATCGATCATTCTCATCCAGAAATCCCTTTGTAGTAGGACTTGGTGGATTATTACCCGAAACCAGATCATTTCGCTGCTCCTTCAAAATCTTGAGCTCCCGCTTAAGTGCGGCTGCTCGCTTTAAGTAGTCGCTACGTTGCTTCTTCAATTGATCACGTTGATTTTGTACTTCTTGAGCGACAGCAGCTAAAATTTAAAAAAATACAAATTAGAAATAAATTATTAGAAAATACAAAACGTATTTTACGAGTGATACTGTTGCGCCGTCTTACCACCCTTTCGGTCTCATTTTAGATATCAATAGTCTCGTGGATGTTTTATCATCAATAAAGGGACAAGCGGGATTTATTTTTTCGGTTTTTTTTAATAAAAGATTTTTTTTTATGTTATAGAAGAAAGCAAAAAAAAGAATTTTGCTTCAGTTTAAAAAGAGTTTCGATAACCACAAGACTGAAGGCAATTTTAGATCGCGAGTACTTTTTGGGGCAATCGTCGGGAAGAGTTATTTGTGATGGAACTTTCTGCACTATGTTAAAAAATTTATTAGATATGATTCACAACTATTTGAATGCGATTTGATGTATAACACCATATAGTTGAGATATACCTACGTGTGCATTGCATATTTACTGAAGGACAAAAAATTCAGTGCATATTAACGTACCATCACGTTTCAATTGTTCTTCCTCACTCTCTGCTGGCGGTTGCACTGGTGGAACTGCATTCCAAGCAGCAGGATGTGTTGAAAAGTCATCTATTTTGTAATTGGTACTTATTTTTATTCATATATTAATGAGAAATTTCGATACATACCCGGTGGAACTTGCATACCCCAAGCTGGTGGTGGTGGATAAGGTGTTGCAAAAGGTGGAGCTGCTGGAGCCGTTGTATATTCACCGGTTGGGTACTGTTGTGCAGCGTATTGTGGTGGATAAGTAGCATAACCGTCACTGTACACATTCGCTGGAATGACATACGGTGGAGCTTGTGGTATTGGTGGTGGAGATGCTGGCTTCTTTCGCATTGGACTCCAACGTCGTCCCCGTGGACTGCTACTTAAACTTTTGCTTCTTCGCGGGCGATACCGCTCACGAGACCGACTTCGCCGCTCTCTACGCCTATCATTTCTACCTCTTGTTCGGTCATTCGAATGATCTGGAGATCTAATGCGATCACGTGAACGACGGCGATTGGTACTTCCATAACGTCGCGGTGATACATAATCTTGTCCATAGCTTGATGATTCCCGATTTCTACTTTGCCTAGGTGAAGGACTTCGACGGCGTCGAGGCGATGGTGATTTGTTTCTTTCCTTTTCTTTGGATTGTGGTGATGATTTTCGTTTCTTCCTACCTGTAAATAATCATGAGTTAGTGTTCTACAATATTTTGTGTTGAAATTTTAATCTAAGACATTTTTTTCCTCTAAATATTGTTTATAAACTGCAGAAATCTTTATGCATATGTGAGTAAACTTTATATTAAATTCTAAGCTGCATTTTATATAACTCTACATACCAATTTCAAAATTATCATTCTCAGTCCCAGGAGGCCCCGGCGGTAATTCATTATCATCACCAACAAGGCGACGGCCCGACGGACGATTTAATATCATATCATCCTCCATTTTGGATTTTTTTTATTTCCGCAGCAAAGGCAAAATTTGCCGCGTTTTTCCCCTTTAATTTACACTTCAATAACTATTTGGATTTATTATTTCTTTAGAGAATAATGCAAGCTGTCTTTTAAATTAAATTAAAATACAATACTTTTTAAAGTATTTTTAAAAAACAATAAAAATTTACACCAGAACCAAAACAGCAAGCACAAAAGTTCAGGCCGTGATGCAGCCACTTATTCTCAAAGTGTTTTTCAGTTTTGTACTTGTAGATTTTATTACTGCAATGTTTATGGTACTGAAATGATTTGTGTTTTTGTTTTGTTATGCATGTCTTTTTTAATTATAAAATTAAAGTAAATATATTTGGTTTCAATTAAAATTAAATGGTAGATTATTTTAATAACTTATGAACTTTAATTGGAATTTAAATTAGGAATTGTATTGTACTTTTAAAATACTTTTAACTTTAACTGGCAGTACTACATTTCACTGCTACGTCTTTCAGTGCTAGGCTGTACATTGTACTATTAAACGTGGAACATCAACTTGACACGAAGCAATCATTTCTCGTTTTACGAACGTAGTGGTTCTCCGGTTTTAGAAAATCTCCACTTTACGTCAATTCTTTGGACAAATATCGTGTCTGGTGCGCTGCCACTTGATTATAAAAATCTAAAATTTATTTATATTTCGTTTTAAAAAGTGAGTACCAAGTTGTTTTAATATATTTACAGAGTCTTCCTATCGTGATTACGGATAAATAAAGAATTTGTGTAAAAATAATTCGAGATTTCCTCAGCAAATATTTCTCTTAATTAAAATTATTAACCTTTACTAAAAGGACGAACAAGAAAACTGTGCGAATTCCAATAACCTTGAGAATTCTTTAATTAAATTACTTCAAATAAAAGTCATGAAATGCGATTACACTAATTGCCACGAAAGCAGAGAAAGTTCTTACCAATTTCCCTAAGATCATGCCTTTTACTCGCGCACTATTTCCCAAACCTAAATCACATGTTTTTAACGAGATTTTAAAATATTCTTTATTTTCAGAATTCAAATATGGATAAAGTTGTTAAATTCTGTGAGCCAGGACGTGCATTTGCCAAGGATTCAATACGGTTGGTGAAACGTTGCACGAAGCCAGACAGGCGAGAATTCCAGAAGATTGCCATCGCAACAGCTATTGGATTCTGCATTATGGGATTCATTGGATTTTTCGTAAAACTAATTCACATCCCAATTAACAATATTATTGTTGGCTCGTAAATTTAGTATTTTTTTTAAAACTAAACCGATTTTTTTCATTTTAAGTTTTTTTCCCTCTTATATTTAAAATTCTATGAATTTTTCTTTTTTTCATAATAAAGTTTTGTCAACCTACAGGATTGTCTTGTTTATTGGTGTATTTTTTATGCAGCTGTGATCGCCGTAGAGTAACCTTTATAATGTGAAAGAATCTAGCTTAGGATTCACGTTTTGTTCAGTCAGTCGGTCATGAAGCAAGGTTTAGTTATAAGCTTTGATTGAAGGATAGGGCATGATAGATAAAGAAAGCGTCTATCCAGAGTGTACAAAAACATATTGGTCGGTGGTGACTTTAACGTTAATCTATTTAATAATTCTACCTCTCAAAATTCATTCTTGAAATCTCTTGGTTTGGATGCTGTTAAAGTTGTTCACATCATCATCTGTAGCCCTACAAGCTAGGCCCCTATGCTGAAAGTGGAGTCGTCAAATGGAGACTTTCCATAAGGGGGCCTAAACTCAACTTATCATTTCCACTCAGGCCCCTATGCTGAGGCCCTATTATTGGGCTTGGCTTCCTTCAGCATTTTTCTCCATTTCGTCCGGCTTCGACCATCAATCAGGCTTCGACAACGAATGGACGATGATTTGTCAAATCCGAAATAATATAATCATGTCCAACTGCCTAAACGTAGACATTGAACCTTTCTTGATTGGGGTCTCAAGAATCGTGTCGAATTTAACGCTACCAAAACAAAGTAATATCCTATCTCCACGAAAACCTGCACTGCCCTTCCCCCTATCCCAGTGGGCACAGGCAATCTAATGGCTGAATCATCTATTGACATCCTAGGCGCAACTTTAGCTGCAGATCTGCGATGGAATAGTCACATATCCCAAATCGCCAAGCAAGCATACCAATGCCTAGGATTCTTGAAGAGATGTAAACTCCTTCTCCAGCCTGCTGCTCTGACTTTAATATACAATTCGTATATCTGGCCTGGCGATCCAAAAGCAACCTTGGCTTGGCTGGACTCTTGGCTCCTCCGTAGAACGTAGAACCCTTAAGCCGACGTAGGAATGTGGCAGCCCTCTCAAACTTCTACCGCTATTCCTATGTGACTGCTCCACTAAAAACGGAAGTCTCCTGTCTATAGGGCAACTTTTTTCCCACAACATAAGACATCCAACTCGGCTTACTCCCACATACTGCAGCCCTCCTCTTCGCGTACATTACGGCTTAGACATTTGCTTAATAGAAGAACTGGATTATGGAACTGCCTTCCACAGTCGATGTTTCCGAACTCATAAAATATCTCAGAGCTCAAACGAAAGGTGCATCGACATCTACTCACGCGCCCTCCAGATCAGTGCCGGCGGATCGTATTAGGACCCGGTGGGTAGCCAGACAACCAAACTCCAAACAACAATCTAACTACATACCACTAAGTCCGTTGAACTGAAGTTCGACCAAGGTAGGCTTTAATGTGCCTTTTAACTAGGATACAGGATCTTGGCTTACTTTAATCAGAACGCTTGTAAAAAGTGTTTGTTGTATTGCCTGCCGGAGAGGCCCTTCACGTACCGTCGTTTGTGTTTTGTGGCTATTTTGGAATGTTGGAAGTTGATGTGCTTGATTTCAAGCCACTGCCGGTGCCCCCTCATACTCAAATCCTCCACTAGTTCAGTTCCGATTAAGGAACTCCTTCTCTGCGGAAAGGCTTTTAAAACTATTAGTTTAGCTGCATCTTAGATGGCTCTCATTCTTCTCCAATATCTCGAGGGATTTCTCGTTGATTTAAGAGAAAGAATTATAAGGCTCTTCTTCAACGGTTCCTTTGCTTTAATGACAACCCTAGGAACTGCAAGATTTTGAGCCTGGAGACATTGGAGAAGCTTGATTGGATTGATGAATTTGGCCTGTACGAATCTATGGGTGTTTCTCGTCTTCGATATGGGCTTTACAGGCGATCGAGCATACATTAACCTGCTGCTCGACTAATGATAGATTCTCACCACTATAAACAAAAAGGTGGTTTAATACTTTATATTTAACAAATATTATTATTATAACAATTTACAATATAAACAACTTACAATAAAATCATATTCTTTCAACTATTCAGTAACAATAAAGTTCTTCATTAATCCCACAATCACCCGCCATCACTGCCTCGTAAAACTGAATCACACTTCCAGCGCTTGCTATTAGAAAGTTCTTCGGGCAACCTTTCGATTCATAAATAGTTGCAGAACTTAATAACGTAATTGGCAAATCGACTTGGAATTTTGTAAATTCCGTAAAGCCTTGAACCCCACGATAGACAAAAATTCTCACCAAGTAATTATTTTCAACAAATGCCAAAACAGTCTCATCGCGTATGTGCAGGGCTGTTAGACTGCGTGGCTTGAAGGCGTTTATCGTTTGAAAGACTTGTCCTTCTTGAATATCTGAGAATAGCTTTACTACATCATGTTGACCAGCAACGTAATGATCTATGGAGTCTGTTATTGCGACTAGTGTTTGCTGGAGTTTTGCTGGTCCTACTTTAAGGACCAGAGTTTCTCCAGATGTTCTACTTGGGAAAATATTGTTTTCGGCTATTAATAAGCCACGAGTTGATATTTCTTGACCTATTATAGGCTCTTCTAGGTTGGTTGTGGTGTTATCGGAGGAATGGGATGATGTTGTTGCAAGTAAGTTGATTTTTAAAGGTTCGTTTTTGTTGTTTGGTATATTTTCTGAGTTTTGGGGTATATTTTCATGGTTTTGAAGATATTTTGAATCATCTAGAGTTGTATTTCTATTTGGAATTATATTGAACTGCTCAGTATCAGTCCTTAGGTAAGGTTTTGTGATATCAGCAAGGACAAGATTATCAAGAATTTTAACACTCTCAAGTAATTGATCTGTAAGTCTTGTTATTATAAGCTCAAATTTATCTTTCTTTGATATTTCTGATTTTTCCTCAATCCTTACCATAATAGTATCGTTCATTCCATTTATAATAGTATTTTTAATATTTAAAAATGCGCTGTTTGATGCAGAATCATCATTTATACTGTGAGCACTTTCAATATGTTTTAATCCATTCCACAAAATTTTAATCACTGCAAATGCATGCCAAGTTGTTGTGTCTATTTGCATATTTGCAGGAGCAGGAGTATTTATAATATTTAAATTCTCCACAAATGTTTCTGCTGAATTACTTTGTAAATTTAAAATATATCCCTTTAGAAATGGTGGTGAAATTTCATGTGTAAAATTTTGTATATTTTCAATTTGTGTTAATTCAGAATTTAAATTATTTATCATATCGTTTATGATCGAATTTATATTACTAACTGTGTGCTCAACTTCTAGGTAGCTAGTATCAGATACTACTTCTGATTGAACATCATCTTTTAAGTCATCATTATCGTTACGTTTATATCTCGAATAATCTTCATTTTGTGAATTAACAATTAAAATTCGTTTACCATCACTAATAGCAACACCCAAATTAGTTTCATCTGGTAAAAATCCAAATGGACTATCATTATCACTTGGCAAATTCCATGTTTTCTTGCTCATTGTTACTAGATTTACTCTAGCAAGCATATTGTTCCTTTCATCAATCCCATAGAATATTTCATTTGATTCAGTCGATTGATGTATCGCTGAATAATCACCAATTTCACCGAAATTACCTAAGAATTTTATTCGATCACCATGAAATTCCCAAGCATTTGTACCATAGACTTTACAATCATGCATATTATGTCCAGCATTTGTTACTAATAATACTCGATCTTCGGATGCGATTGGAACATGTAAGATTTGTTCAACAATTCCTGACTCCATTCCGTTAATCTTTTCGAAAATATTGTTCTTGGTATTCCAACGATAGATGTTTGAGTAACAAAATATGTTAGAAAGCAGATAAATATCTGAACCTTGCTTAAAAATAATTATTTTACTAACATCACCATCTTCTGTTAGTTTAAATGATATTTTAAAGTGTTTCAGGAAGTACGGACGTTTCCTTGAATTCTTTAAAATATACTCAGTTCGTGTACATAACTCAAAGTAATCCCGATTTAAATTTTTCAGCGAACTTTCCATTTCTGGATCAATCCTCTCTGGCCAAAGTCTTAAATCGTTTGTTGATAATCCATTGAACACACCATTACCACCCATATTGCCCCAAATAGAAATCTTCTTTGCTGTCCAATTTCCAGTTATCAATTGATAATTTAACGCATCGTTATTCCTTAAGCTGTTTTGATGCCAGCTGGAGAAATCTATTCCTGATATAAGATCGAAGGACTGAGCACTTTTAGCAATGATTTGTTTAAATGTAGCTGGAGATTCAATGTGTACATCGCCCATAAGGGTTAATGGGGTTGATATGTCTCTATCATTTACAAGTCCTTTTATTTCTAAATTTCGTAGTACTCGAAAGGATTGCATTGTTGTTGGTGCGGTTATGTGCTGTTTTCCGTTTATCTAAAAATAAAATAATTGTTAAAGTAAGATTTTATAGGTTGTGAAAATTTATTATCAAATCCATTCACTGACAAGCAAAAATATCGAGAATCAAGCCATGGGGGCGTAAGAGATAAAGAGATCTTTGAAGATGCAATTGATGGGTTTGAGAACTTCTAAGGTAGAATATTATGTGCGGATGAGAAATACGAGGTGAGTCTACTCTTTATGAAACTTACACACCAAGAGCTAAGCGAGTCGTAGCCAATCCTTCGCAGCATGGCAAAGGAGGGCCGAGTCCACTAAGGGCCGATGGGACCATAGACTCATACATAGGGATACGGAATCGGTGGAGAGTACTCGATTACTGATGAGTAGAATCGAAAGAAAATTTCTCAACGAGTACGTTTTATTCGTTCAGAAGTACTCGATTCCTCGCCTCAGCGGGTACCTACACGTTGCTGTGGTAGTGGGGCTTGCGTCCCTCGAGGTAGATTTGAGGTAACCTCGTCGGAGGAAAAGTGTTACTCGCCTCCAGCCTGGAGACGTTAACTGCGAGGACCACCTATTCGGCGAGTGCCAGCCATAACACACGTTTTCGATCGGTCGGAAAAACCAAATCCAAAACACACGTCAGATGGTATGCGTATGCAGAGCCAGTGCCAGAAAGCCCTTTTCATTCTTGACAAGATTTCTAAGAATGAGAAGGCCAGTACGGTGTCCCAATCCTCTCCTAAAGAGAAGATGGAGCGAGATGCCAAAAGAACAAAGGATCACCGCAAGAAAGAGCCTGCTGTAGCGAGTACAGCAGCGGCAGGTGGATCAGAGCCAGACCCAGAAAGGCTGCTGAGCGAGGTGGTTAGCCTTAGGGGACGCATTAGTCCTGAGACTTGGATGGAGGTGTAAGCCAAACTAAGGAAAATGGTGTTGGACCCAGGCAAGAGGGAAGCAACGCCCTGCTATGACTCCTCGGAGGTAGGCATGAAGCTTAAGCTAATCCCAGCTACGGATATCCTGAGGAAACCTAGAGCTCGCATCTGGTGGCCAAAAGTAAATCTGGAGCCTGGAAAGATTATGCAGTGTTTGCAGGCATAAAATCCAATGGTTTCTATGGATGACTGGTTGGTCATCAAACCAGGTGGTCATGAAAAGAATGAAAACCGACTCAGGTTTGACATACGGTATGCCTAACTGAAAATTTTTAAAAGCCTTTCTTCAGAGGAGTAATCTCCGAATGTGGATGAACTGGTAGAGTGTTTGGGTTTGGAGGACGGCGCTCAGGGGCATCGGAAAATGCTTGAGATCGTTCAGATCCAACAATACAAAATAGCCACAAGCAACGTTCAGATTTCCCTAAAGGAGGAAAATGTGGATGTCGCCTTAATGCAAAAGCCATGGGTACGAGGACGGAGTGTAAAAGGGCTCTGGGACAGGCAATGCAACAGCTTTTACCACCGCTCGGATTAAGGCAAGCCAAGATCATGTATTAATTATATAAGCCTTCCTCTGTCCAAACTAGAATTCAACGGACCTAACGGTAGGGACCCTAAATAAAGTTGGCAGCTTGGCAGCAGGCTGCGGTCTGGCGGTCAATCCGGGAAAATATGAGGTCATGTTTTTTACAGGAAAAACGAAAACTCCGACCTTCGATCTCCCCAGGTCACACCTGACCAAACAACCACTCCACAATCACGGTACACGAGTTGTGGCAAAAAAATGGCGCACTAAGCGCTAATTGGGCCTCCGTCACACTGAAGGCCGCCCTGCAGTCCGGTACTCTGTGAGCGTACCGTCCTTCGCTTAGACTATTCCGCTCATGCCTCTAGAAAAGTAGAATTTTTACTCAGGCGTACCGACGTGGCTGTTGTGGGTGCCATGCAGGCATCTTGACGTTGTGCGTGCCCGTTTCAGGCTAGGAATGGGCAAGTCCCGTTACATCCCAAGCGCAAATAGAGCTCTAAGTTTTCAAACGTTTTTGGAAACGCAAAGTGCACCAACATCCAACGATAGCGTGCGCCATCGAAGGTTTCTCGAACTATGAAGAAGTTCTCTATTCCCCAAATACGACAGTTTTTCTTATGAACTCCATAAGAGAGTGTAAAATGCTTCAGGAAATATCGGATCGATGCCAGGCTTTTTTTGCTGCATCTTGTATAAATAAAATTATTTCCGTTTGTTCTATATTGCATTAGTTTCTTTACACCATTTCAGTAACCATGATAAATTGAAAAATTTAAAATTATTGAACATTTACTTGAATTTTGTTCTGTGTTTGTGTTCTAGTAATCTAGGTTTCGTCGGTCACCGGTTACCCCCACGGCGCTACGAGCAAACTCAGTACCGGTCGCCAGTGACCCCCATGGCATTCAACGTGCAGAGAGACTAGTTAAAGAAATAAAACGATTTAAAGTTTAAGGATTACACTTTTTGCCGTTCACGAAAATTTCAGACAGAATAGAAGTTCAGATCGATGGGCATGGACTGACGATAAATACCCACACATATATAAAGATTTTTGTCAGTTTTCCTGGATTGCAAGCCCTATCCAGTTGGCGGCCGGTAAGTGTGTGATTAAATGGCCTTAAGGCGAGAAATCTTCAGGCCGCGGCCTGCCGGCGGCCTGTATGTAAATAGGGGCATTTAGTTTAAAACATTGCACTATATATTATCAGCGTCTTTCTGCATCTTCCTGTTTTTTTTAAAGAACACTATTATTAAATAAAATATTCATGTCAGTGCAGATTTTTGCGTAACCTAAGAGATTTTTCCTAGACATCAATGAATGTGTTGAAATAGAAAATCAATACCATTAATGTATTCTTTCGTTCTTCTTCCAAATCCACACCGTTTATTTTCCCTGTAGTTAGAATAGAATCTGTTAAATACACAGCAGAAAAATGTACATGACTAGTGACATTCTGTGCAGTATGTAGAGTAATTATATCATTCATAGATTTGCCATTAACAAAGGCAGCATGCAATGATGCACCTTCTAGGGATTCTGTAGCAAAATTTAAAGGATCTGAAAAAAAAAAATTTACAAAAATATATAAAACCACAAAAAGTATAATCCGTTCTTACGTTCTATATCCAATGGCAAATCCGTTCTTAAAGTATCAGTCAACCAGCTATGTATATCACATCCCATAACATTTACAGCCTTCATTTTCTGAATAACTGCAATGCTAGGGGCACTAACTGGAGCGACAAACACAACTGGAGATAATATCTCGACTGGTTCTACGTTATTAATGAGAACAATATTATCTAAAAGCAATGGTAAATTTTTACCATTAAAATAATTAATATAGAGATTATCTTCAAATATAATTGGATTTCTGAAGATTTTCGTTCCTTGTAGAAAAGCTGGAAGATTCTTGTAAACTAAATCGTTGAGGAAATATTCGACATTTCCAAAATAGCTTAGATTTCCATGTACTATAAAATCATCTATGTATGTTTCTCCTTGAAAATATGCTTTTCCTAATACATAGGTGTCGAGATGTTTATCATATCTGATGATTTGTTCGAATTCTTCAGTTTTATGCTCATTTAAAAATCCTCGAATTTCGAGATTTTCAACTTCCAAATCACCGGTTATGTAAAATGGATTTTCAATTGTGCGTGGTGAATTCTTATACATAAAATCAGACATTGGGATGTTGTTTATGCTGTTAATCTGCGCATCATCAAGTATTTGTATTGGACTTAAAAATCTCTTAGTCCCTGATGTTACAATCTCATCAGATTTAAAAATAACATTGCTTAAGAAATCTTCAAAATGAACTCCATTTAAAAATCTATTTATTGTTAGATTTCCTAGTATTCTAAACGGATCCAAAAACTCCATTTCAGTGTGAATAAAGTTTGGTCTATTTAGCCATATTACATTCGTTTGTATATCATCATCGAAATGTCTTCCATTCAATGTGTTAACATGTATATCTCCCGATACAGTGAAATGGTCGACCTTAATGCTTCCCAATTGAATCATTAAAGGAATATTGTCTAACTTATCTAAAAATGTTAGTAGGAAATCGCTGCTTATGCCGTTCAGGGCTTCTATAGTAGCATCTTGCTCTAGTACAAGCTCCTCTACTTCAACACTAGCAGGAATTGTTTGAGATTGACTTTTACTAAGTCGGACTTGGTCGAAATGTTTAAGATTAATTCCATTGAAGGTTCCATCACCATCTAAATCACAATTTGCTGTTAATGTTTCAACTGAAAAGGAATTAAGTGTTATGTGATTTAGCTTAAGATCATCATGAATCGTTTTAAAGTTTTCAACAGCGTTTCCATTCAGATTTTGTAGAATTCTTAAGGTTTTTAAACTTCCAGCAGGCATTGAATCGGTAAGAACTAATTCCGAATTTGAATATTGATCCTGATCGACTCTCAACCCATTTTCATACAACTCCGTTATGTTAACAGTATCGAATAATCCTTGTATAGTTAAATCATTTATATAAACATTTCCAAATAGTTCTGAAATTTCAAGCTCTTGTTCTGTAGATTTAGTAACATAATCATAAACAGGAACGTTGTTAATTTGGGCATTTTCGATGTAAAGTTCATTTTCAAAAACGGCGGTTTTAAATATTTTTGGAGAATTTATAACAATTGGGTTCTTCTCGGTTTTGTAGACTACATCATCAAAACGTTTATCAAGATCTTCTCGATTCCAATTTTCATATACTATAACTGGTCCATTTACTTCTAAAGTGTTGAAGGTGCATGCAGAGTCTACGGTGTTAGTTTGTAGAAGATTTGGATTTGGTATAAATTCGTCGGTTTCACCACGAGAAACGGTGCCATTGATCTGAATATAGTTTTGATTTTAATCATTAAACATTTCAATCTACTAAAAATATACCTCGAGAGTTTCAGTAACTTCTAGATTTAAGAATTTAGTTAGTCCTGGAACTAATTGATCATCTGATAGAGTTATGATGTTGAAGGGATTAACGCCGTTTATAAGACCGTTTGTATCAATAGCATCTGCAACTACAATAGAAAAACTTGTTAATCTGTTGAGACATACACGCAATACACATCCGAACACAAACAGAGACACACCGACATAACAGCAATACATACTCGAGGACAGTCGGACAAGGCACAATCAATATTCGCAATACTGTAAAATTGAATTCTAGTATAAGTAGTAGTTGTGAACTCCGCCGTCGTCTGGTTCTAAGTCCAAGGCGAGAAAGGAGGACGGTGGTCGGCCTGCCGAATTGAACAGAATCCGGAAACCGAAGAAATTAGGCAAGAAACCGTATGGATATATGAACTAACTACATATTTACGAAATATTTACGGACACGGAGTAATTAACGACAGCGGCTTACGCCTCTTTGATCGTTGGCAACAGCATCTTCCGCCATCCACTCAAACACCAACTCATCTGGCGAAATCCATCCGGAAACGACTCGGCGATGTTAGACAACGTTTTGATCAAGGCAAGATTTCGATCGACGCTCAAAGTCGTATGTACGTTTGCGTGGACCCGATTGCGGATCGGACCATTATCTTGTTCGAGCGTAATTACAGATGCGATTACAAAGAGCGAAGAAAACGGCGTCACCACCAGCCAAGAAGTATAGGGCGTTCCTACCGGACCCGGCCATCGGGCGAGAGTTTCAAATGCCAATATCCCAACAGGTTCGCGGCGCTTGCAATAGCGGACGATATCGATGTATAAGAAAGGCAATTTTCGAAGTCTATTGTGGGGTGTGCAATGGAATTGTTTCCACCTAAACGGACGCAGCCATGGATCTCGGACAGCTGTCTGGACCTTGTCAATCAGCGGAAACGAATGAATCACGTCGATTTCGAGCAATGCCGACGATTGAACAAAGAAGTTCGATAGAAAATGAAATGGAAACGAGAAGCGTATTGAAATAACGTTGCGACCGACATGGAAGAAGCACGAGTACCGAACGCCGTTTCAGACAATCCGGTGGTTAGGCGGCAAAGCAACATCAACAAAGAACAACATAAAAAAATCGGATGGAACTTTCGAGACAATTCTTCTACCATCTGTACAATCACGATCCGCCACAAGGTCCAGCACCCGAACCACCGATTATCGAACAGCCGACCAATCAGTTTCTCGATAGTGAGCCGACAATTATCAAGGTGAGATGAAACATGGAAAAGCGAAGGGAATAGACCAAGTAATCGCCGAGATGATCAAAGCCGGAGGTGATATCTTATCATAACGAACTCATAACACACATATGGCATTCGGATCGTGTCCCGTCAGCGTGGAAGAAAGCGATCGTTGTCCCAATTTTAAAAAAAAGGTGACACTCGGGAATTCAAGAATTATTGCGGTATTGCAAATAAACTGTCGTCGTTTTCATCGATTTCAAATCCGCTTGCATCGATTGGAACAGCTTGAAAGCCGAACACATGTCATGCTCAACCAGCAGCGTTCGTATTCGAAGCGACTTATCCGAGGAGTTTTCGATTGAAACGGGTGTCTTCGTTTCGCCACTTGTCTTCAACGTTGTGATCGACGTGATTAGCATTCGATGGACGACGTGGAGTTCGATACGATGACTACAACTTCGTAACCGACTTAGTGTTCGCCGACGATACATGGACGGCGGCCGACACGGATGCCGACATCTTATACGACATTTCCCGCATCGCCCGGTCATACGTATTCGCCTCGATGGAACCCAAATCGAGCAGGTTCCGATCTTCAAATATTTGGGATCATTAGTTGAGGAAACGAATGTGGCATCGACTGCCGACATACACAGCCGCATCGGCCAGGCAACAGCAACATTCGCCTCGCTCAAGTGATGCATATGGAAACGAACAAATATTACTATAAAAACGAAAGTACGCCTTTATCAAACATTGATCCTTCCGATCTTCTTGATGGATCGGAAATGTCGACACTGCTCAAGCCGGACGTCAATTGCACGGAAATACTTTTCCCGCAACACAAGACTAGCCCGCTCGGCTCACCCTCATACCCTACAGCCCCCCCGTTCGGTTTAGAAGTTCGTTTATGAATAGAACAACTCGACTGTGGAATAATCTCACGCAGTCAGTATTTCCGAACTCGTACAACACCTTAGAGTTCAAACATGAGGTTCATCGTCATTTTCTTCTACACCCTCCAGACCCCCTCTAACCTTTCCTATTCTCCTCTATTCTTCAAACCAAGCTTACTACTAGACATTGCACCATGAACTGAATGACATGACGGACTGGTAGTACAAAGGGTTACACCTAAGCTTGGTAAAAAAGGTAAAAAAAGCTCGAGGTCTTCCAAATGCGATGCTTGAAGCAGATTGACTATGTGTCTCACTACGCGATCGCCTTCGAAACGAGACAGTTAGACAAAGATGCGATTAACAGACACTGATCGAAGAAGAAATACAAAAATTCGACTACGGTGGTTTCGACATGTTTGCCGAATGGATGATAACCGCTTGCCACATTAACTTCTCTGCCAAGACCAAATCAAAACAAAATAACATAGTAACAAACCTAAATTTCCATGAAAAGTCTTTTTTCCACTAATAATACTAGTGCTTGGTCCACTTGAAAGTAGATATCCATCGGGAAAATTGATATTGTTGATAGATTTTACATTGATGTCATTTTCTATGATTAATGCCTGAAATTAAAACGTTGTTAAAATGTTAAATTTTATAAACTATATTATTTTGATACCCCATCAACATTAAGCTGCTCCAGTTCAACATTACCATTAGTCATAATTATTCCGTTTATAAAATCGCTCCATAGCATACCATTGATTGTATCTAACTCTAAGTTACCATCAATTGTAAACGATTCTTGTTGATCTTCATCAGTAAATGATTTTTCTTGCATTATTTCCTCATTTTCAAATTCTTCAACTTCTAAATCATTTTCGACAATTACATCACCATCATAAAAGAGCTTGCCATCAGTGAATGACCATTTTAATGGAATTCTATTTAGATTTTCTACAAATAAATCTTCAACGTCTAAATCATCAACTTCAACAATATTTTCGTTGGTTTTTCTTTCTACTCGAGAATTTAATTTTGTTTTATTTAAAGAGTTTTCTGGGTTTAAGTTAGATGATTCGAAACCATCAATTTGTTGTTTAATTTCACCTAAAATATCTAAAAGCTCATTAATATCAACATTCGAGTCCTCCTCAGTCCATTCTTGATTGTTTAGGTAGATTTTATCAATTTTTCCAGTAATGTTAACTTTATCAAAGTGATTAGATTCAGAATTTTGTGACTTCTGAAGAAAATTTTCAGCTTTTGAAACAATATTCTTTTGATCCTTAATCAGATGTTCTAAATACTTTTGAATCCTTTCTAATTTCACAATTTCTGTAGTTTGTTCAATCAATTCTGTTTCAATTTTAAAAATTGTCGAAGATGCATTCGATCTTGGAAGAATAACAGATATTTCATTGCCATCTGAGAAGGCTGCAGCACCACGTATGCCGCCATCATCACCTTCGACATGAATCATACAGCTAACACCACTTTCAAATGTTGTATTACCAATAATGCATGGACTAGATGGTGATGTTTCAAAGGAACTCCCATCCCAAATCAGACTTTCTAGAACTAGTAGCGAATGTGTGTCGAAATTAATAGTATGCTGCACCAGCAGTATCAAATCATCTCGAAATGTTCGAATTGGTATTGGTAGATATCTATCAATAATTTGAAAACTTTGTCCGAATATAGCTTGAGGTATGAAACGTCCACGATGATATCGTAATATTTGTGGCTGACGTCCTCCAATAGCTAAATACGAAAATCCACCCATTTGAAATCCAGATATTGAGCTAACATCAGCTGTTTCGACACGAAAAACATGTTCGAAATGACTTTTATATTGTTGATCTGGATTGTATGTGAATATAGTAACTGAATCTGTCTGTGGTATTGCAAGAACTATATCTCGGCCAGTGTTTAGGAAGACAATCTCAGAACATGTATTTTGTAGTGGAATCTTTTGGATTATCCATAAAGATTGTGTAGATAAATCAAATTCATATATATTTAACGAAGCAGCAATATCATTATAAGTTATTACAGCTAGATATTTACTATCTTTCAAGCTATAGAAGCGAATACCAGTCACTTGCGATCCCATGCTCCATTTTGTTATAAGTTCTTGATCCTTTAATCGTATAATATTCACAAAACTTTTGGTAGCAATCAAAATAATTCGTTCAGACATTTTGGATGTTGAATTCCATTGAGTAAAAAATTCTACACCTACAATATTCTCATCGAATTTCATTTCACCAATTTGTTCGAAGTTATTTTCTTTTGATAAAAATATAACTTCATTATCAACAAATCCTATTAGGATTGTACCATAGTTATCATCAATAACTCTCCATTCAGAAATATTCGAACCCAGAGTGAAGTTCAAGTCTACTTCTCTAATAACTTTCAATCGTAATTGTTCTCGATTAGTGAATTTTGTCGAACTTTCATCGAAAACATGATCAGAAATATGAATATTGTCTGTGCTATCATCTTCGTAAATTTTACTATTAATAACATTTGGTACTACTTCTGAATCAGACTTATCATCTACTCTACGATTATCCTTAGACTCGGGATTATAATTAACCATTCCTTCATCATCATTATCATCAACATCACCGACTGATGATCCTATCAGATTCGAAAGAAATTGCTTTGCTCTGGATTTATGATGAAAGAAATCATCAAGTTCTTTAACCATTTCACTTTCATTTGGTCTACCAATAGCGTAGGTGTCATCCTTAATTGCTTCATTGATCTCTTCGCGGATTTGTGCAGTTTCTACGAGTTTCTGTTCGGTGATAACAACTTCTGGTTGTTCGTTTTGATTTTTTTTATCATCATTAACAGTCCATTCGGGTTGAACTATTAAGCCCTAAAATTGAAATTGTGTTAATATTAATTAGTTTTAATATTTAAGCTAATGGAATACCTCTCCTACGCTGGAAATGCTCGTGTTTTGTTCAGATTTCACAAAGTATTTATCCTCGGAAACGGCATCTTTTATTTCTTTTCGGATATCAGAAGTTTCTTTGAGCTTCCATGGTGTTACAATTACGTCAGATGGTCCTGAGTCTGATGATCCCTTTGATGTCCATTTTGGTTGGACAATGACATCCTGGATTGTAAAAAAAATATTGGTTTAAATTAATTTGAGGCTTTTAATTGTATAAAATCTTATATTATACGATCATATAAAGGATAATTCTATTTGTTTTAAGACTATTTCTTGGTCTATTGATTTTGCAGAAATGAAGAAGAGTTGGAATAAGTCAAAATAGCCAGACTAACGTCGCTTGTCTTGGTGCAATGTCTAGCAGTAAGCTTAGTTCGGGGGTGAAATAGGTTAAGGGTTATAAAGGTACGGGGGGTATTGAAGAAGTGATGAGCCCTGCCATAGCCTTCTATATATACAAGCCATGCCAAGACCCTCTCAACTACAGGCCTCGTAGATGTATTTTTCGTGGTGGTGGTAATGGTCCCAAAAGTCACCACACACCGGAGTAACATGGCGCCGAAGCCGTACGCGCAGAATTTTTGTGTTTATTTTGCAGTAAAAAGTGATAAAATATTGTATTTTAACACTTTTAACTGCACTTGGATTTATCAGTGAATAGTTTTTTAGTGATTTCATTAAAAAAAATAAAACAAATTTGGTGATTAAGTGTGTTTAAGTGTTCAAATTGTTAAGGCGATCAACTTTTTTTTCACATTCACGGTGTTTTTTCATGTTTATTTACGAAAAAAATGTTGAATATTTAATGTTTTGTGTAGTTATGGAATTAAAAGTGATTTTAAAGTGATTAATACATATATTATGATATTATTATTAAAAATATAGGTGCCGAAAAACACTTCTCTTATTCACTTTTCCATTCGCACTTTTCTGTACTTATATGTTTAGTAATAATTGCAAAATAAATTAATTAATGACTTTAAAATCACTTTTAATTAAATATTCAGCATATTTTCCCTTAATATACACGAAATAAACACCGCGAATGTAAAATAAATTGATCACCTCAACAATTAAGACACCAAAAATACACTAAATCACTATTTTTTTATATATTTTTTTATTAAATCACTAAAGAAATAATCACTGATAATCCTTGTATGGTTTAAAGCGATAAATTTCAATAATTTACCACTTTTTACCACAAAACTATGACGAAAACACTCGCGAACGTACTCTGCGCCATTAAATTCTCAGCAACTGTCAAATTTTGGGACCATTCTCAGCAATTGTTGTATTAGTGCCCAATAAAACTGCATGGCCTGTAGTTGAGAGGGTCTTGGCCATGCACAACTTTTGAGCTGCTTGAGTGTGTAGTAGTACTTTGACCGGGTCTGTCTAAACGTCAAAGTTTGTTCGGTAGTGAAATACGTGTCGCCGCGCATAAAAATTTGTTAAATTTGCAGTTAAAAAAGCATTAAATATATATTAAAGTGAATAAAATCGCGCGTGAATTAGTGCTCCAGTGGTTTAATAAAAAAAATTAAAAAAAGTGAATGATTAAGTGCATTTTAAGAGTGATAAATGATAAGGTGCCATTTTTGTTTACATTCGTTGGTGGTTTTTTAATTTAGAGAAAAAATGTGTAGTTTGTGTAGTTATGAAATTATAAATGAAATTAAATTGCTATTCATATTGTGTATACTTATGTTTTTAATAGCTATTCCATAATAATTTCAAATCACTTGAAATTCACTTTTAATTGTGTACTTATGTATATTTTAATAGCTATTCCATGATAATTTTAAACCACTTTAAATTCATTTTTAATTCATTACGACACAAATTCAACATTTTTTCGCTAAATTAACTCAAAAAACCACCACGAATGTAAACAATAATGGTCACCTTATCAATCAACACTCTTAAAATACACCTAATCACTCACTTCCCTCAGATCACTAAATAACTAATCACTGGTAATCCACGCCCGATTTTATGCACTATTTAATACTTATAATTTACAATTTTATTATATAAAAAATAAAGCAAAGTTTAAAAAAAAGTGTTGAAATTGTAAATAGTGCATAAAATCGGGCGTGGATTACCAGTGATTAGTTATTTAGTGATCTGAGGGAAGTGAGTGATTAGGTGTATTTTAAGAGTGTTGATTGATAAGGTGACCATTATTGTTTACATTCGCGGTGGTTTTTTGAGTTAATTTAGCGAAAAAATGTTGAATTTGTGTCGTAATGAATTAAAAATGAATTTAAAGTGGTTTAAAATTATCATGGAATAGCTATTAAAATGTACACTATTAAAAGTGAATTTCAAGTGATTTGAAATTATTATGGAATAGCTATTAAAAACATAAGTATACACAATATGAATAGCAATTTAATTTCATTTATAATTTCATAACTACACAAACTACACATTTTTTCTCTAAATTAAAAAACCACCAACGAATGTAAACAAAAATGGCACCTTATCATTTATCACTCTTAAAATGCACTTAATCATTCACTTTTTTTAATTTTTTTTATTAAACCACTGGAGCACTAATTCACGCGCGATTTTATTCACTTTAATTTATATTTAATGCTTTTTTAACTGCGAATTTAACAAATTTTTATGCGCGGCGACACGTATTTCACCACCGAACAAACTTTGACGTTTAGACAGACCCGGTCAAAGTACTACTACATGCAAAAGCGTTTGCATGGCTTGTATATATAGAAGGCTATGGCCCAAAGTCTAGTAATAACAAGTCTTTCATCTTCATACAAAAATTTCCGACCGTTGATTGTGTGCGTGCATATATGAACATCACTGCTGAGCAAAACTCAACGCATACTTCGTGAATTCAGCGAGACAAAGCCAGATTCTGTCTTTACGGTAAAGTATGCAGAACAGAAAAGGAAAGAAAATTGAATCAGCTGTCAAAATTGAAATCATCAAAACAAACGAGCAAATATGCACCAATACATCCCCATATAAACTCATAAAATTTTCCGACTTATGGTTGTATTCCAGCGAGTATAAAAATGTTGCATTCTCTCTCTGATAGCCTGACATCGTCATTTGAAAAACTTTTGCATGCAGCTGTTCGCCTTTCACTCATTAACCATATGAAGATGAAAGACTTGTTAATTTCTAGACTTTGCTATGGCCCTGCGTTTGAGTTTCATATCTTGTTAAGTGTGCGAACGGACAGGCTGCAAATGATGGGATTGAGATGAGTGGGCTAATCTTGTGTTGCGGGTATAAGAATGCCGTGGAGGCAAAACAGCGTTTATTTCGGAGGAGCAGTCACTATGATAATAACGATAAAATTGTCAGTGCTGCTACACTCCTACGGTGACTCAAGAGGTCGATGGTGGAACAGGCGGTGTTGTCATAAATCTTTGGCGTGAATAGGATGTCAGGTAGGGATGGGTCGGCCATTAGTTCAATTTCACCCACTGTCACGGATGGAGAGGTATTGAATTTTTTTTTTTTTGAAATAAGACAGAACTTGGTTTTAGAGGGGTTGAACTCGACATGATTCTTGCTTCCGAACTCTAGAATGAATTCAATGTCCCTATTTATAGAGTTGGACATTCGTTAGTTACCATATACGGGTGTACGGGCATACCGTGTCAAGGAGCTACTAGCTAGGGGTACGGAGATACCGTTTTACGAGCGAGGCGAACAGAGGTGTAAATTAATCGGCATTGGATTTGTTTTCTGGTATCACCTCCCCATTATAAATATTAAAAGGCGTTGTAGAAGACATAAAATTCTGCTTTATGGAAGTTACTAAGAACCAATGGTCGTAGCGAAAGGGAGTTTTGGGGGTCAATCCTCGGGTTTTTGATCATAACTCAGAAACCATCAACTTTTCCTAAATAACATCGATATTTCTTACAAATTCCACTATTTAGGTTTATTTCTTTGACGAACCGTTCGGGGTCAAGCGATAGTTGAAAATTGGGGTATTTCGGCTGTCTCCGCAATAACCCACTTTTTCTATTCTTTAATTTGTTATTATTATTATTGTGAATTCATAGAAGTGACGTGCAGTAGTATGCCACCTGGATTGATACGATGATGAAAAATCCGGCTTACAAGCAAACCTAACCCATAGATAAGTTACAGAGTTTACGCGGGAGACTATGTTGCCGAGAAAATAATAGTCATGAATTATCGGACCACGTTTCCTACAAAAAGTCATGATCTCGCACTTGCTAATATCAAGAACCACGTTGTTATTGGAACACCAAGAATAGAAGGTGTTTAGGTCAATTGGCGAAAGTAACAGTTTAATGTCATCGGCATAAATAAGGATATTACAATGCTTTAGTAAATTTACAATGTCATCGATTGATAAGATAAAAAGCAGAGGATCTAGATGACTGCCTTGCGATAAGCCAGAGGACTCTTCAATGTTTCTGTATTTGACTCCACGGAATAGAACTTGGTAGGTTCTGTCAGCTAAATACGACTAGAACCATCCACAAGGCCATACGACAAGCCTATTTTTTTTAGTTTGAGAGATATAATCGAGTGAGAGAGCTTGTCAAAGGCCTCACTGAAGTCAGTGTAAACACAATTGGTTTGGCAACCAGTGACAAAGCTTCGAACAGCGTGAGAAGAAAACTCAAGTAGATTAGTGGTAGTGGAACGAGCTGCAAAAAACTATGTTGATTTGTTGAGATAAAGTCTCTTACAAATAGGAACGATCTCAGAATTAATAATAGATTTAAGGAGTTTTGGTATAAACTCGATATCTCATTCTTGGATCCCTTTTTATGAACGGGGATTATAAAAGAATGAATTCTTGTTTAGATCATAGGCTTCATTCCAATTTTATACAACTTCGATTGCTAAATAGACTCTCGATCGTAAACTTTTAAAGTAATTTAACCCGTAAACAAGATCTCAACTGTAGTAAGATAGTCAACCAGCTCTCAAAACGATTAGT
This sequence comes from Thereva unica, assembly GCA_949987705.1. Taxonomy (NCBI): domain Eukaryota; kingdom Metazoa; phylum Arthropoda; class Insecta; order Diptera; family Therevidae; genus Thereva; species Thereva unica. The sequence continues at coordinate 13,684,950 of OX465284.1, forward strand.
TAATTTATAACGAAATCAAATATGGTAAAGGGACGCATCGACAAAAAACTAGAAATAGTTTGACTGCCTCTATTTTTTTACCTGGATCTGTTCATGTGTTTTATAAAAAGTTTTCAGAGCCTAGTCTTTGTGCCCTTCCTATGCATCTCAAACAACATAGTTCCACACAACACCTCATTTTCTAAGAACTCATCTAAGAACATATAGACAACCGATGTAGCTTGTCTTAAATGTTTAATCAATTTTTACATAGAATTTTTATTACCTGTTTGCCACCAAGATTAAAGATCGATGCCACCTCTTCATCGTTTGAAACTGATGTATTTTTGGACGTAGGTGATGTATTATCAGCTCGGGAAATAGCCTAAAAATAAAATATAGTAAAAACTTAAGTAATTATTGTAAATAACTAATTTGGGGATTGTTTCTGAATTTTCTAATTCTAAGTCCTAGTTTGCATCTGGTAAGTATATGAATATCTTTAAAAGTATAGTTTACATTCATGCTCTCCGATGGATCGTAAAAGCAATCAAAAATATTGAAATTAAATGCCTATTTGAGGATACTAAATTGAATCAACAATCTTCTACTTTAATTTCTGATGAATAAAATATATTTTTGTTTTTAATTTTTAAAACTCACCAGAACGCATGATTGACTAGATAAACGTGACACTAGAATAACGCTAAACATAAATAAACCTTTACTACTTAACAACATTTTGCTATACATTAATAGGAAACATTTCATTAAACAAAACAAATTAAAAGGTTTTTTAGCTTGAAATGTCGGGGAGCACTAAAAAGGTGTTTATTGAAAGTGTTGAAAAGTCCTCTTACGTAATAGAAGCAGGCTGCGAAGAAGGCAATGATAAAAACGGCGTCTATCGCCAACAAAACACTTATTCGGACGAATCTATTGTTCCACATAGCAGTATTGAAACTCATGAAGAATTTGATGTAAAAATTTTGGGTTTAGTTAAAAGTAATCTAATCGTGAGGTTGACGGTGATTCATTGGGGATTCTGTATCAATGAAAATATTTGCAGATTTAATTTAAAAAACCACATTTGATTTGTAAAATTGATTTAATTTTGCCTGATGTATTAGTATGTTTTGGTTAGATTAATATAATTAAACTGGGCGCGATATAATTCTAAGTTTGAAGCCATTAACGGCTCTGGCATTTTCTACATTCAGCTATATTGGAAAAATAATTGCCTAAATAGCTAGCGAGTTTGAGACCTTCTTTAATTATATTGTCAGCACTCAAAGTAGAATTATATTGGGTATTATCATAAACTCTAATCTAGCATAGGATCAATAGGCAATAGATTGACGTATTCATTTTGAGACACGTCCTAGTAAAAACACCAGAATATAATAAAATCTAAAAGATCTGCAAATTACTTAATTGATAGATCAATGCTATATTTATAATAATAAATGAAAGCATCTGTGTTCCGGTATATATGTATGCATGGATGTGTGCGCTACAGCCATTAGCCCGATTTTTGAAATTCAAAATGGCCGCCAAAATATGTCTGAAATTTAAAATGTCCACCCATATACAAATTTGCAAATTGTGTTCGGATATCGATGAAAATCGGTATCTGGGGGTTTTTAAGATTGCAAATAACGAATTTATGATCAAAAATTACAAATTTAAAATTTCGAGAACAATATGGCGGAGGAATTTTGTCAAATAACTGTCATTTCGCGGTCAACTGTACATTCTGAAATGTAGGAAATTTTTTAAATTTCATCTAACCAGTATAGAAACAGTAAAAACGGTAGAAACGATAGAAATAGGTTTTCAAATATTTATGAAGATCTCAGCTATCCACAGTTCTACCGGTCAGACGGCTGCAAGGGTGTTTTTCGGAAACAGATTAGGTTGCCAGGTGATTTAAAGTTTGGAATCGAGACAGAAACATGTCAACCACTAGCGAATACTCCTCTGCCCTAAGAGCGAAATTAACGGAAATCCACGTAAAGTTCCGGAAAATCTGCAATCTCCCAGCAACAGGATGAAGACCCCCTACAACCTAAGGAAGGGTGAACGGATTTGGATTTAAGGAAGGAAATCGAGTCTACTTATAAAATCTTCTACGAATTGAAGGTGAATCGCCAAAACTACAAAGAAAATAAAAGTCCGTCTACACTGACATCACGTGGTTGTAAGCGAGAACTAGCACAGCCTGACCGTTGGAAAGAAGTCTTCACGAAACATCAAACGATAACGGACAACGTGTTATCGATTTTGCAATGAGCAAAAATATGATCGTCAGTTAAACATATTTCCCAAGAAAGGACATTCACAATATAGACCATAGACAGAAAGGAAGCTTCCAGTATCCTCCAAGTAACATCCTGTATAGGTGCGAATTTTGAATCGAGCCACTTCATAGTTAAAGCTATTTTCAGATGGCAAGAAAAAAGAAGCAGCAAGCAGAAGAAATTTATGGACTGTTCCAATTTTTAGCTATTCTCGGTTTATGCTGCAGTTCAATGTTTATTTTGACTGGGTATAAAGAAAAATGTTTAGGTCTGACTGTAATACTATGTGATCTATTTAACTCTTGCGGTATCAATTTATACGAAAATGATTTCAATGCAACAAATGGACTGAAAGGGATAAAATGAAAGTTTCCCTTGAAATTCTTGGGTTTGGGTGGGTAATAGTGCAGGTTTATACGCTCACCAACAGTAGTAGTAGCACATTTGAATTGAAGCCTCAGTTCGATTTACCTTCGTGTAAGGGACAAATGTACTGCCTCGTGCTCAGCTCTAACCGTAGGGAATGTGTTAATCAAATACTTACAAAGATATTGTACTTAGATTTAGCTTCTTAAATGAGTTTTCTATTAGACCGCGTTGGTTGGTTATTTTTCAAGACAGTTATTTTTTAGGATTACATGATGTAAATTTCCTAGTTTAATTGTTGATTTTTTCAGAACTAAAGTAATGCATAAAGCATAAAGCTCTTGGGGAGGGGTGTCCCTCCTTGCCTCCTTGTATCCGCCATTGGGAAAATTATTGTAAACAGTAACGAGAAGTAGAGGTATACCGACAGCGCAGTAGACATAAGGAACCAGAAAGTTATAGCACCGAAATAGTTGGAGTATTTCAAGGAGGCAAATGTCTACAGAGAATTGCAATCCTAAAAAACCAATTTTTAGATATTTTCTACAGTATAATGAGAGGAACAATGATATTCTCCTTTTGTTTATGGTACTTTCAAAAATCAGATACTAGGTCATTCAGTGAAAAGCGTTTTAGTTGATGGAAAATTGAAAACAAATCGAGTAAAAAACTATTTTTAATATTCCGGAATGCACAAGTCCCAATCTGAATAAAAATGTGAATAAAACAGAGGTAAGGTGACCAAACAAAAAACCGGAAATATCAAAATATTATGAACAGATACAAAAATATAGTGAACAGATTAAGCTATACTATGACAGCATCGCACTGCAGCACTAACTTGTACTATTCCATAGCACTTATCTAACCGCAACTTAACGATGCATTTTAACCGAATTAAATTTAACTGGATTTCACAGTGATTTTACAGCTGCTCAAACAGATTATATAGCACACGATTAGATAACTAGAAAACCGGCCCTTTAACCAGCTATACGAGTACATTTCTGCCCGCAGCAGCATCGTACAACTTCCAGTCTCCAATTCGAAAAGTTCGAAAAATATGACGTAGAACTTTCACTTTCAAACCCAAGAGTATGTCGCGTGCATAATCGATGAGCAAGTCTGGTTTTTCCTTGCAGTTTTGTCATTATTTTCATTTGCGATTATTTAAGTACGAAAAAATAAGAGTCTCGACATCTTTTTCATCAGCGCCGGCAAAATGTTACCCTGTGCGCCTCCGAGGAAAAACATGTAGCAACATTCTCGTCGCGTTATTAAGTCGGCACTCCGGTGCAAACAATAAGATTGTTGCGATTACTTCATTCATTGGTACACACGTACTCACTCGCATAGGCTCACTATTATTGACAGGTTAGCGAAACAAAAAATTACAGCGTTTACGGCGTTTAGAGAAGTGATGCTCGATGCCTCTTTTTGCTGAAATTGCTGCCATTGATTGTGCAATTACATATGCTGGTTAGAGCGGTTGGGAAATGTTGTTCCAGAAGGTTTCTTTGGGAGTTGAATGGCAACAACAGAAGTTCGTTTTGAGCAAACATGACTTGGTTGGTGATTAAGTTTAAATTGATAACATTGTAAATATACAATACTTCTGGTCGAACAGATTATGGAAAAAAGTTAATTTTAGCTTCTTATGGCCTTGGTAGTTGGCATAAAAATTTAAAATAGGGATTTAGGGTGTTTGAATAAATATAGGCTTAGTCCATTGAGATCACGGTTAAGTATAGCCATATCTTAAGTTTGTTTTGGAATCTTATAAAAATATGTATAACACTTCAACTAGCATGTACTAGACTCGCAGCAATCGACTAATAATAGGAAGAAGATTTAAATATGATATAACTGACGAGTGTATATTTCGAGGGTGGATTTGATGACAACACATAAAATTCTACTGCACATCGGAGAACTGAAATATCGCAACTGGAAGATCCCAATGGCTACGGGATCCACTTGTTATTCGCAGCTGAAAGTCGTTGTTTGTGAAGATACCCTGCTCATTCCGTGTGATGAGAAATTGGTGCGAGCGACAGTCGATGGTGATCCCGGGAGCTACCGATTCTACCTAATTGAACCAGAGAGAACGGAAGATATCAAAAGTATAGCAATTGGAAAATGCCTGGTGAGCATCGATTACAAGACGGAGGTATTTATAAGAGGACTAAATACCAACGAACGAGAAATACGATTGAAGAAGGTTACGGTTTGGGAAAAGGAGAACCGGCAAAACCAAAGCCAAAGACCACAAAATTAGTAGACACAGTACTCTCAACTACTTTTCTCGAACAACGAACGAACCAGCAAGGAAAATTAATGGAGGATTTTAGTGATATCTTTGCCGAAGACGACTTTGGAAAAACGAACATCGTGCAACATAGGATTGACACCAGAGATGGCCAGCCAATAAAGCAATCGCCGAGAACACTACCAATATAGTCAAGCGGGAAGAAGAAGGCAATATGATTGAGGATATGAGAAGACAAGGCTTTATAGAGGAGTCGAAAAGCTCTTGGATGTCTCTCGTGGTTCTAGTCAGAAAGAAAGATGAAAGCAAAAAGTTTTGCGTGGATTATCGGCGGTTAAATGATATCACTAAAAAGGACAGCTACCCATTACCTCGATCGATGGCACACTAGATATTTTCTGTCAAGTCCAAATTTATCCCGAGGACCGAGAAAAGACAACCTTCTCTGTAGGAAAGCTTGTGGCAACACTCGAACGACTGTTGGAATGCGTCTTGCGAGGACGACTTGGAAGACTTGTCTGGTTTATTTGGACGACGTCATCGTCGTTGGAAAAGGTTTGAGGAATTTCTGGGCAATCTACGAGAGTTATTCCAAAAGTTGAGAACTGCCCAACTGAAACTCAGCCCTAAAAAGTGCGTGCCATTCAGAGACCAAGTCAACTATCTCGGACATGTGGTTTCATCCAATGACGTTCAAACAGATCCTGAGAAAATAGCAGCAGTTAAGAATGGTCCACACCGAAGAATAAAAACGAACTTCGAAGCTTCTTGGGATTTACCACCTATTATAGGTGTTCTGTTATGGAACAGCTTACCCGCCAATATACAGAATACGGAGTCATTAAGTGTATTCAGGAAACATATCTTCTTCAGCTACTTTACTGAACTAGGAAATCGAGTGCTCCAATAGCCATGTTTGAGCATTCCTTAAAAAGCTTACAGTGCTCCTGTTTCTATACCAGTTCCATATACTTTTTTAACATTACATATCATTGCAGGGGAGCATACCTTTTTATGCTCCTTCAAAAGCGCTCTAGGAGCATTATAATAAAGAATCATGTAAACCTGTGGATATATGATCCAGTAACGAAAAGCTTTAGTTTTGTTCATCTTTTGCAATTGCCTTTTACTTTCCAAGCGCGATCTTGGTTTTACCAAAGCAGTCCCCCAACTAAATTCTAACCACTTCCAAAGCTACTTGTCCTCTGTATTGTATCGACAGCAGCGCTCAAAACAACCTCCCCTGAGCAGCGCTCCCAAATTCTCCCATTGGGAAGGTACAAAACTCATATATAATCGTCGTTATATCAGAAACGTTTACCAAAAAATCCTAGTATAATTATGGAATTTTATTTATCCGATAATTGCATCACCCCAACCTCACATATAACTTATAAAACAGAATAAAACTATATTATCACTAAAAACATCGAAAATTTGAATTTTGACCGCCCATCAATAACTAAAAAACGGAAGAAAAAATGTTTTTATGCTGCATTTTCTATTACATCACCGACATTATCTCATCAAAAAAAGGTTCACAACTCTTCAAGGCACCAATGAGGTAACTTTCACCAGATGCGTGCAATTTCCCCCTATGTCAACAACGTGACTACGACGACAACAACGACGACTTCGACAGTCTTTCATTACTTTCAATAGGAAGGAAATGCAGTCGCGAAATTTTTTCGTGTTAATATTTCTTCTGGCATTCGCAACCAGTTTTCAAATTGAATTGGGTACAATTAATACAGGTGGTAAAACAATGTTTATGGTTACTTTCGAGTGAGTATTTAATACTGGCGATTTGTGTTCCTCAAATTCTTCACCATTCACCTTTCTTCCGTGAACACAAAATGAATACAGCTCCGGAAACGTGATTATCCAAGGCGGTTCACCATCGACTTGTATGTGATTGGTATACTATCGGAAGCTTTTAAAAAAAAAGTTGTATTCTCAAAGGTCGAATTCGTTTTCTCAGAGGGCACAGCAATTTTTAATTTATTGTTTTTTGTTTGTATTATGCCTTCAGAGTAAAAAATGTAGTTCACCTAATTTAATAACTTGATTGCACCTCAAGAATTCCAACGTAATCACACAATAAAAAAAATAAAAATTTCCTAACCACATAACCGATACACATCGGAGGGGAACAAGTCTCACCTGGAGGGACCCCACTAAGCCAGCCTCATCCCTGCTAAATACAAAATTTCACATCACAGGTGGCACTCGTCGATGGTCTTGTGCACTAGCTTCTTGCACCATCGCATCAGTTCAACATCAAGACGCAAGGTGAAAAAACCTAACGTAAAAGAACAAACCTTTCGGCATAGCTTGTAGTATTTGTTAATAACAATCTCTCCTCACTACAATTTTTGCTTCTAGAAAAATCAAAACAGTTACTCAATAGTATAGTATACTTGTAAGTTCACCTCAGGTGAACCGGTTTCGCACAATTTAGTGATTATTAACATTTCGACATATACCTGCCAATAGTGCGAAAGATAGGTAGTAGAGAGATAGTAGCTGTGTGCTAACTGACCAGATCACCGATCGGGTGCAAGTGGAGTGTGGAGAAAGTCAGTTTGTTTAGCCCAAAACAGTATTATACTTGTTTCCGCATTGAATCGAAGTGTATGAAGCGCGGGCTGATCACCACACCGCATGGTAATCTATGTCAGAGCAGTGACTTCTTTCACCTGTTAGATGTTTACACATTCGTTTAGTACGTGTGGTTATTATTGAATTCGATTATTCACTTTTGAAAATATACATATATAAATTTGTTTCGATCGGTTTTGTTACGAGTGACTTAGTAAAAAATTGAAAGTTCAAGTACTAGGACTTGGTGGTAAATTATTTGAAAGTGAACGGCCATTTGGAAAATGCTTGTGTCCTGACTTAACGGATTACTAGTTTATGCTGTATAAATATTTTTGGGTAAATTTTTTGTGTTTAAGTGTTTATAACATTTAAAAAAAGACTTAACTACTTAAAAATAGGATTGTAACTTATACACTATTTACTCAACTATTTTCACACATTAGAACTATTCCAGTATACGACCAAGATTTTGTTTGTATAAATTGTTTTGGATTTATCTTCCTACTTTAGATTAAGCTGAAATTAAATCATTTTTAGAGCATCGAACTGTTTAAAAAAATAATTTTCTTTACTCCACTTGAATCTGTGTTGAGCTAAGTAATATATTTCTGCAATAGCGATCAAGTTGGTGTTCCCAATGATGTTGATCGATCTATCAATCTATAAAAATAACTAAATATATTTAATCAGATTTGAAAATGTAATTTATCATACGCATACCTCTTAACTATGATGTCCATTTATATTTAATTATTCCGTAGTCGTTTTCCAGTACATTCTTCTAGGCCAGCCTTAGATGGTTCAGGATAGTAATAAACTTCCTTTTTCCAAGTTTATAGATTCTGAACAGATGTGATCCAGTTTGCCATCGCTAAGCTCTCGGCGTCCATGTCAGTTTTCGGAAAGGGCGTTCAACGACTTCAAACCTTATGATCTTAATCTCTGAATTGCTATGCTTTATGGAGAGTACCCATCAATCGGATGCTGTGTACACTGATTACAGCAAAGCCTTTGGTCGAGTGGACCATGGCATTTTAATTGCAAAATTATTAAAATTTGGTTCTGCACTGGAATGGTTAAAATTATATCTGAACGGAAGAACACAAGTTATCAGAGGATTTATCCAAGGATTTCTATCTAATGAGAACGTAGCAACCTCTGGCGTTCCTCAGGGTAGTTATCTTGGTCCTCTTCTCTTTAATATTTTTGTTCCCGATCTATCAGAAAAATTAGTCAATATGCCACATCTCTTCTAAGCGGATAATCTCAAAATGTATAGTGCCATAAGGGCTCAAACTGATGTTTCCGTCATGCCTATAAAGAACAAATAGCAACTTAACACCAGCAAATGCCATGCAATTACCTTCTCCCGTGGAAAAAACACACAGAAGCAGTACTATTATCTCAACGGCATAATGTTTAATCAGGTTCATCATATCGTAGATCTAAGCGTAGTCCTAGTCACAAAAACACTCTTCTGTTCTCTGGTCTGCCCTATCTTGGAATATGCGTTTATTATCTGGGGTAATTTCAAGTATTCAGCAGGAGGATTGAATCCAAATTTCTCCTTTTCGCCCTGAAAAATCTACATGACACCCATGACTACCAAACCCTACCGCACTACTTGAACTGGCTCAAAGATCTCATGTCAGGAGAAGACTGCTCATATCTTGTGTTGCCTCAGTTTTTTTTGAGGTTATGTTTTATTGTAACCGGTAGCGGCGGTTGTTAGAGGTAGAACATGTCCATTTCGTATAGTATTCGATGTAACTAACAAGTTCCAAAAAATAAGACTGGAAACAATTCTTTACTTATCTGACTCCACTAAATAGGATCATAGAAATATTGTACTGTGAACAATAAACAAACAACAATTATACTGTGAACAATAAACATTTTACGAATGCATACCATGAAGTGACAAGCTTAGATTTTAGTCGAAAATTGAATTGCTATCTATAAATGTAAAGAACCAAACAAAGCGTACTGCTTTCACCGGATAGGATTTAATGGTTCTAAACAGAGGAGGGCAATTGCCGGGTTTTCTAAAGTAGCCGCAGGGTTTGCCTACACTTTTATCACTCGAACTTACAAGCAGTATCGGACGGTTTTAGAACTACTGGGTGCTCATTAGACCAATTTTGTTGTAAGTGGCAAGTCGACGTCAAATAATGTAATCGACTCTTATTTATGTTTTTATCGACTAATTTCGGCAAAAATCGACTTTCGCAGTAAGAACTTTTAACATCAACTCAAAGTCGTCAAAATGACGATATCCACAATAGGAGCGAACTAACGCAAGGAAAGGTAGCTATCGTTAAAAGCGTCTCGATGCGATCTGGGAAACACGATGAAACACGAAACGAAACTAAGTTTCCTGGAAGTGCTGATCCCCTTTCCGAGTTTCCTCAAAAATTTCATCGGTGTCTAGACGGGTAAATTCATGCACTCCTTTATACTTTTAGTATATTTACTCACCCACTCACCCCACCCACCCCTCGCTTTATTTTGGAACAAGAGTATCTCCTCCCCTCATTTTCGAGTATGCTGAGCACGATGAATTTCCATATAAACCACACTTGGATATCTTTCATGAATAACAAATAAAAAATATCGCTCTATTACTAGCTAACACAATGTCCCATTTGATACTCTGACAATCATGAAATCAACACATTTAAGCCTTGGTATTGGGTCTTCTAAGTGGGGATGAAGCCCCTCATCATCTCCACTTCCCCGTTCATCTAAAAAGCTCGTGAGGAACGTACGTAGGAACGAACAGTCTAATCACCGTCATTGTCTGTCTGTGATTTCAAAATAATTGTCATTTTCTGATTTGGTTATTTACAGGATAATCAAGTATGTTTGAAATTTTGGTTTCCCTGTATGTCTGTGTGTCCGTCTGTCTATTTGTGCAGGCTAATCTCGAAACGGCTAATCATGGCAATAGGAATTTTACTGGAACATTCAGCATTTTCTGGGGGCATGTTTTAGGTTGCTTTTTCCCTCGCCCCGACTATCGTTTCAGACAGAAAACTCGATCGGATAGTCGGATGAAAGGGATTTGCCATTTTTTTTATCATTCCAAAGGTAATAATCAAAGCTTGGAGACGGCCGAACTTTCGCGGCACGATTCAATATTTTCTTATGCATGTTTAGGCTATTCTTTCTCTCTTACATCGGACTATCGATACAGTCGGTAAACTTGAGCCGATAGCCGGAGGAAAACGAGCTTAAATTTTAGGCTTTTCATGGGATAATTCAGGATTTCTTAGGCGTGTTTATGCTTCTTTTTCACTCTGCTCCAGCTATCGGAGCAGACCGAATACATGGCTCGATAATTGAAAGAACGCGAATGAAAGGCTGTTACTGCGAGATATTGTTCTTTCAATTGGCGGAAATACTATCATTATAGTTTGCCAACTCCGCAAATAATCGATGGATCTGATGATAATTTAAACAGAGAATATATCGAACACAACGCACAATGGTGAAAAAAATACTTAGGTCGTCATAGGTCAAGTTCTGTACATAGTGCTAAATGCCCCGGGAATGTTAAAATCTACGACGACGAGACATATTCAGAACATAATTGCCTAGGTGTGTGTTGTGCACGTTGTGCTTGTAGGATAAATCGAAAGAGTCATTCATTGCACATAAGGAAAATGTTCCAAGTCCTCATAAAACAAATTCAACAATACATTTGGGACAGATTCTTTTTTGACACAAATTTGGAGTGGAATGGCCGCGTGTATAACTTAGTTCTTGGCCATTGGTCAATTTTGGCCGTCATGGAGTTGTATATGCTCCCATTAAAAATGGTTAAAAATTCACTGGCTTCACATCCTCCTTAAAAAGGCAAGCGGCCATGGTTCGCCCGCTGTAAGCCCACGGTATATATTCTATCTCTAAAATATCTAATTCCGAAATTTATTGGGATTTTTAGATATTAACTTAAGCTTTAAGCAATAATCTAACCAGGAAAATTTTTTTTATATTTATAATGAAAAAAACAGCCAAACTTTTTTCAACTTTTAGGTAAAAGAACACGAAGAATGTTAATCGCATAATAAGATTAAATTTTGATTACCCAGATTCCTTCCTTTTTGTGAAACGATTAATAACGATTAATTCCGCAAAAAACACACACTTTTAATCTTTATAAACCTGCTTATTTAACTATGTAACTGTTCAATGCCCTCTTTGCTTGGTATAACCAAACAGAATAAATAACAAAATTCGAAAGAAGCTTATTTGGAGACAACCCACAAAACAAAATCGATAATGCATATTTAAGTATGCAAAAACTTTCCGCCACTTTTATATGTATATTATCAGTCCAAACTACTATATCATCGATGAATTCTAACATAAAATTCTATAGTTTTGTTATGACTTTTTTTGATAAATTATTTAATTCAAAGATATTTACTATCAATAGGTGAACCAAAAAAATAACATTCAAATATTTACCCGGCGTTTTCTTGTATATCCAAAAAACTATATATTTTGCTTTGTCACCCATCATCACACCATCATCGGTCAATGGAAGCTCATCCATGATCAACGATGAAGGTCAAGGCCATAAGATTTTACTCATTAATGGCCATCATAGACAACGACAAATTTTTGATAACAAATCTGCATAAGCGGAAAAATAAAATCGTTTTATTTCGTCTCTCTTCATTCATATATCAAAAGGAAACCTTGCATTAACATTTCGCTACAAAAAACGAAGCTACTATATTTTTGTAGTGATGAACGGACAACGTGAACTGCATTTGAATTACGTAAAAAAAAAACAAAATTTGCGCTATAATTTTACATGAGTTTCAAGCCAAGATTTAAGCAATTCTCTCTGGCGGTAATTTTGTGTAGCGTAGTCGTAAAATTCAATTAATATTAAAGGTGAAGAGAGAAAGAATAAAAATCCACGACCAACTGTACGACCTCGACATTAATTCAACTCTTGTAGAAATTGTTTTTGTTTTTTTTTTACATTTTGTATTTAAAATACCGCGCGTTCACCTGCTATAGTGTGTTTGTGGGTATCTTTTGCGGTTTAAGTTGCCTTCACTTGTCTTCACGAAGTCTTCAACTCGGTGTGGTCTCTCTAAAACAGCATGAGGTTAGGTGTTTGGAAAATTGAAATAATGTTCTATTGGCTAATGATGATCAATGGCACTAAAATGAGAACAAATGAGCACCAAATCTGTCCCAATTAACCAATTATATACTCTGTTACTTATTTAGTCTTTCGATGTAACCTTCATAACCACGGTCCGCTTGGTTAGGTTCAGGGCGTGGATTTATATTGTATTGATCCATTGATAGTAATTAAATACAACATGTATAGTTTTTGCGATCAACTTTTCCTACTTTCTGAACGTCCTAATAACAGCACACATAAATTCTTGCATGGAAATCCATTACTGCTCTGAGTACGATTCCATTTGGGGCCGTGAAGAGAAAGACTAAGCCACTTCTACACCTCCTATGGCGGCTTAATTTACAAATTTTTCCAATTTTCTAAAATAATTCCTAAAATTATAAAATTAATAACAATAAACCACAAAAATCTATTTTGCAACTGAAGTAATCTAACAAAAATTGGCTAATCTCATGCGAATTGTTACGGTTTCTGTGTTATGTAACCATCTTCAAAAGCGAAAATGTATAATTAAAATGCTTCTTTAAAGCGGTAGTTGCAAAATAGCTGCGCGCCGTAACATCACGTATTTGATTAAATCTAACACGAAGTCTTAGCCATAGGCTTTATTGCAATTACACGCTCAGGTGAGGAAGAAAACGGAAACTATAGAGTTGAAACAATAGAAGAACTATAGTAGGTACATCAAACATCATTTACTTTAAGAGTCTTATACTTTAAGGGCAAGTTTAATATGCATTTAACCGATTACGTGTAGTTTTGAGACTGCCATTAAATAATAATAAAAGTAATAATCAATTTTTTTTTAATCTGTTACTTCTTCATTCTTCAATGTAACTCTAGCGTAAATCGAGCGTTACTTTACTTCCTCAATCATAGTTTCACCAAAAAACTTGACGCTGTTGTACTTTAGTTTTTCGATTAACGTTATTAAAATTTCATAATTTTTTATAATAATACTACCACGCTACTTTAAATGGTATACAAGTTTAAATTTATATGTACTGAAGGTCATTTGTTACAGGATCCTGCTTGTATTTTGATTATGGTTCGTATTTTGTTCGTTCACTTTCAGCCCATGTATTTCAGAACGCGAATTCGATTGTTCTACGAATTCGATTGTTAATCGTATGTTGTTTACTAGTAGACTGTTACCTAAGTAGCTTTATTTGATGTTCTTTCAATTGTATGCGGCTAGAACTTCTTTTAACATAAGTTTTAGTAAAATTGAAGTTAACACATTTTGTTGTTTAAAGCTGCTAATTACCAGGAATTCATATATGTGAGTTCGTTTTGTGCCATTATCTTGGATCTAGAAAATAGGTTTTTTTCAGTATTTTATCTTCCAATAAGAGATTTGCAAACTTACCTCTATCAATGCGCATGCGTAAGCTTGCTTGAAGTCTAAAAATAGATAGTATCCGTCTACTTACAGAGGTATTAAGTAGCGATATGTCGTTACGTTCTTGGCGTTATTGTTTTGTTGTCTTTTTCTGTAAATTTAGCTTACTTACTTATGTATACATACTTACACCCTCATGGGCGGAAACAGTTGCCCTCCAGCGGACTCTGTTTTGTGTGACAGCTCTTAGCTCCATTCAAGATCTCCCAGTTGTTGCGGCCTCTGCTAATAGAGCTTCGCTCCACGTTGTTCTAGGTCTTCCAGGTCGACGGGTTCCTTGTGGGTATCAGTGAACGGCCTGTTTGACTAGATTTTCGTTTTCGCCTAGCATGCAAGGTGTGGCCATTTCCTTCGCCTGATTTGGCCGTTTGAATCGGCGGATTTGGCGGATCTTTATGATACGACGTAGACATCTGTTGACAAAATCTATAAAATAACTGCCTTAACGGCGGACTTGAACAGCCTTGGTTGAGATCTCCGATGATCTCCACATGCGGAACAGGCTTGTATATGCGCTTCGTGCTTTATTTATTCTGGAACTGACATCTTCTTCCGCCCCGCCATTTTCGGAAAACATCCTTGTCGTACTCCCGAGTTCACCTCAAACTGTCGGATAATTTTCCATTATGGAGAGCTCTGCATTTGGAATTACTGTATAGATTTTTTATCAATTCTATTATTTTGTCCGGCAGTCCATGTTGTCGTAGAGCACGCCATATGAAGCTCCTATTAACCGAGTCAAACGCTTTTTTAAAGTCGAAAGCAAAGTAAAGGGAGGATCGTAATAATACAATAATACAAAATCTATGATACCCCCTAATTCATTTCAGTGGACGGTGTAGAATTAGCGACTGAACCATCTCTTATCATTTTAGGCGTAACATTGATTGAAACGATTGATAACGATATTTGCTGCATAATTGATCCTTTGAGCCACAGGTTCAAATACTCAAATAAAGGCAAGTAGATTGTGAACACTCATGTCATTCGAAACTCATTGCGCTGGCGTACACGGATCATCATGTCAGCAATAAAAAAACGGGTTTTATGATGTTCTCTCGGCATGTATGGGTATTTATTCACCGAGATTAACTATATTATCCTTACACGTAATATTGAGCTGGGTTGAGTGGACCCAGTTTCAACTCGACCTCCGCTTATGAATGCGTTGAGCCTGGATTGAACCTAGTCATAAACGGGGTTTATGAGTTAGTTTTCACACCAAAAATGATTATTTTAAAAGTTATAATAACTTTCTTTCTTCTTTTTGCCCCTTTCTTCTAAAAACCAGTTTTTCAGTGTTGAGGTAATGATCGGGATGCGCCAGCCCTTTTCATAAAGTTTCGCACTGAGCGGCGAGCGAAATAACGCCAAATGCAGTATGGGGGGTGCTACACAGGAGATTAAGACGCATTGGTGAAACCGGCTTTTTCCTCCTTTTTAGTGCTATACGAGGTGGTGGCCTTCTGTATCGTATATGCAACTTTGTATGTGTGTTAGAGCGCGGCCATTGTTTGTTTATTCATCTGAAAAGGGAGAAGAGAAAGAAATGTGCATATGTGTTAGTTTTCACCCAGCAAATTTTTGAATGAAAATTCTTTCGTTAAAGTTTCGTCAGGTGGGTTCTACTTTCCCAACAACTTTGATACAGAAATTCGCTTCAAAGAAATTTACGGTAATATTGGGGCAGCGAAGAGTTGCAAGAAAGCCGCAACGTAAATCATGTAAAAAGCCATCTAACTGCTCGTCGTTTCAATCATCGGAAAAATGTTACCTACTGCATTATGCAATATTTCACCCCAAAACTGTGTAACTTGTGCTAACGCAGAGATATACAGGTGCATTGTAAAGTACATATGTAGCAGTTCTGCTAGAAAAAAATTCAACAATTGTCAAAGCTGAGAAGTGTATCTATAGCTTTGTTCCAGTACTTTTCCTGCAAAAACTTGTTGAGCAGAAACTTACTTCAATGGTGGGGATAATTTTGTCAAAAATTCAGAAAGTAAAGAAACACTTTTTGGGCGATTTCCTGCAAATCAAGAAAAAGATAGCATAAATGTCGATTGTCTATGTGTATGCCGCTTGTTAAGATACCCACATACATACAAAAAATTGTCAGCTGACAACTTGCAAGAAATCGCAGGACCGAAAACCTCCGGCTAATTCCTGCATGAGGGGAAGTGAAAATTTCCCCGCTCTTTCTTGCATGAGAAAGTAAAGAAACACAAATTGGGAAAAATTTTGTCCCGCGGGATCCCACATTCGAGTTCTGGAACAAAGCTTATCTAATAACAGCGCTAAGAGTGCTGTAGAAGCACTGGACAGCTGTGGTGCGGGCTTATTCCCTCATAAACTCAAAGTTTGGCTACCCTTCCGTCTCAACGGCAACTCTGAAGAAGACATTTTCTTGCTTAATAAGATTGAAATCCTATCTGCCGAATACTATATCTAGGTTGGCCTTACTTAATATCTACTACACAATTCATATCGACGCGACGGGAGGAAAGTTGTTACTGAATTTGCCAAGAATATAGAAGAATTAAGTTTTATAAAACTTATTGTAAATTATTTTTGTTGCCCCCTCCGAAAAACAAACCTTGGTACACCTATGCTTTGAGCCGTCGTATCTGCTCTGTCTATACCGCTCATCATTCTTTTTCGTGGTTTGTCCCTATTCACTACGTTCATGGCAGGCATCCTGTATATTTCTTACAATTTCATCTGTACGCTATGAATATTCAATAAACCACCTTTTACCTAAAATGTTTTCTTCTAGATTATTCAAAAATTTAATAGTATTTTAATTATTCCTTCCAGACAAATAACAAATACAACATGACCCACCTGCGATTTACTACAATCTTCTATGGATTCTTACTTATAAAAACAGTTTTATCATCACCTGCAATTTCACCGAATCACCAAAGAGGAAATAATTTACAATCGTTAACACAACCACGAAATACAAACTACTTAGAGCAACAAAATGTAGAAAGTAGCTCCTATCAAGCAACACAGGACGTTATATCTACTATAGAACAAGTACAGAAGATTCTTGAACAAGATCCAAAATTGCCAAGGCTAACCAGGTAAGACTTTAACAAGAGATTGATTATGTACCAACTTAAAAACGTTTCGTTTCTACAGAGGCGAAATCGAGGATCTTTTTGAACAAGTTACCAAGGAAGAGTATGAAAAGAGTTTAGAGTTAGGAGATGTTACCAGGGCCAGGCATATGCGTGCTCTTATGCTTGTCTTGCCGTTTAATACCGATAAGAATTCAAGCGATGATTTGCAGGTTAGTATAATAAAGCATGTCCTGCATTAATTTTTCTTACCCAAAGAACATTTTTAGGAAATCTACAATCGTCCCCCAATCACTAAAGTTGTACAATCGGGTGAAGTTAAACCACAGAAAGAACAGCAAATTGTTCTTCCATCAGGAAAAGTCGAAATAATATCAATTGACCATGTCCCGCCAACAACATACAAGCCTGCATATCGTAAAAAAGTAATTAGAAAACAACCAAAGCCAACTACATATAGACCTAATCCAGATGTAATGAAGACAGCAACTACAAGTGGAATTACCACGTATACAACACCAACAACGACAACAATACCACCATTTAGAGAAGTTGCACAAACCACAGTGAAATATAGCAGTCACTACAGTGCAAAAAGAGCAGATTTCAATAAGGAATCGACGGAGTTTTCTAAACGACAATCGGATACCCGACCGAAAACTACATCAAAACCCAAAATTACACCGGAGTTAGAAGAGATTCTTGAAAGTCTTGGATTTGCGGCTCAATCACAATCGAGAAAACGTTTCAAGCTTGGCGATCCATCAATCGAGGAGGAGTATACACGACCAGTGATTTCAAGTCTTATCAAACAAGACCCACTGGAAGTTGAAGAGTTTAAGCCATTGCCAGTTAGTTTCACTGCAGACGATTTCAAGAAATCACTAGCACCGCAAATACGAGCTGATGATTTTCTGGAATTCAAGCCTCTAAACATACAGAATGAGAATTTAGACGAAATCAAGCCGGAGCTTGAGCAATATCTAAAAATGTTTGGTATAGTGAATGAACGTAGTAGCAGATCTCGAAAATTACCTTCAGAACCCCCCAGCGCAACTTCAAATCCATCTTTGGAAAGCGAACGGCGAATCAAGAGAATTGATACAAACTTCGAGGATAATTTTACACCTAATGGTAGATTACAAAATGCTGATGTCCATGACTATCACCAACTAAAAGAGCTCTTAAACAACATCCGTCAGCTTCAGGAGCTCAATGTCAGTTTAACTAAGGACAATCTTACAAAACTAGATCTGAACAACTACAATCTAAGTGAATCCTTAATGTCCCAAGGTCCAAATCCAATCGACAATAGCGAGTATGATGGGTTTGATCCAAAAAAGAATGAAGTAAAACGACAAAGTGATAGCTCCGAGCCTACAAGATTCAATTTAGGATTAAATTTAGATATTGGCAATGAAACCTTACCTGCAGGTGTTGAAAGAGGGTCTTCATCTGCATCTGAAGATACTCCAACAACTACAACTACAACATCAACAACAACAGAAAGTAGTAAAGATCTTGATGCAGATTCTGGTCCAGATCCTGTAACTGAACAGCCATTACCGCCTCCGCGAAAGAATGGCTTTTACTTTTTGGCTGATTTTAATTCATTTTTAGAAGTTGGTGATGGAGCTGAAAAGGTTGAGGTTAGATTTAATCCTCGTATTGGTGACCCAAGTCGTTTTATACCAGTGACTGTACCGTAAAGCATGGTCGATGTGGTCTTATCGTAAAAAATGTTCTTTCGAATGCTTTTTGTAACTTATTTTGTAAATATCAGATTTATTTATTACTGTTATTAATAATTTAAGAGAATTTGAATGTAAGTTTAGTTTAGTTATTAAAAGTTTAAAATCGTGCGTAATTTTACTTGTTCTGTTTTTAAGTCGAAGTTCAGGTCACTCTTTGTTCGTCATGTCGTACACGTCAGATGTAAGGTAGTAAGCTTAACTCGAAGGAAAGAGAAAGGATGAGACAGGTTTAGGAGAGTCTAGGGTGCATGAGGAGATGGCGATAAACCTTACCTTTGAGGTCTTGGATGTTATATTTAGTTCGGGAATACTGACTGTGGGGGGTTGTTCCACAGTCTAGTTGTTCTCGAAAAGAACAAATTTCTAGACTGATGTGTACGCGAAAATAAGGGATGTAGGCCTTGTGGTGGGGGAAAAATATTGCCGTGGAGGCAAGAGGTCGTATATTTCAGTAGAACGGTCATTATGGTAGATGCGGTAGAAATTCACCAGAGCTGCTACATTCCTGCGGTGGCTTAATGAATCAACTGTGGAGCAAATGGCGCTATCATCAATAAGTTGGATAGCGCAGTTTTGCACCTTTCTATGCTAAGGTGGTACTCGGGGCCGCTGCCCAAAGATACAAGTTGAATTCAAGGCGGGGCCGAATGTAGGTTCTGTTTTAACTCTAGGCCGACCACAGTATGGTCTCCGTCACTAAATTCAGGGAGAAGAAAGGTGCTAAAATGATTTTTGACCAGAATACCTGTTCTCGATTTTCCCTTGCCATAAAAGAGATTAAATTTAAGTGTCCTTAAGCCACAGATCCTGTCACCAGCAATCCATGGCTCCGTACTTGGGCAACATCGACTTTGCCTGATGCCAGGTGAAACAGAAGAGCAGCGGATGCTGCTTTACAATGGTGCAGGCTTATCTGTATCACCTGCACCATTTACCAAATGTTTTGCAAAGACGAGAGCCTTCTTCCCTTCTTCGTAGCTGAAAAGCTGGCCCTCCGTATACAGGTTACCGAGTCTGTCGATCTGTCAACTTCTCTTTGCGCTGCGCGTTCCGCCATCGGTTTCCATGTTTTCTGACTCATCGCTAGAGGCCTTGCTGCAGCCAACTTGGTTCACTACGGCTTCCATGTCTGTTTTGTAGACCTTCAGTTTGATGTTGGAAGCCGTAATTCACGGCGTATTTTTCTTTTGCCACCTGGTTCAGGCATTCTTCGTTTAGGAGCAGAATAGCTTGCATAGTGGCCCTGTTACTCTGCTCCGTTTTGATAACCTTCCAGTTATCGGTGTTGATCCGATGGAGCCACTGGAACTAATGCTCTGGCCCTCGGGCGTGATGGTATATCACCGGCATTAACTGCCTTGAGTCGGACGCCTGGGTAAACTTCCCCGACTCTATCTACCACAGCTTTATATAGCTCTGCTAATCTGGTGCTGTCGCAGGGTGTAAGTTTTATGCTGCCTTGATACCATCCGGCATCAAGGAATGAGGAGGGAGGACACGAGTTGTTCCTCAGGATCTCCATAGCGACCTTAGCGAGGGCGGCTCGCACCAACCACCATTGGTGTTTGGGGATCTTCCCATTTTCATCGTTCTTATCCAGGACGCCGATTATTTTTTGATCCTTTGCTACTTCTGCGAAGGATATCGCTTTGGTTCCGTGCGTCTTGGACTTTTTCGGAACTGGACTGTGGACGATCCTCCACAGTTCGTTGGCGTTAAGAGGCTGGCGCACCTATAGACCGCTCTAGTGAAAAGTTTGGGTTGACTTACTTTGTCTAAGCAATATCATCGTGGATTTCAGGATAGTCCTCCTTCTACACTTACTTTTCCCTGATCTGGTTGGTGGCCAAGCGGCGAAGGATTCTGCGAGTGCTTGATGACCTGCCTTTGCCGTATTCGGGGTTTTCGGGTCCTTGGCCCTTCCGTAGACCATTCGCTCCACTGATCCTCTCGCAGCGGCCGTGCCCGCAGGTACGCGCTGGGCAGCGACGTAGCCGCAAGGAGGAGCTAGTGGTCGCTTGGAGGGTCTTTTTTCGAGGGGCGAAACTTGTGTCTCCACTTCCACTTGGTTTGGGTTAGCTCCGGGGTGCCGTAGCCTTATTATTTGCGGGATTGGTGGTTCCTTCCCGATTTCGTTTCGGGGAATCGGAGCCTTTTTGGTTTTTGGAATATTTTTTTTATATTATACTCCCACGAGTAGCGGAGAAATGAGGTCCACTCCGGCAGTACCGGGGTAATACTAGTTAGAACTGGAGGTCGCCAGGTATCTGGAGCACATCGTTCACGACTGGGCTATTTTTAATCTGGGTCCCCAGTCAAGTTGACCATCGGCACGGTTCGCATTACACCTTGATCCAACCCAGAGGATTGGGGGTGGGTAGGAAGTATTAAAAACAAGGGGAGGAGCGTACGATAGGGAGGATGACTGGCCGCTAGGTTCGAGAACGCATTGCCCAGGGTGAACCACCGTGATGGACTCGTCACGCATACGTGGAGGTCGTCATTTCACCCTAGGTAGTAGTTCGAAATTGTGTTTTTACCCCGCCTATTAGGCTGTTTCAGCATAACTGCTCAACACAAGAAACTGGAGACAAGCTGCGGAGCAGAGAGACGTCTGGAGGAAGAAGCTGATGGAGGCCAAGGCTCGAATTGGGCTGTAGAGCCATCGAAGAAGAAGATTAGGTTATCTCATTGCTATGTATGATCCATGTCCGCAAACTCACACAAGAAGAACGTGGAGCTTTCTACCAAGCATATCTAACTCAGCTCTGGCTATCACCACTATCTTGTAGCGCATCGTTACTGAATCTTGAGCGTTTATAGAGACTTGGATTTCTATGAAAATTCCAATCCTACATCCTTATTCGGGTTCGAGCTTCCTTGAATAGCAGGACTTGAGGATCGGCAGCACCTCCGGTAGCGTGAACTGCTAACGGTCTTTAGATAAACCCTTGACCGACGCCCTTTAACGTCCCCCAGTCGTCGGCGAATATCTTCTTTTTCTTCTTTGATCCGTTAGCTGGCGGTCCGAGTCTGACGTCCTCGCAACGGATACGCTGCTGTCGATGCCGCTGGGTCTCGAACTCTATTCACGATTCGTTTCCATTCTTGCCGGTTTTTGGCGACGTCTCGAACCTTGGTAACTGATAACCGTTGATTCTTTAGATCACCCTCGATATTCTTTAGCCAGGTTTTCTTCGGTGCCGATGGCTGGATTCTCCAGCCTGCGGCACGGTCTCGCCAGAGAAGTTTAGGTGGCAAGCGATCATCATCCATTGGGCAAACATGTCCAAACCACCGTAGTCGACGTTCTTGCATTTCTTCTTCGATCAGTGTCGCTGATCGCATCTTTGTCTGACTCTCGTTTCGAAGGCGATCGCGTAGTGAGACACCGAGGATCTGCCTCAAGCATCGGTAAATCAAACTTCCTCAGAAAGTCCAGAATGTTTGTTAATAAATAATGGGGATTGAAAAATGAAATTAGAAAATGAAAAATTACAAAACAATAAATTAAACAAAGCAGAGTAACTGTATATTTTTTTATATATAAATTTATAATATAACATATTTTGTTTTCAACTGCACGACAGTAAATACAAATTAATGAGAAAAAATACTAATAATAAAATTGCAGAAACAAAATAATAAAATCAACGAGCGACACTTTTTCCATATTCATCCATAATTGTTTGTTTGTTTGGCCTTATACACATGAAATCGCAGTTTTTATTTCATTTAATAACATTGAGCCAACGACCATTTTCTCACAATTCACAGTGACAAGAATCTCCTGTTCTTGAACCTCCAAAATAATAAGTACTAAGCTCTTTGAACTCATCGTTTGACCGCTGAACGTTAGCATATTCGAATTTGTTGATGGAATGCAAGCAACATTGACAGATTCGAAAATCTTCTGTTTTAGTTCGTTTAAATCTGAGGTAGATTTTTTTATTTTACATTGATGCTCATTCATTCCACGCAGTTTTGTCCGTTCTTCCTTGAAGACATCTTCGCGCATCTGTACTGATCGCACTAGTTCACCAACTGGTGCTTTGAGGCTTACTTTAGATTTGCCAGCACTGAAAACGATTTCTAGTTCAATGGAATGTGTTGAATCGTTGAAATCTACACCTAGGATTCCTGTGAAGCTTTGCTGTGGTTGGAGATTTTGTATTGGAGGAAATTCATTAATTGACATGCCCGATGGAAGATTGTTCTGTCCCATATGAATGGAGGTTAGCTCAACAGATGAATGATTTGTAAATACGAGTTCAATTGATGTCATTGTCGAGGAGAATAAGTGTGGTGATCTGGTGAACTTGTAGGTTATTCCTAAACCATATCCAGATACTTTGTTAAGAAGTATCTTTCGGTTGAAATGCAGGAAGCTGGGACCGACTAGTTCGAATTTACTGCCGCCAGAATTATCGTAAATATTGGCTAGCGGTGTGCTGGGTGTTAAAAATCCACCCAGAGATGGTGTCATTATTGGACCCACTGGTGGAATGTCACCTAGATCTAATAATAAATCTAAATTGCTTTTAACTTTAGTTTCCTTAGCGCTTTTTTCAGTATTCTCATTCTTAGCCTTAACAGCATCAGTGTTTGGATTTGCTTCAACATTCTCTGAATCAGAAGTGGAGCTTTGAGAATCCGAATCATCATCCTTTGATCCTGTGGATGTTTCTCCACTATCACTATCATCTGAGCTGGAATCTGTATCATCTGTATCTGATCCAGAGTTTCCAGTTTCATTTTTAGGCTTTTCATCATTACTCTTCGATTGATTCTCGCTTTCAGATTCTATTTCATCGCTACTATCATCCTCAGAGCTTGAAGAATACTCAGAACTCTTCTCCGATTCTGAATAGAAATCTTTTTTCTTATCGCTCTTACCACTATGAGACTTCGATGGTACTCTAATCTCCTCCTTAGGCGGCTCAATATTCCTCACCGTTGGATCTGGCGGTACTTCCGGAAAATCTGGCAAATCATTATATCCACTTGCTCGTATGTTCATGTAATGCGACAATGAACCCAATTGAAATTGTTCTCGTCCATGGTATTTACCTTCCAAAGATGGCGCTGGTTTTGTTGCTAAAAATATTTTCTTTGCATTTCTGGATAGAATTGTTGGATTGCCACCATTGGGAAATATGAATTGCCGTAGAAAACGGGCACGATCACGAATATCGTAGTTTTGATCGTAACGTGCCAAACTGAATACATATTGACATAGCAGCTCGGTTTGTTGGGCATTTGTTAAATACAGCTTAACGGCGAGATTTAGTATTTGTAATTTTACAATGTCCTCCTATTAATAAAAAAAAGAGAAAATATTGATGTATATTTATATTTCAGGGTATTCTTTAAGCAGAGATTTTGAATAAACCATAACCATAGGGATTTAATGTACGGGATGGTTGTGAAATAAGAAAATCAGAAAATATAGATGAAAAATCAAACGACACCATGTAAGAATAAAGAAAAAGGAAATAAATTATGTGAAAAATGAATCGTTAAAAGCATAAAATAAACAAGAGGCGAATTTCCGACGTTTAAAGGGATTTTTGTGTGAATAAACAATATACACTTTGTTGCAAATTTATAAATCCACTCAATAAATGGAGATTTTTCTTTCAACATCAAACTCTCATGTAGATCAAAAGTCTCCTCTCTCTTTCTCACTGGTTCCTTTATTCCCACCACCACTCACCTTCAAACCCCTTCCCCAATACTGCCCCGAAGAAGATTGGGGATGGATTTAACTGATCATGAGTATTGGCCAACCAACATCTCTTTATTCTCAAACAAGCATTACATCCGACCTTAACCCCCGGCCTTTTTGCCACCGTCAGCTATGAGGAGGAAAAACAGCGGATTTCTGCTCTCAAAGTACTTGCAGGTGGATCATCAGTGGTCAACGAACATCCGGTCCCAGTGGAAGAGGAGACTCACACAGACCATCCAGATCACGTTGGCTACTACTGTTGACCGTTGGCCATTCTTGCAGAGACGGCGGACAAAGTATGAGAGGTGCTGCAACGTGACATCAGCCGTCTGGCGTCCAGAATGGAGCAGTTGATCTAAAGTCCGCAACATGAAGTCGAACACATGGCATGGTATTGAAGCAGTTTCGATGGTGGCTAAGCCAAGTTGGCGAAGAAACCGCCCACCACCACCCCTTAAAAAACTGAAGGAGCAGGGGATCGAGACGTGCGAGCAAATAACTTGCCGCTCATATGGCTTCATTGTCCGTGAAATCAACAATCGGATAGACATTCTGATTGCTTCGGACGCGTAAGTATCAATTGTTCCCGCCAAGGCTTTTCCGACCCACAATAGAAGTGCAAGCGCCCTTCTCCACGCGGCCAACGAATCTCTAATCCGTACTTTCGGCACAAAGTTGCTCGAGCTTCATAATAGTCGACACCACTAAAACCATCCTGGTCAGAGCTGAGAGCTATCGCGCAAAACAGGGCCCGCCCTATGTCCCATGCGGGATTAAAGGAACGTAATACAAATTATACTAAAGCCATTATTGGGGCGGACTTCTTAACGAAATTCGAATTGTCCGTCGATTTCAAAAATCGGTATTTAGTTGACAGCCACACGAATTTTCGGATCAACGTGTGCGCCACTACAACCCCGAATAAACTCCATGCCAGCTAGAGAAATTGAAAGCGGCGAAGTTAGAATTTGACCATATGGGGCCAATTGGGGATTTGTCGGTGTTCGTACCTGGCCAAACCTCGATAGCGGAAGCAACTCTGCTGAACCATCCAATCGAATGCAAAACAAAACAACTGACGCTTCCTATTATGTTTCCAACTTATTTGTTGAAGCGAAGTGTCGAAACGACGTCTTCGTTTGAATCGGGAATTCCTCGAATAAGCCGCTTCGAATACGAACGCTTCTGGTTGAGCCATCGTACGATGTTAGTTCAAATTGGATGATTTTCAGTGCACGTGCTCGGTTTCCATGGCTCTTCAAAAGCTGTTCAGTCGATGCAATCGAAAGCGCAGTTGAAATCGATGAAAACGATGGCAGTTCGTTTGCCGCAACGAATTATTTCTTCCATTATTTGACGGAGAGCGAATATTTGATCAATGCATCCTCGATGTGGTCTAAATCTCGCTTGTTCTTTCCAGCTCGTATGCTCTCAATGTTTCTACAGCTTCGATTGTATGATTTTCGTAAATACTTTGCCGACGATCGGAAGGAGGCTAATACCGCGATAATTCTTGCATTCCCAACTGTCGCCTTTGTTCGAAATTGTCACAACGATCGCTTTGTTCCACGCCGACTTTGTTATAAGAACGTGGAGTTGTTGTGTTAAAACATCATCCCCGGCTGTGATCATCTCAGCGATTACTTGATCTATTTTACGGTTACTTGAGCGATTTTATAGCCGTCTTCAACTGGATCATTGTCGGTTCGTTATCGAGAAACTGATTCGTCGGCTGATCGATAATCAGCGGTTCGGGTTCTACTGCTGCAGGCGCTCACGGGGAGAGGTCACGAAAGTTACATCCGATTTTTGATGTTGTCGTTTATTGATGTTGTTTTCCCGCCTAACCGTCGGATTGTCTGGTACAGCGTCTGGTCCTCGTGCCTGAATGAAGCTTCTTCCATGCTGGCCGCAACGTTATTCCAGTTCATTTGTCGGTATTGCTCAAAGTCGACGTGTTTCATTCGTTTCCGCTGATCAACAAGGCCCAGACAGCTGTCCGAGGTCCATGGCAGAGTCCGTTTACGGATAGATGGACACAACTCCATTGCACACCCCACAATAGACTACGACAATTGCCTTTCTTCAACATCGATATCCTCTGGTATTACGAGCGCCGCGAATTTCTTGGATAATGTCATTTGAAACTCTCGCCTGATGGCCGGAACCCGTAGGCACGCCCAATTCTTCTTGGCTGGTAGTGGCGCCGTTTTCTGCGCTCTTTTTAATCGCATCTGCAATTTCGCTCGAACAAGATAATGGTACGATCCACGATCGAGCCCACGCATTGCACGTTCGTCTTTAAGCGTCGATCGGAATTTTGCACTGATGGAAACGTAGTCTAACAAGTTGTTGCCAAATGGATTTCGCTAGGTGAGTTGGTGCTTGGGTGGATAGCGGGCGATGCTGTTGATCGAACGATCAAATTGTTTGACGCTGCGAATGAAAGGACTCGTAAGCCGTTGTTCTTAATTACTCCGTGTTCGAATTTTCCCATCGTTCCTTCCCAGCCGGTTTGATCTGCACCTGAATATGTATTAAAGTCTCCCGCGAGTATGATTGATTCGGTTCGAGGTATCGTATCCAGCGTCTGGTGGAGCTGATCGTAAAATTAATCCTTGCTCGCGTCCGGGCTGGTCTCGGTTGGCGCGTAAACGGATACGATATGGGTTTTAATCGTTCAACTAATGGTTATAACCGCCAAACGCTTGGATATCGGTTGGAATGCGATAACGCCGCTGGCAGCCCGTCGATCGACCATAAACCCGACGCTGGTCTCTCGTTTCTCACCACCGTAATAGTAGCCGTGTTTTTTAATGAACTATATAGTTCTTTCATCGAGTTCATTAAAAAAACGACAAGGGAAATTTCATGTAGCGCCTACTTCGATGCTTAAAAATTTCAAAATTAAACGGAAGTTAAGTGTTATTTTTTGCACTGTTACACGAAATCCTCGCTAGAAAATAATAAATATGTTTCTAAAAAATCAATTATTTGTTATAAATTTGCTCTCATCACTTTCCTGTTGTTTTTAAAATTACGTCTTTCCGACCCCCGAAAGTATGCAACATGCCAACCCCCGAAAGTAAAGTATGCAACATGCCAACCCCCGAAAGTATGCAATAGGCAAATTAAGAAATTTCCCAAAACCTCGATAGAAACCCCGATAAAACCTGGGTTTTGAGATTTGTATGGGGAAGAACTATATAGTTCATTAAAAAAACACGGCTTAGGTTGCGTTAGGCAGTGATTTAGAAGGGGCACAAAACACACAAGCTCATGCTTATCCATGTACGTACGCAATTTTTATTTGTGGACAGCTTTCATTTTTCCAGCTGCTCTCTAACTGAGAAAACTAGGAAAAATCTCCATTTATTGAGTGAATTTATAAATTTGCAACAGTGTATCTTCCTTTAAACGTTAATTTTCGCCACAAGCTATCCCTGATATTGAAAACAGAATATAAATTTGAACTTATACCACTTACCTCATCAATAAAACTCTTCGCCATTTTCCTTAGCACATCTGGAGCAATTTTAGGCACACGTTCACTATATTCCCCAATCAGCCATAAAATGGAAGCTCTGGCTGCAGGAACAGTAATAAAATCTAACAGTTTAGCCATTTGTGAGATAATTTCAAAATGTTCAGCAGCTTTTGTCTGAAGCAGTTTCTTAATGACAACCACACTCTCAGCTACGACATATTCTGAAATATATTTAGAAAATAGAGATTTTATTTTAAATATCTATTTAATAAATAATCTACCATCTCTATTTGAAAGTAGATGCACCAATCCGCTCAAGCAAGTCTCAGTAACTTCCCGAATTGATCCAGCACATCGACCAATCGCTTGAATAGTTGCAGCAACAAACGACTTGTCACTACTGCTTATATAAGTCTGGAATTCCCTTAGAATTACAGATATGCTAGTTTCTGTTGCTAGATTAGTTAATATTTCCAATTTTAAGAGCTTTATGTGTGTAGGATCACTGGTACGTACAAAAAATGATTTTAAAAATGGCTCAAAAATTGATTTGCGTTTTGTAGACATTGAAGCGATGCATGTTAGAACTACGCTTTGCACCTCCTTGTGGCTACGTAGTAAACGTATTAAGGCTTTTGCGATTATATTGACTTCATTCCTCGGGGCTACGTGGTGATATAATTGAGCAACTGCCATAACAACGGAAGCATTACGACTTTGTAAAAGTGGTTTTGTTTGACGGAGGAGTAAGCGATGATCCAAATCGAGGGTGTAGCTTGTACGTTTCGGGGAGCATACTTTTGAGTTTGTTTTTGAATCCGAGTCTGTGGATGTATCTTCGTAGAAGTTTAAGGGCTTGGATTTTTCATCGTCTTCATATTCCTGGAAGTGATAGAAGATAGATTAAAATGAAATCTTTGGATCAAAAGGATAACTACTAACATCTGAATTAGGATTAGCGAATTGGGTACGAGAATATCTCGTCAGCATGTTTATGATAATAACCTGTCCCCATTCATCTACATCAACCAGTAAATTGCAAAGTTTTCTGTAGTTTTTGTGTATCAAATCAACACGTTCTGGACAGACTTCATCGAAAGCCATAACAGCCGAACCGACAACAAGGGTCGTTCTATCTGATAATAACTTCTCTATTACTGTAATAAGTTCGTCCTTCTGCTCAGCATCAAGCGAATATAGTTTCGGTATTGCATGAGCTGCCGTTTTCCTAACATAGGGACTCATATCGGATGCTGAATCTCGTATAGCTAACATAACAATAGGAACAATCATCGAAACACGAATACTCGAGAGGACTCGCAGTGCACTAGCTCTGATTAGCTGATTAGGATCCTTTAGCGCTCTCTGGAACGTGCTGATCGATAACAAAGCTAAATCTTGCTGTTCTTCAGCATATCGTACTAGATATACATAAACTAACTTCTTAACTTCAATATTTTTCGATACGACATTCTTAACAACAGCTGGAAATAGGTCAGATGCATCACGACCTTTTGCTACCATCCCAATAATCCTCTTCATTGCCTCTAGCTTTAACCCATCTTTATTACTATCGAGCATTTGCTTTAAATCATCATGTTTCTTATAATCAGCATGAAAGAATCCACCCGTGGCCGGATCACTGCCGTATTCAATTTCGATTCCTCCCGGGGGCCTTTCATTGCTGTAGGAATTGCTGATTTGTTGCATTGCACTCATTCCGACAGTGGAGCCCGACGAAAGCATTAATACAAGTGATGTTGTAATATCTTAGAAGCCACGAAATATGTATTTTTAATACAACTAAATATGCATTTACTGTTTGGAATGGATTTATTTAGGAAGATTTAAAAAATTATCAGAAAAGTCTCAACTTTTATCGGGAGATTATAGTGAACTTGGGTACGAGTAATGATGACGACTCCAACGTCAAAATTCTTCTTGATTATTGCGTAGGTATAAGGTACAGGTCTTGTTGATGGGATTGAAACATTAGTGAAAGTAGTTTAATCTTTTAAAAATGAATCTTTTAAATTTAATTTCTATATTAAATAATGCTTCGATTTTATTAACAACCAAAATAACTTTAGTAATTTTATTATCAATCGGAATTTCTTTATGGAAAACGCCGATTTCGATACTTCTAATCTAGAATTTTTGTTCAGTGGATTGTTTACCACTCTTTTGTGACAGCAAAACTTTGATAGTGTTTTCGAGAAAGAATTATTAAAATAGAATAAACGGCTTTAAATATAACTAAATAGCGTTATATTCTTTATAGATTTCAAATATTGACTAAAATAAAAACTAGTTTATATAATAACCTGCTTATAAAATGGAATATGGCATAACAAATCCCCACAAGGAAACAGCTAGGGCGGCTTGCAAGAAATGCGGCTATGCTGGTCATTTAACATTTCAATGCCGTAACTTCCTTAAGGTGAATATAAACTATTCTTTCATATAATAATATTTATAATTACTCCAACAAAACCCCAAAGGTCGATCCAAACAAAGAAATACTCCTTGATGTTAGCAGTACAAGCAGTGACTCCGATACCGACTACTTAACTCCATTAACCGAATTAAGAAAGGAAGAGCTGAAAGAAAAGGAGAAGGAAATCAGGAAGAAAGATAAGCGAAAACATAAGAAGGCGAAAAGTGAAGGTAAAAAGAAGCGAAAACGTTCACGTAGTTCATCAGAATCGAGTAGTGACTCGGATGATAGTGGGGATTCCAGATCGGCGACGGATAAGAAGAAACATAAGAAAAAGAAGAAGAGTAAAAAGTCGAAGAAGAAGCGTGAAAGGAAACATAGTAGTTCATCGTCGGATTAATGTTTTTTTATACATTGATATTGCAATAGAATAAAAGTCTGAACAATATTTTTGTGTATTTTTTGTGCTAGGTGCGATTAGCTCGGATCACGGTATCTTCCAAGATAGAAAATCGGGTTCTACCAAGAGGAAGAGGGCCAAAGCAAGGAAGGAAGGCCGCATGGAAATTGGGGAGATTCACGAAACACAGTCGAGTCTAACATCTGCAACTTCCTTCTCAACAAACCGAATGCCGAACACCGGGGAGTTCCAATGAGCGGATTCAGACTGCTGCTGTATTGCCGAAAGTTTTTAGACACACCAGAAAATTGGTAGCACCTGCCCGTACATCTTCTAGGGGGCAAAGTCGCATGCTGCACAAAACTCTTCGGTTCGGCAAGGACGAACCCCAGAAGAGGAACAGGAGCCGCAAGGACCGTCATACCCGGATAAGTTGGCTGGGATCACCATGGCAGGGTCCTGGACAACTAGCCAGAAGGCAAATTGAAGAAGGAGCGATCGCCCTCAATTTACGACTCCATATTGACTAAAGTGGACAAAAGTCTTAAAGGCGATCGCCCACCTCAGTTTATGGGTGTAAGGGCGGCAGGGGGTCTCATTAAAATCATCTGCGCTAACAAACCAACCAGGCAGTGACTGACGACAAATTAAAAAGGATAACATTCCGCAAGATGGGGCTCTTAAACCATCCAATTGAGGTGACCTTTTAGCAAGTGATGGGTAGGAAGGGTGACGAGAGTTCGCTCATGCAGTTAAAAGAGCACGGCTTTAGCCGAATAAAAATCAAGGAAATTGGCATCAAAATGAGACTCCTGATGGCTCATAGCAGCAGGACCAACCCAGGATGCTGGTGGTACAATGCAACCTTCAACATATTAGGACTGCCTCGGCAGTCTTTCGCAGGTTGCTGGCCACCCAAGCTTTTGACGTGGCTCTTGTACAGGAGCCATGGATAAACAACGGTGCTATACAGGGCTGCATGCAGTGATGTAGACGACCCTCGGACCTGTTTAGTTTACAATAAAAAAACTAACTGCTTTCCACTCATTGATAAAACGTCGAGAGACTTGGAAGTGGTGAAGATACAGAGGGGGCAGCAAGAGCATGATTATTTTATGCTCGGCATATCTCCCGTACGAATCCAGGGACCCACCACCTTCCAAAAAACTTAAAAATATCGTGGGTCACTCTAACAACAGCAGTCTGCAGATCATCGTAGGATATGAGTGAACAAGAGGGGTGAATACCTTTGTAATTATCTCTACTCTACTACTAACCTGGACATATTAAGTCACGGCACGGTCCCTTATTTCGACAACGGTAGGACACGTGTAGTTAGAGACCTCACACTGGCCACTCAACACGTTGCTAATTACGTGAGTGACTGGCGGATCTCAGATGAGCCATCGTGCCACAGTCACATTCGCTTTATGGTGGGTGAGTCTTTGGAAAGAGTGAGGGCAGCCTTTTCGGGGCGAACTCAGTAGCGTATTGAAGAGTTACATGCACTCAACTACTACTGACAAGTTTCCCGTCCTTTGTCTTGAAGACGAAAAAATTGTCGATAGAGCGATAAGGAAAACGTATCTTCAACGGCAACCCCTAAGCTTCCATCAGCATGCGTAACAGGCGGACAAGTCCATCGAGACAGCCCTGCCCAATCTGGTGCTTAAACTGGAATGTGCAGCACTAAACAAAGGAGTTGAGCTGATAGCTTGTCTCGATATCGAAAGGGCCTTCGACAACTATAGCTGGGGCTCTAAATAGACCTTTCTGCAACTGCATTGACTCGCAAACTAATAGTCTCTCATGTTGAGGAGTCTCTGGACGGCACTATAGCGAAAGGTTGTCTACAGGGAGGAGGAGGAGGCTGAGAAGTGCACCTTCTGTGTTACAAGGGTAATTCTATTATTATTATTATAACACGAATGATATCACAAATAGTGCCCTATCATCGTAAATGCTTTCACGTCCATAATAAAAACACTCAAGAGAAAAACAATTACTATAGACTATCAACAATTTTAATTTTGTAAGAAATTTCAATAACAACAAAAACAAACAAAAATATTTGAATACTTTAAGCATAGGAATATAAATTTTTTGGATAATAAAATATCAAAATATATTTAACGTCTGTAAATAAGTGCACCATTTAATTTAGAATATCTTAGCTACTAGCCAGGATGCACGATTTACGACATATACACCAAAACCAAAGCCGCAATTGACGAAATCCATCGACTATCGTCACTTATGTCTGGAAAAAAAAAAACAAAATATATAAGTTTGAATAACAAATCAATCATTAAGGTATCGCAAACCATCATACCATAAAGAGTAATTTGGTATATCAATAATTATAACGTCTAGGAGGCTGTCCACCATAATATGGGGCTCCCGGAATACCCTAAAAAATATTGTTATAGATAAACCAGCTTCTGCAGAACACATTAGAGCTAGGCGTGCTTTTTTAGCTTCTTAAATTTAAGTGAGCCAATTTTAAAATAACAAAAAGCATGCCAACTTCAATATGCACAACAATTTTAGATTATTATATACACTTACTTGCCACAACTTTTCAACTAATAATGATCCTTTAAAAGTAGCGTTTAACGTACATAAAGCAATAATTAACGTCATTTCAAAATAAATCATAAAACAATTAACATTTAGCTTACCGGATATGGTGGTGGAGCTCCATAGGACAAGTTGGCATTCGGATTATAAGGTCCAGGGTGGACTGTGGGAATAGTCGTGTGTAAATGATACTTTTTTTCAATTATTTAATGAAAGGAATACATACTCGGCTGATTAATAACAGGACCAACATAACCAGGACCGATTTGGGCCGGTGTTGATGTAACAGTTACAAATCCAGGCGCTGTAGCTCCCATTCCTTGCATGTCGCCTTCTAGTCCAATGTAGCTAACAGTGGTATCTCTGTCCATAAATAAGTAGCTAACTCTATTCATAGGCATTCGGTGGTTGAATTCACAGAAATGACCACCGTTTATTGCAATTTTATAGCAATGATTTTGAGCCAAAATTAATATTTCATAGGGTTGCCCTGGCTGTATTGGACAGCCGCCGTGTCTTTCCTCATTTCCCCATCCGTCAAAGCCGTAGTGATTTCGTACGATTGAATACTCGGATGGACGGACATCTAGATGTAAGGCAACATCGTCCAATGGCTCGTTACAGGGACCACACTGAAGATTGATGTTGAATCTGTGTAGAAAAATCAACCGTGAATAGCCCGTAAATGTAGCTTTTATTATTATATAAGATGGGAGTAAGAGAGAAGAAACTAAGAACCTGTTTGTCAATAATGACCTTAACGCTTTTATGTTGTCTAAATATAGGCCGTGGCTTGGACAGCAGAAAGGGCGGCATGGATACGTTGATTGGATCTGCCTATCTACCATATGAGGGAGATTTAGACAGCTCCAACCTCTTCAATGCCGCTAATTGTGGAGCTGGCCTCATCATTGGATGTGATGTAAATGCTCACAACTCGGTTTGGAGCAGCTCAGTTCGGTTTTATATTGATCAGCTGAGGTCCTAAAGTCTGGTCTGTGGGTTTTGGAAGAAGTCGGGTTGAAAGAGGCACACCGCAGGGTGGGGTTCTATCTCCGCTCCTTTGGAATTAAACAGTCAGTGAAGTGTTGATAACCAATGGGCTCTCAATGCTCTTAATGCTGTCGTTCTGCTCTGAACAGCCGCAGGTCTCTGTGTGAAACTGCCACTCAGTTTAATAGGGTTCCTGGACACAGGAGAATTAAGGAAAACTGCAGGGCAGATGAGCTTGCTAGACAGGGAACCGAAGTGGTAAGGACGCCCAGATGGGAATACCCTTAGCCACCTATAAACTGACTGTGAGAAATATCAGCTCTGCTCGAGCTGGACTGAGATGGACCACAGCAACTGTATGCCGCACTCTTTACTCAATATGGTCGACTTTGGACACGAAGCGCTCGAAATCTCATGTTCAGTTGAACAAAAACGAGTTAAGCCATGTAGTGAAGGTGCTGACTGGTCACTGTTCCTTTGGCAACAATGCCAAAGATTGTGACTCACTCCACGACTCATGCAGAATTTGTCGTAATAAAGATGAGTAAGAAACTGTCTCCCATGTTCTCTGTAGATTTCCGGCCCTCGGGAGGAAAAGAGGGACTTTCCTAGGCTCACCTTTTCTTAATGGATGGAGTGAGCTGCAAAACACCGGTGTTCCTGATTTCTGCCGCTTTATTAAAAGCTCCAAATGGCTTGAACTGGCCTGAACTTTGTAGCAACGCTAGAATTGCATCAAAATGGGGCCATTGGTGTGCCTAAGCAGGCTCCCTAGTGGGGAAGCAGCCATTTCAACCTAACCTAAGGACCGTTAGTCTTCAAACAAGACTTGTGTCCAGCTCAAGTTTGATACTGTAACTCTTTTAAATTCGCACCCGTCGTTATATGAAGTTGTGATCCCAGGGATCTTTACAGCTATTTTGTTTTTTATATAATAACTCTAATTTCCTACTTACTAAATGCACTATGGACTCGCTAAACACTTAGGCCCTCCGCACACGAGTCGACTGATTAGCAATCCCAGTTTGCAACTGGTTTTACAATAATGACGTTTGCAACCAAAACGAGACTCTTGTCCACACACGAGCGCAACCGATTTTTGATCAATCGGTGTTCATATGTAACCTACACCACATCTTTCCTAGAATATCCGGCAAGTTTATAATTATATAAAACTTCATGCTTTTCGACTTCAAACACAAATTCAATATTAAGTTTTTGCTCGCACATTTTATTTCCGAACTCTTTATAAACACTTTATAAACTTTATGAACTTTGAATCTAACCTATAAAATTTGACAGCTACAAGTGCAACCACGCAACTGAAATCGCTTTCGACCGGCAAGCCCAGTCGCCCAAGACCAGTTGCAAACTAGTTTCAAATCAGTCTTGTTTCTGTCGACCCGTGTGTGGATTCCCATTTGCGTACACAGGCAAGGTCACTAAACAGTTGCGTATGCAACTGGGATTGCTAATCAGTCGACCCGTGTGCGGAGGGCCTAAATCTAAAACATTTCTCCCCCAGTCCAACCATTAACTTTATTTAAAATACCTGTCAGCATACGGCAACATAAAACCTTTTATTCTTATCATACGACCATGAAATAGACCACCAGGTATAAGGCCCATGAACGGTATTTGCTGGAAAATCAAATATTAACTTGTGAAATTCATAAACAAATAAAGCAAATTGCACACGTAAACTTACCGGATTTGAAACTGGTATTGTAGCCATTGTTCTAGCTTTCAATAGAATATAATATAACAATGATAGATTAACCTTTCTTCTTAATATATAACACGTTTAAAACAACCGATAAATTCCTCAGTACTTTGCGGAATTTGATAAGATTAAGAAAAACGAATGACTAATCTCAGCAGCAATGGCGCCTTTATACTGACGTTTTATGGGTTAACGTTTCTATAGAAGTCAGCTGATTAAGAAAAAAACCATAAAAGATTTTAAAATTTTAAAAATTTTTGTTTTTAGGTTTATTATCATAAAATGCTATTTAACATAATAATTTAACATAAAACAAATCAATTTTATATGATTTTTCACTAATAAAACACAAGTAGCTTTGTTTCATTGCTGGCAGTTGCTTTTAAAAATAAAAATTCTTTCTTATTATTCATCAAAAAACGATTATTAATATCTTAAAGGCATGCATTTATAAATCAGATCTAATTTAATTTAAATCTTTAGTAATACCAAAGCATAAAAAACTTTAAAAAAAATTTGTATCACAAAATTTCAAACATTTTTGAAATAATTTCAATCAAATTGGGCATAACTGGTCAAAAATTCCAATTATACTTCATCTTCCTGTCGCATACCACGCTGTTTTCTGCAAGGTGAACGCACACTTCCATCAATTCCCTATTCGTATACGATTTTCTATGAATTTATTGCACAGCTACAGTGAACGAATGACACAAAATTTGTCGCGGTGTTTACGAATTCATAATCCTTAATTTAATAAATTTGTTTTGATTAAATTCCAAACATGTACACCATAATTTTGCCGTTAACATTGATCTGCACGGAAATACTTTTAGTGAACAATATTGTGATATAGGCGCAGCACGATGGGACCAAATGCATTTAGCAAAAAATACTATGGCTACGTAACAGAACAATCGTTTTACACCAATTAATCCCAATCTTTTTCAATTTCTCGGCAGTTTATAAGCTGAAAGAGATTGCCCGTAGTTAATTTCAAGTGTATAGTTATTAAAAAATATAAATTGGCTTGTGAGAATAATTTAAAACAGATTTGTGCTGTGCGAGGACACATTTAATTTCTCCGCAGCGAAAGTGGTGGATAATAAATTGATGAAAGTGTACTTAAATAAGCGTGATTTTTTACTTGTGAATAGTGGAAGCTGAGAGAAAAAAACATCAAGGGAAAATGTTCTCTAAAAAGAAGAAAAAGCCACAAATATCGATGCCTAGCAACTTCGAGCACAGAGTGCACACGGGATTTGATAAAAGGGAAGGTCGCTACGTCGGCCTGCCACTGCAATGGGCATCAATTGTAGGCAATAATCAGATCCTAAAATCCACCAATCGACCGCTGCCACTTGTTGATCCATCCGAAATAACCCCAACTGAAATTTTAGATCTTAAAACTATCGTGAGGCCTCATCACAACAACAACAAAGTAGACGAAGCTAACACAGCACCACTTGCAGCGACACAAAGTAACGGAATTATTTTACCGAAAACGTCTCATGTAGCCCGATCGAATTCATTGCGAAGCTCTAGTCCACCTCGTGTACGGCGGGACTTGCGAGGGAATGCAAACGTTCCACCATCAGTCCCCGAAGAACCAGCATTTAGCCAGCAATATTCTAGTGTAAGACGTGATGGAACTTTTGCAGCCAAGCCCCAGCCACAGCAACATCCAGGTCAAGCGAATCCACAAAGTATGCCAACAAATGACTGGAATATGCGTGTAAGTGGAGGAGCAGCAGCAGCAGCTACACATGTTGTGCCACCGCCGAGCCAATTCCAGCCGGATGGGCCATTTCAAAAGAATAATGTCAATGGAAATGGCCCTCTTGCAGTGCATACTGATATTGCAGGCCAAACATTTAGACAGCCACAAGTATCACCAGCTGGCTCGGTAGCCAGCTCACAGAGGCCCCCGCAGTATGCGCATAATCAGCCCCAGATCCATCCTCTGTCACACTCACACCAACAAATGCAAGGAAATTACCTTCCACACCATGTTGCCCTGCAATATTCAAGCCAAAATCATCAGCCTCCAGCTAGACCGCCGGTATCATCAAATCTCCATCCAGGCACTACTACTAAATCCGATCAGAACCAAAATCTTCAAGTGCAGCAGCATAACCAAGCGATACATTCCCATCATACCAGTTCCAGCCATGGCGGCAGCACTAAGGCCAATTCGAGAGCGTCCAGTTCAAGTGGCGGCAATAGCTCAGCGATTCAAAGCCAAGCTGGAGGCACTGCTGCCGTTCCACCAAAGCAAGAGCAGAGGCTTACACATGAACAAGTATAAAAAATAGAATTCCTGTTTGTAAAATGATTTTATTAAACAAATTTTAATTATTTTTCTAGTTTCGTGCTGCTCTTCAAATGGTGGTATCCGCCGGTGACCCCAGAGAGAATTTGGAAAATTTTATGAAGATTGGAGAAGGATCCACAGGAACTGTTTGTATAGCAACTGACAAATCAACAGGTTAGTCTTGTTCCGGTTAGTCCGTTAGTCTCCTTCTACTTAGGGCTGAAGGAGATGTAGTGCACTTTCCTCCTCGTCCGGATTCTTATAGCTTCTGCAAAAATCGTCCGTCTCAAGACCTAAGCAGGTCGCATGCGCCCCTATCAGACAGTGTCCGGTCAGCACTCTCGCTATAACTGAGAGATGTCTCTCGAGACTCAGTAGTGAAGTGGTCTGCCTGAGATCTTATGAGGGCCAGGTTAATTTGGCCAAGGCTGCATTTCTTAAGATGCCTTGCTTGTTGCATTGTGTGCTGTGGTCCAAGGCATACCAACCCTTTCCTTTCTTGGAAGGAGAGAGGCGGTTGTGCCTTTCCTAGCCAGTTTGTCAGCTTTACAATTTCTCTCTAAATTTCGGTGACCGCGCACCTTTACGGGGAGGGTCCTGAATTGTTGAGCCATTTCGTTAAGAGATCTGCGACATTCAGAGGTAGTTCTAGAGCTGTTTGTGCAAGAGCCGTCTGACTATCTGAGAAGATGTAGACAGTACGAGGTCTATCGCTTTGCTGGTTGAGTAATAGAGCAGCTTCTTGTGTGGCTAGAACGTCCGGTTGGTATACACTGCAGTTATCGGGTAGTTGGGAAGAAACTTCAATCCCAAGCTCTGGGGAAGAGACTTCTCCTCCCACCCGACCCTCGAGCTTAGAACCATTAGTAGAGAAATTTATGGCACCCTGAAAACTGTGTGGTATATTTCTCCATTGACGACGTGAAGGGATGTGGACTCTGTAGTTCCTCGTGAGTATATTCTCGGGTATATAGAAGTCGGGTTTTGTGGGGACGATAACAGAGTTCAGCACCTTCGTGTGCTCTCCCCTGATTCCGTTCTAAAAACCGTGTTAAAGGTGGGGTTTTATACCACCTTGTGAAGAGAACCAGTTCCATTTTTACCGGGTTAACCCTGAGTTCGCGGGTGGCAGTCCAAGTTGAGAGGGTTTGTAACGCCTCCTCCATGAGATCACAAAGGACTTGGGGTAATCTGCCCCTCTGCCTCCATGTGTCGCAACAGCTTGTGCAAGTTACAACCCATAGGAGCGGGAAAAGTACTCCTCCTTGCGGAATGTCTCTAGTTACGGCCTTTCGGAACGAGCTGTCACCCAATATCGAGTTCACCATCAGTAAGCATTTGGTGAAGAAGAGACACCAGCAATGTCTCGATCTCATGTTCTGTCAAGGCCAGGGTAATAGCGTCCGGCAATACATTGTTAACTGCTCCCACTATGTCAAGAAATGCTACTACTGCATACTCCTTGATCTCGGGGGTTTTTTTCAATGGTTGAAACCAATGAGTGAAGACCAGAATCAGTAGATTTGCTCCTTATATAGGTGGGATGTGCGCCAGAGAGTTCCGAGGTTAGTATGGTTTGCCTCTGATATACATATATGTCGATTAGTCTTTCTATAGTCCTGAGTAGAAAGGATTGGCCTGAAGTCCTTCGGCGAGGGTAGTAGTTCTATATATTATAAGGGCCTTTTGACAGGTTAGTATTACTTGGCTCGTACGCCGCAGCTTTCATCGATTGACGCGTTTACCTGGCGACCCACTTTTACACACAGGTACATGGCAGGCCTCGGCGTGAGTCTGGGGCCGCCTTAAGGCACAAACAGATTGGCGTGGTGTCGATGACGGCGGCGGCCTGCGAGAGAATTGCCCATACATTTAATTTCTCCGCGCTAGCTGCCCATTATGTTTGCAAATATGGTGGTACGTGTATTTTAAACGTTTTTCCAGATACCCCCACTCTGTTCTGTTTATGCCTTTATGCTAGGGATATACGGACCGAGTTTTTTCGTGCCAAAGGGAACTTATGTAATCACGGCGACGGGAAAATCGGGGACAGTTAGCCTTACGGGAAAAATATAATCGTATGACGTAGCCTTAAACTTTTCGTTGAGGCCATGAACATTTTTGCCACGAAACGAAACCATGCTAAACTGATGTCTTCGCCTGAATGTCTGTAGGGAATCATTACGTGACCTGCATGCCATGTCTTGTCAGGCGGGTACCTGAAGTCCTCATATCGCTGCTCTGGCTAAGTTGCACGGGATAAATTTTTATAGAGAGAGATATTTTTGGAGGCCACCTTTAATTTGTTGAATCATTGATTCATGGTAAATATGGCTGCGAGGCGGACTATTAAGGGACTCTTAGAGGTACACCGGCTTTAACAAGTCATTTTCAAACTCCAACAACATTTTTTTATTTTAAAAAAAACAAATCCCAATGAAATATAATTAATATTTATTAAGTCTGAACAATCTGCATGGATTTTTACCAATAAAAACTTCGAAACATTTCCCTATCAGATATTTATGAAATATTTGTCATACCATTGGATAAAAATCACACGCATCCTGCCCATAATAATTACTACTCAAAAGATATTTCTTCAATTTCTGGCTTATCAGCAAGTCTAGCACTTCCAGTTCCATCAACGACTCGTCCAATTATAAATGCATTCTGTTTATTCCCAAAACTTTTTGAATATTCCCTACAAAATTCCTCAGCATTTTCTCTAGGCAAACATATAAGAAGTCCACCAGATGTTTCAGGAGCACGGCCAGATAGGAGTTTTGTGGTTTGATTAACAATTTCACCGATTTTTTTCACGTTGATTATTAAAGGTAGTTTGTCTATTAGAATATCAACTTTAGATGTTTGAAATTCTGCGAGATTTTTTGCATGCCCCAAAAGGCCAAATCCAGTGACGTCAGTTGCTGCGTGTGCGTTATATTTGTGCATTAATAGTGCTCCTGGAAACGAACATAAAATATGTACAACATGTTAATTTCAAGGATCATAAATAACTACACACCTGTTTTATTTAGCAAAGACATGCTTTCAACAGCAATATTAAAACTCTTGATAATGTCTTCTATTGTAAAATGTTGTGTCAACGCCTTGAATTTGTCGTCTTTTTCCTTCATCCATATGTAGGATTGTGTAGCTAGTTGCGTTCCTAAGGGTTTTGTTAGAACAACTACATCCCCGGACTTGGCATTACACGGCCTTTAAGTTATAAAAATGCGATTACAAATATTATCCACAATTGAAGAGCGATATTCCAAAACGTACTAAGTCAATTTTTGTTTAATTTTAATATTGTATTGCTTTCCAATCTATGACGTAGTAGTTATGCATTCACATAAACATTTATCACAAATCATACTCATTCCGATGTATAATGGGTCATACAAATGAATTTTCCATCAATTTCAATAGCTAGTATTCATATTGAATTTTTTAATGTTTTTTTTATATTAAAAATAAAGATTTGAAAAATACTATTCTTTCTTTTGCTGGGCTGAACTTTCTGAGGACTGAAAACATTTACCATAGTATCATAATTTTACTATGAAATTTTATTTCAAAATGTACTAAGTAATTGACTTAGTACATTATGAAAATGTACCACCATAAATAAAACCATTTTTTTTCATATAAAATGTAGCAAATTTATTTATATTTTTATAAATAATAGTTTCTTTTATCGGTTTTTTGAGAAAGGAAATAATATTACAGCCCTTTAGGCGAGAGTGAAAGTGATATTCAGTTTTTTTTTATTTCCCACTAATTACATCATAAGAACTTAGCACGTTTTGGAATACATATCGCTCTTCAATTATTTAATCGTAACTTTAAAAAAAAGTCCAACTTACATTATAATTTCACTGCTTTTACAAACGGATGTTGCAACTCCTCCAATTATACACCATGGATTTACGAAAATGTTTCCAACTTCAATGTTGCATTCAGCCTCTATAGCAGATGCCTTGAAGCCTTGTATAATCATTGGTATTACTACATCTCGTTCCTTTTCAGTAAAATCAGTTGGTGAACTGATAATCAAGCTAAGTTTGTCTATTGTAGTCACTCCTACAGCGTATACATCGCTGAGGACATTTGCTAGGGCGATTTTACCCATTGTTTCTGGATTATCAACCAATGGATAAAAGAAGTCAACTGTTTGTATGAGGGATAAATTGTGCTTTTTAAGTGGTATAACTGCTGAATCCATACCAACACCTGAAAATATTAAAGTAGAAAATTTAAAAAAACTGTAAAAGGCGTTTATATGTATTCTTAATATATTTTGACACAGCAGATAAAGTCTCGGGAATTATTAATAGTACTACAAGTCCGTCCTTGGTCACCTAATGCTGCTACTATTAGTAGTAAGCTTAGTACGGGGGATAGAATAGGTTTGGGCCTATGAGGAGCAGGGATGATGTTGAAGAATTGTATTAGAGTCGCGTTGTTCTATGAATGAATTCCTCGTTTGTATCGCGCGCGAAAGGGAGAACTGTAGGCAGCGGGAATCAATGAGCGGGCTAATGGAGGCGAAGTCGAATGTAGGATTTGTATATTACAACACTGGCCTATGGCTGGAGAAAGAACTTTAAGATATCCCAAGCTCTGGGATGCTTTTTTTGGCTATTTGAAACATGTGGTCATTCCATCGAAGATCTTTATTGGCACGTCTAAAATCTAAAGTCATGAGTCAGATCTGCAGCAATATAATCATCATCTGTAGCACTATAGCCTATTATTAGCCTCGGCTTCATCCAGTATTTCTCTCCATGCCGTTCGATTCCTGGCTAATGCCAGTACGCGTAACTTCCTCAACGGAGTCTATGTATCGCTTCTTTGGTCGGCCTGAATTTCGCTTTCGATCAGGAATTCGATTTATCTCTATTTTATCAGGGTCGCCATCGTCAAGCCTTTGTACGTAAGCCACCCATCGTAATCTACTTATTTTTATACTTGTACAGTTGGTCTAATTCATGATTATACCAGGTAATTAGACACCACCAAATAGCGCGTAGAAGTTTTCTTTCAAAAGTGCCTAGAAGAGTTTCATCAGCCACTTTAAAAGTCCATGTCTCTAATCCACGGGCTTGATTAGCATGGTATATAGTTTACACTCTAGACAAAATGCGTGATGTAAGATGTTGTCGAAGGCCAAAATAGCTTCTGTTAGCAACGTTTATTCGTGATCGATTCGAGACGTTGTCTCACCACTGTTGCAATACTGTTCCAAGATAAGTAATTTCTTTAACTCTTCTAATATTTTGACTTGGAGTTGTGTATCTATTTGAAGTACAAAGGTACTTAGTTTTTTCTTTGTTTAAGAGTAATTCCATTCTTTTCGTAGCTGCTTCCAGTTTGATCAAGGCTTCTTTCACACTTGCAAAATAGCTACCTATTAGAGCGGTGTCATCAGCATAAGCCATTGTCTGTGTTAACTTGTTAAAGATGGATCCCGTCGTTTCCACCCCAGATTCTCTTACCAACACTATTTTAAATAGGAGGCATGACAGGTCGTCACCTTGTAGCAGGCCTCTCTGCGATGTGAAACTTTCTTAGAGGTCTCGTTCAACTCTTACGTTACATCGTACTACCTCGATTGTAGCTTTTGTT
This sequence comes from Thereva unica, assembly GCA_949987705.1. Taxonomy (NCBI): domain Eukaryota; kingdom Metazoa; phylum Arthropoda; class Insecta; order Diptera; family Therevidae; genus Thereva; species Thereva unica. Next base: position 13,729,179 of record OX465284.1, read on the forward strand.
ACTTCGATTAGGTGTTTCAGAAATCGGAAGCAATCCATAGCTTTAAGTAACTCCTCGCACTTGTCGCTGTTATATATTTGCTTGAAGTGTATAAACAGTACGTGAATATTGATGTTGAATTCACATGATTTTTTCAAAATTTGGGTAAATATGGTTTGTAGTGGACCTTCTTGGTCAAAGCCACATCGATAGCTACCTATGATGCGTTCTGCGATGGGAAGAAGTTTTTTGTAACGAATAGTGGATAGTATGTATTTTATACGCTGAGCTAAGCAGGGTTAAGTCCATATAGTTTTCTCATACGAGTTGATCTCCGTTTTTATGCAGGGGGCATTTCACATCACCGTGCTTTCAGGGATTTTATTGTTTTTAACGTTCCTCATAGCTTCTTGTACGTCGTCCATTGTAGGCACCTTACTTTCATTAGCAGCACCAATATCACTATCGTTATCGGCTGGGGCGTTTTTATTAGGTTGGTTCACATGACTTTCGCTCTCATTCGACGTCTCGATTCAGTAGCTCATAAAAATACTCCCCTATCTTTCTAAGACTTCTTGTTTTTGGCTCTTGGCTTTGGATATTACCATTTTTAGCGTTACACATTGATACCCTGGGTTTAAACTCTTTACGTTGCTTGTTCACTTTCTCCTAAGATATTCTGGTTTTCTTAAGCTAAAATATGTGAAGTGCACACTATACTGTGCTACTATGAGTATGAAGTGCTACTAGAACAAATGGAAACAATCCAATAAGTTTATTCAATTCCAGACTCTCATTTAATACTAACGTTACAGGTTAAGATGATGTCGGTCCCTTCGTAACTTGATTGATAATGACAAAAAAGAGAAGTAAGTGGATCAAGGAGCACTTTTTTCTAAGATACATAATTAAGGGGTAGACGAAGAATCGATCCTATTTTGTTGCCCTGCAGTACTTGTGTGCAATGGTCTCGGTCAGGAGTTCATCGGTGTTCATCGTTCGTTCGTTAGGCAGAAAAAATCGAACTTATCTGTTCAGATACAGCGAAACTATATGACAAACTATAACCTTGGCATCCCATGATTGCCAATCTCCACAAAATACTCTTTTATGGATCTATTGTAATTGAAAAGCTTTGTTGCCCTTAGGAATGCTGTCAGAAGAAGCTGCTTAGTCTAGAAACAAACACTCCAGCTTGTAGCGCCGAAATAACGCCCGAAATTTCAGTTGGGAGTTCTGCAAACTTGATATCATAAATAGACTTCTACTAAGCTCTGATCCTTTAATCAGATCTGCCCATCGCAACCCACCGCGATTCATTTTCTTCACAACATCTATATCGCAAGAGATCTTGTCGTGGTAGTCTCCGGAATCGTTCATCCTCACATAAGGAGCCAACAATCCTCCGAAGTATTCTCCTCTCGAACAGGGCTAAGAAATTTGTGTGCTTTTTCTAAGCAAACACGTTTCAGATACATATGTGAGAACAGGTAAAAGCATTATCTTGTGTAGTGGACTACTGGACTATTCCCAGTAGGACCTGTAAGCTTACAGAAGTACTGAAATAAGCACTTACTAGTAAGGGGTAGGCCTTACCATACCTCTTATAGAAGTGCTTATTTTTACATACGATGTCATAGGAGGTAAGGCCTTACTTTTTTACTTTCCCTAGAGTAATTATGTAAGTACTTACCTTAGAGTACTTATAGAACTGCTCATCTGTAAGGGCGGTAAGACCCACCCCTTACTAGTAAGTGCTCTTTTCAGTACTTCTGTAAGCTTACAAATCCCACTGGGGTATTACAAAAAACGAAAACAAATGAGTCATCGGGCAAATTCTCACTTGTTTGGGTCTAACTCTGGACTACACCTTACCATCTGCCTTCTCTTGTAATGGGTTATATATGTAAGGGCTCATCTAACACCGAGAAAATAAAGGGTACCCCTTAACAGATGATTACTTATTTCAGTGCTCCATCGGTAAGGCCTTCCTAAAATTCCTACTGGGTAAAGACTAAATTAAACCATTTAAGCCATAAGTACATAAAAATTTAACATCTTAAACTGTACTATCTAAAAATCTACCATTATCAAGGGGAATTGAACTACTGTGTATATTAAATTAATAATAAGACAATATAATAAGAAAGATTTACTACATAGGCCTGAAAAATCTGAAATTTAATTGCGCCAAAATGACCTTGGGCTTTAGACTTGTGTAAACATTAAAGATGTCACATCATTCTTCGCTAATATCTAATCTTTGCTCTTATTCAAATATTGTAACTAAATTTATTTTTACATCTTTAAACCACAAAACTAGATTTAAACCAATATTAATCGATTAATACAAATGCTCATTTACCTATGGAAGTTCTTTCAATGCTTTCACTTGTTTCGGGGAGACTTGCTGCTGATCCAGTCATTGAAATTTGTGCTCCCTCAAGAAATTTGTTTAGAACTTCCTGAGGGACTTTACATCCTCAGCCCCGTAAGGTTGAGAATTTTGTTAGTCGAAAATCAGGATCAAGATCATAGAACTCTGGATTAAACATTATTATTTTTAATTTCTACGCGTTATCTACGGGCACAGAGATTAGAGGGAGATACGTCAGTGTACTATGTAACAAAATCTAGGTTATGTCTTCTTTGGTAAATTATTATCACTGAAGTGTCATATTTCGGGCTTCGACTACCAGCAGATGTATTTACAATAGAAAGCTTATAGAGGGTGGGATGGAGTCTGTAGAAGATAGCTTTGTAACGGTTGTTTTTAGATAATAAGCAATAATTTTGTTTTAATTAGATCTACATATTTGTAGATTTTTCATTTGATCTATTTTTATCTTTTTATTTTTATTTCAAATTTGCTTGAGTCTACTAGATTTTTTTCTTTTTATCGATTGAAGTTGGTAATGCAAATGAAGAGATTAACTCGATAAAGCAAACTTGGTCTAGACTGTTTGAACTAGTTTAGTCGGTTGAAGAATGCGGTTGGATATGACGGTCAACTTTGTGTTTAAACTTTTAGTTGTTGTCCTATTGGTTAAAAAATCCTGTCTCAGCTGCTCTTCCACAAAACATTTCGATTCGGAAACGATTCGAGAAAGAATTGGCAAAAGCGAAAGCTTGCTTCGAAGTCGGACTCGTAGACGAATTCGAAGGCAATAAAAGTGGAACAAGATATCGAATCGCTTTCTTGTGCCGATAACGAATCGCATGCTCGTATCGATATCGAATCGCATGCTCGTATCGATATCGAATCGTTTTTCGGGCCGATAACGAATCGCACTCAACTCAATGTACTACGAAAAACTAATGATGAAGCTGCGCACATACAGCATCTGCGCCCTGCACCCTGCAAACATTCCGACACGATATCGAAGCGAGAGGGATTCATTAAAAGCGAAAGCTTTCTTCGATAACGAAATCGAGAATGATATTCGAAAGCGTTATCAAAAATGATAAAAAAATAACGCTATAACGAATTGGGTTTCTAATGGAATCTCGAAGGCTTTGAATGTATGTATGTTCCGTTTTTTCGAAACGATATCGAATGAATCTCGAATGCTTTATATGATTATGCGCTTCATTTTTCCACTCAGACCTACTCAGCAAACTGCAATGAATCTCAAGTTTTGCAGCTGACCATAAGTTTTCTTCTGGAGAAACCCTATTTAAAGCAATATCAAAGACAATAGAGCAGTTAAAGGCGGTATGAGGGAGGAGATGCCTTGGGATTTCCGAGGACTAAGTAGTAGATGGTTCAAGATCAAGAGGAAACACGCTGTAGATCTACTTTGAGTTTCTCTGAACTATTGAGGGATTGTTATTTGGAGGAAGAGATATTAATTGCACATCGTCTGCGTACATGTTAAATTTTTGACTACAAATCATTAATGAAGAGCCCGAGTAGAAGCGGACCAAGGATAGATCCTTGGGGTACGCCAGAGGGGAATATACGCCCTGAATTGAGTTGAGCTGAAAAAACCGCGTTTATGTATGAATCCGGTGTTCTGAAATTCAATAGAACTTTTCTTTAGTTGCCTTTGGACCGGCTCTGGGAATCGGATCTTTTGAAAGACGCACATCCGCTGAGGCGGGTTTCGTAAAAGATCCGTTTTGCCCATCTCTAATACTAGCGACATACGATTAGGTTTTTCCCGTACTGTTTTTTTTGCCAAATGGAGCTCAAGCAATTAGGTTAGCTGCGACATATGTTAAGGTTAAAATCGAATCGGTTTCAGAACCGAAAAGCAACCGCAGAATACTGTCGCCAGCAGAGCTGTGAGGTGAGTTGGATGGGATTGAAAAACTAGGAAGAGAGCTGGTGATAGGATTGAGCCCTGGGGAACACCTGCAGAGATGGAGTAAGGATTCGATTCAATGCCATGTACTACCATGTTTGAACGGTCAGAAAGGAAACTCTCAATCCAATTCTTTAGAAAAAAGTTGGAGTTTAGTCTATAGAGCGGGGTGCCATACTCTATGAAAGGCTTTAGAGATATCGAGAGCAATCAGGCCGGGTTCACCAAAACGATGAATGCTTTGATAGAGTGCTCAGTTAGGCAAACAAGAAGATTTCCAGTAGATCTTTTAGATCTAAAGCCGTACTGCTCGTCGTCGAATATTTGGTTGCTCTTTTTTTATGTGGAAGACTAGAGGTTCAGGAAAGGCCGTTTATACTGTCGACAATCTATTTTCTCATATAGAGTGCAATGTATAACAGCAGCTCTAGTCGGTGTAAGTTGAATATGGACCAGTTTCCAGGAGTCAGGGAAACCTTCGGGGAAGTATGAAAGAGCGTAGAGTTTGCGCAGAGGTTTAGCCAAAGGTGAGGCACACTTTTTAAGAACCAGAGAGGTGATACTATCGAGGCCAGTGGATTTATTGGAGTCGAGTTCCTTGAAGCACTTGTACACTTCACGAGTCCTGAAGAAAACTCTCCCTATTCAGTGAGAGGAACACTCGACAATGGGGATTGCAAAGCAGTATCGGGCAATGAAGAATTTGAAGAAAAGTGAAAAGCGAATAAGTTTTCGGGCATATTTAAAATGTCTTCGGCTACTCCATTCCACTATATCTATTGGCACTTGCAGGCCAGCTTTTAACTGTTTGAATTATTCATTCTTAGACACAGAACAGATCTCAATCCCTTAACTCAAATTCAATTATTATTTACAGGACGACAAGTAGCTGTTAAAAAAATGGATTTAAGAAAACAGCAACGACGAGAGTTACTATTCAACGAAGTGGTCATAATGAGAGACTATCACCATCCAAATATTGTTGAAACCTACTCCAGTTTTCTAGTTAATGATGAACTATGGGTAGTAATGGAATATCTAGAAGGTGGTGCCCTTACAGATATCGTTACACACTCCAGAATGGATGAAGAACAAATTGCAACAGTTTGTAAGCAATGCTTAAAAGCTTTAGCTTATCTACATTCACAAGTAAATACACAAAACAATATCTTATTATAATTTTATTTTTTATTATAAATACCAATATTTTTTCTAAATAGGGTGTTATCCATCGCGACATTAAATCCGATTCAATTCTACTAGCCGCCGATGGTCGAGTTAAGCTATCTGATTTTGGTTTTTGTGCTCAAGTATCACAAGAATTACCAAAAAGGAAATCTTTGGTCGGTACCCCATATTGGATGTCACCAGAGGTTATATCGCGTCTTCCATATGGCCCAGAAGTAGATATATGGTCATTGGGTATAATGGTTATTGAAATGGTCGATGGAGAGCCACCATTCTTCAATGAACCACCGCTGCAGGCTATGCGTCGAATAAGGGATATGCAGCCGCCAAACTTAAAGAATGCCCATAAAGTATCGCCACGATTACAGTCATTCTTGGATCGGATGCTAGTTAGAGATCCCGCGCAAAGAGCTACCGCAACTGAATTGCTTGCGCATCCGTTCTTGCGTCAAGCTGGGCCAGCTTCTTTATTGGTACCATTAATGCGAAATACGAAATCTAACACTTAAGAAAATATTGATTGACCGTGAAGAAAACACACAACACACACACACATGACAAGAGCCACTAAAGAAAAATATTTATTAATTTTTTAGGAAGCAAAAGTTTTATTAATTATTTATTTTTTTTTATATTACATTTATAGTGTTTTACTATTAGAGTAGAGACATTAATGCTGACAACATATTAATTCCAAGATGACAATGCGTAAGACGCTTTTTATTTAAATAAAATAAAAACAAAAAACCATATCAACTTTTTCAACAAAACAAAAAGTATTAATTTTCAATGATCGAATAAATATTTAAGTTATTATAGTCTAAGCTCCCATGACAAAAAAGGAGCGCATTCAAAATTCAGTCTGACAAATTTATTAACAAAAATTGCCAGCCAGACAAGCTTTAATACAAAGATTTGGCAACCGATTTAGCTTTTGTTACGTTGGTGCAATTCACCCTTAAAAAATAGCAATTAACAAATTTTTACTAGTCTGGCGGGCGTTGTAAGTTTTTTACATGTTATTCAGTCAATCTCACTTTATTGTTTTGAGGTGTTCGATGGGGTACCTTTTTTGTCATGGGAGCTTAGACTATTATGTTTTAAATATTTCTCTTAAAGTGGCTTTTTTTTTTCAAAGAAAAAAATATATTTTTTAAAACATTGGCAACTATTTTAAAGACAGAAAAACCTGTACGCGTTTTTATAACGTTTTTATTTTTTTAATTTAAATTTAAATTGTGGAAATCAGTTGTATATTTTTGTTTTTAAGATCATTAGTTATTTTTACTGGTTTTTTTTTATTATTATTAATTTGTATAATAATTACATAGCAGTGACCCAAGTGCATTGAGAATAATATACACTTATATTACAAGTTTTTTGTTAATTTAAAATATGTTAAATAATACTATTTATATATATATACCTATATTTTGAAAGTTGAACAACCAATTAAGCATTTCCTTACATAATAGTATTTTTTTTTTTGATTATTATTGCGACATAGATATAAAAAAAATATTATGTTACTTTTGTTATGTCTTTAAATTAAGAAAAAAGCTCAGATTTATTATATAAATATCATTGATGCCTTCTATTAGGTGATGTTCTTACTAGCGATCAAAAAAGGGTATGTTTTCAGTAGTTTTATACGAAAACAAAATGTTTAATAGAAAATCGGTTTAGATGAAGTTATTGTACATGCCTTGGATAATTTAAGAAATTTATTTTTATTTTTCCAAAATGCAGCTTGTCGCAGGCAGTCTCTTCTTAAGAACAGTATTCTACCACCAGTAAAATTTCTCCTTGGAAGTTTAATCTGGAAAAAAAACAGATACAATTCGAGTACTCACGAAATTACTCTTTGTTTCAATAGTACCATCGACACTGGAAGAGGTGTGCGAAGCTGTAAAAAGGTAAAAACATATGGTCGATGTAATCTAAGTTGCTAAAGGAAGAAGGACGGAAACTCTTAAGAACCTTACACGAACTCATATGCAACATCAGGGAGGAAGAAGTTATACCAGATGACTTAATGAAAGAAATATGACATATGTCCAATATACAAGAAAAGAGATAAATAAACATGTAGAACCTACAGAATCATTTCACTCCGCAGCACAATTGCAAAACCTGCAAGCTGTCGCAAAACAAAAATAAGGACTATGCCTTCTGCAGAAATCTTTATCACTGACGTTACAGCCCTTTGCGAACCTTGTCCTCCTCAAGAATCTTCTTTCATCACTTCGGGTCTTGCGAAAGGAATGTTGATATAAACCAAATATTTGTAGACTTTCAACAGGCATATGACTCTATAAATATAGAAGTATAAGGTACAAGATCTTTTTGGAATTAGAAGTTCCTTCAAAGCTAGTACGACTGATGAAATGCGCACTGGCGAAAGTAAATATCCAAAATGCAGTAATAGATGATACAATAATGAACTTGTGTAAAGATCCAAACATCATAAAAACTATAAAAACAACAACAGAATTCGATAGGCAGGACATGTTCAACTTAGCAGCGACAAAAATTATTATGAACAAAAGACCAGATGGACAAAGAGATACGGGATATTCAGATAGCGTAGAGAAGATCTACTAAGCCTAGGTATAAGAAATTGGAGACGTCAAGCCAGTGACTGGCAATTCTGCAGAAGCATGTTCCAGAAAACCAAGGGTAATAATAGGCTGTAGAGCTATGAGGATTAGGTCAAGGAGCTGAACTGGTCCCAATGCTTTTTAACTTCGCCCTAGGATGGGAGACAAGGAAAATGACCAGTCCAGAGAAGTGTCTCATCTGCAGCAACACACTCTGCACAAATAAGTTGATATGTAGATAACCAGAACATCGTTGGAAGGTCCTTATTAACAACAAAAGAAGCTTATGTGAAACTAAACGAGGCAACAAAGGACAACGCCCTGAACATTGCAACAGCCCAGAATATTTTGAATATTTTTAGAAGAACTCTCAAGCTTTATAAAGAATCAAATTGATTCAAATTTCCTCTTCGTGAGCTGGATGGATTTACAGCTGATTCCCCAGCTCACGTTTCATTAACCTCACTCGGGCAAACAGCACTATATTGCGGGAGGCGTAAAAACAACGTAAGCAAAGATTGCTTTTCTCGGCCTACACCAAAGATGGCCTTGTCACGTGTTAGGAGGAATTTAACGCCTGGCTCACCGTATCTAAGTTCCCTTCGGTGTGGCAGCTTGTCTTGATAATGCCGATTCCCAAGTGCCAATCCCCAACTTGCCCATCGAATTTCCGGCTTATCAGTATCCTTTCTTTTTTGGCAAAGGCTCTCGAAAAGCTGATAGCGTCAGAAATACTTGAGCATTGTGAAGGTCTCCAAGTAATAAATGTACTTATGGCTATTTGGTTTCTGCAAACAACATAACTGAGCTTGCGCTCCTTAAAGTCACTTCCGATATCCATAAGTCCCTTGATGAGCAACATATTTCTTGTTTGGTGCTGCTTGATTTCTCTGAAGCGTTCGACAGTGTTAACCACGCCTTGCTTCTGGAAAAACTCTTCCACCAAGTAAACTTTTGCCCTTCTGGTCTCAACCTGATGCATAGCTTTCTAACTAACCGTTCTCAGGAGGTCGTGTTCAGCGCCAATTGTTCTTCGATTGCCTTATTGCGTACATGTGAATCATGCAGGCGTCCTCCAAGGCTCCATCCTTGGGCCTCTTCTATTCAGTATTTTCATTAATGATCTTTCTTCAGTAATTAATGACTCCAAGATTCACATGTACGCAGATGATGTCCAACTTTATATTTCGGCCTCAAAAGATCAGTTTGCCGACCTCCGGCATATTTCCAATTGGTCTTCTTTGAACCTTCTACAACTCAATCCTCTAATATCCCATTATATCCTCATTTTATTCATTCTCCCACTATTCGTCCTGACTTTCCTGATATTGCTATTGCTTTAAATGGGGTCCCTCTCGACTGCGTTGGTAGTGGGAGATATCTTGGAGTCGTTTTGAATAGCGGTATGACCGTGTTGATCAGTTATATCCTTCGTAAAACTGTCTAAACTTAGGCTCCACTGTAGTCTGCCCAGTACGGCTTTCCTTGTTGCGGCTTCTGCTAGTAGGGTTCTCCTCCACGTTGTTCTAGGTCTTCCGACTCGACGGGATCCTTGCGGATTCCAGTCAAGGGCCTGTTTGACCAGATTTTCGTTTTTGCGTCGCAGTGTGGCCAATCCAATTCCTTTTCCTTTGCCTGATTTGGTGGTCTATCCTTTCTTGGCCGGCACGGCGCCATAGTTCTTCATTTTATCTTGCCAGTGGATTTTTACGATACGACGTAGGCATCTGTTGATGAAAACTTGTAGGATCCCTGTGATAAATTGGGTGACTTTCCATGTTTCGCAACCGTACATAAGAACTGCCTTAACATTGGAGTTGAACAGCCGCAATTTGGTGTTAGTTGAGATCTCCGTTAATCTACATATGCGGAGCAGGCATGCATATGCGCTTCGTGCTTTATTTATTCTCGAACTGACATGTTCTTCTACCCCGCCATTAGGTAGCAGAATTTATCCACCAGTTCCGCGTCACGGTTATTCAGCGCTGTTCGTTCTATGGTGTTTGCATTTATCCGCATTTCCTTAGTTTTAATCGGATTTAGCCTTAAGCCTACTGGACTACTTTCTGTTGCCAAATTGTTGAGCATGTTTTTGTGATCCTGGTGCCAGTGGGCCAGCAAACAGTGTCCGCTCGAGATCCTTAAGGCAGTCTAGCAAATCCCATTGTATGCTGCCTGTTATACTATCTAGAGCGCCGACAAGGATATCATTTACTACTATAAGAAATAGTAAAGGCGAAAGTAGGCATCCTTGTCGTACTCCTGAACTTACCTCAAAGCTGTCGGATAGTTTTCCATTATGGAGAAGTCTGCATTTAGAATTGTTGTTGTTGAAGTTATGGCCACTATGCTGAAAGTCGAGTCGTGTTTGCAAGTCGTTTAAGTTGAAGAAAGGGATATTTCAGTCGAATTACGATTTTCAGCACAAGGGCCTATAGTAGAAGTGTCAAGTTAAATTGAGACCTCTGTGTTGAAAGTCCTAATACGACTGAAAAGTCACTTTTTTCAGCGCAAACGACTTGTCACGACATACGACTCGACTTTCAGCACAGGTGTCAAAGTTTTGGGTCAATTACAAAGAAGCTGTATTGGAAAAATAAAATAAAAAAAAAGTGGCTTAGTACAATAAACTTCTATAAACAAATTTTTATTACATTACATTTTGTTTCCGTATAAAAACTGCCTGACCTATATTTTAGATTACTAGACCGCCGTTACTCCTTAAATAAAACAATATTTAAACTCATTACTAGCCCCCCGCCATTCATCCTCTGGTTAAATATTTTACTTATAAAACTTATTATTGAGAAAAACATTTTTAATTATTTGAAAATTAGTTACTATATGGACGCGTTGCATATTTATATACAAATATATAAAATATACACAATAAATATAATATATAGCTACTTTTTTAAAAGCAAGTGTAAAACAGTATTGATTAGAAAAACACACTATTGTATTTGTTGTTAACAACAAATATTAATTGCATTACACAAAAACAATTTTTTTAAATAATAATGTTGATTTTTAAATATTGGCCTTGAAAAAATACCGAAAGACTGAAAGTAAAATAATTAACTTTGCTAACGAATTGCTCTAAATTGCTCTATTTTTTTTAACAAAAAGAAAGCCTATTTGGAATTAACTAAAAATATTTTATATACACATTTCTTTTTTTGAGAATGCTCAACTAAATAATAAATATTCAAAGAAAAGCAAAAACCACCCATTTATACAATATAAACTTAAAAAATATCGATAAGAATTATTATGTCATGTTTTGTTTGTTTTTTTTAAGTAATGATCAAATCTCGAGTAATGTTACTGCGAGTTCTATTATTATTATTATTATTGATTTTGTCCTTTTTCTAGGCGAAAAAACATGTATATTATGAAATATGCAGCTAGAATATAAAATGTTTAGTAGTAGTAAATTTTAATTATTATTTTTTTCTTGTTTTTTAATGTATATTTTACTTAATAATTATTAGTGTTATTTTTTTTCTCGTTGACAAATAATTCCAAGTGTTTCAAATGTTAAATGAAAATTTACTTTGATAAAAAACAAAATAAAATAAAAAAAAGATACATTCCAGTTAAAAATTGTACACCAGGAACGAATATGTATAATATATATTGTATATTATTGCTATTATATAAAGTTTTTCATTTAAAAGAAACCATTAGAAACTCCTTAATATTGAAAATTTAAAATGCCGTTAATGGCCGAAAAATCGTTAAAACATGGTGGTTATTTCGAATTTATTCTTTCGACCGATAGACCGAACGTTACAACGTGTATACGATAGACCGGAGAGGGGAGCTGAAAGGCGGACGGCTTATTGAGTGTTATGCTTACCGACTGGGTTAGCCGGGCAAAAAAAAGATACTCGGATATTAGAAGGCTGGTGGCCAACAAACTTGTGGCTCGACCCACGACCCTGAGATACTCTCTACAGAGCATTAGGAAAATGTGACGAGAGTTCATGAAGACTAGTCCCAAAAAAAAAATATTCGGAATAAATTTGATCCGGCCAAGTGAACATCAGTCACTTGCAGCCAGACCCCACCGAAAACAAAATACAAATAACCTTGGCACCAGGCCTGTCGCAAGGTCAGCCTGCTTCTGAAACCCAGACGAGAGCAGACTCGATGGTAAGGCGTCCATCCGACCATACTAACAATGAAAAACCAAAGGGGAAGATCCATGGACAGGCCCGACTCGCGCAGTGCTAGGCGTTAAGTCAGCCTGACGCGAACGAATCAAATGCCAGCAAAAGATCTAAGGGCTGAAATGTTAAAGAAGAACGGGTATAAAAAGTGAAAAGAAATGGAAGTAGTTAAGGGCTAAAGTACTGCAGCAGACACCGTCGCCTGCGGAGGTCTTCTCTAACCCAGGGTGTATAAGAAAAAGAGAGGACCGTGCCTCGGGGAACTCGTTTGGCAGCCCCAATTCAAACAAATACTCAAACCTTGGTCCCAGACAACCAAGGAAAAACAAGAAGGTGTACCACCGCCAGGGAAGCTACCTAAGCGGATTAAAGCACCCTGCCAGTTAACCGGTGAAGCCGGCGAGATGCCTTATTAGGGCGACTCGATGTTGTAAAGGCCGACCGTCGGTCGAAAGAATAAATTCGAAATAACCACCACGTTTTAACGATTTTTCGGCCATTTGCGCCTTAACGGCATTTTATTTTACTTTCATGATCAATTTTAACGCAGATGTGTTATGCGAAAGGAGAATGGCCTGCCTCTACATCACTGGGGCCATCCGCACTTCCCCGACGGCAGCACTGGAGACTCTCCTCAATCTGATACCCCTCTACCTTAAGGTAGAAGTCCACAATAAACGCGGCGCTACGGGTGAAAGTTATCTGAGCGCTGGTCTTGGACGAGGTATTCTGTAATCATCAACATTATAGAAGAGATTAAGGAAGCGGGGATGCTATCGGACTGCATGCCCAGGGCCGGGTTTATATATTGCGGGGCCCCAAGCACAACCTCGTGATGAGGCCCCCCAACAATGACTACCGCCCACACACACAAAAGAAAAGTTCTTTAATGAGAAATCAATTAAGTAAAATTGGAATATATGTAAATTTTATTTAAATAAACTATATATTTCAACATCTTTGTGGGTCGAGTTTCGAGTTCTCTCTCTCCTCTCCCTTTTATCTAAAGACGAACCAAACAAAATATAAGAGGCGCGGGGCCCCCTGGGGGTACGGGTCTCGAGCAATTGCTTGTTTTGCTTGTTGGTAAATACGGCACCGTGCATGCCCTTTTGAATCTCAAAATTTTAGCAACCTTCTGTGTACATACAGGATAGGCTAACCTATTTTCTAAAGTGTTGCCGGGCGGACTAGTATGGTACACGGATGGCTCTAAAACAGAGACAGGTGTGGGCGCCGGAATCTGGAATTAAAGGCCCAGATTCTGCAGGATAAGCCTAGGCACCCTAGCAACTGTCTTTCAATTAGAGGTAGGTGTACGCTATTCTGGCATGCACTTATGAGAATCTAAGTAGGGCCTACCAAAATAAACGGATTTTTATCTTCTCTGATAGCCAAGCGGCAATTAGAGCGATAAGGCCCCGTAGGACCAAGTCGAAATTAGTTTGGGACTGCCAACATGCTCTTGATGGATTGGGCGTTCTCAATCAAGCTACCCTTATCTGGTACCGAGTCACCGGGGCTTCAAAGGCAACGAAAGTGCGGACGCCCTGGCTAAACAGGGCTCTGATATTGCATTCATCGGTCCAGAGCTGGTTATTGGGGCTCCGTCCAGCTTACTGCAAAGAGCCCTGGCCGATCGGACTTTGATGAAACGTACTGAACGCTGGAGGTCTGCGCCTGGACTGGCCAACTCTAAGCGGTTCCTTCCAGTGCCGTCCCCTAAGACTTGTTAGGGCGCAGTAGAAATGATGTCAGGACACTTGTTGGCTTGATTACCGGACACTGCAGTAAATTACCACGTATGGAGGATAGGAAGGGCGGAAGACCCCACGTGTAGGCTTTCCCTGGAAGAGGATGATGCCTTTCACATTCTCTGTGAGTGCCGGGAAATAGCGAGGAGTAGGGTATCTTTGTTCGAGGATTCCCTGCTCGATGAAAATATGAGGTGAACGGGTTGTAGCACAATTGGTCAAATGAATAGCCGCAGTAACTTTGGACCCAAACCTCACACAGGGAAAAAACTACTACACACGCTCTGGAAGACCACGTCATCCCTATTATAAATGACTACCCTCCTATGAGCGGAAAAATTGTGCACTAAGTATTATACTCTGTCACCTGAATCGACCTAAATCAAAATCTGGTAACACTTGGGTTTTACTCAGTGTGGGAATATTAAGGGCATGGAGCAATGGTTCGCCCGTAACGGCGAGGAAGTTCGCATGCAGTCTCCGATTGTTACAAAAATTAATAGTAAAATTCCTATCGCATTGGGGACTGTTTTGCGCTAGGTTCATGACCATTGCTGCCCCGGCGATGTATTCATCGGGAATAACCTTGTTGCAGTGTTATGTATGCTAAAAGACAAAACGACTCCCATCCACCGACCAATTAAGGCTGCAGCGCCGGAGCTGCCTGGCAGGAAATTGTATTGTATTTATTTTTAATTAAACATGAACAACTTTCGAAAAACAGCATTGCAATTACCTTCGAAAATTCATCAAAACGGTGGAAGATTTTCAGTTACAATGGCGGCATTTTTTGTTCGATTCGACTGCGTTATGGATTACCAATCACAGTTTACAATCGAATCAGCTTTCGATTGCCGAATCGACTTTCGTACTAGATGTCATTATTTTAGTTCCTAAAACTATGCAATTTTTCGTTTTCACCGAATTGGGAGACTGGACAATTCCCTTCATTCTTCCGATGGATTTTAAATACTTTTGTAACAAATAAAAAACACATCTTTTTCGCATGTGATTTATTAGAAATGAAAATGCAAAAGTGAAAAGAATATATTAATCGATATTTTATGCGATTTGTAAATAACTAACATAGAATTCTTTTAAAAGCAAATAACATTAAAGTTTGAATTTATCAAAGCAAATTAAGAAATAATTTCCTTATAATATTAAATAAAAGCATATCAATACTCTTAATTAGTGCCTGGTCCCCTATTATCATCCAAATTAGTCCAATCCGGAACTCGAGGACATTTAATATAAGATTCTTTCGTCAGTGATCGTGTAAGTACTAAATCAGTTCCGCCGCATATCGCCCCTCCCAACCAAGCTGTGAAATTAGCTTTTGCTGGTGCTTTATGAAATTTGAATGTCTTCAAGAAAATCCTATCTTTATATTCATCTAACTCCAAAATGTTAGTCAATTCCTGCTTCAATCGCGACATCAGCCCCATTATCATAGATGTTCCGCCAATTAAGAAAATATTTTCGGCTAAAGTCTTTCGGAAATCAACCGGACATTGAATTATTGAATTGAGAATAATATGCGGTAGTCCTAGATTGTCATTGTCTTCAGGGAACATTACTTCCAAAGCAGTTTCTCGAAGTGATCCAGGAATTTTTATAACTTCTTTGCCACCGATTGGATAATCAACATCTGGCGGTGGAGGTGGTGGATTTCCGGATTGATATAACTTTGCTCTTTCGTATGTTGTTACAAAGCATGTTCGTACTGATATAGAAAGAAATATATAATTAAGAAGGAATTCCATTTTTATATGTTTACCTTTTATATCCTCGATGACTTCTTCTGTTAAATATTCTGACTTGACTCCCAATTCGATTAATTTTGTCTTGATTTCAGCATGAATCGCTTCAGCAGCATACGATTGAGCTTGAAAAGAATTAAGAACTTGTATTCCACTGCAAACGGGCACTACAACTGCCTCGCGATAGCCTAGATCAACAACTAAAGCCGTATTAACTGCTAACGTTGCTAGAGATACCAAGTGTGTGGGCACAAAAAATATGGAAGATACTTCGAAATGCCGGAATAATACATTTGCTAGAGTTTCCCTTACTAGAGTTGGACAGAAAACACTTTCAATTAATACTAGTTTTCTGTCTTTTGGGCTGACTAGAGCGTGCCTAGAAAATGTTTGGGGACAGTTAAGATACGTGGACATTAATTACTAAGTTCAATGCATACTTAAAGAATATAATTTGAAAGAAATCAACTAATTGGTCGTAGAATTCTTCTTGGGATGTATAATCGAAGATTTTTTTCGTTTTTCCAGTGCTTGAGATAAATGCTTCCGAAGGGATGATAAATCTTGGGCAGTTTTCAGCAGCAAACCCCAATCTAAAACGGTAGACACAAAACTGGTAAATGTAAAAGTTCTATTAATGGTTACTACTTTGTATATGCTGTTCCAATTTCCAAGACAACGGGTGGTTTTTCTTGCAGAACAGTTTCAAATAAAGGCATTTTGTAAAATAGCTACTTTCCTCGTCGCCGAAGCAAGGACTTGACTTTTTAGTTGATGACGGAATTGTGACAGTTTGTAATTTGGGTGTGGATGTGGATTTTCTCAGCGGAATAAAGTAGAGGCGAATATATGGCAGCGTCTGAACGAGTTTTAAGTGGTAAATTGACAAATCAAAATGACGGATCTCGTCTTGTAACCTCCAGCTACATAACAATAATTTTGTTGAATAATTTTATTTATAAAAAGTGTCCTTTTTCAGTAAAATAAAGGAACAGGTAGGTGCGCTTTTGATTTTTATAATTGATCTATAAACTAACATTATTGTCTTTTAGGTATTTTTTTGTCAATAGTTAATGTTAAAAAAAACGACCATCTCTAGAATTCTAATCTTTAACGCATCTACGTCCTAGATTAGAACAACTAAATAAGATTAAGCTTAAAAATAACGTGTTTATTAGCATAAAATCCCTCCGTGCTCAAGAAAGATGTATCAAAAAAGTTCGTTACAGTAAAAGCCGTTTGGATCTTTTCACTTCCGCTTCTTTGCTGAGTAGAAAAAGGTGATTCGTTTTTACGTTTCCCTAGAATCAGGTTCTTATACTTTCACTTATTTATAGATTAACTATTTAAATGATATCTAAACTTAAGGATGACTATATTTCGAAAGATAGTGGTTGGAATTTCAGGAGGAGTAGATAGCGCCGTGTGCGCTTACTTGCTGAAGAAAAAAGGTACAATTGTGTTAACGATTCTTTATATTATATTTAGCAATCATATATTTTCTTGTTCCTTTTCCTTCTTGTGAGGAATTGGGTCCAAAAGTACCGTGTACTACAACCATATACTAGGTAGACTTCAAAGGTTGTACTTCCTCGCTAACCTATAGCATTCTTTTTCGCTAAAGGTTCATCACATACTCCCTCGACAGCGTAGCTTCATTATCACGGCCACAACCGAAAGTTGACTTTAGCTTTAGTTGTGCCTTTCAATTTGACGACGAAGTGTTTTCGTGATCGTTTGATTACTTCAAATGGGCTCTCATAGGGAGGTTCGAACGGTTTTCGAACTCTATCGACTGGTATAAAGACGTAGTCGGCGTTCTTCAGGGCTATTTGGACGGGTTGCCGTGGATGTATTGCCTTAATGTTCTGCATAAGAGAACGAATGCGAGAGAGGAATTCTGATTTTTCAATTGGATTTTCATCGGTTGTGATAGAAATCAAATTGGGAAGTCTCAAATTCTGACCGTATACGAGCTCGGCAGGGTAGTATTGTAAACCGGTCTTGATTGGTGTTCATATGCCTAGCATGACAAAGGGCAAGTCTTCATTCCAATGAGTAGTGCTGTCCCTTGCCTTTAAGGGTGCTTTCTGTTGCCTGTGGAACCGTTCAACCATCCCGTTTGCCTGCGGATGGTAGACGTTTGTCCGGATTCGATGAGTGCCGAATAATTTGGTAACTCATTGAAAAGCTTCGATTTGAACTGCGCATTTTGATGGGTTGTGATCTCGAATGGTACGCCGAATCGTGGGACGAATTCAGTGACAAATCTCTTTGACACTGTTGAAGCTGAGATATTCCGAATTGGGTCTGCTTCTGGCCGTGAAACTTTGGATTTTTGGCAACCTATGCACGAATCAGCCATTGCTGGGGTAATAGACTTCAACTCTGTGTCACCTTGTTAAGCCTGAGCTAGTGTAGGTCGAAGGTAACAGAGTCAACGTTGTCTGGGGCGTTTGCTATGGACGATATGCACTTACCAAATCAACCTTCAAAAACATTGTGCAACCGTGAAGATTCACGGAGAAACTCTGTATGTGAGGGATCGGATATCGGCCCAGTGACCGCATAAGGGTGATTGTAGTCGCTGCATGGCTTCCAATCATATGAGTCCCGAAGTGGAGATGCTGCACAGGATGATGAAGATCAACAAATCCTCAATTGGACCAATTGGATGCCAGTAATTTTGCTAGGTTTGTGTCGGGGTCGTAGTCGACTGTGACGCACACGTTAATACGAAAATCCGTGTGGTTGTCGACTAAATGCCGATGTGCGAAATCTACGGACAATTTGAGCTTCGTTAAAAAGTCTGCCCCGATAATGGCTTTAGTGGTATCGGCTATGATAAAGTTGTGAACATATCGTCGGCGTAAGCCGAGTTGAAGTTAAAGCAACTTTGCGCCGAAAGTTCGGATCAATCGGGGGCCTGGCACGTGCGTTCTTCACTACTGCCATAACAGTAGGGGAAATAGCACAAGCTACGTTTTATTACCAGCAGTAAGCAATCTTCTTGGTACTGATAGTTCTTGAGATTCTCAAGCTTCGTCGAGCACGCAAGATGTCATGGAAACGAGGCGGGAGGCTTTAAATATGAGGATCCTCCATCTGATTGCACATCACTCCCCATTTGACTTACTCTCTCATCTTGCAGCCTTCCTTCTCGCGCAATCTACGATCTAAAAGTCCGTATATACATAAATAGAACCCGACAATCTTCCGCAGCTGAACCCCACAATTTATACAACATTAATTTTAACACTTTTATTTACAGGATACGATGTTTATGGAGTCTTTATGAAAAATTGGGATATTCTAGATGAAACTAACATCTGTACTGGCGAGAAAGATTGGCTAGATGCTGAGCATGTTTGCAAGCAACTTGATATTCCACTGACACAAGTTAATTTTGTTAAGGAATATTGGAATAATGTATTTAGGTAAAAGTCATCATTCGATATTCTCATTTTTCATATAATGTACTTCGTCTTATCTTCTTCTCTAGACAATTTGTCGATGATTATCAAAATGGCCTTACACCAAATCCAGATATTTTATGCAATCGATTCATAAAATTCGATAATTTCTTCAAATATGCTATAGAAAGCTTAAAAGCGGATGCTATAGCAACGGGACATTACGCTAGAACTTCGTTTGGGTCATTTTTGGAAGATTATCTTCCAAATGAAGGTAATTTAAAGAAGAACATTTTAACATTTTTTTACTTTTTGAATTCCTTTTATGGAAAATCGAAGATAAATAATATGTAATGAACAACGTGTTTATGTTTTGTACAGATGTACGACTCTTGCAAGCAGCAGACGATTTTAAAGATCAAACATTTTTCCTCTCAAGCGTTAATCAAAATGCTTTACGACGGACAATGTTTCCACTGGGAACTTACTTAAAAAATGATGTTAAAGAATTAGCAAAACAGATTGGTCTGAAACGAATCGCATTAAAGAAGGAGAGCACAGGAATTTGCTTTGTTGGACAGCGTAATTTCCAATCATTTATAGAAGAAGTAAGGTGCACATAGCAAAATAAAATAAAACCTATCGTAATATATTCCTAAAAAGTATTTAGAGCCACACTCGGGAAACTTTGTAGATATCGACAGTGGAGAAGTCGTGGGCACTCATAGCGGAATACATCAGTGGACGGTAGGACAAAGATGTCGTATACCAAGCTATCTGAAGCCATATTTTGTTACTAAGAAATTAGTTGATAGTAATACGATATTAGTCTGTTCTGGAACAGATCATCCCTCGTTATACTCGGATGAATTCTATACGCAGAAACCCTTATGGATACGGAATTTGTCTCTTGAACGCGGATCATCTACAAGTTGCCAATTTCGTTTTCAGCATACTAAACCTCTAGTCAATTGTACAGTTACTAATAATATAGATGGGTTATTTGTGAAGTTAAGCCAGCCTTTGCGTGCTATAACGCCCGGACAATATGCGGTTTTTTATAATAAGCACGAATGTTTGGGCTGTGCTCGAATTTTAGGTCAGAAAACTTTGGAACTAGAAGCAGCTAAAATAAAAACACATTCATAAATAACTCGTCATTAATTTTATGTTGAATACAAATAAAAATATTACCTAACATTTATAATTTATAATTAAAAAAAAACCTTACTCAATATTTGCTATGTTAAAAGTACCGTTAGTGCATCTAAAAATTTCGTTAAGTCCGATTGTCTGATTTGTATTAATGAAGTCTCAAAGAAGTCCTGCCTGATGATCGAGTTACTCTTAAGTGCTGCCTGCTCAAATGCCTTACCAAAGAAATTCTTCGATGAATCCTCCCGTACAGGCGGAATACCCAACAGCAGACATAAACCTCGCTCAACATCAATGGGGCAAGCAGTTATTAATGGTAGTTCTGGTGCACGACGCTTCTTAGACGTTGATACGTAACCATTTAATATGAATTTAGCAAGCAGCGTTAAGCCATATGGACATGAAAAATATGGATTCTCTTCGGTTAGTATAAAATATAAAAACGGTCCAGCCGAATTGACTTGTCCCATTTCTAGGCTGCTTTGTACTTGCTTGAATATCGTCGAAAGGACTTGTTTTGCGGAATCAATTCCAGTTGTAAGTATTTCTTTATTGTTACGTGATAAGCTATCTAGTGCTTCTAAAAAACAGTCTTCGGGAGTTTTATTTTTCTTTACAGATTCTAATATGGCAAGCATTGCGTAAACATAATCAGCTGCAGAGAATTTATTTCGATATCCATATTGTAATGTAAATGAACCGTAAACTATATCTGGTATCCCGTATTTTTCGGCTAATCCTTCTATCATCTGGAAGAATTCTTGTCGAAGTACCAGATCCATTGAGCTGAATGTTTGTCGAGCTTGAACCAGCGGAAGACCCATTTCAACTAGAAGTTCATGTAGCTTTTTTTCTCCTCGTGTTGTCCAGAGTTTTAGCTTACATGCTGAGTATATTGAGTATCTGTAAATGGACATATATTTAAAATAACGGTAAATATGTATGAATTGTAGTTTACTGCACCTCATTGATTCCTGCACGGTCCAATGCCGGTACAGAGCTAAATGCAAGTCATTTTCAAATGTTATTTTCGAGCTTGTCTGATTATTTTGATCACTAGCCTTGTGTGTCAGTCGAGAAACATGGCTTTGAATGTTATCAATTTCTAGTGTGTATGTTGAACTTTCTATTTTACCTAGAATTAGCTGCTCTGTTGTGCCAACAATAGCCCACCAAAGTAGATCCATTGAATCTTTAGATAACTTCCAGGCAAGCTCAAATATCGTCATTGACGAGCTCCTTCCATAGTAGCCGTATTGAGTGTACTCAAACATAACACGATCTCTATTCTGTTCCCAATTTCTACGTTCACGTTGCTTCAATATACGTCTCTCATGTTTTTCAGCTCTTGTCGTCGTCGTTCCTTCCTCATCTGAATTATCACTTTCACTCTCCTCATCGTCATCCCAATCACGGAAAACTTCTTCAAATTCTGGAATCGACTCCTCAGGTTTAGCATCAGCTAAGATGCGAATCTACATAAACAAAAAAATTAAATGAATCACAAAAAAATCAAAACATTTCAAGCTATCAGCCAACGCACTTGCTTATCACTATAAATATTGCAAACATCAAAAGGTCTGTGCGAGTCAAACACAAAAAATATAACATCTTCGTCCGGCTGTAAGATCTCAACAATGTCCAGGCATCCGCCACAATTTATTAAAATAACATATTTAACATCATCCTTATTCTCGGCAAAGGCTCTCTGCAGCCCCGCCAGCCCCATAATCGGGACAACGGAGTACACCATATGATCATACTTGAAGAGCGATTGGAGGATTTTACTTGCGCAAATTGCATCGATATCGTAGTTAACAACTATTAAAATCCTCTTTCCGATCAGGAGATTGTAGAATTCCTGCTTTATGTCCTGAATGAACATTTCGTTCTGGCCGTTTTGGCTAGTAGATATTTACGTAGTAGACATTTATACACAAATAAAAATTAGCTGAAGTTTTTATTTTTGTAAGGACCACACTCGATCGACATATGAAGAAACTTCAGATTTTCGCGCCCAAAACAGCCGATCAATTTAAGAACGGTGTTTACATTGGTCGTGAAGACAGAATTGTGATCTCGGTTAAGTTATAGAAATTACTATTGTTATATTAAACGGATTAATCATGGCCGAATTAATTAAAATTTATTATTTAGTGTATTATTGTTATGCTAAACACACGTTCACGAACATTATATAATACATAAATAAATACTTAAATGTTTTGATGCTTATCAACTTCAAAGCTGAATTTCGGCAAACTTCGCTCGTGTGTATAGTAAAAAATAGGGGTATTCATGATCTGTGTTAAACGTCGAGAAATCGTAAATTTGATAGTGCAAGATAAAAAATGACGTGCCATTTTCGATCTCGAGTTGTTGAATTAAAACGCCTTTTCAGATGTTATTTGTTAAAATCGAAACAAGAGCCATCTATTAACGAAAGTTTCGCGATTTGTTAAACCTTTTTCTCGATTTAACACAAATAACACAGCCATAGAACTATAAACTAACACGGAACGGCTGTGTCGTGTAAAACCCTGTATATGAACTACCGCACTAACGGTAGCTTGTTTAAAAGGACAGCAATAGTGTAGACGAGGGACACCAATTGCCTAACTGTCAAATGAATTCTGCTCGATTGATTTAAAATGGAAAAATTGTAAGTTTTTACCGCTTTGGATCCTGGTTGTAGAGTCGTTAAAGAAGAAGAAGAAGAAACTATATGAACAGTCAGTTACCTAGTTTATAGCTACTCCAAAAATAATTCGAATTATGGATCATCCCAAATTTTTTATTCTATAAACGAGGTAATTCGAATTATGGCTTAAACCGAAATATTTCGGCTTACGCCATAGTTATAAGAAAGTATTTAATACCCGTTTATACGCTAATTCGAAAATTGGATGTAACTTTGAGTTAAATCGATTTAATTTTTCTGCTATAAACTAGGTAAGTATCAAAACACTGCTTATTCAACCTGTTTTACCACGCGTTATCTCTAATAAATAGGTTGATCCAAGGTTGATTCAGAACCTCATGCAGCGCTGCAATCACATGTGTGTCTATTGGCTGGGTCTGCTAAAATGACAAAGCAGCACCAGAGCAGTACGCATGTTCATCTTATAGGCTGATTCAGAACCTCGCAGCGCTGCAATTACAAGTGTTTCTATTGGCTAAAACTGGTAAAATAAAAAGCAAAGCAGCACCAGAGCAGCGTCCTACATGCTCATCTCGATTTGCTGCACGCTGCCTATTTTGATGTTTTGATATGGCCTAAAGGCTGTATCAGAACCTAAAAATATGCAGCGTGCAGCAGCAGCGCCAGAGCAGCATGCTGCAGTCCGTATCAGATCCTGTTGTTTCACCGTTGCAGCGCAATTTTTATTTGACAGGTAAACCTCAAAATAAAAATTAACTAGTGCCATTAATTTTTCCTACATGGCCTGTTAAATGCTTTTAAAAAAATTCCCGCCTGTTGTTTAAATTATTTGTCGCAAAATTTCCCGTTTTTTGTTAAAATTCACATGTCACGTACGAAGTGTCAAAAGTGCTGCATGTAATATGCAGCAAAATTAGAGTTTGAGATGAAAATGCAGCACGCTGCTCTGGTGCTGCTTTGCTTGTCATTTTACCAGCCTCAGCCAATAGAAACACTTGTCGGTGCAGCGCTGCAGAGGTTCTGATACGGCCTTAATTCGCTACACGCTGCCAATTTTGATGTTCTGATAAAGGCTGTATCAGAACCTAAAAATATGCAGCCTGCAGCAGTAGCGCCAGAACAGCATGCTGCAGTCGGTATCAGATCCTGTTGTTTCACCCGTGCAGCGTTATTTTTATTTGACAGTTAAACCTTAAAATAAAAATTAACTAGTGCCATTAATTTTTCCTACATGGCCTGTTAAATGCTTTAAAAAAATTCCCGCCTATTGTTTACATTCACTTGTCGCATTTCCTGCCTTTTGTTGAAATTCATTTGTCACGTATGAAGTGTCAAAAATTCTGCATACATATATATGCAGCAAAATTAGGGTTTGAGATGGAAATGCAGCACGCCGCTCTGGTGCTGCTTTGCTTGTCATTTGACCAGCTTCAGCCAATAGAAACATTTGTGATTGCAGCGCTGCATGAGGTTCTGAATCAACGATTTGTCCTAAAGGCTGTATCAGAACCTAAAAATGTGCAGCGTGCAGCAGCAGCGCCAGAGCAGCATGCTGCAGTCTGTATCAGATCCTGTTGTTTCACCCGTGCAGCGCAATTTTTGTTTGACAGTAAAACCTCGAACTAAATTTTTTGAAAATGTAAATAATCCCTCCATGATCTAATTCTTTTAAGAAAAAACTACCGCCTGTTGTTCACTCGATGAAAATTTCGCGCGTCTTCTTTAAATTCACTTGTCAAGTAAGAAGTGTCAAAAGTGCTGCATGTATATATGCAGCAAAATTAGAGTTTGAGATGAAAATGCAGCACGCTGTTCTGGTGCTGCTTTGCTTGTCATTTTACCAGCCTCAGCCAATAGACCGGTTCTACACATTCAACTTTCCATTCCACTTTTTGACGTTCAATTCTGTCGCTCGTGTCTACACATTTTCAACTTTTCAAGAAGAAGATCGAAAATCTCGGCTGTCACTGCTATCCGTGTACACTCATATTCATACATATTCGCACACTCATAAAAATGTTGAACGAAAACACAAAAGTTGAACTCAAATTTCCATTCCATTTTTACCTGCTTTCCATTTTCCTTTCAACTCTAGTCTGTTTCAAACTTTGCATTGGAGTGAAAGAGAAAAAAAAAGTTGAACGTCAAAAAGTGGAAAGGAAAGTTGAATGTGTAGAACCGGTCATAGAAACACTTGTCGGTGCAGCGCTGCAGAAGTTCTGATACGGCCTTAATTTGCTGCACGCTGCCAAATTTAAGGTTCTGATACGGCCTTCAGGCTTTATCAATTTCAAAGCTGAATTCTGGCAAACTTCGTTTGTTCGTTTATTTAAAATAAATTTTGTGTTATCTGTTTTATTTTATAGTTTCTGTAATATTTATTCAAGTATTTTGAAAATTAATAGTTTTTTTTTGCCTTTTTGTAATACTTCCGTTGCAGGAATCAAATTCAATTGTTTTATTTATTTTAAGCCCGAGTTTTGTTGTATGGGTTGTATGGAAGCACGGCAAATTTTGCATACCTATTTTTTTCTCAGCTGAATTACACCCTGCGTTAAAATAAAGTGTTCACACGACTCCATTAGTAAAAAGAGTACCACATCGCATGTGTTAGACTGAAACAGCACTAACTATGCAATTTGCACAAATTCAGCGCGCGTATAAAAATATTTTGACAACTCTACACATTAATCAGATTTTCATTGGTTTCTCTTCCGATTAAAAGTTGGCCGCTAGATTGTTTATGCACTTTCTTCTCTATTTAAATGGTGCGAAATTTTGAAGAAATAAATGTAAATAAATAAAAATGCTAGATATTTGATACTGCACAACAGTTGATGGACGTCTGTGATTCTCTACTTAACGAGCGAAGCTAGAGCAAATGGAATTATGATTTCATATGTGGTATATCAAGTGAAATAGATGTCAATAGTCGGATCCTAAAATTATCCGACGACAACAAGTAGTACTTTATTGCAAAAATTACGGCTAGTTCTTGTCTGTCCGGTCCACAAGCTAGTGGTTTCGGTAGAATTCGGGCCCCGTGGACGCAGTGCTGTCGATTAACCTTTCCTGACATTGAAGTTTTCTCGCTCGGGAGAATTTTTCACTCGTTAGATTCTTAAAAATCTGTTTTATAATTTTATATTAAAACAAAAGCAAAAAACGAGAGTCTCCGCTAAAGAAAATTAAGGTGCTTGCTTGATTAAAAAAGTTTTCTATTGTAGTCTTCCTTCTTTGCTTTTTTTTGGTTAAATTAAATCTAAAAATAATCTAATTATAAAAAGTTATTGATTGTGGCAACTGTGTTTTGTTTTAATGCTAAAAAAAGACTTTTCTCTTTCCCTTAGTGAGAAATAAATTAAGTGAAGAAAACGCTGCAATAAATTAATTAAGGCGGAATTACCAAAGGTTCGCGGCCACACAAAATTCCACCGAGACTAATGGCAAAAGACGAAGAAGATGATCTTCTGCCTGATAAAGACGCAGCAAAAGGCTTCTATGCGAAATATGAGCCCAAGGAAATTCTTGGCAGGTAAGATTACTCAATTTTATATACAATAGTGCATATCCGGTGAAGATTTATTCATATTTGAACTGTTTATTGTTTAATACTATTTAAGCTTCAAGATTACTTTAAAAAAATTGTTTGCACTCGTGCATATGTCGCGCTTCTTTCATATCAACTATCTGGACTACCTAGCCCGGCTAGACTTCGTTCAAAGGGCACGCCAGTAATGGGCAATGTTTACGTTTTTTATCTAGGTTATTTTTTTATGAGATTAAGAGTAGGTGATGCTGATTAGAAGTCTGTAGTTATAACGAAATATTTTGGTTATTTATAAATATTGTTTTTATTCTTCACTCTATTATTATTGTAGATTTTGTCCGGGGGAAGTTTGGAGTGTCTAGTCTCACCCGAAAATTAGACGGCAATGAACTCTGCTTATCTTCAAATCTTATTTATAAATTTAAGACTTGGGACTCTCAGTCTTCTGCTAGGAAATAGACAATCTTTCAGCCTCCACGAGGTTACACAAAGTCCTGTCTAAGGATCACTCTAATTGTCTCCCTCAAGACTCCTGAAGGGTCCTTTTCGGAAAACACCAGGAGTACCATAGGGCTATTCATGAGCATTAATTTCCCGGGTTTTCAGGTAACTGACCCTGGATTGGCCTTAGAACTTAACATTGGGTTGGAGTTAGTACTTGTCCACCAGTTCTACAGTAGGAACAAAGGCCTGGCAAACACTGACACCGTCAAGCCTTTCAACGCTGCTGGAAAGGTCCACATCTTTCCGGCCCTCCTTGTGAAAGGCTTGACAGAGATCTTAACAATCTTGCTGCCATTATTTTCTGGCACATATTCCAACTTGCGGCAGAGAGGCTAGGGTAGTCTTTATCCCTAAATCGGGGAGAAGATCGTATAGAGAAACAAAATCCTATCAATCTAACGGTCTCTCCTCCTTTCTCCTAGAAACGATGTAGTAGGTTTTAGACAGGTATATTAGAGAGGGTCTTAGGTTAGGTTAGATTTAAATGGCTGCTTTTCCACTAGGGAGCCCACTTAGGCACACCATTGGGCCCATTGTGATGTCATTCTAGCGTAGGGGCAGAATACAGGCCATTTCAAGCCATTTGGAGCTTTTAATAAAGCGTCAGAAGTAAGGAGCTCACTCAATCCATCAAGGAAAGGTAAGCCGAGAAAGCTCTCTCTTTTGATCGCGAAGGCCGGACATGTGGCGAAGATGGGAGACGGTTTCTTCCTTATATTCATTACCACAACTTCTGCATCAGCCCTTTTGGGGAGGGGGAGTCCCAATCGTTCGTCGTGCGGGCCAAAGGGACAGCGACTAGTCAGCACCTTCACTATATAGCTTATCTCTTTTTTGTTCAACTGAACAAAAGATTTTGAATATTTTGAATGCGTATTGTGTGAAAAGTGCCGCACACTGTACTATTGCCCGGTTCGAGCTAAGCTGATTTTTCTCACAGCCAGTTTATAGGTGACTAAGGGCATTCCCAGCTTGGTTAAGTGGGGTGTCTTTCCACTTCGGTTCCCTGTCTAGCAAGCTCATCTGTCCTGCAGTTTCCCCTAATTCCCCTGTGTCCAAGAACCCAAGGCAGAGTTAACCAAACTGAGTGGCGATCTCACAAGGAGACCTGCGGCAGTTAAGAATAGGCTTGGATGTTGTAACGACAGAATTAAGAGCCTTGAGGACCGCCTGGCTATTTGATACAATACATATATTCTTATGAGATATATTATTTACTTTCAGCCAGTCGAAAGCCTCCCAGATCAAAGTGACTTCCGCCTGGAATCATGGTATTGTAGTGTGTGTAATCTAGGTTGTCCGCAGCGATGGCGAACCTCCTAAGCACGGATGAATGACCACCTTTATATGGAGTCCATCCATGAGAAGCCTCTCTCCTAGCAGTCGTCGAGGCTGCCATTTGCTTGGCATGTATGTCCAAAGGAATAAGATGCAATAAGACACCCAGCGCAGCTGTTGGGGTGCCTTTCATTGCACCACTAATACACAGCTCAGCTGTTTTTTGGGCCCTTTCCATTATCTTACGATGCGTAACCTTCTGTACTGCAATCCACCATACCGATATGCCATGCATAAGTATAGGCCTGATTACGGCTGTATACAACCAGTGAACGATTCGGGATCTAAGGCCCCAATTCACTCCGATCGTTCTTTGGCAGAAGAAAAGAGAAATTTTGGCCTTATAAGCTCTCTCTAGAAATTTCCTCCTTATGTTCCAGTCTTTCATTACACAGTCTCAGAGAAGAAAAATCGGGCGGTCTATGGTCCCTTGTAAAGAGCACTATTTCAGTCTTAGCTGGGTTAACGCCTAGATCGGATAAAGTAGCCCAATGAAAAAGAATGTCCAATGCTCGTTGCATTATATCTTTTATTGTTGAGATGTTCTTGCCGGTCACCATCTGAACAATATCATCTAGACACCCAGACTCCCTTATTCCAAAGGAGCGGCGGTAGGACCCCACTCTGGGATGTGCCTCTTCCAACCCGTCTGACTTCTTCCGAAAGCCCCAGACCAGACTTTATGACCCTTTACTTCAGCAGCTGATCAATAAATAACCTGGAACATCCGTCAACACCTACACGCTGGAGTGCC
Source organism: Thereva unica (assembly GCA_949987705.1). Lineage (NCBI taxonomy): Eukaryota > Metazoa > Arthropoda > Insecta > Diptera > Therevidae > Thereva > Thereva unica. The sequence continues at coordinate 13,758,321 of OX465284.1, forward strand.
CCGTGACCGCAGAAGATTAACATTGTTGAAAGCACCTTCAATGCCTAAGAAAGCAGCCAAAGTGAACTCCTTGTATTCAAGGGATTTTTCAATTATCGCTACCAGGGAGTGGAGAGCAGTGTTTACCGATTTACCTTTTGTGTAGGCATGCTGCAAAAGGAGAAAGCAGTTTTCTGTCAGTGTTTTGCTTAATGTGAATCCCCACAAGTCTTTCTAGTATCTCAGTATTCAGAAAGGATGTGTGACATATAGGTGTCAAGTCCTGTGGATTGTGTTAGGAGATTTTACCCGCTTTCGGAATAAAAGTTTTCCTCCAGGACGTTGGAATGTAGCTTAGGCGATGGGAGCACCTATAGATGGCTGCAAGCCAGTCCAGAATTAGGTCACTGACTTCCTGAATTTTAATTGGTCAGGCAGATCTACAGAGACTGCCATTCATATGTCTAGTGAGAGATATTGGGAAGTCCCTGAGGGCCAAGCGAGAGCTCTGCGCCTTTGCAGACATTAAGGATGCGTTTGACGTTACCTTCGACGCGATCAATGAAGCCGCAGTAAAAAAAGGCATTCAACCTCTTACTGCGAGATCACGTCGTTTCACAGCATCAGCCGGGGCTTCAAAGCACAGGCCTCTTCCGACGATATCGTCATAACGATTAGCAGCGGTCATGATAGCACCATTTCAGATCTCTTGCAAGTCGCTCTGTCATATGTGCATAGTTTCCCGTAACGGATACGTTGCTGTCGGTGCCGCTGGGTCTCGAACTCTATTCACGATTCGTTTCCATTCTTGAAGATTTTGGCGACGTCTTGAGCTTCGATAACTTCTTTGGCGAGATGGGCCCGCAGACTGGAGAATTCAAAGATCGGCACCAAAGAAAACCTGGCTAAAGAATATCGATGGCGACTTAAAGAATAAAAGATTATCAGTTACCGAGGCTCGAGACGTCGCCAAAAATCAGCAAGAATGGAACTAACCCTTTTTCTATAGTTATATTGTTTGCAGTCGATAGTTCGAATGGGAGCGAGTTATTTAATTTTCTTAAGGATCTAAGTTCTACTTCACGTTCTATCATTTAATCACCTTGCCATGGATACGCGAAGATAGTAGATAGTAGTACATCTTGCATCTCTAAACTCTTCTAATTATTTTTACAATAATTCCTTAAATCATTCGTTAATATTTTGGCAATTCCCAACAATACTCTTTTTACCTCGTTCATTAAATCAAATAACAACAAAAAATTGGTTGAAAGTTGAGTAGACTGTTGGTTGACTAATCCATCATTAAAAAAAGGGAAGCGATCGGAAGATCATAAGGCCGACGCACTCTTATGCGACAATTAAAAAAATTACCTTTGAAAACGTCGGCATTTGTGTGCTATTCGCTACTCGATGATGATTTCATTAAAATTGTTATTATTGTTTTCGATTACGCTTAGGCATGTCGAAATATATGAAATTGAATATCTTTGAGAATCATATTCATATTCCCCAATTTTATTATTGTGACTAGTGGGAAATTAATCGCGTAACTCAAATGGAATACATTTTTATAAATGAGTTCAGGTTAAATGGTTTGAACTAAATAACGTTTGTACTTTTGTTAATATCAATAATTCGGAATATTGCAGAAGTTACTGGTTGAAGCTTGAATTGATCACCATAAATATAACAGGATAAGGAAGCATTAGTTTCTTTGATATCGAATTTATAATGTTTTCAAAACAATCTAATGACTTGCAGTTTATTGTCTTTGCACTTCTTCTCCACTTAAAAACGATTGTAAATCCAAAAACATATATACGAGGTATATCCATCTAGTGTTTTAGTATACTGATCACTTGAAATGCACAAAATTGTGTTTGAACAGCTTATCTTGTTAAAACAACTCTAGTTAAGCCCCAGATAAAGTTATTGACCTTCAATTTACTAAAGAAAGTAGTTTCGTAATGCAATCCAAGCGCGCGTTTCCTTGATAATGGCGCAGACATCTGATGTGCAAGTGCATGTTTCCGTATTAAGATTAACACAATATAAAGTAGACTAATGACGCCGTTTTTAATTTGATAATCTATTCAATGAAGTGAATCCGTTGTGACATTTGAATATATCTTTGGTGTTCTACATGTATGCATAGTTTTGAGGAGAGATTTCAATCATCCTCCCATAATCACAGTGATTTTTATCAATCATGTATGTTATCTATTAAAAAAACTAGTTTTAATTGGTTATAACTTTGTGCATTTTTTATATTCATATAATTGAAAAGAAAGAAGTTGGATCATTGATTTAAATTATTATCCTTTGTTGATTTATAATTTCTAAAAAAATACACCGTGGAGTAGATTAATTTTTATTATATAAGATCATCGGAAAGGGAAATAGATTGGGACACACTTAATAGGAAAGAGCTTTTTGATGCGTTGAAGATTTCTGATAAGGAACGTGTGCGGGGAACAATGAAAAGATTTGTATCTCTGCAAAAGTATAAGTGGAATCAATTCGATGATAAGAATTCAAATAAATGAATTTCAAGTTGAGATCCGGCAACTTTTCGACGACGTCTGCTAAGTTTTTGCCTGTTTAGAAAAAAGATCTCAACTATGTAATATACTTCGTTTGATTTTCAAGATAATTTGGTAAAGAAGTTGATAGTGGAATTCTGGAGATTTCTTTTTTTCTTCTTCACTTGATGAGGTATTGGGCCCATTAGTACCTATTGTACTACACCCCTAAACCCCTGCTTAAAATTGTTCACCATCCTGCCTAGTGGCACGTCTTTTATGCCGCTCATACACGATGAGACATGTTGATCAACTTGGTTGAATCTAACAAAAAGTTAGAGTTAACACAAGATAGACGACCAAATCAGGCGAACGAAATGGATTTCGTTTGGCTATACCGTGCGACGTCAAAACGAAAATCTAGCCAAACAGGCCCTTGACAGGAATCAGCAAGGAACCCATTGACTTGGTAGACTGAGAACAACGTGGAGGAGAAATCGATTAGCAGAGCCTGCAACATCTGTTGCGCAAAACAGAGTCCACTGGAGGGCAACTGTTTCCTTCCTGTGTCCCATGAGGGATTAAAGGGGAATAACAAGCGACCGAGTGTAACCTAACAGCATGGTCTAGCCAGGACATTCCACTTTCAATTGCTCCATAAAAGTGCAACAAGCATACGGCCCCCACATCTGTAGAAAGCGCCAGGGAGCCTGTAGCAGAGCTAACAGCGTGGCAGAGAAAGAACTCCCCTGCCGAACCTGGAGTCGGAGCACGGGGCAGATCAGCACCTCCAAGGCCAAAGGGTCCTAAACAAGCTAGGAGGACCGCGCTTGTTAAACGCTCCTTGGATAAACAATGAGAGCCATAATTGCACTCCAAGTTAACTTGCACCATGCAAAAGAGGCATCCTCCCTGTGCAAGACTTTCGCGGAGAGGCATCTTACCCTTACTCTTATTCCGGAGCTTTAGCTTTGTGTAACCGATGGCAAAGTCAGAGAACTTACCACTGGCTCAAGTAAACTAGTATATGATCGAAGATGCGGGGTGTCTCGCACTGTCCTTTTAATTGACAATCTGTCACTCATCTCTCCATTACCAACTTTATTTCTAGAGACCTAGTGACGATCTCGGTTGTGGTTCCCACCTCCAACGGATTTCAAGACATCGTCCTTGCGTCCGCCTAGTTTCCGGGGGGATGTAGCAATAGTGTAGGTTAAAGAACTGATTGAGTGCTGTCGCAAGACGAACCGGCAATTCGTCATCAGCTGTGATTCAAATGCTCACCGCTCTCTGGGAGATTATCGATGTAAACGAAAGTGGTGCGTGTCTCCTAGAATTTCTTGTTATGAATAACATAGATAGTGAAAATAGGAGATGCAAACTCCCTTTTGTCACTGCTAGTAGAAAGGAGGTGCTGAATTTCACCTTCACTAGCAGGCTTCTCTCCGACAGGATTGAAATCTGGCGTGCTTTGGGTGATGTCTCACTGCACATTAGATTCGACATTGTGGGCCTCCCATGAGCCTCTTTGAGTCCTAAGAAAACCAACTGGTCTAAGTTTCAAGCTATGATTCATTTCTAGAGCACTGGCTCTCAGAAACCTGGATTCTCACTGCTGCCTTCAGGTGAAGTCTTACTCCCGTTACTCTGGTCATTAGTTGTTGATGAACTTTTGACCAAACTATCTGAATTTGGTTTCGATGCCATTGGTTATGTAGATGATCTTTCCATCATTGCCTCTGGGAAGTTTGGCTTGACCATTCCAGAGGCCATGAGAACAGCCCTCCTAGAAGCTCAAAGATACACCATCTGTACAACGGAGGGTCTGTCAATCAATTCGAATAAGGCTGTGCTGATACCTTTCTCCAAACGCTACAAAGTGGACCAAGGTCCTATCTGCATCCAGGGTATCACAGTTGAGTACTCAGACTCAGTCAAATAATTGGGAGTAAAGCTAGACAAGAGACTGAACTGGAACGCTCAACTGAATTACGCCATCAGTAAAGCCACAAGGGCCATATGGACCTGTAAAAGGCTTTTGGGTGAGACATGGGGTCTTTCACCACAAATGATGTATTGGATGTACAATACGATCGTAAACCTGTGGTCACTTATGCTGCTATAGTTTGGTAGCCCAAAACTGTCGATCCTCACATGTAGAAAACTGCAACGGCCTCTACATTACCATTACCTGTCCTACAGCTGCGATCAAGGCATTCATTGGATTGATCCCATTGCATATCTTCGTATGGAAATCCGCCTCTATAAGCGCCTTGAGACTGCAAATCACATCCATCTGGCTCTATACTGTCAAAGGACACATGGACATCCTTAACAATATCCCAAACATTTCCATTTGGCGCGTATCCGACCATATGGTTGATTCCAAAGCAAATTCATGGCGATTATCCCGGATCGTTCTGAGTGGAAAGAACTAATTCTTCGTGGGGATCCAAAACATCTCCACTGGTTTACCGACGGGTCAAAGATGCAACATGGTACAGGGGCTGGTGTCGCAGGATCCAACTCCAAGGACTCGATTGCAATGGGCAAGTGACCGAATGTTTTCTAGACTGAAATACAAGCCATTACGACCTGCGCTAGGCTCAATCTTGAGAAAGGTTTGAAAGGCGCCAACATTAAAATCTTTTCTGACAGCCAAGCTTCCGTCAAGGCACTCTTAACGTGGAAGTTTTCTACCAAAATAGTTGCACGGTGTTTTGACGTATTCCAGAGGCTGACCAGAAAAAATGAGGTCTCATGTGGGTTGCTCCCTTTCCGTAAAAAAAATGGTAGAAAAGGAAAGATCCATCCTGACAGAGTCTCCATATCCGGATAAGACATTATACCAGTGGGCACGCCCGGTATTTTGAGGAGATCGATCCGGACAGTGCAAAACCTATCCACTGCAATGCAGCCCTCGATACGCTGACATTATAATCTTGGCTTTGAAAGGTGAGCTCCCTCTCACCGCCGGCAGTCGTTCTCCTCTTTTCCTCATGGGGTTGTCCAGCAATCATTCGATCATTAGGAGTGAGAGAAGTTAATAGGCGTCATACGATTACATAACACTTCCGATACAACGCCAATCACCGAAGGCGTATTGTTTGCGAAAACTGTAGGATGGTATTTGGAATTCTCTCCTTTATCTGTGCTATCATTCGAGTAAATCTTGATGTTTGATTTGTCAACGTATGATAGACCCACCGATAGTAGAAGATTGATCTAGGTCTAAGGTCAAGCTTTCCACATAAAATCTTCCACAAGATCCTCAGACTCAATAAAACTTTGATCTCTATAAGAAGACAGTTTTGCTTCAAAATGTTAAAGACATAGCTGGCGCCTACTTGGCTATATCCACAAAATATACACACAAGGCTTGATCTAAAATTATTCAAAATCGTGCATGAAGATTTATGCGATGATAAGAAAACTGATTTGGTAAAGATTCTGTAGCGAATGATCAATCCATCCAGTTTTAAACGAACGTTAGTTCGTTGGGGACATAAGACTGGCTTTAGAGTAGTTTCAATTTTAAATTCTAGATTATGAGAAGGTGTTTTTCCTACTTAAGAAAAATGATTTTACTTTTTCATATGCAAATGTGACTACAAAAGAGAAGTGATATGATTTTATTTCCTTTTGTAATTCCCCGTTAAAAGCTTCTAATTTACACAATTTCGTAAAACGTTTATTTACCTTTCGATTATCGAGTAATGCGCTAACATTTTGATACGTAAATTGATCACCACAGTAGCAACCATCCAAAAATTCGATCAGGTCCAAACCAAGTGCTGTGCGATAAGAGGCTGTTGGACTCGAACTATTTTTAAGTTTAGTACAATAAGAGGCGTAATGAGGTGAAAGATAACTAATATGTTGTTTGTTTTTTTGTTAATTTAAAGATCATATTGATTGTTTGCTTAAAATGTGCGTGTGTATTAATTGTAGTTATTCATTTCCAGGGGGATCAGCTCAACTGTTCGAAGATGCGTCGAGAAAGAAACTGGAAAAGAATTTGCAGCTAAAATCATTGATCTTGGTGCAGCAACTGAGTCAGGTGAAAGTAATCCACATCAAATGCTAGACGCGACAAGACAAGAAATATTTATTTTAAGACAAGTTATGGGGCATCCATATATAAGTTTGTATTTAGTCAATTTTACTCTAAATTTAATAATTGAATTAATTTTTGTTTGTTTTTAGTTGATCTACAAGATGTTTTTGAATCAGATGCATTCGTTTTTCTCGTATTCGAATTATGCCCAAAAGGAGAACTATTTGATTACTTAACATCAGTTGTAACATTATCAGAAAAAAAGACACGAACTATAATGAGGTGAACCTATAGAAAAATGCTTTTATGATTTTTATTTGTTATTTTTAAGCAAATCTCGTTAATAGACAAATATTTGAAGGTGTAGAATATATACATTCAAAAAATATAGTACATAGGGATCTTAAGCCGGAGAATATTCTATTGGATGACAATCATAATGTTAAAATTACTGACTTTGGTTTTGCGAGACATTTAGAAGAAGGTCAAAAACTATTTGGTAATGAATATTTAATAGAAACAATTTTGGCGAGTGTATCAATGTATTTTTAAATTGCTTATAGATCTATGTGGTACTCCAGGCTATCTCGCTCCTGAAACTTTACGCTGTAATATGTTTGAAGGCTCACCAGGATACTCAAAAGAAGTAGATATGTAAGTAGTGCAACTTAATGGAACCGAATATCGACCGGGTACATAAAAACCGACCACTTAGTAATTTAACTAATATCTAAGTGGAAAATAAATATAAATGCATTGCTACGATATATGAATTGATTACTATATAACCACAAGTTAAAAAAAACCAACCTAAGTCGAAAGCTGGATCTTTCTTGAGTTGATCAGCTTATGGGAAGTTTCAGCTACTTCTTTGGTTGCTTTTTTAATCTCTGAGTAGCATTCCTTAACTGCCTTGCCTACTATGTTGATGCATATCCGATCACTTAAGCGGATTTGTTTACCAGCGTGTAGTTTCGCTGAATTCACGTCTTTCTGATGACTACTTCCAAGGATTGAATAGCATAGGCGCCAGTCCATCTCCCTGTTTGAGGCCTTGATTAACTTGGAAGGCATCTGTAAGAGTGTTCTGAACTCTTGCTCGGGCATTTGTGTCGAGATGAGTTAGTTGTATCAGAGGTACTAGTTTAGCTGGTATACCAATTTGAGTGGGATCTGAAGTAGCTTCTTTCTCTGGATGGAGTCGTATGCCTGCTTGAAGTCTACAAAAGTCTGGGGTGGTAGCACGAAAGTGGTTTCAATCGATCTCTTTATACAAAAATTCAAGATTATTGTATGAAGAGGTCGATCGAAACAACTTACGTGCTACCACTCCTGGTATAGTTTTACATTCTTCTCCCAGCATTTTTGTAGGAGTTGTTTTAGTGTGAAGAGCTGGTCGATGGCTGATTTTCTTCTCCTGAAGCTGGCTTGCTCGCCTAGTAAAGCTTATAGAAAGTAATAAGATCCCCTCTTAGCGTAGTTTATCCCCTTTGTTATGGATAAGGCAAATTATGGCTTCTTTCCAGTTCTTCGGTAGGTATTCCTCCATCCATATTTTGGTGATCAATTCATGCAGTTTTTCGACTACCACAATGCTTCCCTTTTTAACGATTTCCGCGGCATTTCCATCGATTCCCGGAGCTATTTATTATGTCTTTTATTTCTTTAAGCGTCGGGGTCCATGTTAATACGTGGGGTCAGTCTCATCATTGAAGAGCCGTTCTGTGATACGTCTTTTTATTCTGAATGCTTCTAGTTTCGCTCTTGCTGTTCTCGATAAGTATTCGCGAAGGCTTTAATTGCTCTCTGCTGTCCTGCAATCTACATCAAACCACATTTCTCACTCTTCTTGCTTCTACTCCTACTGTGTGTTCAGCAGGCCCTTTCAAGACAAGCTTTATAGATGCCTACTTGGCTTCAATATCATTGGACATTCTTTCAGAGAGCATTCTCGTTTGTGTTAACTCTCTGTAACTGCATCTCTGCATCTGCATCACTGACATAGAATGGACTGCTCATGAGGAATTTTTCATGGCACCAATTTGTTCCATAGGCTACAAACCTTTTTTCACTCCATTTAAACACCGGAATCACTTTTGAAATTTACATTTTTTTAAATGCGTACTTAAAACATTAAAACAACACAAATATTTTGTTTAAAAAAATTAATAAACACTATTTTCACTTTTTCACCTTTTAAAATGCCTTTTTTTCATTAATTTGCAAATTTTATGTGTATCTGATTTAAGTTCTTAACGCCTGTTTTTCCTGTTCTTCTGAGTGCTTCTGTCAGTTTGGGGGCTTATGGATGAGCGAGTCGACTATACCTTTTTGGTGCCATCGGTTTGTATGGGAATAATTGCTGATGAGCAGTCCATTATTATATGTCAGTGATCTGCATCTGTAACTTTTAACTTATCAATGTTAAGTTTTGGTCCCCTGGGAGTTCTTTGTAACCTCTGGTTCTAAACCTTCTTTTCACCCTGTCGTGATCAGACCCGCAGTAGGCACCTCTGTAGGATCTCCCATCCAATATATTTGTTGTTGATATCTCTTCAATGAGTACATGATCGATCTGGTTTCTAGTCCTTCCGGTGACGTCATTTTGTGGATTGTTTTTTGCGGGAAGAACGTCGACCTTTGCTACTGGCGTGGTCTATAAGGCTGATACCATTATCGTTGATGTTTGCGTGAAGGCTATGGTTGCCTATTGTTCCCTTCCTTCTCGATCTTAGCGTTGAAGTCTCCCAACATCATTTTTATATCATTAGAAGGTATATGGTCGAATATCCTCATAAGATTTTGGTGAAATTCATCCTTTTCTTCTTCAGATTTTTCTTCTATTGGGGCATGTGCGTTGACTATGAAGATGTTGCGAAATTTGGTCTTAATTCGCATTGTGCACAGTACCGGCTTTAGGGGTGGGCGAACCCGGGCGATCGCCCGAGGGCGCCATGTCCTAGGGGCGCCGCCGCGATCCAATAATGTGTTCATTCATTCCCGTGAAGATAGCTCAGAGCCTTCAAATAATTACCAAAAAGGAAAAAGCTCTCAAGAGCAACAATAGTTCGAGATGCTTCTACTTCAGGAACCCAACAATCAGGCTCAACGGGTAACAGGACAATGAGCGAAGTAGTGAAGGACCACCTTCTAGTGGCACTAACCTACGCCAATTCTAGTAGCAGCACACTCCCGGACCTTCTCCGACATCAAGACCAAAATATCAGGGATATTCATGGAGTTTGTGATGAGGTAAGAGTCGTCAGAAAAGCCGCTGCTCACTTTTGATTCCGGGGGAGAGATATAACCAAAAGGGAGGGATGAAAGGGGAGAGATATTACCAAAATACCAAGGGCGAGGATCTGGCTCCCAAAAATGGAAGCAGAGCCAGACAAATTGCTGAGTAGCTTCAACGCCACAACCGGGACATCCCTATGGACAACTAAAATTTACTCAATGCCGGGCAACCCCAAAAAAATAGTAAAACACTGGTACTGCTACTCAACGACGAGTGCCTAGAGTGGCTCGGAAGAGTTGATTATAAACTCCATTTTGGACTAAGATAGGCATGGATAAAGGTTTTAAAAACGGCTTCATCTAACGAAGAGGCTGACTCCGATAAAGAGCTCTGTGAGCGCTTAGATGAACGAGCAGTCATCATGGTTGAGAGGAAGTTAGCATCTATAAGCTCAGAAGCAGCGGTTGACAATGTAGTATAAACATGGCAGCAGGCGACCTGTATCATCCTCCAATCAGGTAAGTAGTGGTAGGTTGAAAACAGTATAGAAGAAATTTCTCCTCTTCGTTCTGAGAAACCTACACGACCCGCGCGATTTTAGCACCTTCATGGACAGATTCGAGAAAATGGATTCGAGAAAATGCCGCTGTCACAAAGGAGGGAAGTGCTTATTTCGTGCTTGTTCGTGTCCGATAGAATCAAGTTCGATGCCTTAGGCATATACAAATGTTTAAGGAATACCCTCATTGGACAGAATATGCAAAGAACGAGTCCGTCAACAAATGTTGTATATGCTTCTCACCCAACAAAAAAAATCCTTTAAACAAAAAATTCTATACGCCTCTCATAAAAAGCACATTCAACAATATATTAGGTGCATATTCTTTTTAAACTCTTTTCTTTACTTTCACTTCGGAGCATCAAATCTTGTAACGTTAATTTAACCGCCTTTTGCTCAATGCAAATGGATGAAACTTTGCAGGCATACATATTCCCGATGACAATACACGAATATGACATTTTGTTACATTTTTTGTTGTTGATTTTGTTGTTGAGTAACAAAAAACGATTTTTAATAAAAAATCCTTGGAATTATTCGTTCTACTCAATGTAGAGTCTTAAAATTCACTTCCATTCAATAAAAATTGGTAAAAATTAACAGACATGTGTATTTCCGACGAAAACACACGAAAATGATAGTTCCAAATTAAAAATGGCGGCCAAAAAAATATGATGGATTACATTTTTCTTTACAAGCCACTCGTTCGATATGGGTATCAAATGAAAAGTTATAACAAGTTGAATACAATTAGCGTCATCCTAAATTCAAAATGGCGGTAGAAAAATGGCGGCATAAAAGTGGCGGCCAACACAAAACAGAGGATCAATTTTTCTTTACAACGCGCTCGGCATGGGTATCAAATTGAAGGGAGTGACAATTAGAATACTGTTGTCTGTGTCCCGTCATTTAAATTCAAAATGGCGGTCAACACAAAATGGCGGTTTACCCTTTTATTTACTTCGCTCTCGGTATGGATATCAAATGAAAGTGTATTAAAGTGAGTAAGAAAGTAAACTGTATGACGTCGTTTTAAATCAAATATGGCGTTCACTAAAAAATGGCGGAAGACATAACATAGCTACCAATAGCAAATAAAAATATGATTTAAAAAGATGCAAAAAAATATGTTTCCAGTTTTTAGTTTTTATTGCTCCAGCCAGTATACGCGAGCACACTACCTTTCAAAATGTAAAAAAAAAACGTAGAGCGCTATTAGATTTTTGAGGGGTCATCAAATTGTGCATTTTTGGGCTGCACTTGAGAACTGTTGTAAAGAAACAAATACAAAACATGTAAAAAAGTTTCCTTATTTAACATCATAATCTAATTAAAAGTTTGGAAATTGTAATGTATTAATTAACGCTATTCGTTACTAAAAAGTAAAAAATAAAAAAAAGAAAAAAAAATTTTAAGAAACTCTTTTCTTTACCTTAATATATTGATCAGTTGTGAACACCAAATTAATATAAAAACTAAAAAAATCGACTTAAAGGTAAAAAATAAGAAGATTTTAAACAATATAAACTTTTAAATCAAAATGGAAAAAATCTCACACATTCCTTAAAGAAAAGCGTGGGGCGCCCATACCAACCTGAACTTAAAAAAACATGACTGCCGTGAGTACATTTTAACATTTCAGACAGCTACGAATTTTCACTAATTGAGCCTTTTGTTTCATAAAAACGCACCCCACGCTTTTCTTTAAGGAATGTGTGAGATTTTTTCCATTTTGATTTAAAAGTTTATATTGTTTAAAATCTTCTTATTTTTTACCTTTAAGTCGATTTTTTTAGTTTTTATATTAATTTGGTGTTCACAACTGATCAATATATTAAGGTAAAAAAAAGAGTTTCTTAAAATTTTTTTTTCTTTTTTTTATTTTTTTTAGTTCAAATTTGCCGTCGTATGCCCGTGTGAATAGCTCAGTTCTCGGCCATTTAAACCTTACGTTTGGCCGTCCCAAACCCTTATGTACTCCCAAGTGGCCAGTGTTTGGTCGTTGTTATGCCATCTTTTATTTTTACTCGGGTTATTGTATAATTTGTGCATTATAATATAGGTAATCTACCGAAAAGAAATGTCTAAAAAGTTAAGGGCGCATAAAAATATCTCGCCCGGGGCGCCAAAATACCTAAAGCCGGCTCTGATTGTGCACAATGTCTTGACTGGAAGTCGAGAATTTGGGGCTTTAGAGATTTGTCGACTACAAAAGATCCTTCAAATCCAATCCTTCCACTTGAGAGGATGGTATCAGTTCTAACATCACTTATGTTTTTCTTGGTCCACCTTGTTTGCAATGCTGCGTTTTTCTCCTTGTTCCGTTATAATTCCAAAAGTAGTCATCTTAGAGTTCATGCTTTGTTCATTGTCTTTAAGTTCCATTTAGCCAAATAAGAGAGTCCATATTTCGTCGCTTGAGTCTTAGCAGTGTGATCAATCCGGTCGGAGGCCTTCTTAGAGGATTCGTAACAGTGGATTTTTTCCAAGAACAGGTCGTTTGGCCGGAGCCCAACCAGTACGTTTAGTTTTTACGCGCCGAACACTCGCGTTCGTCCTTTCACCTCTGCTGCAATTGAATTGCATTGCCCAGGGGCTACCACGTGAACGTGGTGAATCGGACTAGGCTGACAGAACTGTGGTTGGAAGTTCAATAGATGTTACTAAGTTTTTGCAATTCCCAGAGCGCTGGTAAATCTGGGATCCTGAAGTCTGATATTAGCCTTCAACCTCCGGGGTCGGGAAACCCCATTGCAAAATTCGACCGCCATCTTGGAACTGTCATCTTGATTTTTTTACGAAATGGTCAAATTGTGCATTGTCATGCGAACTATAAAGGTAAATAAAAGCGTATAAAAAACCGTTGGCTTGCGCCTTTTAAATTTATTTATAAACGAACGGGGTTAATTTATTATACATCATTGGGAATGGTCTTCTCTTGTTGAAACCGCTGGTAAAATTTAATTTAATCCCCCTATTATTTATTTATAGTATAAATAAATTAATGAGTCAATCCTTAGTTGGTCGGTATTCGGTGCCATTACGTAAATTTTATTATATATTTTATAATATTTAACAATCTATCTATTTGAATAGGTGGGCGTGTGGTGTAATTATGTTTACTTTACTAGTAGGCTGTCCACCATTTTGGCATCGAAAGCAAATGGTTATGCTAAGAAATATTATGGAAGGCAAATATAGTTTTACATCACCCGAATGGGCGGATATATCTGGTTTGTTTTTAAATATTAAAAATATAAATTCTTTAATAGTGAAATATTGATTTAACTATTTTGTTTTTTGTTTTGATATTTCCAGAGGATCCCAAAGATTTAATACGAAAATGTCTTGTTGTTGATCCCGACAAGAGAATAACAGTTACAGATGCCTTAAGGCATCCATTCTTCAATCAAATGGTGAGTGCTACTATGTTTCTAAATTATATAAGGATAATGTAAAACTTTTTTATAAACATTTAATTCACGAAAATAGGCTTTTTTTCTTTTAGAAAATATCTTCAATATCATTTTCTTTCCACGGCTTTTTTTATATAAATATTTATTTTGTTTGTATCTAACTTTTTTATCTTAAAAAATATCTCTTTTTTAAAAAAAATGCTTTATAGAATATTATCTTTTAATATTAGCACATATTTTTATTTTCTTTTTTTTTAAACAGAAAACATATTCAATTCTTATTTTTTTTCCTTTTATTTTTATGTCAACGAACACTGCATCAATATTATTTTCGCAAAAAATAAATAATAATAAAAAAACAATTTTAATATCTAATAAAAATACGATTTAAAAAAACACAAATGTGATAAAAAAAAAACCCGAAAACAAACAATATATATCGAATTATGAAACAGCTATTCGAACAAGATATTGGTCAAATGAAACGCAGCCTATCAACAAAGTCAAGGAGAATGAGTCGAATCACTGAAATTGCACTGGTAACCTTATGTTTCTGGACAAAATGTTTCAATTTTAAGAGACGAGTGAAAGTTTCGGTTTCCATTTATATTTTGTCTATATATATTTTTTAATGCGTTCTTTTTCTGTTTTATGTTTTTATTTTATTTTACTCATGAATCCTTTTTTGCTTTACGTTAGTTTTTTGCATTCATATATAATGTATATGTTTAAGCATAAGCGATTGTTTTATGTTCTTATCTTATTATTTTTTTGTTGTTTTGGTGTTCTTTTTGTTGTCATCATCATTTATTTGTCATTTTATCATTTATTATATCATATAATCATTTTAATTGAAATTGAATCGCCGAATAATATCACGGTTATTGTATATATTTGGTTATATTTTATTTTAAAGGTAATAAGCAGCGAAAGTAAAGGAGATTCGCGTGGTTTGTAATTGTCAATCGTTTTGTCTGAACCTAGATAAAACAGCTCGAAGATCACAATTACATAATATATAGAGTACTGAGGCAATTATTTTCATTAGTTTTTGTCTTCCATACAGCAATCAATCAAAAGATTATCTTACATTTGGCGCGATATAATAAAATATCTTTTGTTTTCTTGTTGTATCACAATCTTGGCATTATTTAAAATACTCTACCTTATTTGTTTCTCTCTTTTAAAGGGCGTCTTTGCAGGCATTGTAAACTAATTGATTTATTGTGCCAACCCCACATAGCCACTATTGTGCCAACCCCACTGGGTGCCTTAAAAATAACTGCAGCCCCTCTAGTTGAAAAGAGGTTAAAGTAGTTTTTATACCTAAGGCAGGAAAAGACTCCCGCTCAACACTCAAAGACTTCAGGCCAATCAGCCTATCGTCCTTTCTATTAAAGACTAGAAAAACTAATCGAAATATATCTGAGGCAGACCATACTAACCTCGGAACTCTCTGGCGCATAACATGCCTATGCAAAGGGCAAATCTACTGATATTGCACTTCACTTATTGCTTTCAACCATTGAAAAATCCCTTGAGGTCAAGAAGTATATAATAGTAGCATTTCTTGACAACGTACTCCCGTAAGCCATTACTATGGCTTTCACGGAACAGGGGATCGAGACATCGCTGGTGCCTCTCATCCACCAAATAAATGCTTAGGAGCCTAGGCGACAGCTCGGCCCAAAGGGCCGTAAATACAGACACCCAGTAAGAAGAAGAACTTTACCCGCTCATATGGGCTGTAACTATGATCCAGCTGTTGCGACGCATGGAGGCAAAGGGGCGTCACGTACGCCGATGAAGTTGTTATCATCACAAAAGGAAAATTTCCTCAAGCTGGGCTGCCACCCTGGTCCTCTTCACAAATAAGTATAAAACCCCACCTTTAACACCCCCCACCTGCTCCACACCTACAGATGCCCTAAAAATTATGTTATACCTCCATCCATTGAATCTTGTAGCGAGGAAAGCGCAACCATCGCAGCCCTTAGAATAAAATAATCTGGTTTTTGGACCTCAATCAGAGGAGGTGTTGAACTCTGTTATTGTTCTCACAAAAACCGCTTTCTGCATACCCTAGATTACCTCCACTACGGAGTCTACATCGTTTGTCGTTATGAATGGAGAAATAGACCACACAGTTTTCAGGGTGCCATAAACTTGTTTACTAATGTCTCTAAGTTCGAGGGTCGGGCAGGAGGAGGAGTCTTTTCCACAGAGTTTGGGATTGAAGGCTCCTTTCGACTACCCGATCACTTCAGTGTATACCAAGCGGAGGTTCTAGCCATACATGAAGATGTTCTACTAATCAACCAACCAGCAAGGCGATAGGAATTGGACTATCTACATCTTCTCAGATAATCAGGCGGCTCTCAAAGCCCTGCGCTCTTGCACAAACAGCACTAAAATTATCTCTGAATGTTGCAGATCTCTTAACGAGATGGCTCAACAGTTCAGGAGCCTCCTCGTATGGATGCCCGGTCACCGAAATATAGAGGGAAATTCTAAAGCTGACGAACCAAATATCGAATCCGTGTGTTTTATTTGATTAGAGTTTGCTTTCTGACAATCTTCTTATTAAATTGACACTTGTAGATCTCTGGTCCTTGAAGTCTCTGTTAGTTCTCTTCGATTCTATATAAGAAGTTCTCGTACATCTTCTAGCACGTTAACCATTCACCTAGTTCTTGGGCGCCCTACGCTTGCTTTTCTTGTTCGTCTACCATTGAAAATCCCGGCTAGCATTCTTTGTTTTATGTGTGCACTATAATTACGTCGTTGTTAATCCCTTCGAGCTCTTCGTTCGTTTTATTGGATTATTCATTTTAGTAAATCTCTACGGGCTCAAATATTCTACTCAGAATTTTCCTATCTAAGGTTATAAGCTAATGGTTTACTTTGTTAATTAATGTCTAAGCTTTAAGGCCCAGTTACATAGCAGCGTTGCGTTGCGTTTCGTAGCGTCTGTCAAAATTAAAACTATGTAATTTAAATGGGGCTTGTTACATTGCGCGCAATGCAACCCAACGCAACGCAGGAGTTGAACAAAGTTCAACTTTTTACGCAAAGCAAACGTTGGCAATTTAAAAAGCGACAGTTGGGAATTAAAAAAAGTCTTTAATCGTTGATATAATTGGTAAATTATATTTACTTGTAATAAGGAAGTGTTTAACGACACACAAAAACGCGACACTCGAAACGCGAAACACTCGAAAAACGCGACACGCGACACTCAAAAGTGAGACTGGAAGTGCGACGTTGCCACTTTTTCATAAACACGCGAAAAACGCGATTCTTAAAAAAATCAAAAAGGTAAGTATTATTAAGCGCCCGCAAAGAAACACTCAACTGTGGTAAATGAACACTCAACGGAAAAATAAACAAAAAGATGTTACAAGAAAAATCTGATATTATTTTGTTTAGTTATTAAACAAAACATGAATTGTCATATGTTTAGAGGAAAGTACTCAGCATTTTAAAAAAGGAAATCGAATGAAAATATTACGTGTAAGGGTTTCTTTTCAGTTTATTAATTTTTTTGACAATTAGTTTTTTTCTTTTTTTATTAGTTTTTAATATTTAACATAAGTAGCGAATGCTCGTCTAGGTCGCCCACGGATCACAATTGATTCCGGGACTCTGATCTCACTTGTTCGCATTCCCTCGTTTTTATTTAAAGATCTATTACCGTCCGATTCTTTCGCAATGGTAGGTACATTTTTTTTCCACAACAGAAGCAGCTTCTCGAGTGTTTTTATTTTTTCTGCTGATAATTCAAAATGTTGAGAAGTTTGCTTCAGAGATAAAAGATGGTTTCTTCGGTCAGTTGTTGACTTTAATTTACAGTGATTTGTTAGCGATGCGACTTTTCTAACATCGACCAATTGCACATCTTTTTTCTCAGTCCACAAATTCATCAAATCACGCAAACATTCATACTTGTTCTGAAAATTTTCGTTCGCAGACAAGCTACCTGTGTGTATCAGCAAATTAAAAAGAGTGTTATATCTTCTTTCAAGCTGTTCCATGGTCATGGAATTGTCCGATTCATTGATTCTCGTGATTTTGGCGTGCGAGATTCCAGAATTGGAGGGTTTCGGAAGTTTGTGTAGTTCAGCTTCGCACTGCAAACTATAATTTCTAAACCACCTTTTGTCACACAATTTTTCGTCAAACAGTGGTTCATTGAACGAGGCACGAGTAGCGAAAATGTGTTTACATGGCAGGCGCATTGAACTGTGCTGTTTACACTCGCCTTCTGAAGGGCCAACATTCCGAAAAACGCCTGCTTTCTTTAGAAGACTTGGTCGACTATTGGGAAGGAGATCTTGAAGTGGAAGTTTGCCCAGTATTCGATGTGGAACATCTTCGAGATGAGGTACCCACACTGGAACTAACAAATCAGCCAGCATCGTCCAATCCTGAGGAAAAAGAAGAACCATCTAACCCGTCAAGCGAAAAATCAGCTGAACAAGAAGAACAAAACTTTGAATCTGGAGAAAATCAGCAATCTACCTACGGAGATGAGACAACGGAACCGTCAACATGCAAGGATCAACCAGCTGTCTCTGAACCAAATATGCTCAAAAATACACGAAGTGCGAAACGAAAATCAGAAGCTTCTGAAGAATTGAACGAAGAAGAAAAAGTGGCGAAAAAAAAGAAAGTGGCGAAGAAACTTGCAAAGAAAAAGTGATGCAATTACGAATGCAAGCGAAGAAGATATGGTGAAAAATCGCGTCGAGCAAGGAAGGAAATGCGGCTCGACCCCGAACAAAAACTGGAAAACTTATTTAAAAAATCCATATATTTTTGATTTGTTCCTTATAATATTTTTTTCAAATGTTTTTTCTATATTTCATATACTAATAAAAATTTTCATCCAAATGATGTACATCTTTTGAATACTTACCTTTTTGATTATTCTGAAAGTCGCGTTTTGGCCCTTTGCGGGCGCTTAATAATACTTACCTTTTTGATTATTTTAAGAATCGCGTTTTTCGCGTGTTTATGAAAAAGTGGCAACGTCGCACTTTCAGTCTCACTTTCGAGTGTCGCGTGTCGCGTTTTTCGAGTTTTTCGCGTTTCGAGTGTCGCGTTTTTGTGTGTCGTTAAACACTTCCTTGTAATAACAAACCATAGAATTTCATTATTTCTTGCATTTTTTCCACTTTTTATATAAAAAAGCGTATTAAAAACGCTGCCAATTAACGGAACTTTATTTGTCAAATAACGCAACGCTAAGCTGTTATGTGACTAGGTTGTGAAAAGTCATGCTCAGCTAAGCTACGCAACGCAACGCAACGCTGCTATGTAACTGGGCCTTTAGATTCATAGCATAGAACTGGGTGGTTCAAGTTTTCAATTTAGTCTCATAACATTTCAGACTCCCCGGTTATTTTAAATTACATTTTATATGCGGCTGAATTGTCGTTATTTATTTTAATTTCTGCGTTATAAATGTCCCTAAGTACATATATAAAGTTATCTACAATTTCCTTACTATTTTTTATGCGTCAGTTTTAAGTGGTGAAATCAAGGACGTGTTTGGCCAGCGTTCGCCAAAGAAAATGCATCGAATACGGTTAAAGGTCGATCCACACATATTCGTAACTGCACGGCGCCGATGCTTTTTGTTTTAGTCGCTTCCGTGATTAAGTTTTGAAATTTGGAAGGTGATCTCAAGTGCATCATGGAATTTAGCGTACAGAGAATGGCTTCGACCAAAGTGTACTCTTCGGAAAGTGGTTGTACAGAAACAGGTTTGAGGGTATTTCAAATAAACTTTGCCTAAGTTTCTGTTAAATTCTTCAAAAATTTTTCGTTCAATTTAAAAAATATTGATAAATTAAAAAATACCGTATTTTTGTGTTTTTCACGGACGCCTGAAGGGTACAGATCGTTGGTGCCCCTCTGCATCGGATGTCTGGGTACATATCGCGCCTTTCTTAATTTGTTTGCATGGGATTATATCGTACCGATAATTTCTTTTCACTGATGCTTCCCCGGTACTGCACTCAAGTCGTCGTCACTTCACGGATATGTTTGGATTGATCTTAAGTGAACCACATTCAGGTTTTTATTTAGTAATGATCATGATCTTTCTCTTGCATTCTTGGTCTTTTTCTTGCGCAAGACCAAGGCGATCTATTCGTCTGCAAGACCAAGCCTGGCATAGGCCCGCTTACATTGCACGGTTTTATGTGTTCAATCATGTCCCACATTATAATATTAACATGCCATGGTAACGTGAAGGCCACCATATATTCAGGCACACCTCTGGCTGTAATCAATCTTTGTATGTACTACTAGTCCATTATGACGTTGGTAAAGTTATGTTGCAATTTTTACTAGTAAGCTTAGTTCGAGGATTAGACCTCGCTTGAGATTGTGAGGAGTCAGGAATTTGTTGGAGGAGAACTCTGCCTTAAAAGTATCGGATGTTGCAAAACTTTGGAAATGCTGACTGCGAAAGATTGTTCCACCTATGCTTGTCAAGATTGATCTTATGCCCGGAGTACTTTGTTTTCGAGTCATTCACTCTTAGTGGGATGATACACGAGTCAACGTGTCTCTGCAACACACTGTCAGTTTGTTGAGCGAAGGTGATACACGACTCAACACGCTACACGCAACACTCTGTATAATAACATTGCGATTTTATATGTGTGGGTGTGCATTCCAAATTATTTTCACCCAGAATCGCTTGACAGTCACGCATACATAAACATTTTTCAAGCAACTGGAGGAAAAATAGAAATCGTTTCTAGTTTCAGTCAACACCGCACACTTCACCCTGACCCTTCCCTTGGCCAACGAACTGCACAGAAAAAGCTCGTGTTGCTCAACATGTTGACCCGTGTATCATCCCCCTTACATAAAATTTTGCTTAGCTTTCTACAATCTTGCGCCTTGCGTTTTGCTTTTTGACAATATATTCTCAAAATGACATGATGATTAGCAGAAAAAGGGACGCCTTTTGATATGTAATATTCATTGTACCTCTTATAAAAACAATCTCCCTTATATTATGCCCTATGTCTTGTCAAATATTATCTGCTTGACTTGTAATATGCATCATCAGATCCCTTGGGAGAAATTGAAGCCAATTAGTAAGTACTCCTGTACAAATATATGTACGAGGGTGCAAGAAATATTAGATGGTATACAATTGAAGGGAGATTATTTCGGAACATTAATTTATATTCGCTACTATTCTTTGTAAAAAAAATACTGCATAAACTTATATAATTAAAATCTACCTTCTAAATTCCGTACGTAAGTACAAATTATTAAATTGCTTAATTTTTTTTATTAATTTTGTGAAGCAAAGAAATAAATGCTTTATAATTTTCGCATGTTATTCTTAGCTAAATCATGGCATTGTCTTGTATGCCTTTAAGTTTGATCTAAATAATATCTATAAATATATAATATACTACCCACAATTCCGCCTTATATTGTTTGCTCAGACCCAATTCTCTTCTTATTTATCTAGTGCTTACTTTAGGAATATAATAGTAGAAAAAAAAATATTTGTATTTTACTAATTTATAATCTTATAAGTATTTGGCCTTATTCTTTATTAAAAATTCAATAATCCGCCTCTAATGTTTACCAAAAAACCAATAATTTTTCTATTTGAATTGTGTTTAAACAAAAAAAATCGAATTTTTGATACCTACACAAACCCAATAATTCTAATTAACAGCTGGTGGATGGTTATGGTTACTACTTTCCTACTGTTCTCTGCTGCTGCCACCGTAAGAAGCATATTTAGTATGTACTGATAAAACACACATCATATATTGGCATATTATTAGTTTGTTCGTGAGTATTCGCTAAAACAAAAATAATAATGGTTTTTATTATTTTCATTTTCGAAATTCTCGTAAGGTATACATCGATTTAAAATTAAAAAACAAAAGAGAACCCAAAATTATGATTATTTTATTTTTAATACTAACTATTTTTAAATGCAGAGCAAAATTATTATTATCAACTTTAAATGTGTAAAAATTGTGAGTCAAAATTTGCCTTGATTATTAATTTTTTTTGTTTTTATGCAAATAAAAAATATTTAATTTTGTTTTCAATATAAGCAGGGATATCTAGGAAGGAGAAAACAACAAAGACATTGCATGTATATTTTAGCTTAATGATATAACGTTTACCCTTGTAATAGCATAATGGCGCGACCATTTATTGGGCGCCACTTATGCGCAGTGTTACCCCCCTTAGCCATAAGCCCTGAAGAGAATGGCCAAGGAGCCAACACCATACATAAGAAATAACAGAAAATCCGGAACTCCTACGCCGGCCACACGGAGTTGTCTAGCTCGCCGGAGGGGTCGTGGGGTGTGTGGCCGGGGCTTACCGCGGTTGGTTCACCACTTACCTGTGTCTGTGCAACTTTGACTTCCGTCCATCATTCTCCGGTCATCGCCCGAGCCGCGTCAACCCTGAAAAGAAATGATCCCCCCCTCAACCATTCCACCAAAAAAAAATTTAATGCATGGTCATTCTATTAACTATAAACATTTAATCAACAGAATAACAATTACAAGGAATAACTATCGATCACGACAATAACTTATAACTCCGTGTCCATTATCAAAATTCAATGAGCAAAGTCAACAATATTAAGGTTCGTTCTTATAGTTACATAGATATGATCTCAAGATAAAAAGAAAACTCACAGTATTGGCCAATAAGGTGATTACAATCAATAGCATCACTTAACGAAAAAACACATTTCCCGTAACCAACAAAGAACCAAATATTTCTGACAAGGGCAACACAAATTCACAAATAATTATCAAGAATATTATGAATATTATAGATATAATACTAACTACTATTAAAGTTATGGTTTTAGTAATAAATTTAATGAATTAAAGCAAGAAAAGTATGTGTATATTAAATTAAAATATAAAATATGTTCAATATGAGTTGACACATTAGTCAAAAACCCGAAGAGTTATATTTTAAACAAAATAACACAAAAAAATCAACTTGTGGTCCAGCCGCTAATCTTGACGGATAATGTTATCTTCAAAAGGGGTGAGAAGGCTATTTTCAATCTGTCCCAATAGCACCAGATTAAAAATCAGTTTTACACATCTTCAACTTCTCCAACTGGAGGGTGAACGAAAGCCTGACATCTCTTTGAAGGGAGCAATAATCCCCTCACTTCAGGAAAGAAAACCTCGTGCTTGCTTTTCTGCTGCCTTACCGTGCTAATCGTAAAGAAAAAAAACCTTGCATAACTTACAGGAAATCCGTAATTCGATGCAGCCCAAAATAAGGTACTTCCAACAATATGAAAATAGGGATCCAGGGTTTCCGTCACGGAAAACAAAAAAGCCGGAACATGCCTTTCTTATCAAAGGATATTGCTTCTTACAGATGACAGTCTAAGAAAAGTCCAATTCAGGTCCAGACCTCTCGCTCTCAATTTTAGGAACAGCGAAACGACTCTCGATCCAGCTTCTAAAAAATACTAGCCAGTTTTCAAAAACAACACAACTCCGGGCACAAACTAGGAAAGACCAGGAAACTTTTCCACTAGCCTTTTTTTTGTAAAAGAAAAACAATTATAAACAGACCGATCTCGGATCCAAAATTCACAAAAAAACCAGGAAGTTCTCTCACTGACTCCGACTCGACTTCCTTTTTTTCCAAAAACTTTTTCGACTCCCTTCATTTATTATTTTTTTCCTCGCCTATCCTTTTTAAAATTTTCCTTTTCCTCCCAAGTAATTTTACAGTAAATTTCCCCTTGCCTACAGGGTGATTTCCACACTAAATTCCCCAATCAAAATAAATTTTCCTACCGACCGTTACACCCTTTACCCGACAAATTGAAATGTTAAAAAGACTATTATCTAATGATTTATTACTTTATACTATATTTGCAGGGCTTTTAAAAT
The DNA here is from genome assembly GCA_949987705.1 of Thereva unica. Taxonomy (NCBI): domain Eukaryota; kingdom Metazoa; phylum Arthropoda; class Insecta; order Diptera; family Therevidae; genus Thereva; species Thereva unica. The sequence continues at coordinate 13,782,033 of OX465284.1, forward strand.
ATGTACTGGAAAGTTGATCTGCTAACTTTTTGGTATTACATATTGATATAAAAAACAATGTTCCATCAATTAGTATTGCCTTGTTAGGCTCCTGCCAAGTTTTGACCGATTCTTTTCGGATGCCTCGGCATCGTATTGTACTACCTTATGATTTCTAGATTATTCAGCTTGTTTGGTCATATGGGCAATGTCTTTTCTTAAAGTTTTCCCCAATATTTATATTTTATATTGAACATTTTTCTATTTATATCATGTCCAGTGAGAGATCGCCAAAAAAAACTTAGCTATATTCTTCAGACACCGACTTTTAAAGGATTTACATTTTTCTGAGCCATACATATAGTAGGATTGATATGACACATGCATTGAGCACGTGAATTTTCGTTTTAAGTAGCTCCGCTTTTCATACTTTCAGATGCATCTCAGTTTGAAAAATATTGATTCTGCTTTTGTAATCCTTGCCTCAATATCATTAAAAGTGACTGTATCTTAAATAAAATCCACACAGGGCGGAATTGGCATTTGCAGTGCTTCTCCAAGCTAATGCACCGAGATTTTTTGAAAGTCAAAACAAAAGCAATAGACAACAGATGCAACTGATGAACAGAACAAGCAAGTACCGTACCGCTCTCTACTCTTACTCGAATCTCGGACCTATAGGTGTCGCGGCCAAAATCTGTCGATGAAATTTGCCACGTCTCAAAAAGCATAACACTTGGACTCTGATGGTTGCGGCAAATGTAATGGCGGGAAAGATCCCTGAGAATATGGCGATTGAGCCCGCACAGCCGTTTTTCCCATTACAAGTCAAGCTTTGTTATTGACTTCTGTAACATTCGTGAACTTCATGCGATTTTCTCTTTGGTTGAGTGCCACTTAAATAATTCCAAACCGTTGATTTTCGCACCAGTGAAACCCAAATATCACCAAGTGTTAGGGTACACTTTAGTGCACAACCTCTTCCCCCATAGGGGTATTGCCATCTATGTATTCAGCATCTCTGTTCCCTTCAAATTCTCTGTTTCCAAGCACAACGCCCATTCAATGGACAGTGTATCAAGGAGTTCGATGCCCAAGGACCCGATAATATACCCCCTATCGTCTTAAAAAAAGCGCCTGACCTTTTTCTCTATCATAATTCTCCGAGCTTATCCAGACTCTTGGAAACTTGCACACGTTCAGCCCCTATCGAAAAAGGTGACCCCAGCGATCCCTTTAACTACCAATAGCAATATTTCTATTCTCTCCAAAACCATGGAGGCGATAGGCTTATGGGATGTCTAGAATCTAACCTACATACTTATAAACGCGATCTTTCTCTTTTACGCTTCCGGCAAAAGAGATCTACTGGTGATCTTTTAGTTTGCCTTATAGAGCACCTCAACCCAAGTTTTCATAGATTTGGTGAGTCTAGTCTGGTTGCTCTAGATATCTCCCAAGGTTTTCGATGAAGATTTCCACTCAGCCCTGCTTGCTAAACTCAGAGCTATTGGAGTCCACTCACTTATACAGAAGTGGAACGAGAGTTTCCTTTCCGGCCGTTCAATTAAGGTAGTATTGGATGGCGTTAAATTTGAATCTCACCCCAACTCTGGTCCCCCAGGGATCAATTTTATCACTTTCCCTATTTCTTATCTACCTTCAATCCCCTCCAACCCACTTCTCAGCTTCGCTGACGACGTGTTTTAACTTTACGTCTTCGACAATACAAGACAGGCACGTGCCTCGTAGAAATGTAGCAGCACTGACAAAATTTTACCCCTACCATCATGGTGACTGTTCCATAGAAACAAACGCTCTCCTGCCTGCAGGGCAATCTTATGCCCACAACACCAAATTAGACCACTCAAGCGTTGCGACTGTGCAAAACGATAAGATTTCTGCACTATGTAATCTAAATGTGATAACTCATCTAAGTAATTCAACAAAAGTATTGTGTTCCTCTGAACTTATTTAGAAATGCCTTCTCCAATCTAGAGCGGTAAAAGGGATTACTCATGTTTTATTTCAAAACTAGGCATTTTAGATTCCCTTAACCAGCTTTTGAATTGGGGTAGCGTACATTTCCTGCGTACTACTTTTGGGCAAATCTGGTATATAATAACAGTTGGGAAATTGGATGCATTGTGATATCCCTCTTTATCGCCAGAATTGCCTTTTTTAAAAAGTGAATTAGGTGGCAACCCATATGGTGAGCACTGCGCCAAATTAGGCCTGTTCTGTACGTACCCCACTAACGAAATTGACGATGAGTCCTCTGGTCGAAGGCAAGAGTATCTTTAATTGACGAAGAAAGGGCTTGAGCAGGGCTTATCAGCTCTCTGATAAACGTTATTTTTCTAAGCAAGATCAAAGCAGTTCATTCACAGAAAATATAGTAGAAGTCTCGTGATTGTGAAGAGTAATCCTACGCCAAAACTGTTGAGAATCTCAAAAACGCTTTCCATGCGCTGTGAGAGTCTCTAATGACGAAATGAGAGACTCAAGTACACGAAACTAGATTCGAAAACAAAACAACGCCATTCTGTTCGTTTAAAATCCCAAATCACCCGCTCATTTATATTCTCAATCAGTCTCATAGCTTGTGGTGAGATGCTATTGGGAGTGTCTTTGGCCGTAAACAAATTTCGAAGGAGAAATTATAATACACGTGCGCTTTTATTCTATCCATACATGAAATGTTAATGTGTCTAAAATTGTCATTTTTCCGTCTGCACGTAAAATTCCCAATAATTTTGGCGCAGGCCATAACTCCGAGTCCATAAAGAGCGCTCATTTTGAGAGATTTTAGCCAGTTTGGATGTTATATAAACTGCGCCTATTGCTTTGTCAAAGATAGCCGCTTGGCTATTAGATAACACGATTATATTGACTCCTGATCTTAGGTTCGTTTGTATTGCCATGGGGGCTTTGTGGATTTTCAGCAGTTCAGTCTAGAAGGCACTATAGAAACTTATACACTAGAAACTTCAATCCAGCAATCTAGTAGAACTTTAGTTTTTTATCAACTGACAACGGAGGATATCATGCCTATTCTAAACTTTGTTGGAATTGATTTCGCTGGAGTTTTCTTACATCGGTAGCATAAAATGTAAGAATATGCCAGGGGAATCAATGCCAGCGAAGTTCAGAATAGGCCTGTATTTGTATTTATGTATTTTTTAAAACGATGTATAATTCTACATTATACATTTCATATTCTCTGCGCTGTCGTAAGCTTTATAAAATACTTCAAAACATTTTGCTGAAGGATACGCAACAATGCGCAAATTATTTATAGAAAAACAAAACTATAAAAGCTCAGAACTGGCGCTTACATATAAAACCGACCATTATTGTATGCTTTTTAACAAAAATACTCAATTCACAAAATTAAAAATCATCGTTTTGATTTTTGTTTTTCGACAAATCATCAAAAAAAAACTCACACTAAATCTTTCTAACAGCTTGTTGGGAACTTTGTTCTTCCTTTCTGTTTAATGTTTCTATGTTTTCTTTCTGTTTTTTTACAATAACATAAAAGGCTTAACTGGTTACAATTGTTATATTTTCGATTTTTTCTTAAAAATTTTCAGCTTCGTAAACAAAGTCGATTTAATGCTAGAAAAAAGTTTCAATATGCGATACTTTGCGTTCGAGCTGTTATTCGAATTCGAAGATTACGGTTCACCGCTGAACCATTAAGAGTTGAGGAGGCGATACGTGATCCGTATCGTGTTAAAATTCTCAGGAGGGTAAGGAATATATCATTAGTTAAACACAAATATTTACATTTCTTATTTTGATATTTTCAGGTAATTGATGGCTGTGCTTTTAGAGTTTATGGTCACTGGGTTAAGAAGGGTGAAGGACAAAATCGTGCTGCACTCTTCGAAAATGCGCCCCGTACCGAATTACACGCTTTATACATCAATAATCTTAGTCGATAACTTAAGTTAAAATCATAGATTTAAGTCAAATTTAAAGCAATTGTATAAAGTTAACTAAACAAGAAAGAAATGTTATAAATCTAAGTAAGTTATTGAAGATGAATTCTTACTAGGTAAAACTCTTATTATTATTATTATATTATTATTATTATAAAAGCAATTTTCTCTATGGATTGATGTAAAAATAAATAATTATTTTTTTTCTAAATAAATATTCAAGACAGACAATACGCAAAAATATAGTATATTTATGAATTTTGAATTAGTTTGTTTGGAAGAATGATAATTGTAAAAGATTGCTTTTATTTCCACATGAAAAATAAGTAAGTTTCAGTTTTAAAATTGAATAAATACCTGACATGTTTCAGATCAGGGATGCTGCGGATTTTATGATATCCACGGATATGGATGCGGACGAAGATTTTTGAAGGATCACATCCGCGGATAGAATTTCAAACGAAGAACTATGGCGCTGTGCCGGCCAAGAAAGGATAGACGACCAAATCAGGCGAAGGAAATTGAATTGGGTTGGGCACACCTTGCGACGCGAAAACGAAAATCTAGCCAAACATGCCCTTGATTGGAATCCGCAAGGATCCCGACGAGTCGGAAGACCTAGAACAACGTGGAGGAGAACCCTACTAGCAGAAGCTGCAACAAGTGGGAGATCCTGCTCAGAGCTGGGAGTTGTAGCGTAAAACAGATTCCGCTGGAAGGTAACTATGTCCCATGAGGGAATTAAGGAGCGTAAAGAAGAAAAAGAAGACATCCGCGGATGTAGTTGCCGGTTAAGATTTTTTAAAGAATTCTTCGTATCAGTGCAGGAATCAAATAAAAATATGTAATCTATATCCAGGACCGGCTTTAGGTATTTTTGCGCCCCGTGCGAGATATTATGATGCTCCCTAAACTTTTTAAGGGCATTCTTTTAGGTAGAGTATATATATATTATTATGCACAAATTATACAATAACCCGAATTAGTGCAGATTCTTTTTTTTTTATTCAAATTTGCCGTCGTATGCCCGTGCCATTTAAGCGGACGGCTTTCGCCCGTTGTAAGGCCATCCTTTATTTTTATTCACGGAAGTAAGTACGAGTATAGTCACGTTCGCGCAAATTGATCGCAATTGTGTTAGTACAGGTAAAATAATAATGGTAAAATCAGACAGCATTTCGCCCTAGTTCGTAAAAGCAAGTGGAAAAGTTTTGATGCCACTTTTCGCATCTATAGAATAATTTGTCTATGGTATTATGAACAAATGGTATTCCGCATTCCGCAGTAATTTGTTCATTTATTTCTAGAAAAACGAAAGACTTCTGTTTAAAAATAAAATAATTGCAAAAGAAAGTATAATAAAGTGCCCTTGCCAGCGGCCGATATAGAATATGTTCTGCTATTAAAGATATGACATTGAGCTGCTGGCTGCTCTTAGCAGCCGTTCGTAATAGACAGGAAATTGTGATGAGCGACATTTATGACCACTCGACTCCACAATGCCACAAACGTAATACTTACAAGTGAAACATCGAGCTTCGTTTATAAAGAAGCGTTACAGTGAATTGTTAGCTTTGCATTAATATAATATAAACATTTTTTATTGCCACAGCCTTGCGAGCGGTATGACCAGCACGCAACACCAAAACCGAAAGCAGCAACGGCCCTTTTCAGGATCAAATCAGTAGTGTCATTTTATAATGTTGCCAATGCTCGTCTCAAGTTGAAATGTGTTCATTGGATTTTTTAGGGGCGCCAAATTTTGCATTTTTGGGTTGCACAGTGGGCGCCAATTATGCAAAATTGAAAATTTTAGAGAGAAGAACATTTTTAAGAGAAAAGATTTGTTTGTTTGTTCCGGATAAACTTTAAAACTGATCGATGTGCTGTGAAAACTACTGAAATATAAGTACAAGAGGTTTCAATTGTGTCGCCCATACCTAAAATTTTATAAATTGGTGATTACCCTTCAGCTTTCGAGTAAAAATCTAACGATATTTTACAGTTTCGAGTAGAATTTAGTCAGTTTTGTAATAGAGTATACGATTTGGGCAGTTTCGAAAGAAATACAATATTGTAATACAGAATAAGGCGCTTGGCCAAAAACTAACAACATTCTTCAAGTATCGGAATTTAACAACATCTTGATTACTAAACATCTTTATATTTCTCTAGTCAGACCATTGCTTGAATATGGGTCCCAGGTTTGGCCTTCTCACTACTCTTCGCATGTTAGAATTATTGAACCGGTTGTACGAAGGTTCGTTCGATTCGCACTGAGTCATCTTTCTTGATAAGACCTAGTAGTTCTTCCATCAAACGAATACCGTCTTAATTTACTCAACTTAAGAACTCTCTACAAGCGTGAGGTGGCCGATTCGTGCATCAGCTCCTCAATGGAATGGTTGACTCAGGTTTTCGAAGTAGACGTGCGTGGTTTAAATAAAGAGAGCAGTTATAATTTGATAGGGCCACTTTTCTTATACATTAACTACTATCATTTACGGTAGATTTGAACCCTTTTTATTTTTTCCTGTTTTACTAATGTTTGCATGCTTTAGTGGAGCCTCATCTTAGCGCTTGCTTGCTGAGTTGGTGAATTTTTCTTGGCCCAGCGTGAGAAGGGTTTACTCTATTATTATTATTTTATTTAATAATAAAATATTTAGTAAGTAAAGTTAAAAGTTTGTGCATTATATTTAATAAAAGGTAATGTCGCCGCCTTTTCAGGTTCAAGTCTGTTTGCAGAGGCTCATAAATTAAACTCGTGCTACTGAACAACTGTTCACTATGAGCACTGGATGCGCTATTGTTGATAATATTTTCAATTCTTCTCGATGATCCACCTTTTAAGTGGATTTATAGTGGCCCTTTTCATATTACGGTAAGATAGCCATTAATTTTTGAGTAACAGCATCTGCGCTACAATTTTGGGCGCTTTCAGTAATGCAGGATGCGTGCGCAAATGACTTATTCAGCAATTGAAAGTGTGAAGCTTTCAATGACTGAATAAGTCAATTGTCACGCATCCTGCATTACTGAAAGCGCCCTTTCTGGTGTTTCTTGACTTTTATCATCACTTGACAAATTCAGTATCATGACAAGATTTGTTGTTAAGGATGGCTTTCTGATCCGTTCCGCATCTTTTTCCGATGAATCAGTTTTTTAGCCGCGTCGGAATTGAGAAAACCTGCAGATGCGATATCCATCCACAACATTCCTGTTTCAGATGCATGTATACGCAACATACCATCACGAAAAATCTGGCAAAGTGAAAAAATTGCATAGTTTTAGGTGTGCCATTTTAGATTCGTTAATTTTGCCTTTTGGAGCTAAGACAGAAATTACAATGCTAAGTGGTGTTGGTGCATTCTTTCATTCGATTCGCAATTTGTTCAGTAAACTTTTGGATAAAATTGTGTCCTTAGTCTGTACAATAAAATTATACGTTAGTTGAAATGTGTATCAGTCTTATCATCATCATCGATCAAAGTATTTTAATTATTCAAGGTAAAACTCGATTGTTTTTTATTAGCTGCTATCCATTAGGCAATATATCCATGTACTCCATGTATTCTTTTTGCTTCGTTTACGTATTCTATAGTGGTGGAGTAGATCACGGATTTTCTTTCTATTTGTCACTGTTGATTCTTACTGCCGCCTGATAAGTTGCTCATTGGACCACTGCGACATCGTGACTGCGCACGCAATCTCTACCGCTCCGATCTCTACCACTCCTTCGATTTTACAAGCATTCGTATATCAAATCCTAAATTGGGATTTATTAGGATTAAGTTTAAGGAAATTGGAAGAGCTATATTCATTTATCAGGCATAAGACATTATTGACATCAGAAATACAGGATTCAATCCGTTTAGGAGGGCATCAAGTATATAACTGTAGATCATCAGCATATAAATGAAAGAAGCATCCATGGATAATAGCAGGCAGATCATTAACATATAAAAAAAAGGAGAGGGCCAAGGATTGAACCTTGTGGAACATCCAAGGGTACAGGGAGTAAAGATGATACAATAGAATTATGCCGCACGCATTGGAGTCTATTAAAAAGAAGAGAAGAAAAGGGATGAGTTGCAGAAGAGGAAAACTTGTAGAGCTGGCTAAGCTTGGCAATTAGAAGCAAGTGCATCACAGAATCAAACGCCTTAGAAAAATCAAGAAGAACTAATATACCTAATGTCACCTCGGTCAAGCATAGAACGCAGATCAGTAGTTACCTTTAGTACAGCTGTCTCACAGCTGTGAAGTTTACGGAAGCCAGATTGGAATTTACAGAAGAAATTATTAGAATCAAGATAACCCAGAACTTGTGTGGCTTTGGCTAGGAAGGATAGAATACAGATAGGACGAAAATCGGATATGTCAGAGGGAGAGAATTTTTTAGCAAGGGAACTTGGGAAATTGTTATGCAGTAATTAAAAATGTGTGTTATAGTTTCCACAATTCGGGGGAAGAGAAGCTTGATAAAGCGAGGAGAAATTCCATCAAATTCAACGCTGTTGGAGGAGATGGACAGCAATATTTTAAGAACTTCAGATGAGTCCACACATCGGAAGCTAAAGCCATCAAAAAAACTAAGAGAATCAAAGGAGACAGAATTAGAAGAGGTGGAGGAGACAGGATCAGGAGGACGTTGGGTGGAAGATGTATTAAGACGGTTTACATCAGTATAAAAGGGTATAGGCACCGAAGCATGAATACCTAAAGAACGAAGATCATGCCACAGTTTTTTAGATATTAAAGCAGGATCAAGTTTGCAATAATAATAAATAAATAATTATAAAAAACATGCTCCTGGCCCAGGTGTAAATATCGTCAATTATTTTACGAAAGATCACTACACCACCTTCCACAATTTCACCAAAATCGGCAACCCTGATATCTTACCGATCAAAGACTTGTTTTTTTCGTTACCTTTTACCATGCACAGGTAGATTGTTGTTTGGTGATTGCCTCTCTCAACCATATATATAAACCAGGTAAACACGCACATGCTTATCGCTTTATTGTTTACTCGCCGCCGCTTATATGAGAATGAGAAACTCTATCCTCTTCTTCAGGCACACAGTGGCCGGGGCCATATGCAATTAAGCGCGCATATACAAAGGTATTTGTAAGTCTTTTGCGACTGTGCCGCCGCCGCGAGACCAATCTTCAACTTCAACTTAACATTTTACCTGCACAGGTAGCATCTCTCACTACTCCTGATTCTGCGCGCAAGGTTGTCTCCATCATCATCATCATCTCTCTTGAAAGGGTCTACTCGAATATGTGTTGTGGTGCTCTTGTATCTGAGCGCGATGAAATTTCATCGAGTTTCAGTTTGTGAAAATTTGAGGTCCGATTTGGTCTGGAGTTGCATTTCGCCGGAGAAACGTATTTTATTAAATTTTTTAAATATAATTTTATTGTTGGGAATATGCCTGAAAAGTAGTTATTAATGCAACTAAGCGATTTCCGTAGTGAAGTAGCGCGATTCGATAGTGAAAAATGGGGTTTTTGGTGTCGTAAAACCCTTTTATAAAAGTTAATTCAATGGAATGTTCACCATTTTTCTCATTTGTTTTTGGTTTTTTTTGTGTGTGCGAAGTGCAGTGGTGGAATTGAAGTTTCTAATGATGATCTTCGAGTTTTAAGCCTTTTTAAATGAATTCTCATTATTCCAGTGTTTTAATATTATAAAATATCGAATGTGATTTCTGTAAATAAAAGTCGATCAATTAAATAAAATGCATAGTTTGCAAGTGATACGCTAGTGAGGATCTCACAGTTTGTTGTGCAGAGTGGTGAGGTGAATTCCACCACTATTGTGGCTGTCATGATCATTGAGGTTTCATTAAAGAAGAAAAAAAATAAATTTAAAATAAATAACAAAATTATCTTTTAATTAATAATTCAAACAAATAATCCAAAAAGTGTTTTGTATTTTGTAAATAAACCATTCCATCCAGAAAAACATCCGCGAAAAAATTCACAGAAGAAAATATTTAGTTTTTTAGTGGTGATATTAGATTCTATAAATATAAAATTAAAATCGTGTGATTATTATTTTTTGATATTTTAATAAGTTAGTATATTGTCTGTGCAAAACAATCGGAATGAGATGTTCGCTTTAAGATTTTTTTAAACGCAGCTCGAGTGAGAGAATGTAAAAGAAGTAATGTAATCGTGCTTATCCTTCCAGTGGATCGTAGTATAATTCCAGTCTGCATTGGAATAGAATCAAATGTATACGAGTAAACAGAGTGCAGAGATATGCAGTTGGAATTTATATAATTTTATTGCAGGGATAACATATTTTTAGAAACAGGTATATGTGTACAAGGTGTGCATTTGTTTTGGTTGATTTGAATATAAATTTTTATTATTTCGCCTTTTTGGTGTAATTATCATTCAATTACAATGAGATTATGGCTAAAGACAAAAGTGATCGAATGTTAAATTAGCGAAAAACACTATCAAGATCACTTTGACCATACATCCTTTGATACTATGGCTACAGCCCTACAACTCAAGTAGTTACGAGGTCTAAGTAGCAATTTCTCCGAGAATATACAAAACTAATAGCGAGGGGTCCTTGAAGTGCTCTATAACAAAAGGATCGAGGGAGGAGTAATATCTCCATTTCTGCGGCTGCTTGTTGTAGATGAACTCCTAGAGCAACTGAATGACCATATTTATTTCGCTTAAGGCTACGCAGATATCGTGGCTGTAAATGAAGCAGAAGGTACAATGTCAAGACGTCTTCAGAAGCACTTGATTTTGTCTGCAGCTGGTTTGCCAGAGTAGAGCTAAATTAGTACGTATTTATAATGAGTTGAACTCAGGTTAAACCCGAGTCCAACTGCATGTAGCAGCGAGTCGAGTTGAGTTAGGGTCGACTGAACTCGGCTATGCTCTGCTTCCTGGGTTTAGTTGAAATTATGCATAAAGACTAGAGTTCAGTAGTCGAGGAGTTAAATTTAGTTGACAGCAGCATCTCTGTGTTTGGTTTGTGATTTGTGACGCTAGTCGAACAATCATCTCAACCTCAACTCATCATGTATACGTAGTAAATGCCAATCCCAACAAAACGATGTTGGTTCAATAAATCAAGAGACGAACATTACCCCGACTGGCAGAACCAGCCCTCGCATCCAGAACTGTAGGCTATTTTAATAACAAGCCAAATTCTTTGGAGTGACGCTAGATCAGTGACGAATTCATGTCCGGGGTCTTCCATTAATTACGACAGGCGTGCAGGGGGGGGGGGGTTTGAAGAATAGAGGACAATAGGCAAGGTGAGAGGGTATCTGGGGGTGCTCAAGAAATGTCGATGAAGCTTACGCTTGAGCTCTAAGATGTTGTACGAGTTCAGAAATACTGACTGTGGGAGATTATTCCACAGTCGAGTTATTCTATTCATAAACGAGTTATTAGATCGTATTGTGCCCGAGGGGGTAGGGCTGTAGAGTATGGCCGAGCGGGCTAGTCTTGTGTTGCCGGAAAAATATTTCCATGCAGGCAGGAGGTTCTGAATTTCAGTGGAATAGTAGCTATAGCAATAGCGATAATGTATAGAGAGGGCTGCTACACCAATGAGTGTGATGGGACCATTTTGCACCTTGTCGAGACAAGCGAAGGTGGTTTTTGAGGACCCTGCGTAGATATACAAATTGTATTCAAGGCGAGGCCGAAAGAAGGATTTGAGGATTGTAGTCAGGGCGGCTGGCTGAAGTAGGAATTTGCATCTTTTAAGAAATCCAGAGCATATGGCGATATATGTGATACGAATATGTGATCATTCCATCGCAGATCCTCCGTTAGGGGGTCCATTAAACGATGGGTTTTGCTGACGATGCTGTTTTGCCACAGTTACTGACTGCTATGACTATCGGTAAACCTGCCGTCAAAGGTGATGATTGATGTAATTATTTGAGTATTTTGATTTCCATTAATCATGACTGATGGAACTGATTTACGCTTGCATGGTTCTCTCGCCTAGTTCACTCCTTGTTTTCCGTTTAGAGTGAATACGGCGTAAATTCTCGTCGTGAATTCATATTAACATTCTCTTCTCCCACTGAGTTAGGAGGTAAATATATGATGTATATATATCAGGGAAAGCCCTTTTGTACTGGGTTAGCGTTAGCGAGAAAACTGGGTTAAATTTAGTAAAACATGGCACTCCACTAAAATATTGCTAAACCGTACACCAAAATATTTATTGCGGTTATGCGAACCATAAAGTATGAAAGTAGCCTCTCGATTATTTAACCGCCACCAAATAGTTATATATAAGTCGAGTCCTGAACTTTAGACATTATCTTTCAAAATGTCTATTACTTTTAGTGTGTTTAATGCCCCGGCTTCACCGACCTCAGTTCAATAATGTTCAGTTCAATCCACAAAAGTGGCTTCACCGGCTAAAGTCCAGTTCATGCTTGAAATTGTTGTTGTTTTTTCGCCAGAAGTTAGAAATACAAAAGATTAGGGAAATCGCATTTCATTATTGCAGTTGATTACTCTCTTTTGAGCGATCTTTTAAGTTTACCGTCAATTCGGGTCCAGTCCGGCAGGGGGGTGTTTTACCCCCAGTGAATATTATGTGAAAATTGTATTAGAACTGATGTTATTTTAAAGTTCAGTTCACCAATTACGCAGTTCGACCGGTGAAGCCGGGGTATTAGAGGAATTTAGTTTATTAACTATTGACATACATGATCAATTCCAGTTCCAGAGCAATGATTGTGGAAAAGTCACAGTTATATTTTTCACGATTTTCAGCAAATTTGTTGATAACTTTCTTAGTCTTGAAATGAAATTCAGAAAAGTCAAGTTAAAGGATCGAAAAAAGTGTTCAGCGGATGAGAAAGTGAGCTTTTCAATCCTAGGATCGGGAAATTTTGCGTGAAATCAAAGATCTGTATTGTCCGAATCCATCTCTGGCTTTTACAAATCCCTTGCGATCCGCGTTTGAGGGACAATAATTATTTAAAACATATCAAATTTTAACAACAAACATGTGGTATTTCTTAGGCTATTAGGCTTAACCCCTTAACCACATTTTAAATTTATTCTCAAAATAGAACGTAAGTGTTTGAATCCTTGTCAAAATCCAACTGCAAAAGAAAGAAGTATAGGCCACTGTGCTGAAACTCAGGTCATATTTCGTCACAAGTCGTTAGGGTTAAAGAAAGCGACGTTTCAGACGCATTACGACTATCAGCACAGTGGCCTAGAGTGGAAATCTAAGCTGAGTTTAGGCCCCTGTACTAAAATTCTGGATTCGACTGAAACATCATTTTCTTTAACTCAAACGCGACGACTCGACTTTCAGCATAGAGCCCGTTGTTTTCATATGTGCAAGTTCGGGGGAGGTTTTGGACTCTGTTCATCCATCTCCTCCTGGGTCTGCCTACTGGTCTATTTTCCGAAATTGCTGCTACCATGAGATGTTATGGAATACGGTTATCGTCCATCCTGGGGCCAGTTCACGCGATTTGAAAATGGCACGTTAACGATAAATGTCGTTTTGGGTTCACGCAAGTCGACGTTTTATGTTTGTCGTTTTAAAAGTGTCGTTATTCTGCTCGAATGAGCGACTGCGCTTCCTTTGGATTTTGCATATTTTTAGGAGCATTTATTTTGTGAAAACGACTTACGTGAACGTGAACCCAAGTCCAACTACATGTAGACGCAAGTCAAATTGAACTTAGCTCTGCTACCTGGGTTGAGTTGAAATTATCCATGTACACGCAAGTTCAGTAGTTGAGAAGTTGAATTTCATGTATACGCAGTTCATATCTTTTATGATTCAAATTGGCCGTCTATCTGAGTTCTGAACATCTTTCACCTCCGCATTGTTTTCCTTGAACCGATTTAATCAAAATTGTGCGTACGGCTTGGCGACTGATCCCTGTAAACTTAGTTTATTGCAACTAATGATCTCATCATAACTCTATCGGCTTGAATTTACCGTCTGCCTAGTTCTATAGACTTTTGCAGCCGAAATACTGGTAATTTTTGTCTGTATATAAAGCTCATGCAGATAAAAAAGACAGAAGGACGAACCATATTTATAGCTTTAATGATGTTGGACTCCGCAATATTCCTCCAATGAGAACCGTTGTGAGGTGGACTGCCATTTATCAATAACAGTACTTTATTATTTTAATCTTGAATCATCATATTCAAGATTAATACAACTTAAAATATAAAAGCGATTTCGACACGTCACGACCGGAAACTGTCTGAATTCCGTTGCGGTAAATAAATTTTCAACAAAGTTTGTAAATTTGAAGATCGCTTTCGAGTCTTCTACACTCCATTCGATGATGAACGAATGATTTTATCTTTTGATCTTTGAATGGGCTGCAATCTACCTTAATGCTTAGCTGCAGCATAGACTTTTAGGGATATTTCCGCTACACTTTAATCAAATCATTGAAAATTGTTTTGCCCCCTCTCTGCCGAAGGTCAAGGGACTAACCAATCACCGCCGCAAGAAATGATTACTTACTCAAGGTAGAAACCGCATCTCTCTACACTCACACACAGTCATTGAAGCGAAAAATTGTTACCGCTTTTCAACAACTCTCAACATTTCCAGGCGAAATTGAAGCTTTAATAACGCGATCTTGCGTCCATTCTAAAATTCTAGCACTAAGCCGCCGCGCCGCCGCTAAAGGGGCTCGCTAAAGGAGTTCTTGAGCGCGTCTTGCAAGGTCATTGCCAGCTTCCATGTAATATCATCAAGCTGCATGAAATCAAAATATAAAGCCGCGGCTGGACGTGAATCAAGAGGAATTATATCAGCATCTCTGGCCTTTTGGATTCGGAGTCCGAGTGCGGAGTTATTTTCACCAGCAGTTCGGCAATCATTATCTTCCTTCGGCCGCCCTCTGCCCCGCATTCCTGACTTTAAAGGAAATTACTGCTTAAGACACAGAAAAGCCTAAAAGCATGCGCATTTGCGGTCGTTTTGGGAAATTGTTCCTTTATGTTGTTCTTGCTTGATTTTTTGTTGTTCTGTTCTGTTTATGTTTAAGTTTCGACAGTTATTCTCCATTTGTTAAAATCAAATTTATGCGCTGCAGCATAATATTCTGGCGGTAGTCGTCCAGGTAGACGGAATCACGATCCATGTGTGGTGGATCCGTTTGGGGTTCTCTGTTCTCAAAGACAGAATATACATCCGAGGTGTACAAAGCCGGAAATTGTACACAATATATAAAAATAAGCATGGATTCGACCACGTCAATTGTGGAAATTCGTTAAAAGAATGGAATTGCAGAGAGTTCTGTAAAGGTCGCTGTCATGCGAATGGAAATTACCGTCAATTATAAATAAATTATGAATAATTATGTGAATTGCGGGGACCACAGCAAGATTTCATTTTAAATACTTCCTGGAATAAAGTTGTGAGCATCTTGTGTCGGTTTTTGGACGAATTTTTTTTATAGAAAAAACTTAATAAAAAAAACCGGAGCGAACCCAGGATGTTTGGTTGTTTCAATAATGATATACATGCAATATATTGATGTGTTCCCCGGAAATGGACGGGTTAAAACTCCGGCGGTTTAGGGTTTTTGAAGTGGTAGGAGTGTCCAGTTCGATAATTTGATTGCATTGCATTAATTATATAACATTAGATCTGTCAAAAATCTGTCTGTTGAGTTGCGCGCGACAATTGATAGGTTTTGTACCAAAACACTACAAAGTAACCTAGCTTGTTCAAAATTGTTTGTTTTTAGTTACCGAGTTATTGCGTGTAATTTCCGGGATCAACAACAACACAATGTTAAATTTCAGGTGAGACTGTTGAGAATTATTCACAGAATATATTGTTTTAAACAAGCTGACAGGAATAATGCTCTTCTTACAATACCCCGAAGGGTTTACCTGGTTTAAAATTGGTCGTTAATCATTTGAAGATTACCTTCGACAAGAAAGGCCTTCGGCAACAACTGATGACAGTTATAAATTCAAGAATTTGGTTCATTACAATCGTCGTCTGAGCTTAAGAGAACTTGCAGAAAAGATTGGAATGTGATCGATGTCGAAATTTTAGACTATTCATTTTGTGACACAGGATTGTAATGTGAACCGCAGGCTGGTTGCCCGAAGAGCAGCAGATTTCCTCACAACAAACAAATTTCAACCATGAACGATACATAACTTTGTCCGGTGATACTGCTGGGTTCCAGAATGGCTGCTCGTCGGAAGGTCGTGAGGTCCCCATCAAGACAGGGAGTAATTTGCCCGGAGGTAGCCTGCAAAAAAAGTCCGGAGCAAGATTCATCGCCGCCTCAACTGGAGAAAGTAAAAAAGAAATAACCAACCCGCCCTGGTACCAAAACGCTTTTGTTTTGTACAGACACAGTTACAATATTAAAGGATATACTACAGTCTATCTATCTATGTGCCCCTTAATCCCTCGTGGGACATAGGGCGGAAACAGTTGCCCTCCAGCGGACTCTGTTTTGCGCGACAGCTCTTAGCTCTGACCAGGATCTCCCAGTAGTTGCGGCCTCTGCTAGTAGGGTTCTCCTCCACGTTGTTCTAGGTCTTCCAACTCGACGGGATCCTTGCGGGTTCCAGTCAAGGGCCTGTTTGGCTAGATTTTCGTTATCGCGTCGCAAGGTGTGGCCAACCCAATTCCATTTCCTTCGCCTGATTTGGTCGTCTATCCTTTCTTGGCCGGCACGGCGCCATAGCTCTTCATTTGAAATTCTATCTTGCCAGCGGATTTTTAGGATACGACGTAGGCATCTGTTTATGAAGACTTGTAGGCGCCCTGTGATGAATTGGGTGACTTTCCATGTTTCGCAACCGTATAAAAGAACTGCCTTAACGTTGGAGTTGAACAGCCGCAATTTGGTGTTGGTTGAAATCTCCGTTGATCTCCATATGCGGAACAAGCATGCATATGCGCGTCGTGCTTTATTTATTCTGGAACTGACATCTTCTTCTGCACCGCCATTTTCGGTAATAATACTACCGAGGTAGCAGAATTTATCTACCAGTTCCACGTCACGGTTATTCAGCGCAGTTCGTTCAAGTGTGTTTGCATTTATCCGCATTTCTTTGGTTTTATTCGGATTCAGCCTTAAGCCTGCTAGACTACTTTCTGTTGCCAAATTGTTTAACATGTTTTTTAGCTCCTGATGTCTGTGGGCCAGCAAACAGGTATCATCTGCGTAGTCGAGGTCCTTAAGGCGATCTAGCAAACCCCACTGTATGCCGCCTGTTCTACTATCTAGAGCGCCAACAAGAATGTCATTTATTACTATAAGAAATAGTAATGGGGATAGTAAGCATCCTTGTCGTACTCCTGAACTCACCTCAAAGCTGTCGGATAATTTTCCGTTATGGAGAACTCTGCATTTGGAATTGTTGTATAGGGCTTTTATCAATTCTATTATCTTATCCGGCAGTCCACGTCGCCGTAATGCCTGCCATATAAAGCTCCTATTAACCGAGTCGAACGCTTTCTCATAATCTACGAAAGCAAGGTAAAGGGGGGATCGGAATTCAGTAGACTGTTCCACTATTATTCTTAAGGTGTTGATGTGATCTATACATGAACGGCCCTTCCTGAATCCGGCCTGCTGCCTTCTAAGCCTTTGATCTACTGCCTCTCTTATTCTTGATAGTATAGTGTGGGACAAGATTTTACCCACAGTAGATAATAGACAGATGCCTCTCCAGTTGTCGCATATTGTTAGATCCCCCTTTTTGGGTATTTTGACTATGATACCTTCCGTCCAATCCTCCGGAAAGGTACAGGTGTTCCATGCTAATTCGAGGATTGGCTGAAGCGCATCTGCTATGAGGCTTGAGTCGGCTTTCAACAATTCTGGCGGGATGCCATCTTTTCCAGCTGCTTTACCATTGGCCATCGCATGAATTGCGGTTACTATTTCCGTCTTGGATGGGGCCCGGGTGTTGATTCTTATCGGCTGTGCATTGTTGCTGTTTTCCTGAGGTTCCTGTGTGAGTGAGCCATTCAGGGCGGCGAAGAAATAATCTCTCCATCTTTGGAGCTGCTCCTCGTCGCTGCACAGCAGCCTTCCATCCGCACTCTTAACGGCATGCTTTTTAGTAGAGTGCTTTCCCGAGAGCTGTTTAGTAATTTGGTACAGCACTTTACTGTTGCCTGTGTTTGCCGCGTTTTCCGCTTTTTCTGCGAGCTCATTTATCTGCTGCCTTTTATCATGTCGGACACTTCTCTTAACCTCCCGATGTAATTGGGAGTATTCCCGTTCAAGTTGGTGACGTCTATCCGGGTCGCTTGTAGAGTTTATGTTATTTTTGAGGGCCCTCCTGCGTTCTATTTTTTGCCAGGTGCTGTCCGAGATCCAATGTTGCATGTTTCTCTGGACATAACCGATACTCGTTTCCGCAGCCGTCAATATAGCGCCCTTTGTTGTACTCCACAGGTCTTCAATATTTGTGTCGTCAGAAACGGTTTGCTGGTTTAATATTTGCTGCAGGTTTCCAGCAAATTCTCGCTTTTTAGCGCTCTCCCGCAAGAGGTCAACGTTAAACCGTCTACGGTTTATAGATTCACGTTGAAAGTTTCTGATTGCAGCGATTCTAAGGCGAATAGTTGCTACTACCAAATGGTGGTCGCTTCCAGTGTCCGCTCCCCTGAACCTGAAGCTCCTGACATCTTCCAGAATGGTTCTCCATCTGCGGCTGACGGCCACATGATCTATCTGATTTCTCGTTCTACCATCGGGCGATACCCAGGTCTCTTTGTGTATCTTCTTGTGACAAAAGTAAGTTCCACCTACCATAAGTTGATGGGAAGAACAAAAGTCAACGAAAAGCTCACCATTGTTATTGGTAACTTGGCTTAGGCCTTGTTTTCCAATTGTTTGTTCAAGACCGGTGTTGTCGTGACCGATTTGTGCATTTAAGTCACCCATTAATACAATGATGTCTCCCCTTGGAATAGAGCGAAAAACCTCATTCAGTCGCATGTAGAACTCGTCTTTGATGTCATCTTCTGCGTCTTCGGTTGGAGCATAGCATTGAACTACCGTAGTACTTCTTAGCCTGGTACGTAGGCGCACGGTAATAATCCTCTCAGAAACTGGTGACCAGCTAATGAGGCTAGCCCTGGCTTCTTTGGTGAGTATTACGCCAACACCACTCCTACGGCTTTCAGTTTCATTTCTCCCAGAATATAAGAAGGACTCGCCATTTGGGCAGATATGTTCCCCCGCATCGGGCCATCTGGTCTCGCTCAGTCCTATGATCTTGATTTTATATCGATTCATCTCGTTGAGGACTTCATCCAGCCGTCCCTCAGCAAGCATTGTTCTCACATTCCATGATCCGATTCGTACTACATACTACAGTACATACTACAAATGCTCCCAGAAAGCTTATGCTTTATGAGGCGTGATGTGACCACATAAAAAAAAATATGTTCAATTCGACCACCTATCTTCTTCTTTGATCCGTTAGGCGGCGGTCCAAGCTTGACATCTCCTCAATCGGAGGGATCAAAGTTCGGTAAAGGGATACTTTCGTTTTGATCACAATATTTGCTCGTTTCCATATGCGCCACTTGAGCGAGGCGAATGGTGCTGTAGCTGTGCTGATGCCACTTTCTTTTCCTCAACCAATGATCCCAAATATTTGAACATCGAAACCTGTTCGATTTGGGTTCTATCGAGGTGAACACTGGCTTTTGATCCGCCCGTTGTGAGTGCTTTGGTCTTTTCCGTGTTGATTTTTAACCCGTATGACCGGGCGATGTAGGGAATTTCGTATAAATATCCGTTGCTTCGGCATTCGTGTCAGCGAAGACGGCACTATCGTCGGCGAACATCAAGTCGGTTACGAAGTTGTTGTTGTCGTATCGAACTCCGCGTCGTCCATCGAATGCTTCGATCAGCGTCGATCGCAACGTTGAAGCGAAGCGACGTCTCCTTGTCGGACACCGGTTTTAATCGGGAATTCCTCGGATAAGTCGCTTCGAATACGAACGCTGCTGGTTGAACCATCGTACGACGTTTGGATAAGTTGGGTGATTTTCAATGGTACGTGTTCGGTTCCAAGGCTCTCGACAAGCTGTTCTAATCGCTGCAATTAAAAGCGGATTTCAATTCGATGAAAACGACGACAGTTCGTTTGACGCAGCGTATTCTTTCTTCCATTACCTGACGGAGAGCGAATATTTGATCAATGCATCCTCGATGTGGTCTAAATCCCGCTTGTTCTTTCCGGCTCGTTTGCTCTCGATGTTTCTTTATCCTCGATTGTATTATTTTTCGAAAATACTTTGGCAACGTTCGAACCCCGATAATGCTTGAATTCCCGACTGTTTCTTTTCTTCAAAATTGACACAACGATCGCTTTTTTCCACGTCGACGGGACACGATTCGAATGCCATTATGTATGTTATGAGGACTTGGTGTTGTTGTGATAAGGCAGTACCTCCGGCTTGGATATCATTTCGGCGGTTACTTGATCCTTTCACGGTGCTTTTCCATTTTCAGCGATTTTATTGCGGTCTTCACTTCGCTCGAACAAGATAGTGTTCCGATCCGCAATAGGGCCCACGGATCGTACGTGCGTCTTTGAGCGTCAATCGGAATCTTGCGTTGATCAAAACGTAGTTTAACATCGCCGAGTCGTTGCCGGATGGATTTCGCCAGATGAATTGGTGTTTGAGTGGATGGCGGAAGATGCTGTTGCCATCGACCAAATTGTTTGACGTCAAGTAGGCAAATCTTATTCGATTTCTTGAGATTTTCAAGCTTTCGAACATTCAAGCTGTCACGGAAACGTAGTAAATGATGACTTCGAACTGGTAAAGACGGGCCAGAGATCTAGAATCATGGAGACGAACGTTCCTGATGATGACGACTAACATTGGACTGAACGAATATTCCCAAAACACACTCGTCCACTCTTATCGAGTTTTTGTCTTAAATCAGTGCATCTATATGCATGCTGGATGAGGTCAAGAGATCTCGATTATATTTTTTATTTATTAACAACACGGATACCGATTAAAATTCTCTCCTTGTTCCAGTTTCATCTTGACCAATTCTTGTAGATCTGAAATCTTAAAGTGCCGGCAACATTTGTAACTCGGCTTACCTATAAAAACTTTCGCTGAGTTGAAACTCAATTACAAGAAGTTTATGTTCACGTTCGGGATATTCATTCACTCACTAGGATCATAACTCTAGAAGTCTTGAAGTATGACTTTGTATACTTTTAACAACAATTTTCCATAATAAGATATCCGTGAAATGCACTAAACGTTTCTAAAATAACAGAAATACTTTTAACAATTTTATAAAAACACATTTAAAACATACCTCTTGATTTCGGAAATTCTGTCCTTAAAAATACCATCTAAAATCTCAGCAAAAATACAAAACAAAGATCCTGAATTTATCCAGACAAACACTGTTTGCTGGCAGCTAAAAAATCGATCCCCAGCAGAAGCTGGACATAGACACAAAGATAATTTCCCTCAACCCATCGCCAAAAAGAGTTCCAGATTTTTCATGAATGCTGCTTGCCGGGGCTCGCTTGCATGCCTGCTGCTGCAGCACAGACGAAGAGTCGATCAGATTAAAGTCGGGCAAAAGACCGACCGCTGGAGAAAAAACCTTACCATCAACAGGTAGTCACTCACCGGTAATTTATTTGTGCATTCAATTGTCGGGAAGATGTCATTCCATATGTAAATCGCCACTTGAATGCAGTTGGTGCAGGGCCTCAAAGGGGGCGCTAATGTTCGTTCGAATGGGGACGCACGGGGGCCCCTGGGCTGTCTGCTGCGAACTCCGTTTGACGGCCTTTGGTATTTTATGCTAATGACAGAATTTTTATACCTTTTTCTGCCCATTTATTTATAAGAAACATTTCTAGATAGACATCGTTTACAGCCAGAGATGATCGGGGCTATCACAATCGTGATTTTTCCAGAGGCTTGTGTGCGGAGGAAAAATGTAATTTTTGAAAGTCTCGCGTTGGGATTTTGTTAATCGTTTTGAATTTTATTTGATGATCACAAGAAACTGTATGATATCTAGATATGGTGATGAATATGCAAAAGTAAAGTTACTCGTCGGTTAGTTTTGTTATGTGGCAGTTATTACAGCCCAGGAACTACCCTTTGTAGGACTAACTAGCCGTATCGTTGCACACGGGATTAGAAACCTTCTAGCCCGAAGGACAGAATAAGTTATGAGAAGTCGGAAGGGAGTTGAAGGAGATAATGGCGTTGACCTTGCGTTTGAACTCGACAACATTATAGGAATTCGGATATATTGAATGCGGAATGTTGTTACTTTGCCGAGTTGTTCTTTCCATGAATGAATTTCTTGTCTGTAATAGGCGCGAAAAAGGGAGCTATATATTGGGTTTCCATGATAGCTTGAACCTTACTTCAAGTACAAATGTAAACGCAAGCAGCTTGACTGTAGTCGATCGAAAAGATTGTGCTTGTCATTTAAACCGGGCTTGAAAATTCGAATGTTCGAGATTGTTCAGTCGTATTCCTCCAGTTGCTTAAGAACTAATTCGCAGTGGAATGGGACTGACCCGAGCAAGCTTATCTGGTGTAACATTACCATAAAGATAGTAGAGTGTTTGTTCTCGTGGAATTACATATAAGGTACATTCGCACAATGGTTCACAAATGGTATCATAGCTGATAACTTCGATAACTACATTGGTATAGTTTTCGAAGTCTCGTATCAACGGCCCTTTATGAACGAGGACATATGTATATGCATTCAGTCGTAAAAGCTCTAAAAGACTGGTTAAAGGAGGAATTGGAATCCCTTTAGAAATTTGTAATTTTTGTAATTTTTATTAGAAATGAGACGACAACTTTGTTTTATAGGCATTGAGTTCAAACTGTAGGCAAAGAAACGACAACATTGTCGACATTTCAAACCTCAGAGTAACTAAACTGATATAAAGCTAGTCTAAAGTGCGAACATAGACATCAAACATGAAGTCATGAGACGCATTATCGGTCATCGGTATAATAAACACAACGTGAACAGCTGCAAATGTTAAAGGGAAGTCCTACAAAAATTTAAATCCCAAGTGAGTTTGAACGTGGCAAAAGTAGCCATAAATTGACTTTCGAAATTATTCTCATCCTCTGCAGTATTTGTTGCCCAAATAAAAATACGACTCGCCCGTTCTTAGCCTGAAACAGGCACGGTATGCCTGAGGAATAATTCTACTTTTCCAAATGCAGCCCACTACTGGCACGAACCAATAAATTGGGCAAAGAATAGTCCAAACGAAATTCGGTACGCACGTTCATGCTTTTTCTAGACAAAAGCAAAACTTGAGCTATGATGAAGAAAATAATTAACTTTGTGACCATAGAGGGTGCCAATAGCATACTCAATAGACCGGTTCTCGTTCAATTGCGTAGGTTAAGCAGCATTCGACATGGTTAGTACTAAGTTAGGATACCGCTTGGTGCAATGGCATTTGCGTTAGGCATGGTCGATTACAAATACATTCATATCTGAAACAGAGACGCACATATGCCTGGCGAGTGCATTTTCAGATTTGCATACCTGTAACGAGAGCGTGCATACCTGTGTGCCAGGCGTGGAGCGCTTTTGTATTGGGCCCTTTAGAGCGAGGGACAAATCGATGACACAACCCTGAGAGGGAGCGTTAAATCAATGATGCAATCTGCTCTGAACGCATTTTTTGAACAAAAAAAACAATAGATCGTCGACGTTATTACAGTCATATGGGTTCGAAAAATTGTTGGCACACTGGCAACACTACTGCTATTGAGCCATACATAGATAAGGGCCCAATACACGAGGACTCCATCCTTCCAAATTCCACCACGCCACGCCAAAACAATTTGTATGCTCTCGAAACCCACAGCCAAAAATTTGGATATTGCTTTGATTTGAAACCCATGGTGCGGCGTAAACGACCTGTCCAGGTAGCAAACGACGACTGATTTGAACAGAGTGCTTTTTTTTATGTGATAGACTAGAGGCTTAGGGAAAGCCCCTTTGTACTGTTCGACAATCTATTTTTTTCATATAGAATGTCGAACAGCAGCTCTAGCCGGAAGATATGGTTAATGAGTGAAAGTCGAACAGCTACATATATGCAAAAGTTCTTCAAATGACGATGTCAGGCTATCAGAGAGGGAATGCAACATTTTTATACGCGTTTGCACACAACTAAACAGCGGAAACTTTTATGAGTTTATATGGGGATAAACTTAGTGTATTGGTGCATATTGTCTCGTTTGTCTTAATTTATCGTAAAGAGAGAAGCTGGCTTTATCTCGCCGAATTCACGAAGTATGCGTTGAATTTTGCTCAGCAGTGATGTTCATATATGCACGCACACAACTAACGGGGGGGGGGGGGGATTTTGTATGAAGATGAAAGACTCGTTATTACTAGACTTTGCCACAACCTAGCCACGATATTTTATTCCACCTATTTCCAACCATTTCGCGACTCTGGCATCGGGGCGTTTGAGAAACACCTCGCTGGAGTGTTGTGCCTCCTGAAACGAGTTGAATCTCATCGGCCAACCGATGACATGCGCTTGGGGGAGCGGGGAAGGACTACCAAAGGCTATGACAGGAGGACTACCGAGGCCCTTAAGGAATTGCAAGTACCATTTCGTAAACGTTTTGTTCAAAATATTGAAAATGTTGTTGTTTTTGTGATTCTTCGATTCGATCTTGAAACAATTGAAAACCCCATCTTATTTCAAAAGAACGACTTCAACCGCAGCCAGTACAGAAAGCTATCGAATTTTGTTAATTCGCAGTAGATTTCGATCGGGAATAATAAGTGCTTGGTCGACCTCTCTCATTTCATGTTGGCGACTGTTGGCCTAGAGTGGAAATGCTAAGTTGAGTTTAGGCCCCCATACTCAAAATTGTGATTCGACCGAAACGTCATTTTCTTCAACTCAAACGACTTGTCTTGCCGTGATGATTCGACTTTCAGCACATGGGCCTTCATATATAGTATTTATTATTCTGAGGTTCAAACGAAGGATGCATTGCCATCTCTTTCAATAGAATCCTGACTCCTTATAACGTGAAACATTTCCCCCTTTCGAGTTAAGAACCCAAAACTAAAACGTCTATAAAAAATCCTTTTCTATACATACATACATACATAAATAAACTTTAAATGCTTCTTAAAATATTTTTAATCTGTTTCTTTACCACTAACTTAATCTATATCTTTTTTAGGAGTTTCATCCATACGTAAGGAAATAATGTATACGCTACAAAAACTTTCATAGAAGTGTAAAAATGTCGCAGAGGGACTTCTCAGAGGTAAGTCATGGCAAATTGGCTATTAATTACATAAAAATATACTTTACAAACTCATAAACTCTTCTCGTAACTCGCATCCCTTCCATCCTTGGCTGAGTTTTAATTATCTTAATGTAAACGAAGAAGGAAAAAATCGACATCTCGCGTCGCCAAAGGCAAAAAAAGGAACCAGAAAGGAGCAGCGCAGCGCACTAACTAAAACTGTCTGTTATATAAAATTGATAAAATCGCGCTTGCGCAGTCACATTCGTCGTGATTTGGAACGTTCGGTTAATTTATAAAAAAAAAATAAAAAAAAATATTTCCTCTTATTCATTTTTGTTTTTCTGTTGTCATTGCTTCGGTTTTAAGCTTTGCTGTGTGCTTCATTGACTGCCATTACGAATAGCGTCGAGTTTGTTTTGTTTTGGTTTGTTTGGTCTATATATGTTTGTACCTAAATCGCCTTCCCATCAAAGCCAGATTTTGTCTGGCATCCCTTTACTCTGCTCATTTTAATACCCTATACTCGTATGTACTATATAGTTAAACTGGCCTGACTTGATTTGCCAATCGCAAAACAAATATCAGAGTTTTTTTCTGACGTTATTTTCTTTTAAATCAACTTTTTGTCTTTTAATTAGTTTATTTGGGGTGTATTTAAGCCAAAATAAAAGCGTTTTTTATTCTCTTTTTCTGATTCGTGGACTAGACTTCTATATTTCTTTTTAGTTGTGATATAATGTTATTAGGAAATGCTTCAATGCCCGAGACTAATTGGTTCCATGGATAGTAATAAAATAATTCAAAAAAAGTGGAGCTTTACTCCTAATTTTTCAGTATTAATTAACGTTCCACATTTCCGTTTTTGTCCTGTCTATCCTGTGAGAGAAAACCGCATTCAGCTAAACCAATTTCAAGGTGGATTTACATATCAGACATTTTTCCGTCCCGCCGTATTACAGCTGATCATATCTGTCACAGATTTTTATAAATTTTGGATCCACCAACCAGAATTGTCATTTCTCCGCATGCCTATAAAATTCCCGATTGTTTTGGCGCACCCTATATTACTCATGCCGTATCGTTAGATTTAGTCTTGTACGCCCAGCACTCACGGAGGGCGCTTGGTCTGCTGTTAGCCATCCATTTTGTGCTGTTAGCCGACCTGTTAAACGCTGCTGTTCACACTAGGGCCTTCACGTTGGAAAGCATTCTTGGAAATGCTGCACAAGTGCGGAGATTGTCTAAGATTCGGTTCCTTGCGATGGTGTTTGTGGTGGCGTTTTTCACTTCACTTGCCTTAACGCAGCAGTCAGTTCCAACACTTCGGCTCCTAGAGTGACAACTTGTAGGGAGTGTGACATCAAGCCCTGCCATGTCCGCAGACTGGTGAAGGACATTTCTAACGACGGTCAAGAATTAGTCATGGGCCGTCTCAGTTCCTTCTCCGGCAATATCTCGCATCTTCAGATGTTGTCGGATGACATTCAATCCATCAATGTCCGACTCGACTCATTGTCCGACACCCTAAATCTTGCTGCGACTAACTCGGGCTCCTCCTCCAGGAAATCTCTTCCTGGGTTGCAACGGCCTTAGACTCGATTTGACGACATGCAGTCGTTAATCTTAAATCCTGTCGCCACTTCCTCGTATACTTTCAACTCCTCGGTTTCTCTTCATCCCGTATTGGATGACATTAAAAGGAGTACGGAGCGCGTTCGAGCTGATATTGAATCGTTGTCTTCGGCAGTCATAGAGGCGTTCTCCTACGAGCACTACCTCGATATCATCCGCGAACTGGATCAAAACTGCTCCTTTTGATAGGCGTAGCCCAAATACATTGTGATCCACCTGGATCCCCTAGGATAGATCTCTATGGAACTCCACATGTTGTTCTGCACTTCGTGGGCCCATCTTCCAACTCACAATGAAGTGATCTACCTTCTAAGAAAGGGTTTTCCCTAATAACAATATCGAAGGGTAATCAGTTCGTCAGACTATCCACCCGGGCCCAAAACGATCTACTGGCACTGAACAGTACTACCTTGCATTTTATGGATAGTGGAAGCCCATGACAAAATTATTGGCAACATCCTTCTCTCGGCCGTTCCACAATTAAACTTTTCTGGATTTTATGGCTTTAGGATGGATTAGGTGTACGCCGTAAATCTTTGAAAATCGTTCAAATCGATGGTATGTGTGTTTCATACATTTGCGTTCGACGAAACTGAGGCCATACAATCTCTGTGATGTAACCGATATAACCGTTCACCAAGCCTTCCGAGAAGTCAACGTTAGCACATAGCATAACTTTGGCTCTTACGAATAATTCAAGTTCTTGTGCTATGAAAACTGTCTTGAGCTATGAAAACGCTTCCGTTGCTTCGACAACCTCGCTCGGCGTTGCTGAGGCGTTTGTGATGCTAGTTATTCCCGTCGTCTCTTTCCTCGAGGCTGAAACGCTAACGACATATCATTTTTATCCACCCTAACGCCACACAGCTCTCGGCACAATACAGAAACCTTAACTTGGGTGCATTTAAAACATCAAAATTTTCAATTTTTGACCACAGAATCGTCATTTGTGGATCTAAAAAACCCCCCATGCTACTTTTCAATGGATTCAGAACATATTTGCAAAATTCATCCGCCATATTGGCGCCGCCTTTTTGAATCTTAATATTTTGACCACAGAATGGCCATTTGTGGCCCTAAAAACCCCTCGATACCGATTTCCAATGGATTCAGAAGCCATTTGCAAAATTTATCCGCCATATTGGCGCCGCCATTTTGAATTTCCTAATTTTGACCACAGAATTGTCATTTGTGGGCCTAGAAACCGTTCGATACCGATTTTCAATGGATTCAGAACACATATGAAAAATTCATCCGCCATCTTGGAAGCGCCATCTTGAAACCAACAAACTAATACACGAGGTTAAGATAAATAAAACCGTTAAAAAGAGCGGCGCGACAGAAAAACGTCGGATATGCAAATCCACTTTCATACTTCTTTTGGTATCCTTTTTGTCGATAACCCCGCACGTCATTCCCTCTCCCAAAAATCCCAACTAACCTGTCATTAGTGTCAAAAATAATATTCAAACTTTTTTTTAATTTCCAGAACGAACCGGAAGGAACTCCGGACCTACCAGCAGCCAACAGAGCATTATTTTTAGAAAAAGTTCGACAATCGAATGCAGCATGCCAAAACGGAGACTTCACCACGGCCGTTGCACTCTACACCGACGCCTTAGCTTTAGATCCTGGAAACTATATTTTATTTAGCAATCGTTCTGCAGCTCGCCTGAAACAGGGACAGTTTGCTTTAGCGTTACAAGATGCTACAAAGGCACGAGAGCTGTGTCCGCAATGGCCGAAGGCATACTTCCGGCAGGGCGTTGCACTACAGTGCTTGGGACGATATGGTGAAGCTCTAGCATCGTTCAGTTCTGGCCTAGCACAAGATCCGCACAATAAACAACTTTTGGCAGGATTAGTGGAGGCTTCCATAAAAAGTCCTTTAAGGCATGCATTGGAACCTACGTTTCAGCAGCTGAGAAACATGAAGTTGGACCAGTCTCCGTTCGTTGTGATTTCCGTTGTAGGACAGGAGTTGCTGCAAGCTGGACAGTACCATTCAGCAGTGACAGTACTTGAAGCTGCTCTTAAAATTGGATCATGTTCCCTAAAGCTAAGAGGATCTGTCTTTAGTGCATTAAGTTCGGCTCACTGGGCCTTGAATCAGCTGGACAAGGCTATTGGGTACATGCAGCAAGACTTAGCAGTAGCGAAGAGCTTGGGAGATACTGCCGGCGAGTGTCGGGCGCATGGTAATCTCGGAAGCGCCTACTTCAGCCAAGGATCTTACAAGGAAGCCCTAACAGCTCATCGATACCAACTGGTCCTCGCAATGAAATGCAAAGACACCCAAGCCGCTGCCGCGGCACTTACATCATTAGGTCACGTCTATACTGCAATCGGAGACTACCCGAACGCCTTGGCCAGCCATAAACAATGCGTTCAGCTTGTAAAACAAATGGGCGATCGCCTGCAAGAGGCCAGGGAAATCGGAAATGTCGGAGCTGTATACTTAGCCATGGGCGAATTCGATTCGGCTGTTGATTGTCACACACAACATCTGCGTCTAGCACGCAAACTAACCAACCAAGTCGAAGAGGCACGAGCGTACAGCAATCTTGGTTCTAGTCACCACTATAGGCGAAATTTCTCACAAGCTATAACCTTTCACGAGCAGGTCCTTCGAATAGCTCAGCAGCTGGGCGATAGGAACATCGAAGCCCGAGCTTACGCTGGGTTGGGCCATGCCGCGCGATGCGCAGGAGATTTCGTACAGGCCAAGAGATGGCACGAGAAGCAGCTGGAGATGGCTCTTGCAGCAAGAGACAAGGTCGGAGAAGGTCGAGCCTGCTCCAATTTAGGTATAGTTTACCAGCTGCTAGGGGAACACGATGCTGCACTTAAGCTGCATCAAGCACATCTAACTATAGCGCGACAGCTGCAGGACCGTGCTGGAATGGGACGCGCTTATGGAAACATAGGAAACGCTTACTCAGCTGCAGGACTTTACGAAGCTGCTATAAAGTACCACAAGCAAGAACTTACCATAAGCAAAGAGGTTCACGATCGAAGTGCAGAAGCGTCAACACATGGCAACTTGGCTGTTGCCTACCAAGCACTGGGAGCTCACGACATGGCATTGATGCATTACAGAGCTCATCTCAGCATAGCCAGAGAACTGAAAGACACAGCAGGCGAGGCCTGTGCGTTATTGAATCTTGGAAACTGCTTAAGCTCGAGGCAGGAATTTGCTCTCGCTGTTCCATACTACGAGCAATACTTAATGCTCTCCCAAGAGCTGGGAGATGTCGTCGCAGAGGGCAAGGCGTGTCACTTTTTGGGATACGCTCACTATTGCATTGGAAACTACAGAGAAGCTGTTCGATACTACGATCAAGATCTGGCCCTGGCAAAAGATCTTCAAGATAAAATGAACATGGGACGAGCTTACTGCAATCTAGGTCTAGCTCATCTGGCGCTGGGAAATAGTCAAGCTGCTCTGGAATGTCAGAAATATTTTCTAGCTGTTGCGCACATGACAAATCACTTGCCGGGCAAGTTTAGAGCGCTTGGAAATATAGGTGATATTCTGATACGAACTGGAGAGATCGAGGAAGCTGCCAAGATGTATCAAAGACAGCTGGCGTTAGCACGTCAGGCCAGGGAAAGACCAATGGAGGCAGCTGCTTGCGGAGCGCTTGGTTTGGCGCATCGATTGGTGAAAAAATTTGACAAGGCTCTAGGCTATCACACACAAGAACTGACGCTGCGACAAGAGATGGCCGATTTGTCTGGCGAGTGTCGAGCCCATGGGCATTTGGGAGCGGTGCATATGGCCTTAGGAAATTATACACATGCAGTTAAGTGCTATCAAGAGCAGCTGGAGCGCGCTCAAGAGCTGCAAGACTCGGCAATTGAGGCGCAGTCGTTTGGTAATCTCGGAATCGCTAAGCTCAATATGGGACACTATGAGGATGCGATTGGTAAGTTGAAATTAATCATTTTTCATACATGATTCTATTAAAATCAAATTTTTAGGTTATCTTGAACAACAGCTCGGCACATTAGAGCAGGTGACCACCAGTACAGCTCAGCACGACCGTGCTAGAGCGTTGGGACATTTAGGAGATTGCTACGATGCTCTTGGCGACTATGAAGAAGGCATTAAGTGCCACGAAAGACATTTACAACTGGCCACCATACTTCAAAGTTTCAGAGATCAAGAACGAGCGTATCGAGGTTTAGGTCACAGCCATAGAGCGGTTGGGAATCTGCAAGAAGCCCTTGTCTGTTTAGAAAAAAGACTCGTAGTAGCACATGAGCTTGGAAGTCCTGATGCTAAAGCTGCTGCATATGGAGATCTAGGTACAATCCATAGCGTCCTAGGAAATCATGAGCAAGCCGTTAACTGCTTGGAACATCAGCGTGAAATTGCTAAAGAACTGGGAGATCGTGTGTCTACTTCGGATGCTACAAGTTCGCTTGGCAATGTCTACCAGCAAATGGGCGATTGTGAGGCTGCACTCAAGCTATATAAGTTGGACTTGGAGATGTGCGAGGGACTGGGTTTTCTTTCGTTGCAAGCAAGAGCATATGGAAATTTAGGTTCTATTTACGAAGGATTGAAGAACTACGTGGAAGCGATTAAATTCTTTGAGAAGCAGCTGTCGTTGACCACTGATAGGTTGAGCAAGGCGTATGCTTGCGGATCTTTAGGTAAATTTTGTAACTTGTCGTTTTTATATTATCTATTAATAATCATTCTTTTTAGGTCGCGTATTTCATGAAATGAACCAAACCACACAAGCCATTAATTTTCTTCGGCAAGGCCTAGCTATTGCGCAATCACTTAACAAGTCCGAGGAAGAGGCAAAAATCAGGCACCAATTAGGTGAGACACAAAAACCTTTCTTCACCATTTCTTTATTAACTTCCCAGATTATAGGGAAGATATTGTAATCGGTCCGAAAACCGAATCGAAATTTCCGAATCGAAAGGTCCCAATAGCACTTTAAGCATAAATTTGAGAAGAGGTTTGTTTGTGTGTGTGTGTGTGCGTACGTATGCGGTACTTTTTTCTTGCACGATTTAGTGCGAACCCATAAACTGTGAGACTACAGCTGTGCGACTGTGAGGCTATAGCGAGGAAGAGATTGAGCCTCCTCCGTCGTGACTTCCCTACCCCCAGCGAGATGCTGCTATCTGTACCACCAGGTTC
Organism: Thereva unica; assembly: GCA_949987705.1. Classification (NCBI taxonomy): domain Eukaryota; kingdom Metazoa; phylum Arthropoda; class Insecta; order Diptera; family Therevidae; genus Thereva; species Thereva unica. The sequence continues at coordinate 13,814,080 of OX465284.1, forward strand.
ATGCAGCCAAAAATGCATTTATTCATTCCCCATTCTACTAAATCTGTAAATCGGGAGTGTATGAATTCAATCAGAAATAAAGAAGCCACTTTCCGAGCGTACAGGAGCTTCCCGAGTGAATCGCTCCCTCTAGAGTATAAAATACTAAGAAATTCCTGTAAAGCCGCCAACAGGAATGTCAAAACTTCCTTTGAGAAGTAAACTCCTTAATGCAACCTCTGGAAGCAAAAACTTCTGGCCCTTGGTAAGCTCTATCGAGAAGAATATCACTACATCCACAACTCCTTTCTTCATCCACGATGAGAAGGTGATAACAAATAGCAAATCCAAGGCTTTATTTGCATCTCTGTTCGCCTCAAACTCTTCTTTACCCGAAACTGTTACGCTTCCCTCGGTTTTCGAGCACAACGCTCATTTAATGGACAGGGTTTTTTCAGGACTCGTGAGGTGTACAGGTGCCTCAAGGAGCTCGATGCAAACAAATCTACTGGACCCCATAATATACCTCTATCGTCTTAAAACTATGCGCCTCACCTTTGGCTAAACCTCTGCGCAAACTTTTTGCCCTATCATACTTCTCCGGAGTTTACCCAGACACTTGGAAACTTGCCCATGTTCAGCCAATACCGAAAAATGTGACTCCAGCCTTCCTTACCACGACCGCAAAATGGCAATTACTTCTATTTCCTCCAAAACTATGGAGACGAAGATACTCAAAGGGATATTTAGAATCCAACCTACTTATCAACGACAAACAATACGACTTCCGACAAAAAAGATCCTCTGGCGATCTTTCAGTTCGTCTTACAGAACACCTCAACCGAAGTTTGCATGGGTTTGGTGAGTCTAGTCTGGTTGCTTTGGATATCTCCAAGGCTTTTGATAGAGTATGGCACTCAGCCCTTTTAACTAAACTCAAAGCTTTTGGAACTGCCTCGCTTCTGTATAAGTGGATTGGGAGTTTCCTTTCTGGCCGCTCAATTAAGGTTGGATGGTGTCATATCTGAATCTCACCCCATCTCTGCGGGGGTCCCCCAGGGGTTAATTTTATCACCTTTCTCATCTTTATAAATGACCTACTTTCAATCCCCTCCAATCCACTTCTCAACTCCGCTGACGACGGTACTCTACGTTACTCGTGCAGCTTCGATACAAGACAGACCCATGCCAGATTCTGACTTGATGACCGTGAACTAATGTCCAACTCTATTAATAACGACAAACTCATTCTAGAATAGGGAAGCAAGAGCCGTGTCGAATTCAAACCCACCAAAACCAAGTACTATCTTATTTTTAAAAAAAATCCTATCCATCCGTGACAGAGGTGAAGCTACCGACCCATTCTTACACATCTTAGGCGTTATACTACCCAAAGAATTGCGATAGACTGACCACATATTTCAAATTGCCAAACAAGCATCAGTGCTTGAGATTTCTCAAGAGGTGCAAGTTCCTCCGCCAGCCATCGGCTCGTGCTCTTCTTTATAAATCCTACGTTCGCCCTCTTCTTGAATACAACTCCCTCGTTTGGGGCGGCGCTTCGATAACCACCTTGGCATGGTTAGATAAGATGCAAAAAAGGGCCTTAAATTAATTGAAGACGACACCGCCTGTTCCCTCATCGACCCCTTTGGCCACCGTAGAAATGCAGCAGCACTGACAAAATTTTATCGCTACTATCATAATGACTGTTCCTCCGAGATAAGCGCTCTCATGCCTCCACGGCAATCTTATACTCAAAACACCAGATTAGCCTACTCATCTCACTCCCATCACTTGTAACCTAGCCTGTCTTTACGCGCCCTTGACAAGATAGATATGATGATATAGAACTATTGACTCTATCTCTCACAGTCAATAGTTCCAAGCTCCTATAACATTCAAGAGTACAAACGCAGGGTTCACCCTCCCCCCTTTCTTCAATACCCCTCCGTACCTTCACAACCCTTAACCTTAACATAGCATATTCTATTACTTTCTAAAGCCACTCCTAGATGGCGCTGTACTTTCTAAAGCCACTCCTAGAATGGCCGCAGAAAATGGTTGAATTTGCCAATTTTATTCCCATTCCAATGAAAGTGGGTATCTAGGAATTTTTAAGGTAGCAAATAGCGAATTCAAAATGGCGGGGCCAATATGGCGGACGAATTTTGTCAATTGTATTCCGATTCCGATGTAGGTTATTCAAGAGTTGGAAAATCTGAAAATCTTAACATTCTAGCTCCAAATAGAAGAACTTCTTATTTAACCAAATCAATTCCTTTCAGGCTTATCCTTGCGAGCATCTGGCGACAATGAAGGCGCCCGTTCTCAGATGGAAGCCGCTGCACAAATCTTCGAATCGTTACGCTTCGATCAGAGATCACCAGAAGCTAGAACCATGCTCTTTGACTTGCAGACATCATGCTACCATGTTCTACAGCAGATACTAGTGGCCATGTCAAGGAATGAGGAGGCGCTGGTAGCAGCCGAAAGATGTAAGGCCAGGACAAGTCCCGATGCCAATAATACGAGTATATCTAGAAAGACCATGGTCACGTGCATAGAAACGATATTCGAAATAGTGAATAAATCGAAAACAAATGTGATATATTTTAGTTTAGCAGGTGACGAACTGTATGCGTGGTTCCTCCAGCCGCAGAAGCGAATTGTTAGATTTCATATGGTGAAAATAACCGAGAGTACTTTAAAGATTCCACCGGAAAAACTGAAGAGTTGCGGCAATAAAGATGAGAACAGTAGTCTTTTGGAAAGGTACATAAATATGGTTAGAGATAGCCTGGGTGTTAACTCAGACAGTGTTCTGCATGAAGGAGATGGAAGTGGATGGAGATCATCCTCCGAGAATCTACTAGATGATTTTTCTAATGAAAGAGCAGGGTTTATGCGGATGGTCAACAGAAATCACTTACTCAACTCTAGTAACTATTCTTTAAGCTCGCTTTTCAGCTTAGGAAGTGTTGGCGGTTCAGTGGCGAGTTTACAAGGATCAACAAGATCAATAGGAAGTCTACAAGGTTCGACACGATCCCGGCGAACACAAATTTTACCTCCTTGGCAAGGACCTAGTTGTTTACATACATTATACAATTTACTACTTCAACCATTCGATGATCTGCTTCCATCAGGAGGGACTGTTTCAAGACTGGGCCGAAAAGAACTGATTTTGGTTCTAGAGAATGAACTATATCTTGTACCATTTGCAGTCCTTCGCAGCGGTCAAGACTCTGGAGAATACTTGTCCGAACGATGTTCTATACTTTCAGTTCCATCCTTGCAGTCGTTGAAACTAAAAGCCAAGATCAATCGTGGTAGGGATCAAGCAGAACACTTGAACAGTGCATTGGTTGTTGGTGGGCCAAGAATTCCGTCATCATTATCTGAAACATGGGGATGGTCTGAATCACCTGCATCTCTCCAGGAAGCCGCCATGGTTGCAGACATGCTTCAAGCAAAAGCGCTAGTAGCTTCTAATGCAACTAAAGAAACTGTCGTGTCAGAGCTGCCTGCAGCCGAGTGCGTACACTTTGCAGCAAACTTAAGCTGGAAGCTAGGCGCTGTAGTTTTAAGTCCTGGCGATGTTTTAGATTCACAATCACAGAAGCGGTTCTATTCGAGTTCTTCAACAGAAGTTGACAACGAGGATGGAAATGCCGATCTATCGAATGAAAATATGGAAGTTCCACCGCTTTCCGATTTTATACTAAGTGCTGCCGATGTCCTTACGATAAAACTCAATGCAAAACTAGTTGTACTTAGCTCATATCACTCAATCGAACCAATCAGTGGCTCGGGTGTTGCAAATCTAGCTGGTAGCTGGCTTTGTGCTGGCGCAGGTGCCGTGTTAATATCTTTATGGCCAGTGCCAGAAACTGCAGCGAAAATTTTACTTAGAGCTTTCTATTCAGCACTGCTGCAAGGAGCTCGAGCAGCAAGGTTAGTATCTTATAAATTTCTTAGATTACTGTGATTATATCCTTTATACATTTCCAGAGCTCTAGCTGAAGCAATGCAAACAGTCCAGCACACTAAGCATTTTGCACATCCTGCTAACTGGGCAGGATTTCTGCTAATCGGCGGCAATGTTCGTCTATCCAATAAAGTCGCCCTGATGGGGCAAGCCCTATGCGAGCTTATAAGAACCCCGGAAAAGTGCCGAGACGGACTACGAGTATGTTTGCATCTAGTCGAGAAAAGCTTACAGCGGATTCATCGTGGACAGAAGAATGCTATGTACACAACACAGAAGAGCATCGATAATAAGGCGGGATCAGTGAATGGCTGGAAAGGGTTGCTTATGGCTGTCGGATTTAGATTTGAACCAGCAGCGAATGGAATACCCTCGAGTGTGTTTTTCCCTCAATCTGATCCAGAAGAGCGCCTTTCACAGTGCTCCGCAAGCCTGCAGGCACTTCTTGCGCTGACACCAGTTACGCTTCATGCTTTATCTAAGTTGGTTAACAGCTCAGAGACTGCAGATGACATTATCGGAGTGATTAGGAATATATTGAATCAATTCCCGGCTAAAAGCACCCCGGAAATGGAAACTAGTATAGAAATTCCATTGAGTGTTCGTCTGTGGCGGATATCAGGGTGTCATGAGCTACTAGCATCGCTGGGTTTCGATTTGATGGAGGTGGGACAAGACCAAGTTACGCTTAGGACGGGAAAACAAGCTAATCGCAGGAATTGCCAGTTTGTACTCCAAGCTCTGCTGGCTCTTTTTGGTAAATCTTATAAAAAATCCTAAAAATATCTTATTTAACTGTTAATATCTTTTCCAGACACTCAAGAAGCCCCAAAAACCTTAGGCTTAGATTCAGGTAGCAGTTCCGAATCCCTAAACGAGGATAACCACTCAGAAACTTTAGGAAACGCTTCTAGTCCCATTCCCGGAACATCACAGCAGCGCAGTATTAGTCCTGCAGGAACAGTAAAGTCCATGACTTCGGTAATGCCATGTCCACCGCTGCCAGTGCATCGGCCGCAATTGATAAGTACCGGCAGTGCATTTATTTCATATGTGCGACGTCGAGGAGAACCAGACGGAGGTCGTACTGACAACGAAACAAACACCAAAATAGTGCCTGCAGTTTCAGGAAATCTTTATCCAAATTTGGATTCCAGCCTAACAAACACCACCGACAGTGAGCTATCAGACGGATATGCTTCACAGTCGCTGTGTAAGACTATGGCATCAAAGCTTGGTTACCCTAGCTTACGGGGTCCAGTAAAAGTGTCTAGACCAGGAGGTGGTGGGGAAAGTGATGCAGCTTTTACACCTAGTCCGCCAGTTACTACACAAACCGTAGTTGATCCAAATGTAACTCTCGCCCTGGCACACCAAACACGCATTAGGAATTTATACTCTAGTTCTTCCATGAGTTTTCTGGGGGATAGTGTAATTCCAGAACTGAGTGTTCCTCCATCAATGTCTCGCCGACCCGACAGCTCGAGCTCGGCCAGTTCAACAACCGATTGGGAAGGGTCAGGACATGCAACTGTATTAAGACGAACAAATCAGGCACAGAATATACCTCCCTTACCACCACCACGACAAAACTTACCATTGGTGGATAGTTTAAGACCTCTGGCACCACTAGCTCCAGTTTACAATAACCTAGGCGCTCTTTCAGCGACAACATCAACTTCAAACTTACCTGCCAATGCCATAGAATCTACCAGTTCTGATTCTGAGTTCGAGCGTGGCTTAGATGCACGACCAAGTGTCTTAAGCGTACGAAACAAATCGAAAATAAAGCTCGGGAATCCACAACTTTCAGCAAGAGTATCAGATCAAATTGCTTTTATGGATCGTCTCAGTGTGCGCACAGAAGTGTCTAGTTCCGGGCAGCCGAACAGCGCAGCGTGTACTCGAAAGACACTAACTCTACCTGAGGATGATAATACGTTAGTTTTTAACTCGTCTAAGCTGTATTTTTCATCTGATAATGAAATAGAAATTAAAAAGGATCATTTACCAATTAAAAGTCTGCCCTTGGCGACCACAGCAAGCAAGGATACACTAAAGAGTAACACAAAAACTATTCAAGACTCTATAATGCGTCATATGAACCGCGAGATGACGCCGACAATATCCGAAGTATACCACGAAAGAAATTTGGGCCTAGGACTTGCTCCGCCGTTGTCGAAATTATTGTTCAGCAAGAACTATGATGATTCCGATTCGAAAATGACAGCAACAAGTAGTGCAATAAAAAGTATTGTTGAAGCGGTAAGCGAGATTGAAACCACCAGCACTAACACTACTGTTCAGACATCCACTACTGATCTATGTCCGATTTGTGGTGAATCAGCGAACTTAATTTGTCGCTGTAAATCAGCAACATCATCCAAGAAATCTACAAAGCCATGGCTAAGCAATGTTCCCTCCAATATAGTCAAGGCTAGCGATCTAACTACGGCGGACATCTTAGAACGACAGAACAAAATCAAAACCCACAATTCGGCTGATAGCAGTGTCAGTGGCGCCTCAAAGAGAAGCAATAGCCCGTTTAATGAGCTCTCGAGACGGGATGAAGGCGATGGACGATCTGTTGCTGATTCCCAATGTAGTGGCAGTTATAAAACGGACATTTCCACAGCTACCACAACGCATGCGCAAATTAATCGAACGAAATTTAATCCAGGAACATAGAGGAGAGAATTTCCCTTTTGAATTATATGTGTATGTAATTTGAATGTATTCTAGGGAAATATATAAGCAGAAATATTCTCATTTATATTAAATACGAATTTAGTTGTAAGTAAAGTTTAGAGATAGAGTTACGAGTTTATTTTTTTTTTTTTATTTAATAGAAAACATTTCGAGGGATTTTATCCAGTTGATGATTGAGTGTAAATAAATATTGTTATGGATATAAAAAAAGATTTAATAAATATATTTTAGTGATTGATTTTTATGTGTAATTTAATGTTACTGTTTTATTAGTAATTTACTAAAGCGAGCCCTTTCCAACGATGCCCCATTCATCCAGATCCGAGCACTTTCGAAAAATTACCCAAAAATATCCAAAGGGGTACCCCTTTGAAAATTTCCGGTTTTGGGCAATTTCTGGAGTGGCCCTTTTTTGAATGGGAAATTGTTAGGGACCTCGCAGGGAGTCTGGGAATTTAATCCCACCCCGGGCTGACCAGTATTTCCCGAGATAATGGGCATTTCGCAGCCCTCCTTTGGGAGTTCACAAAAAAGGGCATAACTCCCGAACCCCTTGGAATTTTGGGACAAACTAAAGTGCTCTGAACTCGGGGGAGCGAGCCCTTTCCAACGATGCCCCATTCATCCAGATCCGAGCACTTTCGAAAAATTACCCAAAAATATCCAAAGGGGTACCCCTTTGAAAATTTCCGGTTTTGGACAATTTCTGGAGTGGCCCTTTTTTGAATGGGAAATTGTTAGGGACCTCGCAGGGAGTCTGGGAATTTAATCCCACCCCGGGCTGACCAGTATTTCCCGAGATAATGGGCATTTCGCAGCCCTCCTTTGGGAGTTCACAAAAAAGGGCATAACTCCCGAACCCCTTGGAATTTTGGGACAAACTAAAGTGCTCTGAACTCGGGGAGCGAGCCCTTTCAAACGATGCCCCATTCATCCAGATCCGGCATCAGCAGGCATTCTTCCTGGTTAGAGGTGTACGAGCCATATTTCTTCTTAAGAAGGTCTACTCCGTTGGAGGAGTCCTTTAAGAGGAGCTTTTGGAAACTTGAAGAATCTGGTAGTCTGCACGTTCTCACAAATGGTTTTGCAGGCCACTTTGAAAATGCATTATAGTCCAGTCAAAATAGACGAAAAAACGCCATAATTGGAAGATAATTCGGAAGTTGCTGAAAATTGGAACAGCCCTTAAAAACATTATTATACATAAGCTGTAGAGACTGCCACGTGATGGGACGACTGCAAACTTTTTTATTCAAGGTCAAAGGGTCAAAATATCAGTTTTTTGCAAATATATGCTAAACCGTACGTCTTATCAGAAAATTGTGTTTACAACGTTTGTAGATTAGGCGATTATCTACAAAAAAATATATTATACATTTTCTCGTAGGAATTGCCATTTCTGAGATATTGTCGTTTTAATAAGTTAAAATACTCATATTCTATCATTCCCGACTTGTAAAGGTCATCAGAAATTTTATAAATCCTTTGTTGGAGTAGGCGGCTAATATTTTCAGGGGTGATTCCTGGATATCTTGGGAGAAAAAAATTGTTCTACAGAGGGCGGCTATCTCCACTATCCACTAAGATACAGGGTGATTAGGGAAAAAATTTGGTTTTTTTTTAAATTTACTGAAATTTGAATAACTCCTAAAGTAATTATCATAAAGTAGCCTAATTAGGCTCATCTTTTAGGTAAATGTGTATTCTTTAATTTGGTATAAAACACAGCAACCTGAGTGACTCCGTTCAAAAAATATGTAGGCTCAAACCAATGCTACTATGCCGCAGTTGAAAGACGAGTAGCTTTTTAATTGTTCACGATAAAACTACTACTACTACTACTACCTAAAAAACTACCCAAAATAAACACTTATTGTGTATGGAAATATTGTAGGTAATAGTTTGGTGCATCAGAAAAGCAAAAAAAATGTACCGTTAGTAACGAATTTTCTGAGAAAAACGAAGAAATCTGCCAGGTCTAGATGAAAGCATTGGTTTTCATCCATCAACCGGGTCACATAACTCATAGCTGGCTCTTTTTTCCTTTCGTGGGCCGCACAATTTCCCGCGATGCTTTTTGAGCCTCTCAGCTCCTTGTTGTAGACTTTCTTTAACAGATTTGTTGCCCTATTCAGTATTCAACAACAGTATTTCAAAACCGCAGTGATCTTTGGTGCGGCCGCGCCTAGTTCACACACTGACGTTAGTGAGCAGATTTCGAGGCCAGGCGTCCCTGAAACTTACACCTGTTGATTTTCTTAGGAACTAGGATATGTGTAAGACAGACTTAATAAATATACCAGAATAAAAATAATAGAAAAAGTGAATATTTAATTTTTTTTATCATTTCCTTTATCTTTTCGTTTAACCATTTATTTAAATACATCCTTTTTATAATAAGAAATTAATTAATAAATAAGAAATTCAGATAAATTTTTTTCTCTTCTCTTAATTTGTTCAATTTTAAGATATAAACTATTTTCATTTGTTTTTGTTTCTGTGTGTTTTTGTTATTCCTTTTCTCTTTTTATCTTTTTATATATTTGTTATGAGTTTACTTTCACCTTTGAAATTTTCTAGTAAAAATAATGAAGTAGGTTTTTGTGGACTGTGGTAATTAATAAGGTAAATTGTTTTAATTTTTATTATATAGTTTATAATACACAAAATATTATAAATAATTAAATTCATCTCCTGTATTATTTCTCTTTCATTTTTCCTAAAACAAAAATCAAAATAAAAAAATGATTTTCCTTTTTTTTAGTTTTTTTTGGATAGAAGCTACAATTTATATATTTTTTTTCAGTCTTAATAAAAATTTCAGTTTTGCATTTTGATCCTTTAGTTTCTTATTAGGGAAATTATAATTACTATGTATAAAAAAAAGTTGAAATTTTTGGTTTAAAGTAAAGAATATTAATAATAATGTTAATAGTAAAATCAAATAATGATAAACAATTGAATAGGGAATTATAAAGAGAAACTATTAAAAAAATACACACTAAAATAAAATCAGTAATCATTTAAATCGGAACTGAAAACAAAAAACAACCTATTTTGCCATCTTGTCATTAATTCATTTCACATTAAAGCTTTTTCAAAGTTGAAAGTGTAAAAGGACGTGATGTGGACTAGATAGAAATTCGGAGGATTTATGTCGGAACATAAATCCAAATCGAGCTGGAAGACCTAGAACAGCGTGGAGTTAGGCCCGGATTAAGGATCTGGAGGCCCCTAGGCAAAGGACCTGTGGTGCGGGCCCCCCTCCGGCTAACAAATTCAAACTATTAACCTTAGCACTAGAAAGAGAACTATAGTTTAATGGTTTCAAATACAATTTCAATACATTCGATAGGGAGTTGACGGAAATAAATAGCAGAAAATAGAGTTTTGAGCTTACATACATATAATTGGAATTTAAAGAAACAGTTCCACTTAGAGATGTTCTGAGCGCAGGGTTCTTGTGTTACAAGATTCAGATGACGATTGATAAAAAGCGTGCTGCAGATGAACGGTCAGTATGTGACTACCAAATAATTTGCACTCTTTTGCTACATATGTATATCGCCAAGCGACAAATGACGAAAAGCTGCATATGAAGTTTTTGTATACAGTAATATCCGATCCGACATCCGCAACATCAACGTCGGTAGAGGGAAACCATTCTGATGATCAGCCAATTCATTTATAAAGAAGAGGACTGCGGTATAGAAGACATCATCTACAGGAAGTTCGCACACCTGCACCCGGGCATTGACAGGGTCATGCTGACTTGTCAAACTCAAACAACCGATACATTCATCTAGATCATCACACCAGGCGAGACAATAAGAGTTTTAGACTATTGGAACGATCCCTCTTCGCCTGATCAGATTATGTTAGGTTTGGCTGTATTTTTATTAATTGGGGCCAATTTCTCTTCGATCGAAATAATTCTGATTGGATAAACAAGGAGGGATATTTCAAGAGCACGTGCGATGAAAAGGAAGCACCTTGGTTTTCTGGTATAAAAGTAAACCAGGAAAAATGGAACAAAAGGAAAGAAAGAGATGATCTGAAAAGTCTATCAATTTTTGTTGGGCCATTAGTCCAGTTTACGAAGATTGTAACAAATCGCGATTCATTACTAATAAAAACTTTAAAAAAAGAAATGCTCACCCAGCAGACCAAATTATTCTCCCTTTGACAGCTTCACTTCGAATCTTTAAAGCTTCCTACTCCGACGAGCTTTTCAGCTATAAAAGTCCAATTACAATGAACGGATTGGAACGCAACGGACATGGATTGAACTGTCTCAAAGTGGTTTTCTTAACACGCGTTTTCCACCTTAACGATAACAATGAATGGATACAAATGGATTAAACCGCAACAGCACGGATTCGTTTTCGTTAGTTTAGAAATTGTCGGATTGGGCTGTCAAAAATTTTGTAAATCAACCATTTGAAAAAAACAATATTTGCATTCTTCCAACTAAAAATTTTTAATTAATAATTTTTTTTGTAGTTGTAAAATGTTTTAGTTATGTTAGTATTAATAAAGTACTGTATGTTTTACACCACTTCCATGTCCCCCATCCGCAAACATTTTGACGTTTAAACGCGTTCATTGTAATCAATGATGTTTCGTATCTGTTTCGGCGCGTTCTTTTGATATTTCAATCCGCGTAGATCTGTTCATTGTAATTGGGCCTTAAAAGAAGCCGCTTCACCAGGCCAAAATCAGTCTTTCACCAGACTCGTTCCGGAGAGATCATCTTTTCCAGTCTTATACCCTGTTGAGGCGTAGATGAGATGAGGGAGTAAAAGTAATTTTAATTTAAAAATTGTAGACCACCCACACAAAGAAAACGATTGGACAGACTCAAGCGGATAATCTGTGGCACTACTCATGGACACCCACTTCCCGAGTAGTCCTACGACTGAGACAACCACAACTGGTCAAATCCATCATAATCAGATCGATAATTGAATGGGCTGTAAGCACCTTTCGACCCTACAAATCACCAGGCCCTGACGGCATAGTGCCGGCACAACTGCACCGCAACCTTAGTCATATATCATGCGCTGGTTGCAGGCCATGTTTACTGAGCATCTTCAAATTGCCTGTGTTCCCTCTAGTTGAAAAGAGGTAAAAGTGGTATTTATACCCAAGGCAGGAATAGCCTCCCATACAACACCCAAAAATTTCAGGCCAATCAGCCTTTCATCCTTTTTATTGAAGACTCTAGATAGGCTAATTAACTCAGGACTCGCGGACTCAGCGTTAATCCAGAAAAAAAACAGAATTAGTCCTCTTCATGAAAAGGTATAAAACACCAAACCTAACTTCTCCCCGACTTATGCTGTAAACATGCTAAGGGCGACGGCGACGGTGCACACAAATTAAAAAGCACACACAAGAATAATCATCTTCGACATCCGAATGCTACACACGGGCACAGGAACATACGAGAATAGCAACACAATCCCATGTCACACCGCCCAGGCAACTTTGAGGGGCGACGGCTACGAAATAGAACTCGGATTGATTGATTCGCCACTCTCGGCGACCTCGTCGTCGAGTGGTCTGCATATTGTGCTGCACCCTTCATACTCATAGAAAAGCTGTGTGTTCTATTCGTTTTTGCCAGTCGCTGTGGAAACTATTTTCGCCCTTAGCATGTTTACAGCATTAAGAATGTTAGGCTCAAATTTAGCAAAAGTGCCAAATATGTGGGAGTAATCTTGGACAAGAAGCTCCTCTAGAATGAAAACACAGAGAGGGCATTAAGAAAGCGAACATAGCGCTTCTCGCTTGTAAAAAATCAATAGGCAAGAAATAGGGTCTTAGTATGGTGGTCAAGCTTAAGTCAGTCAACCGTGCTAAACAAATTACAGAAAGTACCAGGATGCGCGGGGTTATGCATAACAGAAGCACTCCGCTCCGCACTTACAGATGCCTTAACCACTCTGTTATACCTCGCTTTTTTGAAACTTGTGGCAAGGGAAAACGCGACTATTGCACCCCTTAGAATAAAAGAATCTGGATGTTGGGCGGGAATTAATGGAGGGCACTTTAAGATGCTAGACTTTATCAACATTCCCACAGAAACCGATTTTCGCATATTCGAGGTCACCTTCACGAGGAACTACGAGGTCCACATCCCTCCGATCACTGCAGTGTATAACAATCTGATTTTTTAAAAGCCTTGTTTAGGATTTGAACAAGGAAACTTGTAGACATTTGGAGGCCCCCTTGGAAGAGAGACACGGGGCGCGCGGCCAACAGACAAATTCCAAATATTAGGTAGTATTCTCGTTGACGAGTGACGAGACTACGAGAGATGCGGTGGAATGAAACGGCCGATACCTAAAAACGCATCTTGTCTAAGATTTATTTATTTATTTGTCTAAGATTTATTTATTAATGAAAGAAAAAAGTACACAAGATTTACATCTTATTTAGTACTGTAACACCGGAAAATATTATAAAAATTAATAAAATTAGAATTAATGACAAAATTAAAATTAAACTTAAAATTAAAATTCAAATTAGTTTTCAAATTGAAGAAATAAATAAAAGAAAAAGAAAATGAAAATGAAAATGAAAATAGAATAGAATAGAATACAATAAACTAGAATAGAAATTAATTTAATTCAATTTAGTTATTAACTAATTCTTAGCCGGTATAATGAATCCGAAGCCGAGAAGATGAAAGCTGATGATGAGCAGCAAGCAAGCGATAAATACAATTTTATGCGTTCCGTGTTCCAAGGTATGCGATCACTCTGCTCCTGAAAGCGCCGAGGGAGCTGATACTTTGCAGATGGAATGGGAGGCTATTCCACAGTCTAACAGTATGTACAAAGAAGGAACAACTACCCAACAGGGAACAGTGTCTAGGAATACGAAATTGCATAGAACGACGAGTACGAAGAGGAACAAGACTATCAGTAAGATATAAGGGGGCAGAGGAATTAACGATTTTATGCAATAAGCATAGGCCATGAACGTCACGATATGTAAGGAGGTTACATGGTAGCAAGGATGGACGAAGACCAGAAACATGTGCAAATCGATTAAGGCCAAAAATGAACCTTAAACAATCATTGAAGGCAACATTCAATCTATGTTTACATGTGGAGTCAAGGCATATATAAACAGTGGAACCATATAGAAAATGAGGAAGTATAAGGGATTTTACTAGCGCAAGACGAGTATCACGGGATAATAAGCTACCATAGAGACGTAGGCGACGCAAACAAGCATAGATTTTTTTCAAAGTAAGCGACACATGATCACAACAGGACAAAGTAGAGTTAACCAATACTCCAAGATTCGTTGTTAGATTGACAATGAGAATACTTGTCACGTCACTCGACAACGAGAATAAGCCTGATTGTCAAATTGTTTAAAATAAACAAACTACGACCGTGTCGAACGATGTGCGAAACAGAACCTGGCAAAGATAGTGCTGCGAAAGTACCGTCAGCATAATGGAGACCAGGTCGCCCTACGAAAAGATGTCTAGACTACTTTGAGGAATACTTAAAATAATTGGGAATAAGAAACAGACTAATCAGAGATCGACAATCATGGACAAAACACAAATTCACATTGCACTTAACAACACAAATAAGCATTAAAAACTAAAGGATCAAAAATAAAATTTACTCTAATTTTTACTTGTGTTTTTTTTTTTGTAACGATTTATTTTTTTCGTAAAAATTGTCTTAGAAGAAGGCAGGATCAAACCAAGGTTTTATTTTTGTTTTTCTAAACAGAAAAAAAGGTTCATTTAAAAAACAGAACAGAAATGTTGAAAAGAAAAAAAAAACAAATTAAAAATAAACAAAACAGCAATTGTTAAAATGAATTTAAATTTTTTTTAACGATATAACTAATTTTTTTTGCATTTATATTTTGTTCAGCCTAATAATAACTCTGTTTTTTTGTAGGCAACTTTTTTTGTTTTTGCTAAATCATTATATTCCACGTGTTTGGTTGGATATCTTATCTTATTATATTTTTTTTATGGACTAACTTAACTTTTTACATACACTCATACATTTATATATTAATGTATTATATATATTTATATATATTTACTTGCAAATATTTTTATTTTTTATTTTATATTTTTATATTTAATTTATTTTTTCTGTTTTTTTTTTGTTTTTTGCTTTATTTTTTTGGTTTACAAATAATATATTACAGTTCCTATTTTTTATTCCCTAAGATTAATGGTTTGGTTGATTTTATTTTTATTTATTTAAGCAATTTTATTTTTCCTTCATTTTTTTGTTATTATTTATTTATTAAAATACTAAATTTATACACATTCAAATTTATTAAATTTTGATTTTTTTTTGTTTTTTTTATGTTATTTTATTTATTTATTTTAAATTTTTTTTTTATTAGGTATAAACCAAAAACGCAACAGTCACATCAAGGCATATATTTTCTTGCATTTTTTTTTTATTTTAAACAGGACAAAATTGTTTTTTTGTTTAATTAATATTTTTTTTTCTTTTATTTAATATGTATTAAAAATTGATATTTTATTAACTTATTTTGTTAATATGCTTTTATATATTTTTTGTTTTTTTTTAAAGAAATTTATATATTAAAAAATAAAAATAAATGAATTAGTAAAAGAAATATGCATAGAGTATACGGGGAAATTAGCCAGCTTTATTCTCGTTGTCGTGTGCCGTGACAGATGTCACTTCGACCCATAATTGGTATTCCCATTTACCCCGTTTATGACTAGGTTGGAAATTGAGTCCTGATTAAGTTGAAATTTCGACCACCGTATATGTATGTTGTTGAGCTGAGTTCACTTTGGGTTAAAACAGAGTTGAACTGATATCATAACATAACCTCAAATTTTTGTGTGAAATTCTCATTTATAGATACGAAAAATTTCAGAACGAAATAAATTTTTGTTCCTGTGCCAGAAAAAACACCGTACACAAAACTAACGTCGAAAGCGGACTTCACGGATGGTAAACAAACAAAACAAATGTCACTTCAACGCAATTTTAACTCAACCCCCGTATATGAATCGATATATCAACTCGATCCAGGTAGGAGAGCTGAGTTGAGTTGAGTGGACCCAGTTTCAACTCGATATCCGTTTATGACTGGGTTGAACTTAGGTTGAACCTAGTAATAAATGGGATAATTGTCAATCTAAGTGACATGTGGCGACTAGAGCGACAAACGTCGAATTCTAATTGTCACTAGATGGAAGTGTCAAGTGGCCATTTTGTCGATCTCGTAGGTATCGACAGTTCTATCTTTAGCAAAATGGAAGCAGAAAAAAGGTAAACAAAAATTCTGTTGATTGTTCATTCCTTAGAAAATGAACATCCGAAAACCACAACACAAATAAACTATTTTTATTTATTTCTTTTTACAAATTCTTATGCCGTTATACCCAATAAACTCGCACTGCAAAAAATATGTCAAACTCAATTGCCAAATGAAAATTTGTTTCATTTCACAACGTTCCTCGTAACCCCGTCACTCGCCCAACGAGAATACCACATTCAAAGTGACGTGACACTGCCCAAGACAAATCTCACTTGGGTGATTCGACAACGAGAATAAGGGCCGAAACACATCCAGGCTGGCTTTAAAGCTCATCTCTCGAAGCTTTCCTTGAGGCGAGCTCCAGAGCCGTCCGCGGAATACTCAAAACACAATCAGGCCGGTTCATCACATTTGTCAAATTTGTAAGCGAGCATTGTGGTTCGTAAAAAGTGTAAAATATAAAAATTATTTATAATACAATTATTTGGCCTGTTTACAATTGTTATTTTTTAATTGTTATTATGTAAATGTGGTGAAATTTCAAACATTTTAAATAAAATAAAATTTGTTGACTTTTTTAATTATTATTTATTTGTTTACAGTGAAATTTTCTAACATTTTGTATTTAATTCGTTTAATTATTTTCAATACAAACTCGCATACAAAATATCAACCTCAAAGTTCAACTGTCAAAAGCAAAAACTAGAGCCTCGGCCGAATTCGAATTCCAGCATTGCCGGAATTCCGACAGAGGCGAGCCTTGCGGCCAGCTTTGCCAAGGCCTGAATTTGCGAGACAAATTTTGATGTGTTCAATCCCATTTAAACGCATTGGTTGGATATGCTTGCAGCTGGCTTTGGGCTTGGATGTGTTCAAAGCGGGCTTGGATGTGTTTCGGCCCTAAAGGCTGAGCATTTTAAGGAGACAAAACTCCAAAATGGCTAAAAATTGGTACACAGCTTCCTTGGGATTTTTTAAGAAAACAATCTCGGAATCCAAAAAAAACATGGCCGCCGGAGATATCACGTTAATCCCGAGTTTTCCATGTATCTGGGTTTCTGTAGGTCATACAACGCCATACGAGGGCCCAAAATGTTGACAATGAAATTCTCTACAACTTCAGTTCTTACAAAAAAGTTGGCCCCATTAACCCTTTGAAAGTTATTCAAGGTCGAAAATCACTTTTTGGCCAAAATTTCACTCAAAAACTGATATTGTCGAATTTTTTTTTGATCAGTCAACACGAAACGTTATTGACTACAAAAAGTCCACTTGTCATATTTTCGAAAACTCAGCCCTTTCGAAGTTATTCAAGGTTAAAGTTTTCGAAAGCCACTTTTTGGCCAAAATTTCACTCAAAATTGAATAACTTCGAAAGGGCTTAGTTTTCGAAAAAAAAATGACTAGAGCCCCTCGTACGGGATTGTATGACCTATAGAAACCGAGATACATGGAAAACTCGGAAAAACGCGATGTTTCCGGCGGCCATGTTTTTTTATTCCGAAGTCCCAAGGAAGCAATGTACCAATTTTTTGCCATTTTGGAGTTTTCTCCTTTCGTGCGTTTCTTTTACTAATTTCCCCGGACTAATATTAGTATGAATTAAGTTAAAAAAAGGGGGTTATTGTAAAATTAAAACGAACCAAATGAATAAAGACACTAGCTATATGCTTTTCTATAAAGATTTGTTGCTAAGCGGAAAACAGGCAGATTTGTAAATAAGGCATTTTCCGCAAATAAATTCGTTGTGAATCTACTAAAAATGGCGGACAGATTTTCGTACTTTAATTATGTTTTTATCTTTTTTTTTGTTAAATATTGATATTTACAAAACAACATCTCATTTTCAAATAAGTTATTGCATTATAAAGAAACAGAAAAAAATACATACAAACGTTTCCAGATGAAAAAATGATTCAACAAATGCTATTTATAAAATCGAAATTCAGTTACGTTGGCTTTTCTCCTACTTCTATCCAAAATGCTTGAAAATTCAACTTAAACTATAGAAGTGAAAGTCACCAGTGCCTGGCTTGATAACAATCATAGATGTTTTTTACTTTCTATTCATCGAAACTCGAAACTATGCCTTTAAGTTAAGGTATCAATATTATATTACAATTTTCTTTACCTAAAAATGCTGGGAAAATATAAACAAATCTTTGTCAGAGATACAAGAATATTCGACGTCGAGTCGTGTTTCGTGACAAGCCGAAAGATAGTGACGTTGCAGTCTAATTACGACTTTCAGCACAGGGGCCTAGAAATGCTAAGTTGAGTTTAGGCTCCTTTATGCCCTTATGACACTCGCTTTTTTTTCGGCTGATAAATCTGCTAGAAAAACTAATTTTGCGAAAAAGATAGAAATATTCTGCGAGAAAGAGACGCATTGATTTATTATTTTTTGAAATATGTTTTGACAGTTATATCTCAATTGTTGTCTGTTATAACGTAAGTCATAACGTATTTGATATTAAAAAAAAACGGTTGAAAAATCAAGAAAAGTCAAAAAATATTGAACTTTTTTTCAATATTTTCTAGCTGAACGGCTAGAATGCATATGGCAATTCCTTTTTTCCATTCAAATTTTGTCAAATTTGTTGGTCACTCACTCCATTTTAAATTTCCTATGCTAACATTTCCTCTCTCCTCTAATCAACAGATTTATCAGCCGAAAAAAAGCGAGTGTCATAAGGGCATTACTGAAAGTCATGATTCGACTAAAACGTCACTGTCTTCAACTCAAACGATTTGTCGTGTTGCGACGATTCGACATTTAGAACACGGTCCTAGACCTCCATACCTTGCATGTTAGGGTCAGGAAAGAGACTGCGCACCTCGGCTTTGATTGACCACGGATCAAGGCATTTAAACCTGCTCTTTTGATCTAGTTGGTGAACAGTAGAGCATTCTAAAATGTGTGAACTTTACATCTCTGACATACTAGAGCTAGACTTTTAAGTCGGCTCCACACGATGCGGTGAACTTTTCATTGGAATGATTGAGTCAGCATCGGCAACAACCCGAACGTGTACGAGTACAAATACGAACGTTAGACGCTTAACATTGGAAATTTGTAGTTTTAGCATCGGATATATGATGTGTCCTATCATCAAGCGTCCAACGTTGGACGGTGTTCATAGCATCGTGTAGAGCCGGCTTCACAAACTCACAAGGACGATGATACACGGCTCAATGCAATGACTGAATTCCCCGTAAGCTTCACCCTGATCCCTTCCTTGGCTTGCCAATGAAGAAGGAGCTGAATCAATGGATTGAACCCTGAGGCAGACCTAGTCTAACGGATCTTCACTTCCAGACCACTGGCCTGCAATACAGACAAAATCCAAAAACGAGTTAGGACAAGATCATCTCCAGAGGCCTACATGGCTACTACACTGACAAATTCGGCAAATTTTGTCGTGAGCAAAAAAGCAATGAGAGTCAATTTCCGATTATAATCGACATTTGCAATATCAAACTAAATAGTCGACAGTCGATAATCGATAAATGTCGCTTGTCGATTAGGTATCGACACTCGCAATAGGGGCCTAAATTTCAAGTTATTGTAGTCAATGAGACGTGGCTGAAACCGGGAATCCCTACTTCCTTGCGTGCTTTTTGCGTGCATCGGAATGATCGTGTAGGTTGTACTTAGGGGTGGTGTTGCAATATCTGCCACCCCCTCTTTTTCCTCAAAAATAGTAGGCTAGTCCATTGGCTCACAATTTGAATTTATTTCAATGGAAATAAAATCACCCTATGACGCATGTGTTATTGTCAATGTTTATACCCACCTCATGTGTTGGGCTTCCGGATGCAGCTCTTCACCTACCTACCTACCACCTTAAGATAGAAAAATCCGTCATTATGAAAACGACCTGGTTGTTGGTTTTGGGGCAGGCAGTCTGTAATTGTCAACATTATAGAAAAGATTCCGGAAGCGGAATGCTTGTCCGTTAAGATCGCCACCTTCTAGGCTATACTGGATTCTTCCCAAAGTACCGATGGGTGGATAAGTATGGTGCACGGATGCCTCCAAAATAGAAACAGGTGCAGCCGCCGAAATCTGTAGTGAAAGTCCCAAATTCAATCGAGTGTTAATCTTAGGGACTCTTTAAAGTATGTAGAGGTATATGCCATACTGGCATGCCCTCGTGAAAACTTAAAAAGGGCCTGCAAAAACAAACTGTTGGTCATCTTTACTGATGACCAAGTGGCAATCAGAGCGATATGGTTCCATAAGATCAAGTTTAAATTAGTCTGGGACTGCTAACGTACACTTGATGAGCTGGGCGTTCTCAATCAAGTTTGTCCTTATCTGGGTCTCGGGTCATTATGGCTTCAAAGGCAATAAAAAGGCGACTGCCCTAACTTGACAGAACAAGACCGGACCTGTAGGCTCCCCCTATTTTAAAATTGTGACCAGTCATAAGTCACAAGCTTTGACGATTCACGCTTACTGCTTATGAATGAATTTCTTATTACGTTTACTTCATTTCTACGTCATTTTCATTCAGAATAAGTCTTTAAGTTGAGACTCCCCATACACACTTGTGATTGCGTTGTGACTTGTGACTGATTTTAGAATACGTAGGTAAATCTTGTTGTTGAATGAAACGCAGCTCGAACAGTCAAGTTAAACAACGGAGCCACTAGGCAGACTACTGAACCTTTTCAAGCGATCTGGCATACTAATATGAGGTAAAGGGGTATAGTACAATAGCCCAAGGGTAGTGGCCGCAATACTTCGGCGCCGAATACCTCGCCAAAAGAAGAACAAGCAGAAGAAACATATATGGACATAAAAAATAATCCAAACAGGTATTAATTCTGTGAAACCGATAATGCCCTAACAACATTAAAAATCAACAAAAAAAATATAAATTTTAAATGAACCAAAACAGTATTAGGAATTTATATTTTTTTTTGTTTAAATACATACTTTTTTTTTAATGTTAATTTAATAATAAAAAAAAATAATAATAAATTTTCTATATCATTTTTTATAATCTTATTTTTTTTATACACTGAAATTTTTCCTTTTTTTATTTTTTATATATATTTTCAATAAATATTAATACGCAATATGTAATAAAATTATGGATTATTTTTTTCTTTTTTTAAATTTTTTATTGAAAGATAAATAAAACGCTATTACAGAATGAAAGAAAATAATAAATTCAACAAAAACAATAAAGAGTCCAGTATATTTTATGTTTTTTCTGTTGTTGTTTTTAGGTTTGTTTCTTTTTTTTTGATTATTAATTAAATTAAAATTGTTTATATTTAAAGTTATTTTCTTTTTTTTATTAATTTAATTTAAAAAAATAATAATAAACCCTAAAGCTGAAACAAAAAAAAATAGTAAGAAATCAAATTACAATTTTTTATACGATTATTTTTTTTCTGTTATTTTTCTTGTTTGTTTCCTTAATTAAAAATATGATTTTGGCTTTTTGTGTTTTTTGTTTTTTTACTTTATAAACGCGATTAGGTTATAATATTATTATTCCAGTGTGTTTTTTTTATTTTGTTTGTTTTGTTTTTTTACTTATTTATTTATTAACATTGTTTTTCAAGCTATTTTTAATTTGCTAAAACATTGACTTTTATTTATTTTTTTGTTGCAAATTCTAAATTTCTTTTAATATTAAAGTTTTTATTTTTCTATTTTTTGTTTTTTTTTTAGTTTAGTTTTTTTATTCTTTTAAATTTTGTTAAAAAGCCAAGTCTCTTCTCTCTTGGATGTAAAATTGTTTAATGTACACTCCGTGACAAATGTTTAGCCTCACCCAAATTTTTTTCCAGTTTTTTAAAATTGATTAATTCCAGAAAGTTTATTATATGTGTTGACCTGAACACAATTGGTAAACTTTTATCGAAATAACAAGTAAAGTTAAATAGTACACTGAAAAATTCTTAGTTTTTTTTCCAAAATTTTGCCCATATGCACTGCGATAATTGTTTAACCTAATCTCATTTTTTGTTAACGTATCGGATGGTTAAGACTATCTAAGTGCCAGTGATTTAATTTAAAGTTAGGCCCTTTTCATAATTGCATGGTTGCGCAAATTGATCATTTGCATTGTATTCACAAAAAGGCAAATGTGCAACCATCATTTGTTCAAAACTGCAACCTGCTTGTCAAGTCTGCGCAAACTTGTGAGATGGCTATCAAGAAGGGTTTTTTCCATATGGCCAGCAGTATAGTATCACGGATGAGCTAATAACAGCCATTAAAAATGCCTGGAATGAAGTACCGACATCTTTTACTAAACAATTTATATGATTCTCTCCCAAGAAGAAATGATGGAAATACAGATTGTTGAATAATAAATATTATAACACTTAGAAACCATTCTCATGTTTGTTTTTTAAAATTATACCTGCTTCTTCCATTATTTTACACCTGAATTTGCATGTGAGGTTAAACAATTGTCGCAGTTAGGAGCTGCATTCGAAAATTCAGCTAGCTGCGCAGAATTGGCAGTATCGCAGAACCGGCTGCAGGATATATATGGCTGACTGCAGCAATTTGATTTTTTGAATGATGTGCTGCCAATTCTGCACAGCTGGCATACTATACAAAATCTATAATTTTTTTGCAGTACCGCAAATCCCGCGAATTCGGGGGCTTGCGGGATTGACATTTTGATGCAGGATTCGATTCCCTAGTCGCAGTGCATATGGGCCAAAATTAGCAAAAAAAAAATTCTAGAAATTTCTGAGTGTAATGTAACTTTTTATTTTTATTTCGACAAACAGTTTACCAATTCAATTCAGATCAACCCACATATAATAAACCCAGATTTCTGGAATAAACCAATTTTGAAAAAAAAACTGGAAAAAATTTGGGTGAGGCTAAACAATTGTCTCGGAGTGTATGTGTGTGTGTGTAATTTAAGGTGTGTAATTTATTTTTGTTTTGTAATTTATTTTGGGATTATAATCATAAATATTTTTTTTTGTTTTTTAGTTGTTTCCCAAAAATTCTTCTCTATCAATTTATTCTATTCACTTTTTTTTTATTAAAGGAAAAAAAATTAAAATATACTCTATATTTCATCTGTTACAATTTTTATTATTATTTGTTTTTTTTTATTTAAATAAATCAGTTAACTATTTTTTTTTTGTTATTTTTGTAATTTTTTTTGTTTTTCATTCAATAAATTTAAGATTTGCATTTCTTTTTTTTTTATTAATTATTATTATTATTTTTTTTTATACAATAACTACCTAAAGCGAATATATTTATATAATTTTTTTTTTCAGAATTTTTATTCTACATTTATATATAATATATATAATTTTTTCATTTATAGCTTATGGAGGTTAATATTTGAAGAAGTTTTTCTGTTTTTTGTTTTAATGAATGAAAATAATTTTTTTAATTAGGAAGAAATAATATTTTTTTGCAATTTTTACAATACCCTTTTTTTATTTTTATTTTTATTATTTTAAATGACAGTGTTCTTTTTATATATATTTATTAATTGTTAGTGTTTTTCTCTCTTAGTCCCTTCCTTTCTCAATAATTTTTTCTTTCACTTATAATAACTTTACATATTTTTTTATTTTTTTTTATTTATTTGTTTTATCACTTCGCACTTTCTTATACTATAATTTTTTATTTTTTTTGTTTTTACTGAAATGTTATAAAGCCTTTTTGCTTTATGTGTTTGCAGCAGCAATGCTCTCTCATCATCATCATCATCATCTCATCAAACCTACAAAGTCAAATATAACGTACATCATTCCGCACAATTTTCTTTCTCTCAACTCTTTTATTTTATTTATTTATTTTTATTTTTTTTTATTTATTATAATTAATTAAACAAAAGACATGCATTCGCGTAAAATAGCAGTGACCACACACTTTTAATAATTGTTTTTTTTTTGTTTTTTGTATTAATTTATTTTTATTTTTATGAAATTAAATTAAATTACGATAAAATAACTATTTATATTTGCATTTCATTTATATAATTTTTTTTTTTGTTTTTGTTTTGTTGTTGTATTCCTCCACTGGTTGGGGGTGGAGAATGTGGGATCCTTTTAGGAAATATATTAAATTTTTTGTTTGTTTGTTTTGTTTTTTTTTATAATTTTTATTGTCCGTTATAAAATTTTAATCCATAATTTCCTCCGTGTAGTACTTCTTCCCAAGCTGGAATTATAAAAGGCGTATGTTAAAAAATTGAAATTTTTTGTTTTTTTTTTTGTAAATATCGGAGAATTCTTGATATAAAACGAAAGTATAAATCCACCTAAGTTCTCGTTGCAATATAAAAACTTAACGAATTTTTTGGTAAAGAAGTCCAAAACTGGTGCAAAAAACGGAGCTAGATGATGGTGACTTGAAAGGAAACAAAAACAACCAAAGTTTGCTATAAACATTTCTTACTTCTCATTCAAAGCGATTCCCCGTCGCAGTTGATTCATCTCTCGGCAATTCTGACCACTGCCTGTTCAGCGATAGCTTCCCATACCAATTTCCCAGTCCACCCAAACTAGCTTAGAGAACTGTGTGACATTATGGCAAGGTCAAATGACTGGGGCTTATAAATTGTTTCCACTCCGCTCACTGGGACCGGTGTTTTATAAACAAAAACGTCAACTCTGCCGCTATCTGTATCATTAGGATCATACAGGCAGAAATCCATTTGGTTATTTCCCTTTCTGTGAACTCTAGGCCGAACGCAGAAAGATTTAGCCGGGAATGCACACGAACACAATCAAAATTAAAGAAGTCGCCTTCAGAGTTTTGCAGAGGTCCACGATCGAATCGAGAGCACATAAAACTAAGAAATAACTGCAAACCCTCCATCAGGAAAATCAGGAAAGCTCCTTAATGCAAGCGGTGATAGCAAAAGTTTCTAGTCTTTGGTAAGTTCCCCCAAGAAGAATTTCAGTACAGCCACAACCTATTCCTTTATCCACAAAAACGAGATGTTAACGGACAGCAAACCCAAGGCGGGTTAAATGGTAGTAGCGGCCTCAGGGACCTTTGTTGGTGCCGATACATCAAATAGTACGTATACATGATGAATAGAACTCAAGTTGAACCCAAGTCCAACTATATGCAGACGCGAGTCGAGTTGAATAAGGGTCGAGTAAACTCGACTCAGATCTGCTACCTCGGTTGAGTTGAAATTATGCATGACGTGAATTCAGTAGTTGAGTAGTTGAATTTAGTTGACAGTAGCATCTCTGTGTTTTTTTATTTTCAACTCAACCTCAACTCAACTATTCAACTCTTTCATATATGCGTAATAATACATAATAATAACGAGCCCAACCCCTGACGAGGTTGAAAAAGCCATAACTAAGCTAAAAACAATAAAGCCCCTGGAGGAGACGAGATTTCTGCTGAACTATTTAAGTACTGCGACAAAAAAATCGTAGAATGTCTGCATAGACTAATATGTAGGATGTGGAATGAAGAGTCGTTACCACAAGACTGGAAGAAAGCTATTATATGCCCAGTACACAAGAGCGGCGACCGCCTCTGCTGCAGGAACTACAGGGGTATATCACTACTGAGTTGAGGCTAGAAAGTATTCGCTAATATCCTAAAAGATAGGATAGAACAGTACCACCCAGTATTTTCTCAGACTCTTTACCTATATTCTTATTTTTTAACACCGGAACTTTTCGCTAGCGCCCCACGCTTTTCACATTTCGAAAGGTAGGTTGTTTCCATATAGAGCAATAAAAGCAATAGCAGCAATAAAAACTTTACATTCAAAATTTCAACCCTTATTTTACACACTGGGTCAAATTGACCCCACGGTTTGTTCGAGACGATTTTTCTCGAACAAACCGTTAGAATTAGGGCCTGTAGCGTCACTGGCATTTAGGGGAAAAGATATGAATTTTTGAAAAAAAAAAAAAACACTTTTCTGGTTTTTTTTTTGATAATTTTTTTTGTTAATTAAACAATAACAATTGACGTTAACAACCATGCAGTACTCTTCAGAAAGGTTCAAAATATATGTGTAATTTTTTACAACCCGTTATGTAAACAAATACAAAAGTTACTAACATTTTTCTCGTTGGGGTCAAATTGACCCAGTGTGTAAAGTACGTAATTTTTTGATAGTGTGTAACACAAGGGTTAAAATAAAGGGTAATTTTTAGTTTTTTAAAAATATTTTTTATTTTCGACTTATTAGTCAAATATATGTCTTGCGCCATTTTGTAGTGACCGCCACATTAGATTGAAAATGACTTCACATAGCTTACTGTACTATACTCGTTTTACACTTCCACTTGAGACCCTTACCGAAGGCGTTGTCAAGAAAAATATAGTCCGCTATTTTGTATTGGTCGCCATTTTGAATTTGGAATAACGACACATAGCTAATAATATTCTACTTGTCATAACCTTTCATTTGAAATCCATGTCGAGTGGGTTGTGCAGAAAAAGGTAGTCATCAATTTTGGATTTTGGAAGACACCATATAGCTTATTGTATTCTACTTGTCACACCTTTCATTTGATAACCATGTCGGAGGTCAGGAAGCACAATTGCAAAATTCGGCCGCCATCTTGGAACCGCCACGTTGATCTGAGGCAGTCCATAGGTGGTATTCTTGTTGACGAGTGACGTGACTACGAGGGACGCGCTGGAATGAAACTGTCACGTATCGAGGAAAATGTCACTTCGCACGTCACCTTGCGATAATTAAATAATACGAATTTATTCGATTTGCTTGCCAGAAATTTGTTAGATTGAAGATGAGAATACCTATTTAAGGTGGAAGTGAAACATTTGTTACGTCACTCGACAACGAGAATAAGGCTGCGTATTAACCTCGGAACTCTGTGGCGCACAACACGACTATGCCAAGGGCAAAATATACTGATACTGCTCTTCACTCATTGGTTTCAACTATTGAAAAATCACTCGAGGTCATGAAGTATACATGAGTGGCATTGCTTGACATAAAAGGAGCGTTTAGCAACGTACTCCAGGACGCCATTACCCTGGCCTTGACAGCACAAAGGATCAAAGCCGCGATGGTGTCTCTAATCTTTTTTTTTTTTTTTTGTTTTTTTAAGCATATTTATTTATTCATTATAATAAGACTTATAGGCTATGCTTAAACCTACTTTCTCTATCTAACTTAACTAACTTACTGGTCCACGGACACGGTGTCCCTAATCTAACAAATGCTTACTGGCAGAATGAGCTCGGTCTTAGGCGACAACTCGGTCCGAACGACCATACATAGGGACACTCTGCAAGGAGACGTGCTTTCCCTACTCCTATGGTTCGTAACTATGAACCAGTTTTTGCGACGCATGGAGGCAGAGGGGCATCAAATCCTGCCGTACGCGGATGACGTTGTTATCATCACAAAAGGAAAATTTTCCTGTGTCATGGAGGCGGCGTTACAAATCCTATGCCTTGAGCCACTTTTAAACTTTTTGGGGCCTCGGTAGTCGATTCCCGGCGGGTTCGATTCCCGGCGGTGCCACGGTCCTAGCCTTTCCCAATTTCCCACCTACATAACTTTCCTTCTTTCTTCTGCCCTCTTTGCATGCCTGATTCCTTCTGTCATAGCCTTCACTAGTTCTTCCCCGCTCCACCAAGCGCATGTCATCGGTTGGTTGATGAGATTCAACTCGTTTCAGGAGGCATAACACTCCAGAGAGTTGTTCTCGATGCCCCGATGTCAGAGTCTCAAAATGGTTGGGAGTAAGTGAAATAAAAATACCGCAGCTAGGTTGTGACAGTTCTTTCCTTCACTTCTCTCTCTATCTTCCGACTAGAGCTGCTGTTCGACATTTCAAAAAAAATAAAATAAAAAAAATACATGGTCGACAGTACAAAGGGGCCTTCCCTAAGTCTCTAGTGTGTCACATAAAAAAAAAAAACTCCGATGTAAGCAGCACACAGTGCAACAAGCGAAGAAGCATTGGAGGGATCTTAATAAATGTGCCTTGGCAATTAACGTGGCCCTCTTGTAGTCTCAGGCGGAACACTTAATACTGAGCCTCGAGAGACAAGACTTCTCAGCTATAGTGTAAAATCAGTTTTTGCAGAAACTGTAAAATCCTTTGAGGAAAGCCTACTACATCTCCTCTGTCACTGCCCAGCCCTTAGCAGAAGAAAACTTGGTGAACCCTTTCTAAGCATGCTTGCGGAAATCTCGAAGACTGGGATCCCGCAACTCAGAAGATTCATTAGTTCCTCGAGATGGTTTAACGAAGAAATGACACTTTAACATCAGATTTAAAGTGGGATCAATATGGCATCACAATGGGCTTATCCTTTTAGCCAAGTGAATGAGCTCAAACCAGCAGCTCAGCTATATCTAACCTAACCTCCATTCGTGTTAGTGGATCGTATTAATGGCCGAATTAGACGTGACATTAGTCACCGACTTGCGAAAAAATGACACATATTCCAAATCGCCAAAAAGCATTCCAGTGCAGTTCTTAAGAGGTGCAAGTTCTACCTCCAGCCATAGTTTCGAGCTGTAAGTTACAAATCTTAAATTTGGCCTCTTCTAGAATACAACTCTCTGCGCTTCCAAAAACCACCTTAGATAAAGTGGTTAGATAAAAGTACCAAAAAGGAGAAGCTGATATTTTTAATTCAAACTGAATCATTCTAAAGAAATCTGGTTATTAAAGGGCAGAACTTTCCGATAAACCTAACATTAAACTTATGTCTATTATATTTAAAAAAAATCCACTTACCAGTTCCAACAAAATCAACAATCTTCTCCAAACTAATTGAATTCATTTCAGGAGTGTTTATCGGCGGTATATACCGTATGTTGACTTCCGTAGTGTTGATTTTCTTAATGGCTTCTGTACCAGACGAAGATTCTATTTCAGTACTAAGAGATGCTGTAGTAACAGGAGAAGAGGTAGCAACAGTTTCATTACTTAAAATTTCATTATTTGATAATTGCTTTTTAGCAGAAGATGTCGTAGATGCTGTTGATGATGATACTGAACTATTAACAGGATCAATAGCCGCAACATCATTATTATTGTTAGCATTATCATTGTTGGACGATATCCCTGATTCGGTATTATAAATTTTAGAATTACTACTTAAACTTAAAGCTGATGATGAAGAAGATGTGACTAAAAGTTGATTAACTAGTTGCTGTGTTTGTTGGTGTGTTAATGTTGATCCTTGGCTGATATTACTTGCATTTTTACACGATATTGTATTATTAATTAGATTGTTATTAACACTAGAAACATTACTACTAACGGCTATAATACAAGGATCATTGCATAGATCATTGCTTATATTAATAATATTACTATTGCAACTAGAATGTGTTTTAGTTGAAGATATTAATAATGTATTTGTCCCTAAATTGGTCGTAGTAGTAGAAGAAGAGTTTGACGATATTGTTTCATTTGAGAATAGCTTACCACCAGATGTTTGGCTAAGTGATTTCCTAGTAAAATTTACATCACCAGATGTTGTTGTTGTTTTGCTGCTACAACTACTAATATCATTATTTATATTAATAACAGCTGGTGTTGATGATATCAGCGATGCATTTTCTGGCTCCGCTTTATTATTATTATCTATTATTGATTCAGATAAAATGCTACGACTATTCGATGATGAATAACCGCAATCAGATCGTGGCGATAAATGCAGCAATGTATCATCTGATTGGACAACTGAAGCATCAACTGATGATGTACTCATAACGATCGAGCTATCGGTCATAGTTTGATTAGCATTCCCTGAATCATCTAACGGATGGGAATATGGATCACTGCTATCAAATAAACGTAATTCCTCTTCATTAAAATCACCAAATGTAAAATCATTACGAATTGATAATGAATTTTCATTTGTATCATTTAAGATAATCACAGCTGGACGATTTGATGCTTTGCTACTACTACTGTTTAAATGCGTCATCGATGACGTAGTCTTATGACTATTGCAGCAACTGTTACTGGTGCTAGTTTGATTTGTTTTATCCTTTTTATTTGTTTTACGCCCGCTAGGATTATTACTTGATGCGAGCGCTGGCGGCTGTGGCAACAATTGCGTATCAGACTTTAATTTCTTACTACTTACAGTTATATCATTATTACTGCTGTTGTTAAGTGGTTCGGAAACAGCATTTGTTGATGTTGTTGTCGTTATCAATTGTTTATTTTTGGCGTTATTTGCTTCAACTACAGATGACGAAACTATTTGTGTTGTATCTAAAACAACTTTAGTATTTAGTTGTCCATGATTCTGCTGCTGCTGGGATTGTTTGACTTTCTTGACATTTATATTTATAGGATTAGGATTTAGTGGTGTTGCCGCTACTGGTGTAGTGCTGCTGGTATCAACACTATTAAATCCTATAAGTTTTGACTTTGTATCAATCGCTGGTGATGCGATCGGTGCAGTGCTTGGTGTAGTAGTTATCGTAAACGTATTTCCAATAACCGTTGTTGCTGATGGTGATACTGGTGATCTTTGTTGCTGCTGTTGTTGTTGCTGCTGCTGCTGCTTTGGATTCATTATAGGATTACTCTGTTCATGTAAAAAGCTTTGCGTAGCATGTCTCTTAACAGTTTTCTCTAAAGCCGGATATTGATCCATATTCCCATAATAACTATCATTTTCCATGCTCTTTGATTTCTGTAATGTTTGCTTTGTTAATTCAGTAGCTTTAACAACATCTACCAACTTCGAATTGGATGTCGAAGTCGGTGATTTTGCACCAGCTGAAGGATACATATTCTTTTCATCTAATAAACTTTGTGAATATGAGATTTGTTTCACAATTGTGCTTGTACTACTCGTACTACTACAGCTTGATCCGGCATCATTATTATTATTATTATTAGTTTTATCCGAAACTAAATCTGGAAAATCTCTACTTAATGATTTTCTATTACTCTTAACCACACCAAAATTCGTATGTTCCACAATAGCTGTACCAGTAAATGATGATATATTGGTACTATTACTACACGATATAGAAGACACGGCCGGCCATTTATCTTGCTTATCAGTAGATGGAGATGTTATTGTGTTTGAGTATTTGTTTTGGTTAACAGTCCTAGCAATATCAGCATATGACTGTGGCTGACATAGCGATGACATATTCGATGCGGCGGCAGCTGCTACTATCATTGCAGCTGATGATGGTGATACTACTGAACCAGCTAGCAGATGCGATGTAGAATTATGATGACGATTACTAGTTGATTCAACGGGTAGTGAATGAACTGAATCTAAATCACTGGAATCTGATTTTTCTGATGGAGGAACCGATGAAGTTGACTTTCTTCGAGATTCATTCGCATTCAAAGCATTAAAATACACATCTCGATCATTCGTAAATTGGGAACTAGCTTGATACTTTTTATGTGAAGAATGATTACCAATACCAGAATCTTTCATTGAAACACATTTCCCGCCCACAGGGCGTGAATCTTCAAAATGTTGTCTCTTTTTCGGTTTTTTCTTCTTTGTAACTACATGAAATTCGGCTGATTCACACTGAAAAGCATCAACTAATATTGAAGTGTGCGGAGATGAATCATCTTTCTTTTTCTTTAAATCAGTTTTATCGAATTTTTCATGTTTTTCAATATCTTTTGATTTTTTCGTTTTCTCCTTTTCTTTAACCTTTTCTCGTACTTCTTCTAAAGCATTATTCTCCCCTAAATACGTTAATTCTTCTGTACCCCATGATCGCCGCTCACCACGCTTATGATTCTGCTGCTTTAAATTCTCCTTACCATCGTTCGTGATCATTACATTCGCATTTATTTTCTTTGCTTTACTTCGCATCGTAACAGAAGAATCAACCTTCTCATCCTCATCCAATTTAGTGCAACTTCTTAATTCCTCTAACGAATTACTTTTCTTTACCTTCTTCACCTCCTTCTCCTTTTCCTTCTTTTTCTCTTTCTTTTTACTAACATTTAAATTCTTATCATTTTTCTTATTATTTGTATTTTCAATAAATTTTACTAGTTCTTCAACAGTATCCTCGCCCCTGTATCCCACAACTGCTTTAATATTGACCGTAGTCGTATTTCGTTCCGATTGTGATTTCTTCTTTTTTGTCTTGTTCGGTTGTGTTTGACATGAATTAAATGGGGAATTGAGGGAGTTACCGTTTTCATCGCAACATTTCTGGAAACAACATAAAAACAGAATAAGATTATAATGGTCATACAATATAACAAAATAAAGTCTTACCGTGATTGGTTTTGTTGTTAACATGGCTGTTTGTGGCTTCTGAACATCGACCTTGTCCCCTAATACAGATTTACAAGCTTTATAATTTTCATTTAATGATACACATGTGGATTCAACATTTTTACTACGCTCCAGCGATTGGAATTTAATTATTTCATCGAATTGCTTTGGTTCTGAATTGCATATATCTTGCTTTCCTTGAACAGTATTTGCTACAATTGTTGCTCGAGGAACTTTCTTAACTGTTGAAAGCTCAATTCCTTCATCAAATTCCATTTCTTCTGGATGAATCTGGAAAAAAAAATATTAAATTAATATTAAAGTAAATCAATTTGAAATTATTTTCTTTAAAATAGAAGATAGCATGGATCTGTGGAGGAACCAAAGCACCCACAGTCTAGTTCTGAAAAAGTCGAAGAGGCACGGAACTAAAACGATATCGCAAATAATCGGCGTCCTAGACAAGAACGGGAAAACCCCTAAGCATCAATGGTGATAGAGTCGCCCTCGCTAAAGTTGCCATGGAAGTCTTAAGGGATAACCCAGGTCCTTCCCCTTCATGTCTTGATGCCGGATTGGATCGAGCAGAATTGAGATGACAGACTGCGACAATACTAGATCCGTAGAGCTATACAAGGCTGCTGTAGGGTCGGGAGGCTTACCCCTGGGCAGTTAAAGTATGTGACATTCCGTCGCGTCCCGAGAGGCAGACCATGGTTTCCAGTTGCGACGGAAGAAATCTTCGCAATTCTAAAAAACTTCAACCCCCAGTTTAAAAATGATAACTGGAAAGTTATTAAAACGGAGCAGACAAACAGAGCCACTATGCAGGTTAATCTGCTCCTAAATCAAGTGTGCCTAGAGTAGCTGGCGAAGGAAAAATACGCCGGAAGCAATGACTTCCAGAAGATAGGGCTGAAGGTCTATAAAACAGACACGGAGGCCATAGTTAACCGGACGGCTTGCACCAAGGCCTCAGGCGAGGAGGCGGGAGACATGGTAACCGATGGCGAAGGGTTAACTTCCAAGCGAAGTTGGCGCATCGGCAGACTCCGGGCTAGGCAGAGACAACGGTAAAATGCCCCCTCCCCTTAGCTCGGAAATCTACGAGGACATTTCCAGCCACGAAGAAGCGGAAGTGACCATCGTCGAGGTCAACAATCAACAAAATGATGAAGGAAATACCTGCATCATTATAAAGCGGCGTCTGCTGTTATTTTCCTTCGCCTGGGATCAGACGAAGTCGATGTTACCATAGCCAAAAGCCATGGATCGCTGGTACAGGATCTATGGCTTAAGGAGGACGCCCAAATTTAATCCCTTTTGTAACAAAGGCAAGGAAAACCCCAGAACAGGTATTTTGGTCAAAAACGATATTAACACCTTTCTTCTTCTCCGATTTGGTGACGGAGACCTTACTGTAGTCGACCTGAAGTTAAAACAAAAGTTAAAAATTCACGATGGCCTCTTTTTATCTAGCTCTCGAAGATGAAGGGCGTTTACCTCTGATGACCTTCCAGGACCTGGTGAGGTACACCTATGCTACCACGGTCCTGGTTATGGAAGGCGCCCCATATATACAATGGGGCAGCACGGAGACCAATGACCGTGGTGAAGCTATTTCTAACTACCTATTAAGAGCCAGGCTTGCAATCTGTAATAAGGGAAATGACTCCACCTTTGTTATCAAAAACAGAGAGGAAGTGCTGGGCATCACCCTTATCTGGGACTGTCACTCGGACCAAATACTGGCTTGGAAGGTCTTGAAGGAACACTCTTTCTCAGACATTAGGTTTATCCATCTTCAAAACTCTAACTTAGAAGAAGGGAAGAAGAAGAAGGATAGTTATGTAGGTGGGGAAAGTGAGAAAAGCGAAGGTCCGTGATGATGCCGGGATTCGAACCCGAGATCTCTGGGATGGTAGCCTGGCGCTTTACTCCATAGACTACCGAGGTTACTTTTCATTAAGGGTAAAGAAAGCCTGTATAGCCTTCTACGCCTGTAAAAATACTTTTGGCAAAGGGGTCGTAAGCCAAAGATGATCCTGTGGCCATCGCTGAGCAGGACCTACAACGTCATAAAATTGGGAAGGGTCCAGAGACGACAACAGGGGCCATGAGGACGTGCCGCACGAAACTTCTCGACGTTTTCTTGCACCTGCATTTACATCTAGACTCGTGTAGAGGGAATTCGGGGCCTGGATCCAAACCGTACGAACATAGTAACATTTTGGATTTGCTACCTCAGGGATTGTTCGCTACAACCACAGACTACCTTCTCTTGACCTTTAGGAAGGACTTCTCCGTCGAACTGCCCTTAAGAAGAAAAGAGTGGAGAAACCGAGAAGCCCTGGGAAAGTTCGATGTATAAATATTCACCGACAGCACCAAAACGTAGAAGCAGGGGTTTATCTAGAGATCACTAATAGTTCACTGTCCTGGTACCTACCGATGTATGCTAGTAACTTTCTTCAGCTTGAAAGTTGAAAAATCCTGAAGGCCTGCCAGACAATGAACTGAGAACCTACACAAGGAAG
The DNA here is from genome assembly GCA_949987705.1 of Thereva unica. Classification (NCBI taxonomy): domain Eukaryota; kingdom Metazoa; phylum Arthropoda; class Insecta; order Diptera; family Therevidae; genus Thereva; species Thereva unica. The sequence goes on from OX465284.1 coordinate 13,848,803, forward strand.
TAATATTGTCATTTTCATAAACAAACAAATCTCTTTAAAAGCTCCGGATTCAGTAACGTTGCGCTCAAAGTTAGTGGAGCGATGTAGAGCTGAGCTAGATAGTCTTGGTACAAATGACAATGTGACTCTCGTATGGTTTCCCGGTCATAGGAACATCGAGAGGAACGATGCCGACAAAAAACCAAGTAGGGAATCTCTCTCCGGAGGAGGAGGATTCTAAAACGCTATTTTTAACTACCACCTGCTACTAGCCAGCCAAAAGTGGAGGCACTATGGTACTGCACTATCTCTTAAACAGAACCCGACGAGATATTGCCAGAATCACGGCAATCATCACGGGAGACCATGCTGTAAAAGTTGGGCATTCTGTTCAATGTCTGTTCTCGTAGCTTCGGGGAAAAGAACGAGAGAGAAACACTTGTTCATTTCCTGAGTATATGACCGGCCTTAGCTAAAGCCAAGATACAAATCGATTTGGGCTGTCCGACCATTAATCTTCATAATTTAGCTTCTTCAAATAACAATTTTAAAAAATTTTCGTGGCAAAATTAGAAAAGCGAATTTAGTTGGGCGTGCTGCAGTTGCTTCGAGTTTTGGAAACAGGAAAGGAATTTTACAAATTTTATTCGACATCTACTCATCGCTGGGCACTTTTAGAGAAACCCACAGGTGCAAAGTGGTTAAAACTGAAAAGACTTTCCGTCACTAAATGGAATTGTCATTCTGAAGCTGTTTCAGCTATTGATCAAAGCTTTGATGGCATTGTTGATGAGCTACGTTCTGAAAACAAAGAGAAGAAAGGAGACACCCGAGAGGAAGCTTCTTCCAAGACTATAAAGCCAGAACGCCTAGAAATCAGAGGAGGGAGACGAATTAATGACGGTAATTCGGGTAGTAATTTTAGGGGCCCCATCAAAATGTTGTGCTTGGGAGCCCCGCAATATATAAATCAGGCACTGAATCAGGGGCACATATTACTTAATATTATACGAAATATCTATAATAAATACTATGCGTGCAACGTAATATCCTAAAAATAAATTTAAAAAAACACCCACCCACACACATAATCATTAATTACCTGGGATAGAGTATCATGTGCAATTAAATGCTGAGTTTCATCCAAAAATGAATCATTAATATCTATTATTGTATCACCCGAAGAATTCGTATGACTATCATCCTTATTCTGACAGGAGCTCAACGAATCATGCCCGCATGCAGAAACTGTTGATGATGTTCCCGATGTACCGCTAGCACAGCTAGTACCAGAGCAAGTTCGTTCATTCTTGCCACGTCGCTTACTAACTTCATTAAGAAATGGTTGCTCAAAGCTGCTTAAGTTACAATTTGGTGCATTTACATTGCTTGGTAAACTACCACCCTCCCGCTGTCGGGATGATACTAAAGAATATTTTTTAGGTCGCGAATTATGATGATGACGGCGATTACGATTATCATATGTATAATCACTGTCTAAAATCGAATCGTTAAGGGCTGCCTCATCTAAATCCTGCAGTGATCCGCCGTGCTTGTGACTATTCGAGCCACGGGGATATCGGGATGTTATTGAACGAAATGAATATGCGCTTTCTTCTTCCTTACGTTCAGCCGTTTGTAGAAGTTGCTAAAAAGAGAAATATTGTTAAATAAATATTTTACATTGTTATTTATATATTACCAAAAATATTTCGCTCTTATTTTCTCGATCCTTTGGATTTTTATAAGAGAAGGCTTCGTCTAACAATTTCTTGATTTGATCCTCATCCCAATGCCACAAATTCTAGAACCAAAAGACAATTAAGGTGATTAAATATATAAAAGGATGTTTATAATTTCATAAAGCTGTTTAAAAAATTTTAATAATGACTTTATGTAAGAAGAAAATTATAATGTAAACAACAGCACCAAAAAAGGGTTTTTTGTATGAAATGCAAATTCTGTTCCAGCCAGCCGGAACCTTAAAACCATGTGCTCATGTGCAAGAGCCTCACTACATAAAACTTAATTCCGTAAGTAAATCTTAAACAAAATTTAAACAAAAAAAGTGAAATAAAATTTTGTTAACAATTTCGGCGGCAAATTAAAACATTTTTATCAACTTTTAAACTCTTTATAATTTGATAAGAGAAAAATTCCGCTGCTTTGCCAAACGGTATCTCGGAACCGCCGCAGGCAAAATAGACTAGCGGTAGTAAATTGTGGTTGGATAGAGAGAAACCAAGTGCTCGTAGGGAGCTAGCATTATGAATCATCTGAGTCCCCAATTATAGGTTTCATCGACTAAGTGACAAATATGTGTACACATTCACAAAATATAAGTTTGCGTTGTTTTCTTTAAAAAAATTTTTAAATATTAGCCGTGATTGTGAAATATATACAAAGTTGTTTTAATAGCAGCAATATAAAAATCAATTACTTTTATAGTAGAAGGAGATTCGGCTTTCTACTATAAAAATGAAAATAAGTTTTTATCAGTTTTTTACATAATAAGGTGAAGTCTAAAATGCTTAGACTCAAAATTGGAGCACAGAAGCTTGTGGGGAAGAAATATTTTTCGTGTCTTAATATCTTCACTACTTCTATTCTCATGAAACTTTTTATGTCTTTTGAAAAAAATTTTAGATCCTCTTCAAGGGGTATCTTCCCCCTTCGGATTATGTCATTCGACAACTTCATACTACCTTTTGGAATGTTGATTTTAGTTTTACTTGTTTTATGTCTTCGAGTGTTAAGTCAAAACAAAAAGATAATTACTGATACTTTCGTTGCTTGGGATTAAGGGGTCAAACATTAATTACGTGAGGCCTTTAAGGGGGAGGGTTTGAGCCGAATCTCACCCAACCTCAGTGGGGAACCTTTGCAAATATCACGTAATTTTGGCTGTCAGCAAAAATGTTTATGTTAGCGCTTTTTGAACGTTTCTCAAGGTTGAAACTAGCGCAGGTTTCAATGGAATGTATTTCAGGCTGAAAAACAGAGACCTTGGAGTTGAATCCTGGGACAACCACCAGATCTGCATGGATCTGGTGAGTCTGGTTGCTCTGGATATCTCCAAGGCTTTTGATAGAGTTTGGCACTCAGCCCTGTTAGCTAAACTCAAAGTTATTGGAGTCGACTCACTTCTATAGAAGTGGATCGAGAGTTTCCTTTTCGGCCGTTCAATCAAGGTAGTATATTGGATGGTATCAAATCCGCATCCCACCCGATCTCTACGGGGTCCCCCAGGGGTCAATTCTATCACCTGCCCTATTTCTTATTTTTATAAATGACCTACTTTCAGGCACGTCAAGCTCAGGTTTCACCCTTTGTACCACTAGGCCGTCATGTCGTTCAACCTATGGTGCAATACCTCGCGTTTGCGCTTCCATTTTTTAGCAGCCGGGTGAGTCATAACCATCAGGGCCAGCGAGAGGCAGTCTTGTTGGAGTGTTATGCCTCCTGAAACAAGTAAATCTCACTAACCAGCCGACAAAGGCTGTGACGCCAACAGTACCAGACTACCAAGTGAACAAGGAGATGCACCGACTGCTAGATGAAGACCCGACCTAAGCGGAAATTATTAACCGGTTAAGCCGGCAGGATGCCTTATTAAGGCTACCATTTTTATTAGGGTCATCATTGTGGTATCGAATCCTACCTCAACCTCCACGAAGATGGAGATGGTGACCCCTGGATACCCTTGTCTATACAGGAGGCCTCGGTAGACTAGGGAGTAAGGCATCTGGTTACCGTCCCAGAGGCCTCGGTTTCGAATCCCGGCAGGCGCACGGTCCTTCGCCTTTTCCACTTTCCCACCTACATAACTTCCCTTCCTTCTACCTTCTTCAAATTCCTGATTCCTCCTGTCATAGCCTTCTTTACCCTTCCCCGCTACATCAAGCCCATATCATGGGTTAGTTAGTTGATGAGACTCAATTCCTTTCAGGAGGCATAACACTCCAGCGAGTTGTTTCTCGATGCCCCGATGTCAGAGTCGCGATAGTAATGATTGGGAGTAGGTGGAATAAAAATATCGCGGCTAAGTTATAGCAGTTCCTTCCTTCGTGATTAGAGCTGCTGTTCGATATTTCACGTATAACAGATTGTCGACAGTATCAAGAGTCTTTCCTGAGCATCTAGCCTTTCATATAAAAAAAAGAAAAGAAAAAAGTAACAGACTGAGGAGGGTGAAAGGCGAGTGTTTCGCGCCTCAATACAAAGCAAATACCGCACTGGATCTCCAGATTGGGGGTTGGGCGGCACAACCATGCATCGTAAAAACACATCCGTCACGAATCCGCAAGGCAGGTCTCGTACAGGACGGAATCAACGACAACGACTCAGGCAACGGAATATGGAATTCGATCTTGGAACATGTAACGTCAAGACGGAAGACAGAACAGGCGCTCTGCGTTCGTTTTTGTTAGTACTACAAAAATATAATATAAAGATCACAGCCCTACAAGAAACCAAATGGATCCATAGATGTATAATGGATCTAAAAACCCACACGGTACTCTCCAGTCATCGGCGATCATCGAGTGAAGAAGAGAGTTCGACAGACATTAGTCTTATAAAAGTCCACGCGCCCATAGAAGAGAAGACGGACGAGGAAAAAGAGGAATTCTACCAAAATAACAACCGCTATCAGGTTAATACCGTCAAATGACATTAAAATGTTGCTTGGAGATATGAATGCCAAAGTAGGCAAATAAGAAGAGTTCCTAGGAGTCTAGGAAAGCATATCCTACGCAACGTTACCCATGACAACAGTAGTAATTGATCGATCTCGATAGCTCGAATTCAATGGTAGTAAGTTTAACAATATTCCCGCACAAAAATATCTATAAGATGACTAGGCAGTCACCAGACGGGATAACTAAAGATCAAATTGACCACGTCCTTATCGAGAGAAGAGGACCCACGAGCATAATGGATGCAAGAACAATGAGAGGAGCGTGCTGTGGCTCGACCAATATCTAGTCAAAGTGACATTTACAACTCGGAAAACGACCAAAATACACCGAGGGCAAACACAACCAAAATACGAAATAGAAAAACTAAAACTTGAAGAAAGAAGAGATGCCTACCACAATGCTGTCGTACAAAATTTGAGAGAAAAAGAAAAACAGCCCAACATTAACGGAAAATGAGAGCAAATTAAAAGTAGCATAAAAAAATGCAGTAGAATAGGCACTAGGCTAGGCCCCCAGACAGACTACAATTGACTGGTTTGGTCAGGACTGTAGGGCCGCAATTGAAAAAAGAAACTAGAGCCACGGGGAGTACATCGCAAGGCCAACAAGAGCAAGCCAAAAAGAAAAATCGCAAAGCCAAAAAGAAAAAACAAAGGTGATGCAACAATCCAGAGCAGGAAGATTTAGAATGCGAAGAAATATATCCATCTACAAACATAAAAAGAAACGAAGAAAAAGAAGAAATACCAAGGCGAATACCTCTGGCTAATAGAGCCTTTTATGACTAAAAACATAGTGTATTCAAGATTTGTGCACAGGAAAACGAAACTCTCACTTTATAAAACCCAGTACATAGAGGAGCGAGTCAACAGGTTTGAGAGAAAAATTCTCAGATGCATAATAGGCCCGACCAGAGAGGATGGAATATGGCGAAGGAGATACAACAACGAGTTGAATGAAATTTTTGACGACGCACAATTTTCAACTTTAATAAAAATTAATAGACTAAGACTAGCCGGCCACATAATCAGGATAGAGGACAATCGTATCCCAAAACGGCCTGTGGCATCAGAAATTTCAGGAAATAGACCAGTAGGTAGACCCACGAGGAAATAGATAGACTCTGTGACGGCTGACTCAGAGGCAATGCTCAACATCCGGAACTGGAGACATGCTGCAAGAGACCATCAAAGTTGGAGAAATGCCCTAGAGGAAGCCAAGGCTCGATTTAAATTGCAGACAATAGCAGACAAACCCAAGGCAGAATCAGGCATCGCCAATAAGTAAGCCGATTATTAAGTTGACCATGACCAATGTGACAAGCCGAATAAAGATATCCGGAGCACCGTTCAAACTAATCAACATCTATGTATAATAGACTCCGACAAGAGGACGGACTGGCGTACCTCTTCTTCAACCTGGCGTTAGGAAGTGATACAAGTTTCGGACGTGTCAGTACGAGACAGGTGACATTGACGAGATCAAGGCTCTTTAAATCCAAGCATCTAACTGTAACATTCAAAATGCTGTTGTACAAGACAATGGACGTACCGGTTCCCAAATATGCATCCGAGACTTGAGTACTTAGCAAAATCCTTAGGTCGGAGAGGATTTTTTATGTGTAAGTCTAAACTCAGGTGTCTTCCTTTGTACTGCCAGTCCATCATGTCGTGCAGGTCACGGTCAGATGTCTGGTAGCAAGTTTAGCTCGAAGGATAGCAAAAGGATAAGACAGATTAAGGGGAGTCTGGGGGTACATGAGGAGATGGAGATGAACCTTGCGTTTGAACTCTTGGATGTTGTATGAGTTCGGACCTGCAGAGATGATGTGTGGACTATATTCGACTTCGTCCAATACTACCTTCAGTTCAATCAGAAAGGAAACTCTGAACCCAATTCTTTAGAAGCAAGTCAATAACTATAGCTTGGAGTTTAGCCAATAGAGCAGGGTGCCATAATCTATCAAAGGCCTTAGAGATATCGAGAGCAACCAGGCCGGATTCACCAAAACGATGAAAATTTGGGTAGAGGTGCTCAGTTAGATTCCGAAGACTCTACCAGCGAGCACTAATAACAAGAGTGATGAGCTAGAACAAATTTTTAAAAATGTTTCATTGCCCTTGAAATCAGCTGATAAAAATTTCAATAGGAGTGAAAAAGTCAAAATGAACAAAGAAGTAATATCTATGATAAAAGAAGGCAGAATTACTTAGCCACTAAACGCAGCGTATGTGAAAGAAAGATAAAAAATGAAGGGGAAGTGGCTGGAATGTGCATTGGAAAAATTTTGACAGTTCTCAATTTAATGGTATCAAAGTCGGACTTTGAAAGCCATTGCGGTTTTTATTTAAAAAATAAACGCGTTCAAAATCCAATCTTAGCCGCAACCGGCAATATAAACTCATAATTATTTTAATTTTTACAATTATTTTAATTTTAATATGGAAATTCATTTTTAAATGCTTTATAAAACACTCACAATTATAATAATCACAATTGCTTTCTTTTATTTTAATGTTCAAAAATCACTGCTATAAATCGTCTTAATAAAGACGTTTTTAAATATGATTTAATCGAACTTCCAACACCGATCAATTACGTAAACTTTCTTAGGTTAGGACAAAATTAACCCGAAATGGGAAATATTATAAGTTTCCCGCCTTTTTTAATGGACAATACAAGTGCATTTGTACGCCCAAAACAACAATACAAGTGCATTCGTAAGCCAAAATCGCTATACCAACACGAAATGTTTACCCATCAAATTACTGCTCTGTTCCAGTTTTGCTTCCATTTGAATGTAAACATTCCAGTAGGGGAATCAAGGAACATCTTCTGTTTCTTTCGTAATAATGTATTTTTTGCATAAGGTGTATTTCCATCGCGCGTTTGTTATTATTTTTTTGACATTTTTGCTTAATGTTATTTCTAATCTCTTCTTTCATATGTTTAACTCTTTTACTTGTCCTTGAGCTCTACCTAATCACTCTTGTTATTAGTGCTCGCTGACTCTACGATGATGAGATCTACGAGCGCTATAGCAAAATGAAGAAAATAAGCTTCTTAGACTCCAGTTGACAGGGAATCTAGCCCAAGAGAAACCAGATCAGAAAATCGGCTGCAACAAGATTTAATAAATGCGACAGCGAAGGAGACCCAGTTCCCGCTGGAAGGATGGCGTAGACGATGGTATCAGTTCAGAAACCGAACCAGTGGAGAAAGCAGATCTACAGTACATAGCCAGGAAAGTTGTTTCAATCGATCTCTTCATAAAAAAATTCTGAAGAGATTGATTGAAACAACTTATGTGCTACCACCCCCGAGTTATCTCTGAATGCCGCAGATCTTTTAACGAGATAGCTCAACAGTTCAGAAACCTCCTCGTATGGGTGCCGCCCGGTCACCGAAATATAGAGGAAACCACAATCGCCACTCTCCTTCCTGGAGAGAGTTGCTATGCCTTGGGCTACCTTCAAACTCCGATGCAAACAGCACAAAATAAAACTAGCAGAGAATCATTGAAGAGATGATACAAATGCACCTTGGCTAAAATAACTTGGCCCTCCTATGGTCTCAGGCGAACCACTTCACTTCTGAGCCGCGGTAGACGAGACCTCTCAGTTACAGTGGAGTACTCCGCTCCCACCGTCTCATAGGGGCGCATGGGGCCCGCTTGGTCTCGACTAGACGCAGAGGAAAGTGTAAAACACCGTCTCTGTCACTGCCCAGCCCTATGCAGGAGACTTACCATCTTTGGTGGACCCTTCCTAAGCACGCTTGCGGAAATCTCGTAGTTTGGAATCCGGCAACTAAGAAGATTCATTATATCCTCCAGATGGTTTAGCAAAGAAACGTATTTGTGTATTTGAGCTGTGCACCAGCAGCTCAGCCATATCTAACCTAACCTAAGGGACACTAGAACAAAATTAAACTGGAAATAAAGAGCATGAATTGCATGAAAACTTAAGATCTGAGACTTCTTTGTATGGCAAGGAATTAATAGATCTGTTGGGAGACTATGGCAGGTCTGAAGCACAATGGCAATGATATATGAAACACGGACTCAATTCTACAAAAACTTCACTCTGATCCTTCTCTTGACTTATCATTGACGTAGGAAACAAGACAATAGCTCCTGTGGTAAAATTCGAGAAGTCACGACATAAACAACCCGTTTACGATGAAGAAAGTGATGTTTCAGTTGAATTACGACTTTCATCACGGGGGCCCCAGACTGGAAATGTGAAATTGAGTTTAGCCCTTATACTGAAAGTCTTACGTTTGTTTCTTCAACTCAAATGACGTCACGAATTACGACCCGACTTGCAGTACAGGGGTCAATGAATTGAGCCATGTATCATCACCCCTGTGCTTCAGGTTGATATGAAACAGGTCGCCTTAGAAGACCTAATATAATTAAGGTGAACAATATTTTCTTTCAAATGCTGTCATCTTTATAATTTCTAAAATAGAAAATTTCTTGGATAATCAATTAATATAAGTCACCTTTGTTAGGTGTTTTTAATTGTTTTGTAATATGTATGTAGATAATTTAAACCTGTTTAAACTGCTTTACTATGAACTAAATCAATTTATATTGAAAAGAAATCTGTGACTTAAAAAAGAATTACTCACAAACCAATAAAGTAAAGTAAAAAAACACGTGCTCACCTTGCTAGTCCTTTCCACATTGCTCGCATTAGCCGTGCCTGCCGCATTAGAGCTGCCAGAAGACGAATTATTCCCTAAATTTTGTGATGATGAATTATTAGCATTGATTTGTGTACCACCAGATGATGATGCAGATATTGAACTTGTAGCATTCTCAAGTGAATTATTTGTAGACATAGACGTAGTTGATTGACTTGAATTTGTTATATTATTATCGTTCGATGATTTCATCTTACAAATCGTAGTAGCAGCATTAGCAGTAGTACTATTAGCACATGTAACTACATTATTGTTGATCAAATTTTCATTTTGATGATGATGACCACTACTACCTCCTGGCTGTTGTATTGATGATAAAGAAGAAGTCGTCGATGATGGTCTTTTGTCAGGAGCTTTCGGCTGGCCTAATTCCGGGGAAGGGGCCATACTTTCTTGCCAGCAGAAAGCTTAGATAATATAATAAAAAATTTATCCGCGCCTACCGCTTCCCCGAATTTTATATATTTATATTAAGTAATTGTTTTTTTTTTCTTTTTAAGTACCGTTAAAAGAACACACTAATTGTATATAAGAAAGATTAGAATTTTTTTTGGTTAATAAATAGTTCGTGGGGGAAATTTTTTGGTTTTTTTTTCTTTTTTTGATTATTAATAATTCCGTTAAAACATTGAATCCTTGTCGTGAAGAAACTGTTTTTTAAATTATTTAATATAGAACAGAGGATTGATGATTACATCAAAAAAAAACCTAACTGTCAAAAATGTCTTCTACATTTTGCAGGCAGCATTTGACGACGTTTCAACAAGCTCGAATCTCGAGTCTTATAATTCACTCGTAAACTAGCCTCGCTCTAGCTGCACTAGACTCTGTTATATGTTCTAATTTTCATTTTGATGATGAAAAAATTATATAGAATGGAAAAATAAAAAAAATAATATATTCGCTTAACTAAAAAAAAAAGTGAATATACCGTGCTGCACACACAAGGCCTTCTTCCAATTACTTTTTACTCCGCCGGGGGATCGAGAGTTTTATAAAGAAATATCTTATTAAATATTTATATTATCAAGCCGCTACCGCCGACCGGTTTGTAGTGCAAAAATCAAATTACTGGATTATTGTTTTTCCAATTTCGGTTTCGGCTAAAAAATTGTTCTCTTCCCTTCAAGGACAATCGCACAACATAGATTCAATAAAAAAAAATTCAATTTTTTGTCTTCCCTTTTCATTGCCTTCTCGCTCGGTTTTTGCTAAAAAAAAAATTTGGGATATCACACAAATTAAGGAAACTTTGTTAAGTTTGAGAAATATCGAACAATTATATATATTTATATTAATTTTCAATATTATTTATTTTCCCCCAAAACATCAATTGTTGATTTCCTTCGACTCGAGTCTCTTTTTCTCTTTTTTCCACGTAACTTCTACCGAGAACATCCCCGCCATCTTAATCACACCGATCGTTCGACGACAACCACACCACCATTAAATCCTCGCACACACACACATCAAACTTTTCTTTTATAAAAGGCATATACATATATGAGGGAAAAAACAAAAAAAAAATAATAAAAAAAAAACTTTCTTGCTGTTTTCCTTTTCCTTTCTATGCTGCACACACTTTTTTCCCAATCAATTCATATCGCATACGTCATTAATGATTTTCCACACAGCATGTCCTTTCAAAAATTTTTAATACGATTTTACATTTCTTGATTCAAGTTAAAAAAAAATTAAAAGCAAATAAATTCGTCGCGAAAAAAGAAATTACAATTCCACAGCCCAAAAAACACTTTTCCACTTTTCCAACAATTTTTCACAATATGTCAGTCACTTGCCCGAACACACAAAAAAAATATCACCACCACCAAATGTCGTAAATTTTTTTAATGGGGGAGTAGGCCTGCTTTAATGGATATATTTTCAGTGGCTTCGTACAAATTGATTGAAAATCCTTTTAGAAATTTTGGGGAGACAATTATAAATTGTGTGATGGTAGTGCTGCTAGTGCAAATGCTACGGAAGAATCCTACTTGTCCTTTTTTTTTTGCTCGGCTAGTCAAAAATCGCACGAAAGAACGAAAACGGCCATGGCTAAAACCGAAATCTTGCCTGTGGTCTAACGAAAATGACACTGAACTATAATCTGCCGAAATGGAAATTGTAAAAAAAAAAATAAAATTCACGTACACAAATTCAGTTGGAATGATGATTTTACGAAAAATTTTCTTCATGTATATACAGATTATTTAGACCATAGTAGTGGTGTTTGTGCAGCAAATGCTTTTACCATCTTGTGGAGGATAGGTATATTACTTAAAAAATTTGAAATTTATTTAATTTAGCAATAGATTTCAATAAATTCCAATCAATTTTTTCGTAATTTTTAATAAAAATTTATCGTAGTTATTATTTCAGTATAAAATTATTTAATTTATGAACTGTAATTATTTAATTTCGACTCGGTGTTCAAAAATGCATAACATTGGGCAATAGATGGCATTACTTTATTTTTAATTAAAATTCGTTTGTAATTTCTAAAATCTAGTAAAAATTTAGCGTGTAGAGTGATAAAGAATAGTGGAAAGTTTTTTTTTCGGTCATTTAATAGTCTTTTTACTATAAAAGGAATTTGTTTGGGGAGCTTCCTTTTTCTAAATGGTTGGGGGGGGGCTTCTTTCTTCTAATTGGGGAATGTATGGGGAGCTTCTTCTTCTGAGGAAATTGGGGAATGTATGGGGAGCTTCTTTTTCTGAGGATTCGGGAACTGGGAGCCTTTGCTTCTTTTTCCTTCTTGCAGGAACACAAATTGTAAAAATAGTACACTGATTCTATTTAATTATTTATTTAAATGACTATAGGACATTGCCTTTTAATTATAATAATTATGAGGAGCAACAAACACAAAATTGGATGTGAGACAATTTTCGTCTTATCGATTCGACTCTGATCTGAACTCTCAAATTTATTTTATTTTATCTTTTTGTTTTTTATTTTTAGGCCTACTGGATTTCTAAATGTTTCCATTATAACAAAGAAAACTAAGTTTATACATTACAGTGGTTTCAAACTTGAACATTACTGGCTCGCCTTGAAATCTCCTGATTTCAACATCATAGCAAGTAATACGGGTGGATCCAAGTGTACATTTGCTTCCTTCAACTGCTATCTGTACTTTGGGCTGCGGTGTAGAGGGATTCGATATACATAGATCATCTGCTTGTTAAAGATGTATGTTGTCTTGCTTTTGTTGATCCACTATTGAACTATTAGCCGGAAGGGCGGAAGAAGGTTAAGAAATTGCATAAATTTGCACCCAATAACTCAACATAATTCCTGGAACTCAACTTAAATAAATTAAATGTAAATTACTGTGATAATGAAGGTATTGTCGCCTCATTTGGTACAGGGTATGGTAAAATACATATTTTGGTAATGGGACGCTGCAGTTCTCCTCCATGCGTTTGCAAGGTAACGACGCGTACCAGCCCGTCTTTACCGGGATGGGTTTTTATGACCCGTCCTAATTTCCATTTGAGAGGGGGTAATCGTTCATCTTTAATAAGTACCACGTCACCGATTTTTGCGTTTCTGGAACGTGAATTCCACTTTGGTCTCTGTTGAAGCCGCGCGAGGTATTCTGAGCTCCATTTGTGCAAAAAATCTTGTCTGAGCTTTTGCAATAATTTCCACCTTTGCAATGCGTTTGTCGGAGTTTCCAATAAATTTTCCTCAGGTGGAGAAAGTAATGGCTTGCCAATTAGAAAGTGGCTGGGGGTCAGAACAGAGAGATCATGCGGAGAATCTAATAGTGGACAGATGGGCCTTGAATTAAGACACGCTTCTATTTGGGCGGCCAAGGTAGAAAGCTCTTCATAGGTTAATACAGCATTACCGATGACTCTCTTCAAGTGGTACTTGAGGGACTTCACTCCCGCTTCCCAAAGGCCTCCGAAGTGGGGTGAAGCGGGTGGTATGAACTTCCATTCAACACCATCATTACTATAAAGGTCGGCAGTGCTTTGAAATGCTATTTTTATCGCTCGTTTTTGGTTCGCGTCTAGTTCTCTTTTAGCCCCTAAGAAATTTGTCCCGCAATCGGAGAAAATCCGACGACATAACCCTCTACGGGCGATAAAACGGCGAAAAGCTGCTAAAAAGGCTGCTGTTGTATATTCGCTTACCACCTCCAAGTGAATAGCTTTAGTGCAAAAGCATACAAAAACACATATATAGCCCTTATAATTTCGAGCGTTTCTTCCCTTCCAGCTACGGATATTTAAATAACCGGTATAATCCACACCAACATAAGTAAAGGGATGACTGATAGTGATTCGCTCCGTAGGAAGATCAGCCATAAGTTGGTGTTGTGGTTGGGCCGACTGACGAAAACATTTAACACATTGGTGGACACAACGTTTAAGCAATGGTCGAGGTTTTATTATCCAATATTGTTGTCTAAGTAGGCTCAACATGAGCGATGGGCCACCATGGAGCGTATTAAGATGAGTATGCATAATGATAAGCTCTACCAAATGATTTGAATGAGGGAGGATGATGGGGTGCCGTTGATTGTAGGATAAAGAGGATTCATTAAGTCTTCCTCCGACTCTGATGAGTCCGTTGGGGTCTAGGAATGGCTGTAGTGATAGAATCTTGCTCTTCGGATTTACTGGTTTATTCCGAGTCAGAGAATCGATCTCGTCTGGGAAGTGTGTGCGTTGCACAAATGTTATCCAGAATCTCTTACTATACAACAATTCGGCCGTGGTGAGCGAGTTAGGAATATTTGGAATGCGTTTGCACTTTGAGATCCATCGACAGCAGTATGCCGTTACTCGTATCAACCGGGTTAATGATGAGAATCGCATCAACATGGTCATTAGGTCAGAATTGGCTATTTCAGCGTGGAATATTCTCGCTTTATGTACCTCTGGATCGTTGCGTGAGGACTCATTAGTCTTGGGTTGCGGCCATGCCGATTCATCTCGTTGTAACCATGACGGGCCGTAAAGCCAAAGCGTGTCCGACACAAAATTCCGGACTTGCGTTCCTCGACTTGCTTGATCTGCTGGGTTATCGTTTGATGGAATATATCGCCAAGTGATGGCTTCAACATTGTGTAGTATCTCCGCAACTCGATTGCGTACAAAGGTTTTAAAAGTCATAGGGGTTTTTTTTATCCATGACAACACAATAGTAGAGTCCGACCAAGCTACAACTTTATCAATTTTCGAGGGAAAACTTTTCTGTATGACCTGAAGCAGCTTCGACAACAGTACTGCTCCACACAACTCTAACCGTGGTAGGGTGAGAGGTTTCAGAGGAGCCACCTTGGTTTTTGCACATAGAAGAGAAATACGGGTACCTTCGATGGTCACAGCTCGAGCATACACCACTGCAGCATAGGCTCGTTCGGACGCGTCGCAAAATCCGTGCAACTGCACCGAAGAGGTCGACGACATGTGTATCCACCGAGGTATTGTCATCGTCTCGATAAGGGGGAAAGATGTTGAATACTCGGTCCAAATGGAGGATAATTCTTCAGATAAGGGCTCATCCCACAACACGCCGGACTGCCACAACCTTTGCATAAAAATCTTTGCGATTATAACTAGAGGGGCTAGCCAACCTAAGGGATCATAAAGTTTTGCTATGGCTGAAAGGATTTTTCTTTTGGTGTAGGGTGGTGCGGAATTCTCCCAGCGAAGTCGGAATTGAAAACAATCGGAACTAGGATTCCAATGTATTCCTAGGGTTTTTATCATGAAAGGGTTAGGTACAGATATCACAGAAGGCTCCATCAATCTAATCTCCTCCGGTATGTTGCTTAAAAAGCCAGGGTGGTTCGCCGACCATTTACGGAGCTCAAATTTTCCTCTTCGCAGAAGATTGATTAGCTGCTCCTGTAATGAAATAGCCTCGTCTAACTCATCTGCACCGGAAAACACATCGTCCACGTACACGTCTGTTACTAAACTTTTGGCTGCTCGAGGATATGTTTGGCTCTCATCTTGCGACAACTGGTGGAGGGTTCTTATAGCCGTGAACGGAGCGCTTGATGTACCGAAAGTAACCGTTAATAAACAATATTCTGCCAACGGTTGTTCCAAACTCTTACGCCACACTATTCGCTGATACTGGGCATCTTCAGGGAATACTTTGATTTGGCGGTACATTTTTTCCATATCGCTGCTGAACACATACCTTTTCTGTCGCCATTCCAACAAAAGAGCAAATATATCCTTTTGCAAGGTGGGACCCGTCAGTAAACGATCGTTGAGCGAAAATCCATTACTGGTGGGACATGAGGCATCGAATACCACTCGAAGCTTGGTGGTTGTGCTATCATTTTTTACAACTCCGTGGTGAGGTAAGTAACAATGTTGATGAGTAGGCAGCGAGAGCTCTTGTTGGGTCAGCTTACGCATGTGCCCTAATGATAAATATTCTTCCATGCATGCAGAATATGCTTCGTGAAGTTTAGGGTCGCCTTTGAGTTTACGTTCTAATAACTCAAACCGTTTAATAGCGGTATTTCGCGAAACGCCAAACTTATGCTCCTGATCTGGGAGTGGGCGAAAAGGAAGGTGTACTATGTATCGGCCATCATTTTCACGCCGATGGGTAGTGGTAAATATTTGCTCAGCCAAAGCGTCCTCAGGGGATAATTCCGTTGACGTCGGCACTTCTTCAACTTCCCAAAACCGTTTAAGTTGGCTGCTAACATCACAACAGGTCTGTAAGCTGACTGTATAACAAGAGGTAGATCCATTCTGTGGACCGGAATTGTTAAGATTTCCAAACAAAACATAACCAAAAAGTGTTTTTTGCGCCACCGGCGTCCCTGGAGTTCCATGTATTACTTCTCCTTCTATTACTTTAGAATATACATCTACCCCTAATATTAGATCAATGGGTCCTGGTTTCTCGAATTGGGGGTCAGCCAAGGTCAGCTGTTTCACATGTTCCCAGTGATCAGTTCGTATACGTTCGAAGGGGAGAATCTTGGTTAAATACCGGACAACCATGGCTTCCGCATGAAGGCTATTGGATGTGTCGTGCCTGGATCTTACCTCAAGCTGAACGATGGAGAGTGCCTGTCCCATTGGAGTTTCTCCCAAGCCAAAAATGTTAACCTCTATTGGGAATTTTCTCAGTCTTAGGAGTTGAATTGCCCTAGAACTAATAAATGTTGCCTGACTACCTGGGTCGAGTAATGCTCTTAACGGTATCCAACCGCCGTACAACGATTTCACCTCAATCATTGCGGTAGCAAGTAGGGTATTCTTGGGTTTGTAAGTGAAATGTGCGCACAACTTTGATGGGATTTCCGACTTGCTTGGTCTTTGCTCCTGGGAAGAGTCTAGAGCACTAGAGGGGGAAACCCGGTCGTAATGCAAAAGGGTGTTGTGTCGTTTTTGACATTTAAAACACGATTGGGTGCTGGGACATACCTGTGCCATGTGACTTGCCGCCAAGCAATTATAACATAATTTCCTTTCACTAACAAAATCGCTTCTCTTTTGAGGACTCAGTTCTTTAAACTTACTACACAGTCGTAATACATGGGAGTCTTTGCAGAATAAACATTTCGGAATGGAAACTACATGGCAACTGCGTGTTGATTTCTCCTCGTGAGATTTCATGAGTTTGGGTCGGGTTAATATTCTTTGAGTATGTCCTACTGACAGAGCTTCTAAGGCCCGAAAGCGTCCATCTAGAAAGGTAAGAAGTCGGTCCAGGTTGGGATATTCACAGGTATCACTCAAGGTTTGTTCCCACAAGGAACGAGTTTCTGGGGGTAGTCGCTGAGCAATGATGAAAACGACGATGGGGTCCCAATGACTTACATCTACCTTTAACCCTTTTAATGACGCTAAACATTCATTGGTGGTATCTAAAATTCTTCGCAGTTGGGAAGTGTTTTCACTTAGTATGACAGGTTGGGACATTAAAGTGGATAATTCTGCAGTGATTAAAGCACGGTTGTTTTGATATCGTTGCTGTACAAGATCCCACGCGATCTCATAATTAGCATCGATGGTGGTCAAATGACGAATCAACTGTAGGGCTTGGCCAGTGAGACACGACTTCAAATAGTGGAGTTTTTGCACGCACGGAATCGACGGATTGTGATGAACAAGGGACAAAAACAAATCTCTGAACGACATCCATTCTCGGTAATCACCACTAAAAATTGCTAAATTGATACGAGGTAATTTGATCGGAAACGACTTTATGAATGGTGCAGCGGGTGGAGTCGACGGTGGAACTCCATACTCACTTTCCGATATGGAATCGGAATCGGCATCGGGATTGACAACTGAGATATCTGGGTCAGGTGCCCTTTGGCGATGGGACGTCTTAGGTACAGTTCCACCTTGAACTGCCGTAGTGAAAGACGTTAAGAACTCTAATAATACACCTCGGTACTCGGAATACATATCTTCTATGAGACTATAAGTATCCTGTGTGAAATAGTCTTCTATTGCTTTGTCTTCTTTTGAAGAACAGGTATATAGCAATTGATCATTCGTCGTATACTTCTCCCATAATCGTTGCAATTCCGATATTTTTCCCCGAACGTAAGACTCCGTCAAACGAGTCTTGGGGCACTTCTTATAATTCGCGAAAGTTTTTTGCAGTTGTTCCGCGATGCTGCCTTGTAGGGCAACTAACTCTCCTATAGTTTGCGCCATCCTAATATTGCGACGTGCGAAGGAAAATAGAGACAGGGACCACAAATATACAATCTACAGTAATCCAAATAAACTAACTATCCACAATTCAAAGGGCAGAATAACACCAAATGTAAACAAATTCAAAACGACTTGTGCCAATTAAAATTGACCTTTTGGAATGATATACGACAGACGCACTATCAAAGTTAAAAGCTCCACGTTATGTTTTCAAACATCAACAAATATCCAAAGTGGTTAAACTCAAATTCCAAAATATCGCAATTGTCCGTTTGTGCACTTCACGGACTAAATCACCGTTCACAAAACTAACTTCTCTCAAATAGAAATTACCGGGTACATAATTTAAGTAAAATTACGACGGCAGCAACGTCCCACAACCAAAACCACGTTTTTTTCTTTAAATGGGGGATTATCAATACCACTTAATATTTATTTATCACAACAATTTCAAATAATTTCAAATAAAAGATCAAATAATTTTATTTATTAAATTAAATAATTTAAAATCTTATATTGGGGCATTTAAATTTATGCAATCTCTTACCTGGTACTCCAGGATCCGGCTCGAAGGACCAAATGTTTGGGGAGCTTCCTTTTTCTAAATGGTTGGGGGGGGGCTTCTTTCTTCTAATTGGGGAATGTATGGGGAGCTTCTTCTTCTGAGGAAATTGGGGAATGTATGGGGAGCTTCTTTTTCTGAGGATTCGGGAACTGGGAGCCTTTGCTTCTTTTTCCTTCTTGCAGGAACACAAATTGTAAAAATAGTACACTGATTCTATTTAATTATTTATTTAAATGACTATAGGACATTGCCTTTTAATTATAATAATTATGAGGAGCAACAAACACAAAATTGGATGTGAGACAATTTTCGTCTTATCGATTCGACTCTGATCTGAACTCTCAAATTTATTTTATTTTATCTTTTTGTTTTTTATTTTTAGGCCTACTGGATTTCTAAATGTTTCCATTATAACAAAGAAAACTAAGTTTATACATTACAGTGGTTTCAAACTTGAACAGAATTGTATCAAAATAATTCGACTTTCTTGCCAACGAAAAATGATCAGATAATTTCTGGAGCCCAAAATTTGACTAGAAACTAGAAAATCCATCTATTACACCGTGTCTGCACTTGCCATATGTTATTGAAAAGTAGCTGTCAGTTATGGCCAACGATTTATTGCTTATTTTGAATAGTGGGCAAATTATGTCGGACATTTCAGTTGAAAAGATGGCGTTAAGGAGACAACAAAGAAGATTTCAACAAATTTTGCTTTATTAAAAAACATTGGAATTGCTAGAGCATATGGAATTCGAAGAAATGCGTAATTTAAGAAAGAAACCATCATTTTGGGTATGTCCATTTTTAGAAAGAAGGCAAAATATCGATGTTAACTTGAACTCCGCCATTTTGTAGCGATAAATGTCACATTTCTTGCCAACTTTATGGAAACAGATATGGAAAAAAATATTTCTTTCCATATATTGCTTTCAATAAAATATGGCCAAGTTTACCCTGTCCGCACCAGACATTTGATAGCAATGCCATAAGCAATGCAATAAAATATGGCAAGTGCAGACGCTAGTTTACTGAGTTTCCATGCAGTGTTTACCCCGAGTTTACTCAGATTAAGCGCCCATGGAAATGGTGGTTAAGTAAAGAAAACTCATCGAAACCAGTCCGGTTAAAGGCCGTATCAGAACCTCTGCAGCGCTGCAATCACAAGTGTTTCTATTGGCTGAGGCTGTAAAAATGACAAACAAAGCAGCACCAGAGCAGCGTGCTGCATTTCATTTTGCTGCATATTATATGCAGCACTTTTGACACTTCGTACGTGACAAGTGAATTTTAACAAGAAGCGGGAAATTTTTCGACAAGTGAATTTAAACAATAGGAAGGATTTTTTTTAAAAGCATTGAACAGGCGCCATGGGGCTGTTTCGCACGACACGACGGCCAACCGGCAGAAACGTACTTAAATGTCATTTGTAGATAAGAGGGTAAGAGATGGCGATGGGGAGGTAAGATTTCTCCATCCGACTTTCTCACACGATTTTCAATACGACTTTTTGACAGCTGTGTGGTTGTTGTTGTTTTTTTTATTCACTCGGAAAGTACGCAAGCGTTTTGACGTACAGTGGGTTGGAAAAATTGGCCCGTGTGAAAGCCCGTATGACTATTCGTCAAATTTCAAAAGGGAATGGACGATGAGCCTATTCACACAATGCCATAAGTATGTTGAGCAAAACCGGTTTTATTCAACCCCTCGCAAATCGGAGTAATCATATTTAGTAAATTTGAAAGCTTTACAGGAACGTTTAAATGAACTGTAGATAAAATTCACTTGTCAGATAAAAAGAGAGCTAAAGAAAACAAGAGATAGAAGTAACTTTTTATATGTGTGTAAGTTTTCACGCATTTGTTTTTGCCTGAAAAATGTTTCGTTAAGTTCTTCTGCTCCCTTCCCTCTCTCATACTTAAAACCGGTTTTACTTGCCATGAATATGAACCGTGTGAATAGGCCCGATGACAGCAAATTTTGTTAGTTTGCCGTCGTCTCATGTGAAACAGCTCATGGAAAACGTCGTTTGTAGAGAAAAAAGTGAGAGAGGATGAAGGGGTGGGCAGATTTTTTTAATCAAAACTTTCAGTGGATTTTCGAGTCATCTTTTTGAGCACTGAGTGGTTGTTGTTGTTTTTATCTCTCTGGAAGAAAAGAGAAAAATAGTAGTATCGATTAATAACGTCATTAGGTAATGGCCAATATGCTGGGTTATATTTTGAAAAACAACAGTTGGAAACAGTTTTCACATACCTAAAAATATGTACAAATAATAATTGCAATAAATTCGTATTTTTCCTACAATTTTTATTTTAATTTTCCTCATAAAATGTATTTCAAATAATTTGATTGGTTTGCTTCTTTACTGTAGGTTTAAATCTAAGATAGAAAGTGGAACTTGTATCTACAAAGTGTGGAACTTAAAGAAAAGATATCGCAGGTAAGAAAAAAAAAGGTAGGAATCACACAAACGTCAGAAAATTTTAGAGGGCAGTTGACAGTGAATTCTCGCCTTCGACCATCGATTTTGGGGGAATTGCGATTGCTTCATTTAAAATTCCAGTGTAAACACCTGAACAAACTACTAATTACTTAAATTAACAATGACAGAGCAAAAGGAAAACATTTTCTTATTCATCCCAAATTTAATAGGTGAGTTGTGAGTGCACACTTTCTAAATATACATCCATGCATAACAACGCAAAAAATTCTGTATTTGTTTTCATTTTTCCAGGATACGCAAGGATAATTCTTGCGATAATTTCATTCTGGTTTATGCCAACTAATCATGTTGTGGCCGGTTCATGTTACATAATGAGCGTTTTCCTGGACTGCATTGATGGTCATGCTGCGAGGATTTTTGATCAAAGTAAGTAGTAAAAAAATCAGAGTCCCTTTAATGTCTCCCTTAGGAATTGCTACAAACCCCCAAGCAAGGAGATTGCTTAGAGTGAGGGCAGAGGATCCAGTGATTAGATTAAAAAATTACCTAACAATCAACCGGTGTCGCTTTCATCAAGTTATTGACCCAAATCAGGTAATAGGATTATATACATATGTAGGTGATGACTTTCATAAATTATATTTTTTCGCGTATTTTTAATGCGCAATTGTCCTGTGGACGGTGGTGATTTTAATAATAACTTACCAAAGACAGCTGTAAAATCGCCAATTTCCGTAAGACTAATGAATCATATTCATATGGGGGCTACCTTGAAAGCGATTTAAATTCAATTATCCCAAAGAACACAGAATATATTACAGAAATTAAATAATAAACTTAAAAACGAAATTATTAAACTACAAAGAAATACATGGGCAATATACATAACTCTTGTACACTAAAAGACTACCCCCAAAAAATATCGATAAAATCATGTTTAGCTAAGAGGCGCTAAGTGGTAAAGAGTTTTCTTTCTATATGTCCATTTTAGTCGGACAAACAATGAATCTAAAAGCTATCGAAGGCTTATTTGCGTACCGATTTGAAGATCTATAAATAGAAAAAATCAAGTCAATTCCGATGGCGTATGATGAATCGATTGGTTTGATTGGTTGTTTTATTTTCTGTTAGGAGCATTTAAGTGTGAATGTCTTGCACCATTAAAGTTAATTTAATTAAAAACACCTCTGTACACGCATTCAGTTAATAAATTAAATTGGTTTAGTCTTTAAATCATATAATTTTTCTGGAAAAAAACTTGCCCCTATATGAATTTATTTAGTAAATAAAACTTAAACTATCCTTAGCCTATTCTACTAACTAACTGAACTCTAGGAAATCTATCTGGACGGACGGCAGCAGAGGTGAATCATTCTTGGGTGACCCCCGTTCAGGCGACAAGCTTCCACAGGCTCAAATCGGGAAAAATAACAAAAACCCGTGGAAACTCGTAAATTGGAAATCAGCTGCTTCGACCAGGGGAGCTATTGGGAACACTGGTTCTGCAGACGTGTCGTCAATCGCTGAAGATGAGTCTTAATATGCAGTATCCGTCTGCAGCGTAGACTCGGTCAGAGTGTGTTAAGTTATTTCCCGAGCTACAACCATTGTCCGAGGCTTGGAAAAAATGGAGCTTGATAAGCCTGGGTTCATCAAACTCCAACCGCCAGAGAAAATGCTTTCAACAAGCACTGGAAAAAGGCTTTCCCAGAGAGACTGCTTTAGTAAAGCCCTTCCAAAAACTGAACTGAAGAGGGCCCGCTCAAAAGTCCAGAACGTCCGGAACAGAAGCGGAGCAGGACGGCCAAGGGCCCACTTGCCCCAACTTTAGCTAGGTGATAAGCAGTGTTAAGCTTGGCCTCATCTCGACTGATATGGACTGCCCTCTGTCATCTGAACAAATGGCACAACTGCCGTTACCGAAAGAGCAGGCGGCGAATTGAAGCCGTCTTTCGAGGGGAGTTTCCAAAGAAAAGGCTGGCTACTGTTACGTCTACTCAAACCCTGGCACAGCAGAATGGGTGAGGAGTAACGTCTCCTTCATTACGAACAAGAGTGCTCTTGATGTCACTCTCGTGGAAGATATCACTCACGCATACGAGGTTATTCCAACAGAATGGTACCTTAACCAAAGAGAAAGTGCTGGCGACTATCGCCACACAAAAATCGGTTTCCGCTGACAACTCTCCAGAGCCGGGTTAGTGAAAGTCCCGTTCACTTTATCATGGTAATGGAGATCGCTTCCATGGCTGAGTTGGTTATTTTAAAGGGGAAAATCGCCTATCGATGCTAAGGATAAAGATCCTCCAACGAAGCAGCCATAGGGGCAGGGATCGTCATTTGAGGGGCGGAGAAAGAACACTCCTGCCGACTCTGGAGTCGGAGCACAGGGGAAATCAACACTCCCAAGTGTAAAGGCGGTAGGACAAAGAGTCATAGATTAGCCAAGAAGACCGGGAGAAAAAACGAAAAACGCTCCTTGAAGAAAAAATGAGCGCCATGAGGGCCAAATCCCCCGTGCAAGCCTTTTGGGTAAGATGTCTACCCGTGCTCTTATTTAGAAGTCTTGAGTAACCGATGGCAAAGTCAGATGACTTATCACCGGCTCAAGTAAACTAGTATACGATCAGAGATGCGGAACCCCTCGCGCTACACATTTAATTGTCAATCGTGTCACTCATATCTCTATTACTTTATCTCTAAAGATCTAGTGGCGATCTCGGTTACGGATTCCAAGAAATCGTCCTTGCGTCCGCCTACTTTCCGGGATGTATCAATAGTGCAACTCCAGACGAACAGGCAATTCGACATCGGCTATCATGCAAGTGCTTACCACTCCATTTGGGGGAGTATCGATGGAAACGAAAAGAGTGTCTGCCAGAATTTCTGGTTATGAATAACGTAGATATTGCAAATAGGGAATGTACACCCACTTTTGTCACTGATAGTAAAAGGGTGGTGCTGGATGTCACCTTCACTAGCAGGCTTCTCTCCGACAGGATTGAAAACTGGCGTGCCCTGGACGAGGCCTCACTGTCGGTTCATCTGCACATTATATTCGGCATTATGGGTCTCCCATATATCCGCGCCTCTTCTTTGGTTCCGCTTGTGGCCTCGAAACCAGACCTAATTGCCGCTGCTATCAGCCACCAGGGACAGTTATTTCAGAACTATGTTCGGAATACGATATACTCCAGCCGACTTCTTATTAACAGGACGTCGATACTTTCAATGAACGTAGAATTTACTTGAGCCTCGGAAGTGCCAGCTTACTAGTTAAACAAGAATGCTTACCGACCGCTACCTAAGCGGATCTTTTGTACTCTATTATTAAACGCTTAAGCCGGTGAGATGTTTTATTATGCTACTCTAGCTCCTAACAGAAGACGACTTTTTTTAGATATAAAATCTGTATTATGTTATTTACTATTTTAAGGTACAAGATTCGGAGCAATGTTGGATCAATTAACAGATCGATGTGGCACAATGTGTCTTCTAGTAACTCTCAGTTACTTTTACCCAAAATATATGTTCCTCTTCCAGATATCAATGTCAATTGATGTCGCTTGCCATTGGCTTTATATGCAAACGTAAGAATGATTTTTCACAATTTTTTTCATACTCAGTAATATTTGATTTCCTTAATTAAATTCCAGGAGCGTATTGGTGGGAAAGTCATCCCATAAAGCTTTTGATGTCAACGAAAATGTTGTCATGAGAGTCTATTATCAGAAGAACGTGCTGACATTCATGTGCATGACGAATGAAGTTTTCTACGCTGGTCTCTATTTGCTTTACTTTACACCAGGACCGATAAGTAATTGAGTTTTACCGATAA
The DNA here is from genome assembly GCA_949987705.1 of Thereva unica. Classification (NCBI taxonomy): domain Eukaryota; kingdom Metazoa; phylum Arthropoda; class Insecta; order Diptera; family Therevidae; genus Thereva; species Thereva unica. The sequence continues at coordinate 13,873,704 of OX465284.1, forward strand.
GGAATTAAAAGAAAAACATTAATCACGTTTCAATTTTAGTATTTGGAATATCCTCGTTCAAGCTGCTTGTTTGGTTCTGCGCTCCGTTTGCTGTTATAAAAGCGCTAATATCATGCATGCACGCCTACGTTGCTTGTCAAGATTTAGCTGTTATTGATAATAAGGAGAGGGAAGCAATACGCCAGAAGAGGGAACAATCGGGAAAATCTAACTAAAACAACATATAATATTTCAATTAGTAAGTAATAATCGAAATTATTTGAATCTAGAATTTAATATCTCTGTTTTGTTCCAGAATCATCCATAATGACTGTGCAGCTATGGTAGTTTATAGCAGAAAGATTCCCTTAAAGAGGTAAATCGATCAACTAAATAAAAAGTAAACAGATATTCTAAGGGGTCGTCCATAAATTACGTGAGGTGATTTTTGCGATTTTTCATCAGTTTGTGCCTGAAGATCTGGGGTGGTAGCACATAAGTTGCTTCAATCGACCACTTCATACCAAAATACACTTGTATGAAGAGGTCGACTGAAACAGCTTACGTGCTACCATCCCAAAACTTCTATTCAGTCTTAAGCCGCGAATTTACCGCACAAATTCAAATTCAGGCCGTATCCAGTCGGACCTGAAAGCAAGGCGTGAACTAGGCGCGAAAACCATTAACACTCGCATTCGCGCTTGTTCGCGGCTGTTCACGATGTGAGTCTGAAGCCGCCTTAAGGCACAAACATGTAAGCGCAAAGGCGGTGACGGTGGCCGCCTGCGAGAGAAGCACTAGTGCACTAGTATTAACAACCTGCTATGGTAAACTGTCGTCTTCGCCTGTGTCTGTAGGGAATCATGACGTTACCTGCACGCCACGGCCTGTCAGGCGGATACCTGAAGTCCTCATCGCCCTTCTTCTTTCTTCTTTGGTCCGTTAGCTGGCGGTCCGCGCGGACTTTCGTGAACTCTATTCACGATTCGTTTCCATTCTTGCCGGTTTTTGGCGACGTCTCGAGCCTCGGTATTTCTATTTCTTGTTGAGGCGTGCCTTTGCCGGCACTGCGACCTATTTATTTGGTCTATTGTGCCATCCCCATCTTTAAAAACCATCAAGGTTAAGGCTTCTAATATAGCCTAAAACTGATTTAGGCTTTCTGTCCCTAATCTCCCTGGTGGTAGGGAAGTCACGATGGAGAACGCTCAATCTCTTCCTCGCTGTAGCCTCACGGTCGTACAGCAAGTGCTCCGCAGTTTCGGGAGCTGCTCTGCAGAAGCGACAGCTGCAATCGGCCACCAGACCTATTTTGGTAGTTAAGCGAACAGTGGCCCGTCAAGAGCTTTGTTATTATCTTTAGCTCCCACCTGTTGAGATGTAGAAGTTTGCTCGCTTTAGCTTTATCGATTTGGATGAATCTTTAAGCTTGACGAGCACCCTGGGCCCGTGTCCAGCTATGAAGAAATAGCTGGTCGACCCAATTTTTGATGGCCGTTCTAACGTGGCAGCTTGCTAAGCTACAGAAGAGGTTCCGGACCGATAGGTGGTGAATTTGTGCCTACTCTAGCCAGGCTGTCGGCAATTCCAATGTGACCTTCGTGGCCCGGAATCCACATCAGCATGACACTGTTGTTCCTGCTGAGGAATTTCAGTGGTCGGAGACAATCCAGGACAGTCTTTGGTGACACCCTGTGAGATTTAATGGCCAGCAAACACAATTTGAACCCTCGCGAAGCCTCGAATTCTTTCTACCATTAACTGACGGAGTGCGGCTTTGATCATCTCGACGGTTACTTGGTCTATTCCCGGCGCATCCATTTTCAGCGATTTTATTGCCATCTTCTCCTCGATAATTGTTGGTTGGGTATCGAGAAACTGATTCGTCGGCTGTTCGATAATTGGCGGTTCGGGTGCTGGACCATGTGGTGGATCGTGGTTGTACATCTGGCAGAAGAATTCTCTCCACCGCTGCAGACGTTCCTAGAGAGAGGTCACAAAAGTTCCATCCGATTTTTGATGTTTGTTTGTTGATGATCATCCCCCAGTCAGACTGAATATTGTATTGCCTTCATCGGGCCGTGCCTGCGGACCTGGTCTGCCGGCGGCCTGTAAGTGAAGTTCATGTTTTACTTAGTTTAACCCAGTTTTCTTGCAATTTTACACTGCTTCTTGAGGGAAAAAAATACGTGATATTTGCCACGACACCCCCTCTCCCCACGTGAGATTTGGCTCGACCCACTCCCCCGCCCTCCCTAAAACACCTCACGTAATTAATGGACGACCATTAAGCAATTAATCTTTTCTTAGGTAGACTTAGAGATCATGGAGGGGGTGAACAACAAGGTGTATGTGCTTCTTGGTGTTTTTCATGCTCAATCATAAGAAAAATGTTTTGGTCCAGTTCTAAATTTTGTTTCTTATCGTTTTTTTAGTTTATTGTAAGTTACAAGTCCATAACAAAAGTCCTATTTTAAATTAATTAGCTTAAAAGTTGCTTACATAAAAACTCTTTTAAAAATCGTTAAAATCGTCAACAAGTGCTTCTTTGTATGTAAAAAAGTGTGAAGTATATTTTCAAATTTGATTTATATACAGAAAATATTTTGTGTAAAATATTGAATACTCGGATTTGGTTAAGTAATTCCAATTTATATATGTGATTATTTTCTAAACTATTTTTTTAGTTACAACAACTAATTTTACTATGAAAGTTAAAAGAACAAAACCAAATATGTGTAAATGTGAATTCCAAAATTCTAATTTAGGGAAAATAATATGTACCTAATTTATTTATTTTACAAAATTGTTTTAAGAGATATAATGTATATGTATTGTATATGATACACCCCTGTTCAATTTTTTTGATGTGCATTTATTCCATTTTAAATGGGGCTAGAGTTACACATACTTCATGAGAAGAGAAAACAAAAAAAAAAAACAATTCTTTGTGAATAAAAATATTTCATAAACATTCTCATTAAAATTTGTATTTTCTTCAAAACATAAAATGATAAAAAAATTAAATAAATAAAGATAAATTCAATTATAATGCGGTAGTCTGAACTTAATTGCCAAAAAAGAAAAAAAAATCAGAATTATTTGGAATGAATACATTAGAAAATTTTATGTAAGTGTCAATAAAAAATTGTTATAATTTAAAAAGTGGTTTTGTGATTACTTTTCTCCTGCTTCCTGTTCTTTTTTGATGGCTCGGCAGCATAATTGGAGTCTTGGCCTCCTTCCTCTTAACTCTTCTCTGCTCCGCAACTTGCTGTCAGGTTATTGTGTTATATTTTGCAGCATAAATCCAATGTCCATAAAGTTCAAGATATGGGAACAGATCATTCACTCATAGCCCGCCATTAAGTAGCGGGATTGACCGAAGACTAAATTTTAAAGCACACTTGGAGGGATAAAGCCGTCGCCACTTTTGCAGCACTCCCAAGAATGGTGCCCAAAGAGGGGGCTCTAGACCGAGTCGAAACCTCCCGATGGCGAGGGCGGTTAGGTCAGTCCTGCTATTGACACCGCCACACAGTGCGGCCGATTCCCAAAAAGCTGGCCAAAAGTCGGAAAAAACAATTTTCTTATAGGGGTTTCTTTTTTGTTCAGTTGGCTTCAGTACACCCACAGCCACCAGAAATCACACATAGCGTTGTTTCTTTTCTCGTACTTGCTCCAAAACAACAGTCGCAACGATAGCTGTTTTGATTTGTCAAATGGTTCTCGCGAAAGTGCATTTAACAGAGTGCTGTTTAAACATTGTGTAAAAAATTAAGATCGTCGTGGATAGCCATACCAAAAATGGAATCTACTTCTGAATGTAAGTAGAATGAAAAAAAAAAAATAGCAAAGAGAGATTTCCCATGCCAAAAATTTTAGTGACACCACGATTATTACTAATTTTTATCGCTTGAAATCAAATAATCTGTGTAAGTCATCATGCGAATAGAAAAAAGTTCCGCGTTGTTTCGCTCTGAAATTTGATGGAGGTTATTCCTTGAGGTATTAGTTACAGAATAAAATAAGATTTAGCTGCCCCAACTTGCCCGCTTTTTTTAAAGAAGGTTTTGAAAAACCTATAAATTGACATAAATCTTGATTATGTTGAATAATATACGCTATTTCACGCGAGGGGTGGCTAATAGGGGTGGACGGGGGTGGCTTTTCTAATTTTTAATATCAAATTCGTAATCAGCGACCCCGAAAACCCCCGAGTAAGAAATTTTGTATCAATTACTTGATTTATCGACTTTTGGCCAGCTTTTTGGGAATCAGCCGCACTGTGCGCCAGTGGGGGCATTTAACAGGACGGTTAATCGCAGCAAATGGAGACTTACTGCTCTCTTCGCGTGCAGGACCATTTCCAACGATGCGGCGTATACGATAGTCGTTATAGGCATACATACTAGCAAAAAAGGCGTGCGTCTCTGTGATCGCGGAGCCATATACAAGTGGGGCGGCAGATGACGCACTGCAAGTCCGTAACAGAGTGGCCAGGAAAGTGGGAAGAAACTGTTAAAGGTCGATGGACCCTCAGATTTATCCCAAACGGGTAAAGATGGGTTGTGAGGGAGAGAAGGGAAGTGAGTTACGACATCACGCAGTTATTGATTGGACAAAGAGGATATAGGAAATATGTACCTTCATTGTTTCGAGCGAGATGGCTCGCAGCTATGCCTGGCATGCCCAGCTATCCAGGTAATGTTGGTCACGTCTTTTTTTATTGTGTGAGATGCGGCGAATTTAGGACGGAACTAAGCCGAAGCGTCACTAGCACCGAAAATCACACAAGAAGGAATGAGGACGGCTGGGGGAAAGTAGAACCGATTCCCTGAACCACTGACTGCCAAAAACGTGACCTATCGAGTAAAAGGATGAAAGCGACCATAAAAACAATCGTGGAAAACACAGATCTGCCAGATCTACTAAGTGCCTGGCGGATCACCTTTTATTTGAGTGTTTAATTACGACTTAAACCTTAATACCGATACCGATTATCGCACAGCAACATAATTGAGCTTGTTTTTTTAGGTAATTGTGTGTTCTTTTATTTGCAGAAACTTGAGGAGCTAAGGTTTCAAAAAATCGTAGGTAGTATCGTATCGTAGACAATGGCCGCTGTGCTGAAAGTCGTATTTGCTGTCATAAGAAGTGAAACTGATAGTCGATTCTTGTGTAAAATCTGCTGACATAAACGACAGCTTATTTGGTGTGCTGGTTTTTATTGTAGTTTTATTGTCACTTTTGGTCGGTCGTTTGCGTTAGTGACAAAGTAGGAAAATTTGAATGAAAATACACATTCGTTGTTTTGGAATGTTTAATTTAAAGTTTTTAATAATTTCAGGATAAACATTACAAATAGAAAACAATTCGAAACATCCAGATGTGGCTAAAGGGCAGAGTTATGCTGCTATCTTCATCTTTCGAACTACCAAACCACAACAAGAATTTAACTAAAAAGGTTGATTCCTCTCGAAACACAAAAACTTAGCACGTACACTCTCAGAACCCTGTGCTGACAGTCGTAATTTTACTGAAACGACAATTTCTTCAACTCAAACGATTTGTCACGCCATCCGACTCTCAACACATCAAATAAAAAACGAGACGACATCTCCATGCGACTGTCATATCACTCGACTTTCAGCACAGTGGCCAATGTGCGGTCAGCACTCCCACTACAGTTAAGAGGTCTTGTCTCCCAAGGCTCAGGCCCCTGTGCTGAAAGTTGAGTCGTGTTTCATGACAAGTCGTTTGCGTTGCAGAAAATGCATTTTCAGCACCGGAGCCTAGAGTGGAAATGCCAAGTTGAGTTTAAGCCTCTGTACTCGAAGTCGTGATTCCACTGAGAAGTCACTTTCTTCAACTCAAACGACTTGTCGTGTCACGACGACTCGACTTTCAGCACAGGGACCTCAGTAGTGAAGTGGTCCGCCTGAGATCATAAAAGGGCCAGGTTAATTTGGCCAAAGTGCATTTATTAAGACCCCTCCAATGCTTCTTTGTTGGTTGCATTCTGTGCTGCTTGCATGGGATTTTAAAAGTGGCCCAAGGCATAGCAACCTTTTGCTTTCCAGGAAGGAGAGAGACTGTCGTATGTCTTTTAGCCAGTTCGTAAGCTATACAATTTCCTTCTCTTCTATAGTTCGGAGACCGAGCACACATACGAGGAGGGTCCTTAACTGCTGAGCCATCTCGTTAGCGACACTCAGAGGTAGTTCTAGAACTGTTTGTGCAAGATCGCAGGGCTTTCAGAGCCGCCTGACTATCTGAGAAGATGTAGAAAGTCCGATTCTTGCCGCCTTGATGATTGATTAGTAGAACAGCTTCGTGTATGGCTAGGACCTCTGCTTAATATACACTACAGTAGTCGGGTTCAATCCCAAGCTCTGGGGAAGACTCCGAAACTCCGAGATTTCCTTTCCTTGGAGTTAATCTTGCTTTTAAACACCGCACTATTGTCGAACAATAGATAATTCCTGAGCTATATAAAAAAAGCTAATTTCCAAATAAATAAAACTAGTCATTTGATTAAATTAATTAAATCAATATATTTTATTTGTTTGATATATTGTTGTTTTTTTTTTAATATTTTATGTAAAAATTAAACTAATGTTAAAAATATATATATTATATTATATAGTAGTTAAAGTGGAGGAAAAACAAAATTATATAGGGTATACAAAGGTATCACAATAACGAAAAGTACTTTTTTTTGTATTTATTTTAAACAGGACAAAGAATGTCTAAAACTACTACGAATTATTTTTAAGAAAGATATTGAATTTCTCCCTTAGTAGCTAAAATAATCCAATAACAGCGGTCAAACTTAAAATGTACAAAAATAGGTAAATAGGTACAGAAAAAACTAAAATTTAGTAGTAAATTATATTTATATTTATATAATATTATATATATATATATGTATGTGTCTCGACCTAAATAATTAAATTTATTAGAATAATATTATACTTAAATAATATAGATTTTTTTTTAATTTTTTTATTTATTATTATTATTATTTTGTTTTTAAACTTTATTCCTATTTGTTTTTTTATGATCTACTATATTTTATAAGATAACGTTCTGTATATATATATTTATAATAATATCTTTAATGTTTTGTTTTTGTTTTTCTTTTCTTTTTTGAATTTTTACTATATTATGAATTTATTATTAATTAGTTTATAGTTAAATTTGAATTATATAAATCATATTGATTTTATTTTTTTACCAAAAACAATTTAAAATTGTTTACTTAAATATCTTAAATTTATTTGTTTTGTTGTTCTCTAGTTTTTGTTATATTCTTTCGTCAGTTTAAAAAGTTTGATTTTTTCAGCACACGCTCTATTTTAATATAATTTTTCCTATTTTTTTTTTGTTTTGCTACAAAGACGGTTTCATATTTTTTATATGTTCATTTAGAAAATTTGATTTATTATTGCAATTTTTATTTGTTAACAATTTTGTATTTTGTGTGTGTGAGAGAGAGAGAGTTCTTCTATATATGGGAAATAATTATTATTTATACAGTAGATATTGGTATTAAAAGAATTGTTATTGTTAATGTTTATAAAAGAGGATCCTTTCTTCCACGCATTTTTCTTTTTACTTATTTTTATATTGTTCAAGGATAATATTGTAAAATATACAATTGAATTTTTTTTATGTGATTTTAAAAATAAGAATGAGAAATTAAAATGTGTTGTTTACTAATTTTGGTTTGCAAAATAGAAGTAATTTATAAAAGAAAAATAATATTCACCAATGCATTTAATATAATTTGCGTAAAAATTGTGTATATTCTCTAATCTAGATTGGCGCAAACTGATTTAACATCTACAATTGTTATTGGTCCAGCGAAATTAGACTTTGCACCTGGGCAAAATTCCAGGAAAGCCTAGAAAGCCGGGTAGACCGTCGTTCAATTACAAAATACAGTACCGACTTACTAATTACAACATTCGATATTCGCAATTATCAAATAACTAACGAAACTTTTTCATTAAATACTCTAAAGCAGAGGCGGCGCTTTCATAGGGCAAATGGTGTACTTCCACCGAGCGAAGTTTGACGGGCATTTAACAAAATTGAAAAAGTGTTTCCGTGCCTGCATTTTTATATATTAAAAGAACTGCACAGGGTGTTGTCTTTTTCCATTGTCCTTTGCAAGGTGTACTATATTTCGTTCGCCTGTGTTCGTTACCGATCCTTTCTTGGCACGACACCATTTGCAGTTCGTACCAATCGTACTATTATAGATCAATAATTTGGCGAGAGGCAACTGGATCGTCTCTGTTCTGAAGGTGTTGGAAGCGCCGAAGCTGTTGAAAGTGGCTTCTTTGTCCAGAAAGGCTGCCCAGGAGGATTGTTTTTATTTTATGCAAGATTATACCGTGGGAACTAATACATGCAGTTCAGTGACCACCGATTATATCGTGAAATATGAAGGCTTGGTGAACGACATAGGGACCTTTATTATGGTCTATAGATTTTGGGAGCCCAGGATTCTGCTTGAAACAGCTAGGGAAGTACACTGAAAAATATCCCGGAGCAGATGATGAGGTTGGTAGGTGTGTGAAGAATGATGGCAGTGGCGCCGAAGGGCATCTACCAGAAGCTTAAGGCAGTACGAAGCTTAAGCAGTACGAAGCTTAAAGAAGCAAAATTAGTGAGAGAATTTTATGAAGTTAAAGCGCAACCATACTTAGCACAAAAGCAAGATCACGAAGCAAACCCTGATTAGACACAGGGTTTCATAGGTGTAAATGGTGCACTTGCACCGGGTGCAATTTCAGAAATTATAATTTAAAAAAAATTAAAACTTCGAAAAAGTGATCCGGTGCCTTCATCTTCATATACTAAAAGAACTTCACAGACTGTTTGTACCTTTTTTCATTGCCCTTCACTGCTGTACAAAAATGAACAGCTGATGGGGGCGCAATATGGCATACTGCACCGGGCGCCAAAAACTCAAGCATCGGCGCTGCTCTAAAGTCGCAACATTTTGCTTTATCGATCTCGTAATTTGCAACCTCCTGCAGTTTAAATAACTTGAAACTAACAACAAATCGACGTGTGTTCATACTACGTTTGTAGTTGAAAGTATAGGGCAGTGGTCAGCAAACCTCGGCTCGCGATTTCCATTTGGCTCTTTGGTTCTCTCCCACAAAATACCATGTGCGGATGGCTCATGCGCTGATGTCGGGTTTTGGTGTGGGTGAACCTAATTTGAAGAAGTGTCGTTAGTGAAATTTCCATTCTCTCGCGACTCGAACTATGGGTAATCATTGCCAACCGCAACCGTTTGCTGCTTGTGGTAATGTTTTCCAAATTGAAGCGTTGAAAAAGCGCAAAATTGTGGACATCGCTAATATTCAGTCAAATTGTTTGGAGGATTTTGTTAGCTCAAATATCGACCGGTTCTTCAATATCACAGGATTTTCGTCGTAATTCTTGACTAAAGATGTGATAGAGTGGTCCGAGGACAAGGTCTCTGATAAAGTGAACATAGAGTACGCAGCATGGGAGTTCTCAAAAACATCGCGGACTGAGTAGTGAAGCTTATGGATGAGCGCAATAAGCTACACACCTACAACGAAGAAAAGAAGCATTTTGTAGATGCAGGTTATAGAAAGAAATATCCTGGCATCCTGGAAATCAACATTGTTGAAGTGAAGCAATCGTCTATGTTGGTCTGTTAACTTAATATTTGTATTTATGATTTTTACTGAAGTTAAACAATAAGTAAAGTAGATTAGGGCGATCTATCCTGAAGTATTTTTCAGAACCTTTATAAGTAAATAACTGAAGAAAATAAATAAATAAATAACATTTGAAATTTGTATATATTTCTTGTGAATCCTAAATCTGGCTCAGTAAAAGAGCAAGACGAAAAAATTAAGAAACGCTCAGGATAATTTAGTGCAAGTTGTGATTGGATACAGAGATTTAAGAATCGCCATGGAATTCGCATTTTAAAAGTTACTGGAGAGAAGTTTTCAAATAAGTCGGAACTGGTGAAATGGTTCGGAAGCAGGCAAAGAGTTTGGTACCTGAGGTAAAAGAGTACATATCGCACCTCCGGAAGAACAACGACGTAAATGCAAAATGAATACGCGATTGAAAAATATCTTCTACAAAGTAATATTACAATACGAGGAAATATTCTGAACGCCTTGAAATTATGTGTGAAATTAAAAGACATCCTTCTGATTAAAACTGAATAACGCCGTTGTTTCCTTGGAAAGATAAATGCTATTTCAAGCGTTTTGACGTGTTTAACTAAAAATTTAAAAAAAGGCATTTACGTCGTTGTTCTTCCGGAGGTACGATATATAGTTAACAATACATGTATGAATTTAGTTAAATATACAAGAGTGGTGATTTTAGGAGTCTTCATTTTTACGATCTCAAGGGCTACAACAAGTACTCCTGCTTTCAGATAACGCACCATGTCATCCTCACGAATGTGTGAGAGAGTTGAACGGCTTAACAATTATAATCGTGGCCAACTGTACGGCTATTCGGCAATTGCACCCACCCTATTCAATAACAGACTGCTGCTGTATAAGATAATGGTCTTATCAGCGTACACATATGGATCGGAGAGGCTAGGCTACTGGAGAATAGTTGAATCCGTATATGAAGGAGATCGATTCCGGAATAGAATAGGATCTCTTAGAGCTCTTTAGACACTGGTGTGCAGGACGATATCTAATTTATATCATGCTTAAAAAGTCCCTTATGGGTGAGTTTGTGAGAGGCGACAGAAAGGTAGACAAACGTGTTCTGCAAAGAAAATGTAGACTAGTGCCGAAAAGCTTTATATTTTGATAACATTCAACCTTTATCTGCTTGTGCAAAACACACATTAGTCTGGGAGAATGAACTGAATGAATTTGAACTGCAATTATGAAAATGTCGCTAAGTGCATGATCTGAAAAAATGTAATTGAATATAGAATGTTGAAAAAGGTCGGCGCCCTATACTGAACCAAGAATACACTACAAAATTTTAATAACAGAATTTATATTACTGTTTGCCAAAAATCTAGCCATTTTCAATTGTTCTATTAATTTAGGGCATTATTTTTAATGAAATTTTAATCAGGACTAAAGTCTCATTGCAATAAAACTCAGAAATTGTATTTTTAAAACCCACCTAAACCTATATATCAAGAATTTTAAACCATTTTAAATCTGTTTGTAGTGGTATTATGTGCAAAATCAAATACATCAAATCAAGTGGAATATCACGAACCAACAACATACAGTGTGTGACAATATATTTCACAATTTTGCAATTTACAACTAATATTAAATTTATTTTTCAAAAAATGTCTATAATAATTAATTAATATTTAAAAAGAAATCTTTTTACTTATGCCATCATAGAAGTGAAATTAAACAAAATAAAAAAGGAAAGAAAAAGAAAATGATAATAATAGTGAATATATAGAAGAGATTTAAATTGATTGGGAAACAGATATTCATGTACGACTAGTGATAGTCATAGTACAATTGTCAATTGGGGGGAATATAACAAGTAAGGAGCATTCTCCTAAGTTAAAATTTACTCTCTATGCTTATTTTTTTTTTTTTGTTAATGTACAATTAAAGATAATATTTGTTTTCATCGTTTAAATAGAAATAAATTTTGCAAGATAGTTACAAATAGCTTTTAAATTAACTTCACATTTAAATACATAAATATTAAAACGATTTAAATTATTCGTTTTTGTGAATTGAAATCTTTCAATAAAAATAACGCAAACACAGTTACACTACTCGACACCTGAACAGAGACCCGCTATTTTTGTTGTAATATAAAGCAATTATTGTTTTCTAATGATTTCCAATGTTAAAAAAAACTAATTTAATAGTGGGAGAAAATAGAAGTAGTCGATGTTAAATTAATCAAATTAATTGTGGGGTTGTCTGCGATTTGAGTTGGCTTGAGATCAGACAGAGCCGAACTCCGAGATTAACAACATTCTGCATAATCTTTTATTATTGGCGAAGAGGTTTTTCTGTCAAAGAATGCTGCTTCGAGCAATTGGAGTTTGGGCCTTCGCCGTAGACTATCAAGGGTCGTCCATTAATTACGTGAGGCGTTTAGAGGAGGGAGGGGGTCGAGACGAATCTCACGTAGGGGGAGGGCCAAATATCACGTATTTTTTCAAGAAACAGTGCAAAATTGCTAACAAAACTTGGTTAAATAAAATAAAACATGTTTTTCCATTAAAGACCTCCATCTACTTACAAGCGGCCGGTGGCTAGGTCTACCGGCACGGCCCGACAAAGGTCACAGATTACTCAGTTTGACTGAGGGATGATACTTTAGGTATCCGCCTGAAAGGCCGTGGTATGCAGGTGACGCCATGATTCCTTACACACACAGGCGAAGACGATCGCTTAGCATAGCAAGTTGTTAATTTAAGTGCAAAAATGTTCATGGCCTCAACGAAAACTTCAAGGCGACTCCAGACTCACGCCGTGAGCACCCGCGAACAAGCACGAGCGTGAGCGTGGATGGTTTTCACGCCTCTCTTTCCGTTCCAAGTGGATACGGCGTAAATTCTTGACGTAAATTCACGGCTTGAAAGTTAATAGAAGTTCAGATCTTCAGACGATAAATACCCAACACAGAAAGATTTTTGTCAGTTTTCTTGGACTAAAGGCCCCACACAGTTGGCGGCCTGTTCGTGTGTGATGATACTTGGCCTCAAGGCGAAAACGTTCAGGTCACGGGCTGCCGGCCACCTGTGTATAAATGGGAGCTTTAAGATATGGCTAAATCCTACACAAATATGTTTACGCGGTTATGTGAACTCCAGAAAGTAACATAGTAGCCTCTCGATTGTTTAGCCTCCACCAGTCAGCCAAACGACTTGGCGAATGCTGCAGCATACGAGCTAAGTAACACTGAACCGCAAAAAGGTCCTTAGAATACAGAACTACAGGAAGGCACTCGCCGAATTTTAGCGTAATGAAATTCTTGTTGAGTGAGTGCTCACGTTATGGTAGTTGTGTGTCCACTACAAACGGAAAGAGCGGCTGGAATAGAGAAGAGGAAGAAGGAGTCCAAATTATTAGCTATCTCAAATAAAATCTTGCACACGACCGGCCCGACTCGCCGGAAATACGTATTTATAGTGTAAAAATTCTAGAGATTATTTAAAATTTCAAAAATCTCACGTGAGATTAGGGGGTGGAGAGGGGATCGAGCCAAATCTCACTACATCTTACCTAGGGAGGAGGGGGTCGAAAAATGGCAAAAACCGTCACACGTGGACTTATGGGTCGTTGCGTTAACCAAAAGTTTTTAACAAATTAAAAAACCGTGATTGTAAACGGGTTTCCCCATTTTCCTCTATGTGTTGTCCCCTAACTTATAATTCAATATACATCAATCGAAAGATTATTTGAATACCTACAACTTTGTAATTTGATTTTTTCGATCCGAGATCACATTTTCCTTTTATTTGGTAAATAGTGTTATTTCAACTTTCCGGGATTTTTATAGGTTAGGTTCGCCTTTCCAAATTCAAAAACGCTATCTCTTTTAGATTTTTTTTTCCTATATCACCATATTTTTTTTCCTGTTGGCAATTAATAGATGGATTTTTGTACATTGATTGGATTGGACTTAAAGTCGAGTCGTATTTATTGACAAGTCAAGTCGTTTGAGTTGACGAAAATGACATTTCAGTTGAATTACGACTTCCAGCACTTGGGCCTTGAATAAAAATGCTAAGTTCAGTTTAAGTTCCTGCTCTGAAAATCGTGATTCGAGACTGAAACATCACCACAGAGGGCATAGAGCCAGCTAGATTGGTAGTATTGCAACCAAACTTTGAAATTATTACTTAGTATTGACTTTCAAGTGTCGGGTGAGTATAAAACATATTTAAATCAAATCGTTCCTACAAAAAAAAAAAAAAAACATGATATTTCCTCTACTAATCGCAACAAATCTACAAGACCAGACATACCCACTTTTCTTTCTGTATGTATTTGGAATACTAAAGTTTAAAGCACATCTGATTAATATTCTATATTCAGCTTAAAAATTAAAAAAAAATTAATACAAACATATTTTTTAAACGAATCTCTGTACTATATCTCATTCTAATTATATCCTAAAAAAAGATCTGCCTTCAACTGTCAAGAATGTTCCTCTATAATAATAATATTTATGAGTAACGTTAATGTTTCTGTTATCTTCCAAAAACTTAAAAACAAAAATTGACATTAATTAAAAACATTTAACAGTATTTCAATCTTACAATATATCTACATAAAGAAAACAATCCTTTTTGTTTATAAACGTGCTGTGTATAAATTTTCTCGGATAAATTAAATCAGTCAATTAAAAAAAATATGAAAAGAAGCAACTTTTTCTTCACATATACATATTTACGGAAGCAATATTACTATGTAATTTGTAATAAAGCAAAAATAAGAATTAATAATATGATAGAAAAGTTGTTAGTTATTTTTTATCATAATTCAAATTATGAATGAATGTGTTTATATAATAATATATATAAAAAAAAACTATAATAAAAGATAAGAGATACAAAACCATTTGTTTGTTTAAATTGTGTTATTCTTTTGTTTAGCGTAACAGAGCAAACTATAAGTTGCTTTTCTCTACTCGGCATTCTTAATCACAATTCGCTGAATTTTACGTTTAACAGATTCATTAACTCCAATCTTTTTCTCTAATCTATCAAAAATACCCTTACGCAATTCTGCAGCATCTTGATCTTTCGATGACGACTTAATAACCACTCTTCGATTTGTTGAAGAGAATGGCCCTCCTCCACCACTGCCGCTATTTGAACTTAAGCTTTTATCTGATAATGGTACACCGGCTCCCTTAATAGATTGCGGTGATGGTGGCGGCGATGGTGTATCGGCCAACAGTAGCTCTTCCTCCAACAACTCCTCATCATCAAGTATATCCTCTTTGCTAATATCGGTTTGAACTTTTATTGTTTTCTTAACAACTGGCTTAACAACAGCCATTGATGATGATGTTGGTGTACCAAATCCTACATCCTTAACACTATGCTCTGTACGTTTTGTTTCGGGCAATATTTTTGCCGTCGGTATGGTTCTTTGTATAGCTTGCTGTTGCTGACTATGCTGAGAGGATTGTTCTTTAATATTTTTCTGTGTAGCGGCGTCATGTAATTGTTTTTTTCTTTTTAATGAAATTATTTTACTTTCTGTAACAATAATGGGTGTAAGTTTTTGCGGTGGTGGCTCATCCGATGATGATGATGGTGGTGGTGGTTTCTCCTGTATTAAAATAATTTTTTTTTGCTTTAGAATTGTAGAAATATGTGTATAGCCTCAGCCATTTTTTTTATATAGTAGTTTTATCTGTATTAATATTTATTTATGTACTACACAATGTCTATTAAGATTTTAAGCTATACATAGTAAAACCGAATAACCGGTCACAAACACGATTGAGAAAGGAGGAGGGATAAAGCAAACAACAATGTTCAGCCACGAAAAGTTTATGTAATGGCAAGAAGAAGAGAAACCGGACGGATAACTCGGCAACGACCTGGCATACGAAAACATTTTATCGATTTGATATTATGTACCTGGAAAGTAAGATTACAGTAAAGGGCAGGAGCATATTCGATAGATATAAAGTGGACATTCTTACTATACAGGAGATTCGCTGGAATGGCAAAGAATAATGGCTAAAAAGAAACACTATATATTACAGTTGCCATCCAAGAGAACATATAATGAGAGCAGGATTTATAGTTAAAAACAAAGAGCAAGTTGGAGCCAACATACACTAACTCACTGAAGAGAAATCACTATTAGAATCACTATACCTTAGCTGCCCAAGAAACGACCTTAATATAATCCTAGGTTACTTAAATGCTAAGATAAGAAAAGAAAGCACATTTCGCGCTACAATGAGGTAAGTAAACTTGTAAACTTCGGTGCATATAAGGTGACATAGATCTGACCGAATAATCGAACTTTTAACAATATCGATCTTATTCTTATTGACGGTAGGCATAGCTCGGACATATATATCAGATGTTAGAATGCACAGGGAAGTCGATGTTCAATCCGACCGCAATCCAAAAGAAAGAAAAACACGCACACCAAAACTTAATAGAGTAAGCTTAAAAGATAAAGAAAAAATAAGCGAGTTGAATTGAGTGCGATTAGCAACTATGATCCGCACAATAGTGAAAAACATAACGAGGGAGAAATAAACCAGCTCTATAAGAAATCCGCTGAATCAATGCGCTGTAGATCAACTGGAAGAGAATTCCAAAGCAAAGTTGTGAAGACAAAGAAAGAACGTTATTCAATCAAGGTACGGAATCGAGGAATAATTAAATTATTTTTTCTGATAGATTTGGAGGGTATTAAAAACTGGTTAAAGTAAGCTGGTTTGCGGTGGTACAGGATATAATGGAGAAAGAGCAGCCCAAGATCGAATTAGAGTAGGGAGATATATGATCACAACGGCGTAGTTTATAGACAAAACGCATGCAGTCGTTGAAGGCAAGATTATGCTTACGGGCGCAGAAAGAGAGGGGAAAATAGCCAGGTCATGCATTAGGCGAGGGAGTAGTAAGGCTTTCATTAAGCTCATACGCAGAAACCTACTCAGCAAACTACAGTAAAACTAAGTTTCGCCTGGTGGCCATAGGTTTTCTAAACAAT
This sequence comes from Thereva unica, assembly GCA_949987705.1. Lineage (NCBI taxonomy): Eukaryota > Metazoa > Arthropoda > Insecta > Diptera > Therevidae > Thereva > Thereva unica. The sequence continues at coordinate 13,890,410 of OX465284.1, forward strand.
GAAGCAACATGTTAAACTGCTATTCGAGACTACACCAAGATTGTTTACTTTATCAACGCAGGCGAGAGGAACCCCATTTAAATCAATAAAAGAGGGATATTAGGACAGTTAAATGCGGAATGAGAGAGAAACATGCATTGGGATTCCCGAGGATTAAGTAGTAGATGGTTCAAACCGTGTCCTTCCCAGTCAAACAAGGCTTAAAGCAGAGCGATGGGCTGGCACCCATGCTATTTAATCTCTGCCTACAAGGAGTAATTCGCAAAGTAAACATTGACGCGAACGCAACCTTGCTTAACAAATCAAAACAAATGGCAGGATATGCTGACGACATAAACTGATTAGCCAGATCACTGTCATACCTTAGAGAAATATTCACGGAATTAGAAGATGAAGCCAAATATATAAAGGGCTGCAAATAAATGCAGACAAGAGTAAAGCTGGTGACATATACAAGCGTACATGCATTGCATTCAGCGGCTCCATGATATCCGGCGAATTTCCTCTGACACATAATTACATGGCTGCGTTCCGTGCCGGCTTTCACACATAGCCCGAAAATCTAAGTAACGTGTTCATGTGTTGAAAAAGTTGAAAGTAGCCCGACCTTTGCGTGGCATGACTTCCACTCACGGAATATTCCGTCAGCTCGCATTTGAATACACACACTTCTATATTATCTGTCAACGAATGCAACGCATGTACGCTTGGATCACCAGCTTAAGATTCGAATTCAGTCAAGGCTGGAAAGAAGAAGAAGAAACTACAACACCACCCGGGGGGGGGGGAATAACTTCGAACATGTAAACCAATTTTTACTTGGGGTCCACAGACAGCGAAGACAACGATGAAACGATAGGCGTGCAAAGAAGAATAAACGCCCCAAACAGAACATCACACGTACAGTAGCTACTTATGGGTGTGAAGCATGGAGTATCCTTTAAAAATTCGCATAAAAGATGGATTTATTTGAGAGGAAGATTCTCCAAAGGATATACGGCCCAATCAATGAAAACAATGCATGGAGAATACGCTACAGTCACGAATTGTACGATTTATACAAAGAGTGTAAACTTTCATGCATGACAAGCTACTGCGTTTACGTTGGGGCGGTCATGTCCAAAGAATGGAAGATACCAAAAAAAGCCCTGTATCTACTAACAGCTGGAAAAAGATCAGTTGGCAAACCACGATGCAACAAAACTGCTCAATACAAGAAACTGGAGACAAGCTGCGGAGCGTCTGGAATGAGAACCTGATGGAGGCCAACGCTCGAATTGGGCTGTAGAGCCATTGAGAAGAAGAAATAATGTAATACCCACCTTTTCTCATGGATTTCAACCAGCATATGATCTTGCACCATGAAGTCTGCACTGGCATCATCGAAGGAGAAAGACCCATAGGCAGGTCGAGGAAAAGATGGAAGGATAAGATTGTAGCAGATACGGAGACATATCGAACTGGAGAGCTTCGGCCAGAAATGGATAAAACTGGAGGAAAAGATTAGAGGAGGCCAATACTCGAGTTTGGCTGTAGTGCGCTTGGAAGAAAATATGTGGAGCCCTAATAAAAATAGTAAAGAAAGAACAGAAAAAATGTATCCAAAAACCCTGTGCCTTCAATCGCCAGAAAGAAAAAGGACACAAGGAAGACCTAAGAAGAGACGTAAACATGACATAGACACGCACAATAGGCATAGCCAACTGCAATAAGCCACAAGCCCGAGAACGATAGAAGAAGAGTCTTGACGAGACCACCGCTCACAGATGGGTTTAGAGCCAGTGAAGATGAGTAAAATCAGATCGAAATTTGCCAACAAAGCAAAAATAATTGAATAATTTAGTTATAAAACGTTTAATCCATTATTTAGACGCATTGAGTCGAATTCGGCTTTCCTATATTTCTTACAAAATATTCAAGCGGAAGGATCTAAAAAACAATATATATTTTATTAATTGTTCTGTTTCACATTTCTTTCAAAACTTTGAAAAACACGATATACGTTCCCAAATCTTTTTTAAGTTACCTTTGAATCAGAATACTTTTCTCAAGAGTTACACGATGTACCAGGACTGCTACAGTACATATAATTCGTGATGAATAAATATTTTCTGTCTCATTGATTTTCGCAGTGGCATACATATTAATTTTCATAGTTAATTACGTAACTTATAGATGCAATTCGCTCAACTCCATTTCGCTGATAATCACAACTGTTAAAACTATGTTTTCAAACAGCATACTTCTTACATCAGCTATGGACGACTTATATTTAACAAATTTTAAAGTATAAAATTTATTTCCATTTCCATTTAAGTTTGAAAAATTATTGCACATGTGTATTTATTCTTAGACCCCCAAAGAAACGAGATTACTTACAAGATCTAGTCTCAAACTAAACTTATATTTAATATCGAATGTTGAAAAATAATAAATATTTTTGTAATCTTAATATAAAAAAAATATCTAATCTTTTATATTGTTTTGTTTTATCTTATCCTTAAATAGAAACCACCATATTCATATTATATAGAAATTTCCGGTCTTTGTAGCAAATTATTAAAACAAATTTTATTTTTACTTACATCTCCTTGCTTCCCTTCGGCAGCTCTTCTCCTACGCATTTCTTTATCTCTCCATAATTTTTCCCGCATCGCCTTTTGTTTTTCTATTTCTAATCTATATGCTCTTGTTTCTTCGTCCTCTTCCTCCTGAAATTATTGAGAATTAATACTTGAACCTTCGAAAATATATTACAGCGCTTACATTTTTCTCCTTTCTCCTGCCAGGACTTCCACTTCTCCGTCTCTTTGGCATGCATTTTATGTCAAATTCCTTACTACCAGCCCGCCTTAGGCGTCCCCTGGATCCTGCCCTCCTTTCCCGGCTATCTCCCCTCCATTCGCGTCGTGGTGGTGAATAACTTCTCTCCCTACTGCGATTCCTTTCCGGTGATCGTTCATATCTTCTTTTTTCTATATGCATTCTGTTTTTATTTATAAACTCTTCCTGCTGCCGTAGAAGCTCCTCATCGCTTTGCAGATGAGATATATGACTGCTAATCGATTGTATAAATTGTGTATCTTTCAATAGCTGGCTCTTGGCCGCCTCTACACCTCCCTTAAAATTCGGATTTATTAAAACTTTTCGTGGTACTACCGGCTGTTGGCCACTTTGACTAGCTGTTGATGTATTGACAATTACAGACATATTTCCTGGATGTTGTTGGGCTGATGTAGCTTGATGCTGTGGATTAATGGGTGTTGGTATATATGGTGGTGGAATAGGAACACCTTGTGGCCGAGGCATTGATAGTCGCGGACGCATATCAAATCTCTGCGGCTGCATTTGCATGTTAGAATCGGCTCTATATATAGGTCGCATGTGATTTTGTGAAGCATAATTTCCAAATGGTGCACCATTAACGTGATTAGAATAGTCTGGTCGTGGTCCCCGATACATTCCGAATTCATTCGGATTTTGATGCCTAAAATTTGGCCCCATTGCTGGTCTAAATTCCATGCGAGGTCCTAGGGAATTTTGCTGATATTGAGGTCGCGGCACCATGTGAGGATCCATGGGATTATAGGGAAACTGACTAGGAAGCTGAGGATTTATATTTTCATTTGGATGAGGATATTGCTGATAAGACAAATGGGGGTATCTTACTGGAGGTCTCATCCCGGGAAAGTGTCCGCCACGAATTGACATACCACCACGCCCTCTTTTGCCAGGAAAGAATCGTGCATGTTGATATTTTTCTAAATACAAATCAAATTGTAAATATCGATAAAATATTGAAATTTTGTAGTACATACCTGGAGAAGAATCAAAATCGTCATGCCTCTCAACGATTTGCTTAATATTAGTACGTTCCGCTCTTTCCTCGAAATCTTCCCTTGGATCTGACGATATTTCCTCAGGCGCACTAGAACTTTCTTGTGATGATTGTATAATTTCACTAGCTTGCCGTTCCAGCGGTTCATTCGGAGATGAATATTTATGAATTTGTGTAGTTTGTTGCAGCACAGACTGCTCTTCAATTTCTTTATTTGTCGATGATACCTCATCATTTTTACACTGTGGAACTTGGAATCGTGTCTCTGTATCGAAATTCTTACATGGAATTTTCGATGGTGATTCTTCACTTGTCGAAACATCCGATTCTGTTGCTGTATTTAGTTCAGACTGTTTTTGATCGTTTATATCTACTTCCTTACATGATGATGTTGAAACTAAATCCTCGACTTTTTTCGTTTCGTTTTCACATGATTCTGTTTTGCTTGTTTGTAATTTTGAATTAACCCATTTCTCTGCCTCATTTTTAAGGTGCTCTTTAGTTGCAAACGAAACATCCTTTTCCAAATCTATATACACACAAAATTGGGCCAGACATTAGTAATCACAACATTTCACTACAAAAAATTTTCAACTTTACCGTCATCCGATAATAGTAAATCATCTTCATCTGCCCCAAGAAGAGCCTGATCATCTAAATCATCACCCAGATCATCATTAAGGAGATCGTCACTGAAATAAAATATATAAAATTAAAAATTATAAAAAAGGATTGATTTGTGCCAAGTGACAGAAATGTCAATAGAAATTTTTTCTCTAGAGAATGCTTTGAGAATTTTTTGTATATATTTATGCACAGTATTGAATTAATAATAAATAAAATGATTAGTTTATACATTTCTTAAAGATTTAAACATTAATAAACTACAATGTAAACAATCATTTTTTAATACACAGCGAAACATAACCTAACTACATGATAATTTATCCATTATTTAGCGAGCACAAGCGATTACTATTATAATTTATAGTTAGTATAGATTTCGGTTTATGTAAATATTTAATTCAAAATGAATAAATCACTCAGTTTTAAGGTGTAATGCATTTAATTACGGGTCAAACAAAACTTACTTCAACTCCGACATCTTGCAATGGTTTGACATGAAGTATTGTGCAATTACAATTTTTTAATACACCAAACAAGTAGATAATGCAGTTCGATGTCAAAATTAAAATTGATTTGTGCAGGCCATCATCAAATAAAGATGGTAGTTTTTTTACCGTATTCTATGAAAAATTTTATAAAATTTAGAAATATATCTATTTGGTTGATCTAATTTGCGAGCTAAAGTTGAAACTGTTTAGATGGGTTCACCAAGGTTGTGTTCTGAAATAGAACCCAGCATACTAGCCAGTGATAATGACGTCATTAATCGGCATTCGGTTTATTCGTTCCTAAATACTGGCCAGTGCGTTTTAGGTGTAGGATTGATTTTGCCGGAATTAATGAGAAAAGGAAGATTAAAGGTTTTACGTTGTGATAAGCAGCAGACATATGTAGTATGTACATGAAAGTGCTAAAACTAACGAGGGTGTTCTGAAAAGTTTCCGACTTCCACGTGAAGATGGCAGCACTGGTTAATAAAAGGTAGGGAATTTAGTTATGGATCTTTTGACAGAAGATAGAAAGTAGAAAAAGAAAGAGAAGTAGGAAGGAGCTGCCACAACCTAGCCGCGATATATTATTCCACCTACTTCCAACCATTTCGCGAATCTGGCATCGGAGCATTTGAGACACAACTCGCTGGAGTGTTATGCCTCCTGAAACGAGTTGAATCTTATCAGCCCACCGATGACATGCGTTTGGTGGAGCGGGGAAGGAGTAGCGAAGGCTATGATAGGAGGAATCAGGAATGTAAAGAGGGGAGAAGAAAGAAGGAAAGTTATGTGGGTGGGAAAGTGGAAAAGGCGAAGGATCGTGGGGCTGGCCGGGATTCGAACCCGGGACCTCTGGGATAGTAGTCAGGTGCACCCCTAGACTACTGAGGCTATATTTGTCTATAGGAGACCGCACTGCCTAGTTAGGTACTCAGTTCAACGTCTGTGGTCGTAGATGGGAGGAGACAAATGACTAAACGAGAGAGAAACACTTGTTCACTTCCTGTGTAGGTGCCCGGCATTAGCTAAAGCCAGGCAGCGCACTCGAGGCAGTTACGTTTTGGAAGACTTAAAAGAGATCGCCAGGCTGGAGGTCAGATCATTGTTAAGCTTCCTAAATTCCACAAGATTGCAAGATTAAGCATCCGTCACACTCGACCAAACAGCTCTCCACAATCAAGGTACATACATAAGTTGTAGCAACAAAATGACGCGCCACGCGCTAATTGGGCTTCCGGTCGCACTGGAGACAGCCCTTCACCTACTTAGTTGCACGGCCCTATTCTGATTCTCACTTTCACGGCGAGTGACAATCCAAGACACATTTTCAAATAAAAAGTGTAATGTAAAATTGTGTCTTGGGTAGTCACTCGCCGTGAAAGTGAGAATCAGAATAGGGCCCGCAAACAGTAAGTAGTACGGTCGGTAGTAAACAACCAAACATCTGATATATTTATGAATCCAACGGATAAAAACTACTTGCATTCACTACAAGGTGGCGCTAGTTACAATTTTCTATTCTTTGCTTTGCGCCAATTACCATGCGCTAACAAAACTGTTACCACCCACCCACAAATGCTTCAAGATGACCAGTGTGAGTAGTTTGGCCGTTCCAAATAAATTGCAAGTGCTTAAATATATTCAATTTTATGAAATTCCTTTAATTAAATATTCAAGAAACGTACATTTAACTTGAATTTAAAAACAGCCTTCCATCACACTAGCGCAACGGTTGGCACGCGTGTCACTAGTTGGCACGTGAGAAGATCTCTGCTGGCACGAAGATAGTTCGGAAATGTGCAGGAGATTAAAATTATCAATTTGTTGGGACATTCACATGCAGGCCGTGGCCTGGAGGCTATTCGCCTTGAGGTGAAGTATAATCACTCACCGGCCGCCAACTAGATGGGGCCTGCAGTTAAGAAAAACTGACAAAAAACTTTGTCTATGGGTATTTATCGTCAGTCCGGGCCTGAAGAACTGAACTTCTATTCAGTCTGATAATTTCGTTGAGGCTAAGATAATTTTAACACTTGAATTAACAACCTGCTGGCGGCCTGTATGTGCCTTTAACTTCCCAACTTGATCTCCAAGGTAGTCAATTAATTTTTGGTGCCACGCTTAATGTACAGTAGTTTTAGTTATCTGATTTGCGCCATGCCAATGGATTTGGGCTGCCGACTGCTGCCCTAGTGTAACCATATCCGATTCCCATTACCTTAATATAAGAGATTTCCCCGCAAAAATTAAAAAAATATTTTGTTTTGTTTTTTCCATTTATTTTATAAAACACAGTCATCATACAAATCTAATTAATCAGAGTCTCACGCACACATCAGTCAAAAAAATGAATTGAAAAATCTAGATCTCAAGTTACAATTATAATCATCATTTCTCTAAAGAAAATGAAACAAAAAAAAATAATTAAAATATAAACTATTTAAATTACCTCTTCCAGAAATTGAAGAGAATAAATTTACATTTCGACCGAGGAAGACAAGTTAATAAGTATCTTGCACGTAAATCGATCGAAGTTCACGCTTGGTGGAATGAATTTGAGGACTTTTTTATGCAAGCACTTGTCTCTTGCTATATATAGAACATAACTAAATTCTATTACAAAAAAAAAATCATAAATTAAGACATTTTTATAAATTTAAGACCTAAACTATGTGTGCAGTCCTTTTACAGTTCGTCTTTGAGATCTTCTTCCTCACCGGATGGTGGAGGAGCACCACCTTGACCCTGATACAATTTCGCTATGATTGGTTGAACTACATTTTCTAATTCCTTCTTCTGTTTCTTGAATTCTTCTGGATCAGCCTCTTGATTCTCTTCCAGCCACTTGATTTTCTCGTCGATTGCTTCTTCCATTTTTGTCTTCTCTTCATCGGAAAGTTTAGCACCTAATTTATCCTTATCGCCAATTTGATTCTTTAAGCTGTATGCATAGCTTTCAAGATCGTTACGTGATTCTACGCGTTCCTTAAGCTTCTTATCCTCATCGGCGAATTTCTCAGCATCCTTGATCATACGTTCGATATCTTCTGGTGTAAGACGATTTTGGTCGTTGGTGATGACAATCTTTTCTCGGTTACCTGTTCCCTTATCTTCGGCAGCTACTTGAAGAATACCGTTGGCATCGACTTCGAATGATACTTCAATTTGTGGGATACCACGTGGTGCTGGTGGGATTCCAGTGAGATCGAATTTGCCTAATAAGTGATTGTCCTTTGTCATTGGACGTTCTCCTTCGTATACTTGAATGGTGACTGTGTGCTGGTTATCAGATGCAGTGGAGAAGATTTGCGATTTTTTAGTTGGAATAACAGTGTTTCTTGGAATCAATTTTGTCATAACTCCTCCAACAGTTTCAATACCAAGGGTAAGTGGGTTAACATCAAGAAGAACAATAGCATCAGTGTCTTGTTCACCAGATAGAACACCAGCTTGTACAGCAGCACCATAGGCAACAGCTTCATCAGGATTAATACCCCGGGATGGTTCCTTTCCACCGAAGAAGTCTTTAACCAACGATTGAATCTTTGGAATACGAGTTGATCCACCAACAAGAACAATTTCATGAACATCCTTCTTAGTCATATCGGCATCTTCCAAGACCTTCAGTACTGGCTTCAGTGTAGAACGGAACAAATCCACATTCAATTCTTCAAATTTAGCACGAGTCAGAGTTTCAGAGAAATCTTCACCTTCGAAGAATGATTCAATTTCAATCCTTACTTGATGACCAGATGAAAGAGCACGTTTTGCCTTCTCTACTTCACGACGCAACTTCTGTACAGCGCGGTTATCCTTGCGGATATCCTTACCCTTCTTCTTCTTGTACAATTTAATAAAGTGATCCATGACACGCTGATCGAAATCTTCACCGCCCAAATGTGTATCACCGTTTGTTGAGACTACCTCGAACACTCCATTATCAATAGTTAGAAGTGACACATCGAAGGTACCACCACCCAAATCGAATACAAGCACGTTCTTCTCTCCATCCTTCTTATCAAGACCATAAGCGATAGCTGCAGCGGTAGGCTCATTTATGATACGCATAACATTCAAGCCAGCAATGACACCAGCATCTTTGGTAGCTTGACGTTGGGCATCATTGAAGTATGCTGGTACTGTTACTACAGCGTGTGTTACTTTCTTGCCTAAGTATGCTTCAGCGGTTTCCTTCATTTTACCTAAAACCATGGCGGAAATTTCTTCAGGTGCAAATACTTTGTTGCCTTGTGATGTTGCTACACTGATGTGCGGCTTTGAGTTCTTCTCAACTACTTTGAATGGGAAGAATTTGATGTCATGTTGGACATTAGCATCGCTCCATTCACGACCGATTAAACGTTTGGCATCGAATACTGTGTTTTCTGGATTTGTTGTAAGCTGATTTTTGGCAGCATCACCGATTAAACGTTCACCATCGGCTGTAAAGGCTACATAGGATGGTGTGATACGGTTACCCTGATCGTTGGCAATGATTTCAACTCGACCATTCTTGTAGACACCGACACTGAAAATATCAAAGAAAAAAAGATTATTAATAATATAATTTTATATTTACTTAAAATAATTAAAATAATTTTAGATATCTAAGATTCCTTAGCATATAGACGCCTCAAAAGCTTGATGTTAATTTCTAGCCCTGACAATATACCCCCACTAGCTGCTCCTAAAGAAATGTGCCTCGGCTTTTGCTAAACCTCTGTGAAAACATTTTTGCTGTGTCATACCTTTCCCAGAGTCTATTCAAATTCTTGGAAACTAGCTCACGTTCAGCCCATTCCCAAAAAAGTGATTGTTTTGTTCTTTCCAAAGAAATGGAGACAATTGAAAGATTGTGGAATATCTGGACCTAATAGTACAACTTAAAAAAATGTACTAGGGACCAACTTCTGTGTTTAATAGAGCGCACCTCGACTAACTCATACATAGCTATAGTGAGTCCGATCTGGTTGTTCTAGATATCTCCAAAGCTTTTTTTGGCACTCCGATCTGTGCTCAGCGTTGTTCTTATGTCTTCGGAAATATAAGACAAGAACGTATCAGATCTTGTCGCACGTGCCAGATCAGAACTCACGTCAACTTCTATCAATAGGGGCATTGAACTCTTCTTCACTGGGACCATTAAGTCTAGTGTCCACTTCCAGTTATTTGCGTAGAGCTAGAGAAAACTCTCTGGCGTACGCTTTACACTCACTCTACGCAAAAATTTTCTCTAGCATGATTGATCGAGATTTTCTCTTCATTCTCATTTACGTTTCGATAGCGCTTCGAATTTTTGTACATTTTTGTGTTAAATAACAAATAAAACCTATCGGTGTAATCATTTGGGGCCTCGATAGCCTAGGGAGTAAGGCATCTGACTACCATCACAGAGGCCTCGGATTGATGACTGCAGTTGCGCGCTCTACCATGCGACTCTAAAGTAAAGAAAGTAATCCGGAGTGTATACAGTCATCAGAAAGAGAGCAGGTGAGAGAATCGACCCTTGGGGAAAGACATCCGAGCTGGCATGGGGACTGGATTCGACGCCATCCAATATTACCTTGATTGAACGGTCAGAAAGAAAGCTCTCAATCCAGTTCCTTAGAAGCTTGGAGTTTAGACAACAGAGCGGGTTATCATACTCTGTCGAAAGCCTTTGAAATACATATCTAGAGCAATCAGACCAGATTCGACGGTTGTTTTGGTTGAGATCGGGTGTATTGAGGAGCTTTACTTCTCAGCTTGTCAAATGATTCTTTGACCTTCTTGATGGAATTATAGAAGTCAATAGCTTGGAAAAGGCGAATAAGTCCCAACAAGCTCTTTTGGGGACTGTGCAGCCATATTTGCTATGGAGAAGGATCACATATTCCAAATCGCCAAACAAACATCTGAATCCTTAGGATTTCTTAAAGAGATCCAAATTTCTTCGTCAGGAATTGGTACAATTGTATTGCCATGCCCATTTAGACGGGCGGACACCGAGCAGACAAAACAAACAAACGAACTGGATGTATAGGGAAGAGGGTGTGAGAGGATGATGGGGAATGCGGAAAATTTTCATGAACACTTTCAGTGAAATGAGAACGTACATTTTAACAGTTCCTGCGATGTTTGTTGTAGCTAAGAATCAGAAAGCTAAAGAAAATTTCAAAAAGCGAAAACAAGCCATGAATTTCAAAAAGCCACAACAAAAACCCAAGTAATTTTTGACATTGATCGACAATCCACCGGGCTTAAAAAGAGAATTACGGATTACAGTTAAGTTTTGTCAGTTCGGTGACCGCTCGTCTAAAAAGACCCTATTACTATAGCAATCGTTCCATTAAAATTATCGCCATCGTGTCTGCGCGGTAATATATTATATAAGACTAGTCCGTTCGGCTCACCCTCGCACCTGAACAGACTGACTACATTTAAGCTTGATCGTTCCACATTTAAAAAAAAACTAGATCTATTTATGAATTAAAAAATTAATTATCTAATTTAAGAATACTAAAGTTAATTCATTTATTTATTATGAATAATAATAACATAGCAGCAACATCTTACTCCCAAAACTAGTTTCCCCGAAAGAAAAAAAAACTGGTTTTAGAGAAGAACAACGTGCATGACAACAAATGATGTAAATATTCTATGTTCCCGGGTTTTTTTTCGGTTATCACATAAAAATTTAAATTATGTATCTAGGAAGAGCAACTAGACCTAGTTTCTAAAAAAAATTGTTAACCAAATTTAAAACTAACTTATAAAATATGTTATTTAATCTATACAACTATCAGGAAATAAAAGAAATTCCAGATAGCCGGGTAGAAAAATTAATTTTATTCTGGTCCGCTTAAGAAACTACTAAATAATTTAATATCTAGTAGGTCTAGTAGTGGACAGAATCGAATTAATTTATATTATAAATAAAATAATTACCATGAATATGTTGTTCCAAGATCAATGCCAATTACTGTTCCGATATCCTTATCTTTCTCCTTCTTTTCCTCTCCCAAGGAAAGCCCTAGCAGGGCTACAAATGCTAGTAATATATACAATCTCATGATGATATCTGAAATATAAGAATGTGAGGATTAAAATACTATCTACTAATATAAAAACGATTAGGTTTTATTAAGATTTTACAAGCCTATAAAGTTTCTCGTACTCATTTGAATTTTTTATGAATAGATTGTGAGAATTTTTGAACTTAAGTAGCACACCCAAAGCGGAAGGAATTTGGGTAGAAAAAAGGTAGAAATTTCGATTGGACTTGTCCATTTTAGTAGTGTAACAAATTTAGCCCACTTATTCTGTTCTAGACGGACTAAAGGGGTATTGTTTTCACGCTTCTTTCATTAGTCAGCAAGAATAAGAAGAAACAATGGCCAGCATAATTCTTCCAATTCCATGCATGACCTACATTTCATGTTATATACCGATAAATTGTCTACCTGACCTAAATATTCATCATGCGGGACAGAATTCTTGATATGGACTTGCTACCGCCGAGACAGTGCACCGTTAAAAACAAGTTCTGTGACCCCCAAGGAAATAATAATTATTAAATGCAACAACTGCGGCATTGACATTCACAGAGGCGAGAGATCGATGAGCTTGTTTCCAATTATTGCAAACCTTGAAAGGAATCGGAAAATTGTCTGTTTATAACCGGCATATTGCCTAGAAATTAATTATAATTAAATCTGCCACGTGGATTAAATCCTGTTCCTTGTATGTATAATTAATGAACAGGTTGAAAAATAAAAAAAAAGTTTTTCAATGGGTGGACACCACCACGACATCATATGGAAATTTTTCAAATATTATTCACACTATTCTACGAATTTAAACAATTTCAAATAAAAATTACTTTTTTAAGCACAAAATCGCAAGAATTTAACTTGGCTTTGCAAAGTTTTATTTATAGTAACAAGAAATTAGCTGAAGTAACTAAAAAACTTTGTCACCCATGGCCGCGACGACAGATTTTCGAAATAAAGAACTCCAAAGTACCACGTCAACTTCTTGCTTGCTGCTGACGTTGCGTTTCCATGCGTTCGCACGCGACGAGACCATTCGAGAACTTTTCATTTATAAATTTTTTTTTTTGTAAAATTAAATATTTTCTTTATAAAGATATTCGAGAAGATAAAAAGGATTAGGCTTAATGATAAAAAATTGAATTACAATAAATCCAGCAAATTTTTAAACTAACTTTCTCAACATTTCTTTTCAACTTTTAAGTTGTCTTCAAGAACTTTTTTCAACATTATTAAACACTTGTTCTTAATAAAACCTCATTATATTTTCTTCTTTTCCATTTACTTACTTTGCACAGATACTAAAATACGATTATTAAAAATATTATTTTAAACAAATATCCACAATTATTCAACTTTTATTTTTCACAGAAATTAAAAAATTTTCACGCGTATGTATACTTCTCAACGTTCCTTTCCTTTGCTTTACTGAATGAATACTGAACACGGTTCTCTTCGATACCCGGCTAATATTTGAGTGAATATCTAGCGTGGTCTATTTTGATTGGCTGGCGTGTACTAACTAGACTCTGATTTGGTAAATTTCTATTGGGCCACATTTAAGAGAAATTTCTCTGTTATTTTTAAATGGAAATACAGCAGCTGTAAACCCAGGCAGAAATGATGTTCTAGTGACATCTAGAAGTCGCTTTCGTCATAGTTAGAGCTATTTTTGTAAACAAAACTGATAATAAACGATAACCTTGGAAAAAAATAATTTTAAATCATTATGTAATATTGGTTCATATTTAATAAATAGTTTAAAAATAAATATAACCAAATAAATAAAAAAAAATTCAAATAAACGATAAAATAAATATTTACGAAATTAAAAAGAGCATTATTAATAAATGTCAATTTGACAGTTCTTGTCTTCGCCGGGATTTGCGGGGGTTGTGTTTAGAAGCAATTTGCGAAAATATATAATTATTTCCTTTAAATTAATTCAAATATGACTACACAGAGATCTTTACCTCATTCTAAAGAGGCTCTTCTCAAATCTTATAATACTAGATTAAAAGACGATGTACGAAGTATGCTGGAAAATTTTGAAGGTGCGTTGTGTTGAAGGTGTTTCGATTTCTTTTAATTTTTAATCATTCTCAATTCAAAGGAGTTATTGCATTTATTATAAATATTTTCTCTTTTTAAATTCTATCTTTCCATAATTAATTTCATAATACCCAATATAAGTATAGTACTAATTTTTATGAATCTCCTGATGTAAACATCGAGTCAAATTACATGTTTCCTAGATATTTATCGTTGTTTTAAATTACTAGCTAAATGCTAGTGTACCAGAAAGGTTTCCTGAATGAGTTGGGCCTTGCAGCAATATTATTCATGAGTCAATGATGTAAACATTTTAGGTAGCCTTTAAATTCTCTCTAAAAATCTGTCCCGTTCATCGTGGCCAATGCAGCTGAGATATCGATTTTAATTCGGTTGATTTCAATGTCGTCAATGCTTATTGAGGTCTAACCAGGCCTGAATAATGTAACTGTGTTCTTTAATTTTAAAATCGACCGCCTGAAACCTCCACGTGGTGCCCCCTGGCAGTACCACATTGCCACGATTTCCCAGAATAACAATGAGCAAAAGTAAGGATAAGGAGATCCTAAGTACCAAAGAACTAGTTCTACCTAGATGGCGTGAACACTTCAAAGAAATGTTAGCTCGTGATGAGGAGAAAACGTTAACAGAAAACGTGGAAGTAGCAGTAGAACTAGCGGGAGACCCGCGTACATTTAGAAGGCGTACAAGACCCAGTGAAAAAACTAAAAAACAACAAATCTCCCGGCAAAGATAGCATTGTAGCAGAGTTAGCTAGAGAGAGATAGATAGGAGGTAAAAACGTGATATTAACCTTTTCAGACCACCCTTGTAGTTTCTCTTTAGATAAAAGCCTGTTTATTGATTCACTCTTTGTTCCAAATTAACATATGACGTTCATCAACGTTTGTTGATTTCTAGATCCATGTCTCACAGACGTATGAGGAGACGTATCAACTATAGACTTGTCAGGTTTCGTATTCAGGGAAGGAACTTGTCATGGGACCTTTTGCTTGTGAGATAATTGGAGAGTGAAATGAATTGTGGGATAATGGAGAGATTTCTGCCTTGAAAGGTTTAAATTCATTTGCCCTTTGTTCGAATGGCTGAAGATTTACATTTGCTTGCGGTAGGCTTTCCTTAAGGTGGTTACTCTTTGCTTTGTGGGCGTAACGGGGTATAATTTTCGGCTTATAAACCCTCCAAGCATTTCTTCTTGAATTATTTCAACAATTCCCATTTCTTTGAACCAAACCGAACAGAGCTTCTCAAAAGTACCATGACCCTAAGGGTATGAATGCCCTATATTCCGGATGGGCAGTTTCTATAAATTTGTTGGGAGTTCTTATTTAACTTTGCACTTATTTTGTGCCGACTTTGTGATAGACTCGATGCCTTTTGTGGAGGCGATTAAACACTTTTCTAAAGAGAGTGGATTTACGACTTTTACATCAGATGCAAAGGGGTTTTTTCTACTATAACTAGGAATGGGCCTACATTCTGTTCAATCTATGGGAGTTCTTTGATCAGCTCACAGACCCCTGTGGACATGCTTGGTGTTTCATTAACGGATTTGCGTTCAGCAAGGACTGCGGAGTTCGTACTCGCTTGAGGAGAAACTATAGAGGGAATTTCAGGGGTCTTCCTTTTTTTCCTTGTTACTCGGGCGCCGTTTAAAATAGGTTCAATTGATTTAATTCGTGATTCTGTCTCAAAAAATATAAAAGAAATATCCATCAATTTATTTATTATTCATCAATTTTGATCTACACTTTTACAGAAATTATTAAGCTAGCGAAGGGAGAAAGCGATTGTCAACTATCAAAGGTAACACAATGTGAACAGGATACTTTTGAGATGCAAGTAAGAGCTGCAAATATAGGTAATGATTATTTTATGTTTATCAAATCCTAAAGGTTTTAAAGCAACAAAAACTTTAATATTTTAGTCAGAGCGGGAGAATCTTTAATGAAATTAGTGTCGGATATAAAACAGTATCTTATACTTAATGACTTCCATTCGGTTAATGAGGCAATTACAGCTAATTCACAACTGTTTAGAGCAACCCAAATGGAATGTGATAAAAAATTGATGACACTAAGAGATGAAATGGCAATTGATTTATATGATTTAGAAGAAGAATATTATACTAGTATTTATAAATGAATTTATTGAATCAGTTTATAGCTAGTTTTTTTCCTAGTTAAGGATTAAATAAAATAAAACTGTTAGTTTTAGGAAATTTACCGCGCCTGTCGAATATCTTGGCCTCCGAGCGCCGAAAAGGCATTTCCTGCTTAGCTAGAAAGTCGGTTTTCTCTTTCCCCTATACATATGTTGCTATGTCCTATAGGCCTACCTAACTCAGCTTTGCATCGCCCCACTGGCATTACTACTGAATCCAAAACTTTGAAGCGTATGAAATCCAACGCAGCGCCCATTCCCATAAAGGTGAGAGAAAATCTCGTCTGCGAACTAGAACAGTACAGAGAGCGACGGCCGTACCAGGCGCGGGAGTTTCACCGAAGAGTCCGCAATACGACACAACACCACGTTGCACATGCCGCAAAGACAAAGGAGGGAATCTGATCACCGATCCTTAAAGCTTCTTGGAGCAATGGGAAGAGTACTTGTATGAACTGCTAAACGGCGAGCTAACTGAGGATTTGGAGGCTCCACTAATATTTGATGATGATGCTATGCTGCCGCCACCTACCTTGAAAGAAGTTGGCAGAGCCATAACCCGGTCCAAAACAGCAAGGTCTCAGGTGACGGCGAGAATTTTTTATTTTTGGGTGTTTCCATAAAGGAGTGCTTACCAGGATAAGGCACTTGTACACTCCGACCTTGCCGGGCACCGTTTGCGACCAATACTCTTTAACCATACGGCCATTAGCACGGTAAACACCTTGGTTTAGAAGTGGAGAAATGGGGAGAGATTTTAGCCGATGAAGCCACTGTGGATTGAACTGAGTATTATTGAACTCAGGTCGGTTTAGCCGGGGCATTAAGCTAAAGTAAAGGGGGTGGAAAACCAGAAATTGAAGGGGAAGGGGATGTACCTAGCTTTGTTTGCCCTCTTCGCAATTAGCCTGTTCGGCATGAGTGTCTCTACGGTGGCTTGCTGGTACCCAGCTAACCAAACCACCGCCGACATAGCTTAATGATACCACGTGGCATGCAAGCCCCACCGCCACGACAAGGTGCAGGACCCGGTGAGGAAAAAAATGCATTAAATTAATTTAAATTGAGCAAGACAACTTTTTGTGCATACTTCGAATACTCGCTTTTTTCTAGAATGTACTTGAAAGCTGTTCATTTTAGCTTTTATTTTCCCGCTATTTACAGTCTGGAACCAGAAAAATGGTTACCAAAAAAAGCAAGGATCGAAACCACTTCGAAATTTAAAAAAAAAAGCTCTCCGAAAAAATGACATTTCTTTACCAAATTGACGTGCCACACTGACATTTTTGGAAGCCGCCTAGCACATTTCTGCCCTGGATTTAATACAAAAATTCACGGCTCTGTTAAGTAATTTGTGACTTGATTTCAAAACTATTAAATAATGGGTCGTCAGAAAGGTAAAAAAGTGAACCCATTTGCACAAAAGAAGAGGAATAAAAAGCAAAATGTATGTAGTTGCAGCACTTTTTAAGTTTGGTTATGTTTACGTTTTCTAAATGTTTCAAGGGAATCGGAAGACCCGACCGACGTTCTGAGCCGTATGCGGAAATTATTAGGGAAAATGAATCATTCTGCAAGTATTATAAGGTGAGTTAAGGTATATCCTTTCGGTTTATTTGCTTAAGGTGAGCAAAATGCCGTGACAAAACTAAATTGGGCGAACTTTCGTGTAGGCTGTCAGCCGCCGGTACAGTTTTTAAAGGGAAGGCTCTAGTCATCATGACGATTCAGAGATAGGAAAAGATTCTTCCTGGTTAGCTGAATGTTCATCCTTTAATAAACTGCATTGAAAAAATGCCGGACAAGTTTAAGGGTTAGATTCTGCAAACTTCTGATTGCGCCGCTCCCATACAAAAACTCCCACGGTCTTTCTTACTAATTACGCCGATAAACCGAAAAGTCAAATCAATTGAAAATAATCTTCATGCAGATTTATAAATCATAAATTTCCTAGGCACAAAAAGTATGTGACGACGCAGAATGGGATTCCTTTCTAGAATCACTACGAAGCAACTTACCAACAACCTTTCGTGTTACAGCATCCAAAGGAGCAGCTGAAGCTCTTCTAGGAATAATTAGAGATCAATTCCTTAAGGATTACGTTAAAGCTGTCTCAGAATTGCATCAAGTTGATGGGGAAAAGGTGGAGCTGCCGATATGTCTGCCATGGTATCCTCAAGGGATGGCTTGGCAGCTTCAGCTATCTAGAAAGGATATTCGAAGATCAGAACCACTCTTCAAGCTTCATAATTTCTTAATAGCTGAGACAAATGCTGGTAGTATAAGTAGACAGGAAGCTGTCTCAATGATACCACCATTGGTGTTGGACGTTAAGCCACAAGATAAGGTAAGATTATATCAAATCTTGAATATATCTTCTCATTTTTATATTGACAATAGGTTCTTGATATGTGCGCAGCCCCTGGCTCCAAGACTGCTCAACTTATTGAATCTTTACATTCTGGTCAAGATCCCATCCCAGCAGGATTTGTCGTTGCAAACGACGTCGATAACAATCGCTGCTACATGTTGGTGCACCAGGCAAAACGGATGAATTCTCCTTGCTTTGTGGTTACAAATCACGACAGTTGTTTCTATCCTAATTTAATTGTAAGTTTTAATGGTATTTGTCGCTTCAAAAACTGGACATGATTCCTGCATTTCAGAGAGTGAACAATGATGGAGGAAAAGAGGTGATAAAGTTTGATAAAATCTTATGCGATGTACCTTGCTCTGGTGATGGCACAATGCGAAAAAATCCGGATATTTGGATGAAATGGAATACAGCACAAGGAAATAATTTACATGGGTAAGATTAAGTAATTTGGGGTAAGATTTATGGGGTGAGAAAGCGAGGGAACTCCAATCTGTGTTAGAAGGATGGCAATTTAGTGACGGAGACCTTACTGTGGTCGACTTAGAGTTAAAACAGAAGAAAATCAGGATGGCGTCTTTCTATCTAGCCCACGGCGATGAGGGTAATACCTTCATCAAGATCTGGTAAGATACACCGATGCTACCACGGTCCTGCTTATGGGAGGTGATGCAAATGTCCTAAACACCAAGCTTGGTACTTGTTACAAAGGTATCCCACCTTTGCTACCAAAAACAGAACAAGTGCTGGACATCAACCGACTGAATAGTGGTCGTGAAGGTCTTGAAGGAACACTCCTCAGACCTTTGCCCGGACCGGAAACCGGGAGCAACTCGACAACATTCTGGACATTTTCACAGAGCAATGCACTTACGCCATTAATAGAGCTTGTCCGAACAGAATGCATAAAGAGGCTTCCAAACTCCGATGGTGGTCTCTCAAACTTGAAACAATTCAGCTAGACGCAGCAACAGTGCAATCTCCTGGGGTTGCTATGACTCGAAGCTGAATAGATACAAAATGGCAATAAGGAAGGCGAAATGTACTCCCTGGGCTACCTTTTGCAGCAATATGGAGTCCACGGTGGAAGCCTCAAGGCTACGTAAACTATTAACTATAGCGCCGGCGATGCTTAGTTATTGACGCAAAGAAAAAGGCGGAAAAAAGACTAACTCTAGCAGAGAATCCCTGACGCTACTTAAGGACACCCACTTTCCGTGTAGTATTTGCCACCAGACTTGTGCGCCAGAGAGGCATAACACGCCTATAAATATCTACTGGTACTGCTCTTCACTCATTGGTTCCAACCATTGAAAAACTCCTCGAGATCAAGGAGTATACATTAGTAGCATTTATTGACATAGAAGGAGCGTTTAACAACGTACTCCCGGACGCTATTACCTTGGCCTTGACGGAACATGGAATCCAGCGATCGCTGGTGTCTCTCATCCACCAACTGCTTACTGGCAGAATGGTAAGCTTGATCCTTGGAGACAGCTCGGTCCGAAGGGCTGTAAATAGAGACATACCGCAAGGAGGAATACTTTTACGTTGTGATTGGAGCAATAGACCACAGTGCCCACTTATGATCTCAGGCGGACCACTTCACTACGGAGCCTCGGGAGGCAAAACCTCTCAGCTATAACGGGAGTGCAGACCGGACACTGTTTGATAAGGACGCATATGACTCGCTTAGGTTTTCAGACCTACGATTTTTGCAGAAACTAGGAATCCGAGCCCTAAGCAGAAGGAGACTGACTAAATTTGGTGAGCCCTTTCTAAGCACGCTTGCGGAAATCTCGAAGATTGGGTTCCGCAACTAAGAAGATTCATTACATCGTCGAGCAGCATCTCAGCCATACCTAACCTAACCTAACCTTTTGTTAGCCGCACGCAGACGGACAGACCCATATGCTTTCCTCCGCTCAATACTTGCTACACTTGCAGGTGATCTCGTCCAGGTTCCTGATCACGATCGTTACTTGGATGATGCTTGTCTTTACCTGCGCTGTTTCAGCTAGAGAGGATTTGACTTGCTGGACGGTTAGCCTTCGCCCGCCTTTAGCGTCCAAAGCGTCCGCCTGGTCGTCCCAAAGGTCGTTTAAGGAAGGAAGTGTATAATCTTACCTTCCTCTCAGTAGCGCTACTCAGGATTTTTTCGTTTTTCAGCTTGGCCTGGAAAGCGATTTATCCTTTCGTAGCGCCGTCTCCTCACTTACCCTATTTATTTAGCTCGCTCGTGTTGTTTATCGAGAACGCATTGCCCTAGTGAACCTGCGTGATGGACTGTACACGCATACTTGGAAGTCATCTTGCGATACTCCTGTGACCCCCACTAGAAGAAAGAATAAAACACATTAAATATCCATAAAAATGTTGTTTGTAACCTTTTGTTTCATCCTAGAGTGCAATATCGAATCGTACGCCGCGGCGCTGAACTTCTAACAGTTGGTGGAAGTCTTGTATACTCGACTTGCTCCCTTAACCCAGTAGAGAATGAAGCTGTTCTTCAAAGGATCATTAAAGATTCGGAGGGTGCTCTAGAAATTGTCGATTCATCCCATCTAGTTCCTGGATTGAAATACAAGCCTGGATTAACCGATTGGAAGCTAGCTTCTCGCGATGTTGAGGTTTATACCAGCTTCGACCAAGTCCCAGAAAAGTATCACACTGTTATCAGACCGAACATGTTTCCTCTACCTCCAGATGAGATTAAGTCGATTGGTTTGGAAAAATGGTAATGTTTTAATGAATTATTCAAAAATTTAATAGATTTCATTGAATTTTTGTTCAGTATAAGAGTTCTCCCGCACTTTCAAAATACTGGAGCGTTTTTCGTAGCTGTACTTGCTAAACGGAAAGTCTTGCCGTGGGAGAAAGATGATGAGAAGATTTTAGCTGATGTGGAACACTTCAAGGCGACGGTAAGCTATTCTTAGAAAAGTTAAGACGTCATTTCTAAGAATCTTTTATATTCCAGACCGACAACGGTTCAACAGCAGAAGAGAAATCTGTTCCTTGGGGGCCACAGCGAAAGAAGCGACGTCTCCAAGGATACAAGGAAGATCCCTACGTATTCTTCAAGGAAAACGAAGATGTTTGGGAATCAATTAAAACATTCTATGAACTAGATCCTGCCTTCGATATGAGATGCCTTCTAACACGGTGTCATGTTGGCAAAAAGAAGAACATTTACTTCTGCTCTGAGCCCATTAAGAATTTAGTCCAGAACAATGAAGATGCTGTGAAAATAATTAATACTGGGGTTAAGACCTTCGTTCGATGTGACAATAAGCATATGAAATGCGCATTTAGATTGGCCCAGGAAGGTCTGCAGACATCAAATTCATTTATCGGACCGCATAGGAGGGTCGAGCTGCAAAAGGAAGATCTTATACAGCTTCTACAGTGCACAGATCCTACGAAACCACCACCTTTGTTAGGGTTGAGCGAGGCGACGCAGGAACAAGTTAAAAATTTAGGTAAGTTTAACAGGGATAGAGGTTACATAGTTTGTTAATTCTTGATTATTTAAAAAGGGCCTGGTAGTTGTGTTTTAAAATACAACGGCGAAAACTTCGTCCTGTATCTTGTCGGCTGGAGAGGAACGTCCAGCTTGAGAGCATACACAGACAGCGATGATTCTGTTCATATGCTTCGACTTCTGGGGGCGGATTTATCTAAATTTGGTAAACTTTCGTCTTTTTTTTTGTAATATTTTCTAAATCAAAACAATCTTTCTTCCAATTTTTATAGAAATAAACAAATTTAAAAAAGCAGAAGAGAATTCTGAAATAACTGAAAGTAACGAGGAGGATACGTCTTCAAAAGTTGATGATGATATTGCTGTTGATGAAGAGAAAGATAATGGAGATGCTGAAACAACCGAAAGTAAAAACGATGACAGTGAGGAGGGATAGAAATAGTTGTTTTTGTAATAATTAGAGTTGTAAGCTGATGTTGTCTCTTTCACACAATGGAACGGATGGTTCAGAAAAAAAATAATAATTTTTTAACTAAATTTGTTTTTATTTTTTAGACTCTTAAGCCTCGAATTCCGTTCGATCATCTAGGCTAGACAGGGTTTTATTCGAAATCGTTACCCATTCACGCATCCTTGTGACGTGCTTCGGCCATTGCCTCTTTTCTCCCAAGATTCGCTGAATCTCACACCATAAAAAAAGACATGGTCTGCGTTATTCATAACTCACTTCTTCACACACCTTTGTAAACCATCTCTCCACGTTTGGATAAGTCTGACCTGACTTAACAGACCATTCCCCTGCCCTTGCCAATCCGTTACGAACTCGCAGTGCATTAAATGCCACCGCACTGTATTTGGCTCGCCTCTAAAATATTGCTTGGTTATAGATAAGCATGCCTCTTCTCCCCCAGTATGTCTCTGCAGATGATCCCTGCACACGCCGCATCGTTGGACATGGTCCTGTATGCATAGCACGCATGGAGAAACGCTTAAGCTGGAAATACATAATTGCGTTGCATTGCATTGCAATACTTGAATAGATTTAACTGCAATGCGTTACATTATATGGATTTGACACATTAATGCGTTGCGTGTCGGCACTTAAACGCGTTTTGAAATTTGAATTCATGTTGAATTTGTGTTGAATCCCTCATCAAAATCCATTTTTAATATATTAATGAGTTAATCCGAGCTAATAATATGTTTGCAGAAAAAACAAAATCAATTTGACAGAGTATTGAATGCGTTGTATGCGTAAAAGTTAAAAGTTGAACAACTGTTGCATTGCCATTGCGTTGCATTGAAGGTAGTGCCGCATTAATAGATCTGGCATCATTGAAATATACAAGGTAAACTTGATCTGTCAACGCATTCATGCAACGCAATGCAATTATGTACTTCCAGCTTTAGTCTAATATGCGGTCCTCGATTTTCTGCTGTTAATCATCCTCTTCAACGTAGCTGCCTATAGCACGAGACTGAGATAATCAACTTCGCCATCAGGAGGCGACACCTTGGTATGGTATATGCTCCGATTTTGATAAGTGTGGCTTTGTTGGAAAGGGGTCGCCCTCCTGAATTTAGAAATCTCTAGTTTTTCCAGATTTTCCAGCGTTTTCTTGCTTTCAACTTTTGGAGCCCCTTTGCTGATTTTGATGAATAATGCCTTGTTTGAAAGGGCTCGCTGCCTTGGCATTTTTTGGTGCTCCGTTTGGGTGAATGGAGCCTCATTTGAAAGGGCTTGCCCTCATGAATTCAGACCAGTTGAGCTTGCCAAAAGATACCGAGGGAATCGGGAGTTATCCTCTCTTTTGAGATTTCCTCAAACGGGGCTGTAAAATGCCCATTATCTCGGGATATACTGATCAGGCCGGGCTGGGACTGAATTCACAGACACCCTGGGAGGTACCTTTACAAGGCATCACTCCCTAAAATTCATTATTATTATATTAAGGTCCTGAATTTCAGTGGAGCAGTCGCCATGGTAATAGCGATAAAGTATGGAGAGGGCTGCTACATTCCTACGGTGGCTTAAGGTGTCTATAGAGACCATCACCAATGAGTTTGAGGGCGCGATTTTGCACCTTGTCGAGACAAGCCAAGGTGGTTTTTGGGCGCCTGCTCAGATATACCAATCGTTTTCAAGGCGTGGCCAAATGTAGGGTTTATAGATTGTAGCCAAGGCGGCTGGCTGGCTGGAGGAGGAACTTGCATCTCTTGAGAAATCCAAAGCAATGGGAGGCTTGTTTGGCGATTTGGAATATGTGATCATTCCATCGCAGATGCTCCGTTAAAGTTATTCCTAGCATGTTGGGAGTTGAGTCCGTTAGATTCTCTTTATCCACTGAGGAGGAAGGTCGCTACAATTACGGCATTGAATTCGGCGCGGCTCATTTCGCCCCAATGAAGAATCGATTCGATATCCCGGTTGATCGAAGTGGACATCAGTTGACGGTGGTAAAGACAAGGTCTGGCACGTGCTTGTCTTATATTGTCGTAGGAGTAAGAGAAATGCAAAGTAGCAGTGAAGTGGGGTGGAGGGGATTGAGAACAGATCATTAATGAAGATTACAAAAAGAGGGGGTGAGAGAATTGACCCCTGCGGAACTCCGGCCGAAATGACATGGGGGTTGGATTCGACGCCATCCAATACTACCTTGATTGAACGGCCTGAAAGAAAGCTCTTAATCCAGTTCCTTAGAACTAAGTGTATACCAATAGCTTGGAGTTTATTCAACAAAGCAGGGTGCCATACTCTGGCAATAGCCTTTGATATATCTAGAGAAACCAGACCAGACTGACCAAAGCTGTGAATGTTTTGGTTGATACGCTCGGTTAAACAAACACACAAGCAGATCGCCAGTAGACTGTTTTGGTCTGAAGCCGTATTGCCTGTTGTATCTATATAATTTTGGTGGGATTCTAGATATTTCATCAGCTTTTTATTGATTATTGTCTCCATGATTTTGGAGAGAACAGAAGTAATTGCTATTGGGCGGAAGTTTAAGGGGTCGCTGGCTCCACCTTTTTTGGCTGAACATGAGCTAGTTTCCAAGAGTTGGGAAACACTCCCGAGAAGTAAGACAGGGGAAACAGTTTGCGCAGGGGCTTAGCCAAAGGTGAGGCACATTTTTTATTGACATCGAGTTCTTTGAGACACCTAAATACCTCGCCAGTCCTGAAGTCGCCGTCCATTGAGTAGGTAGTATTCTCGAGAATGAGGGGTGACATAGCAGCATCGGGTAGAGAAGAATTTGCGGCTAACAGATGATGCTAATGTCGGACTTGTGTTTGCTTTCTGTTATCACTTCCTTGTTGTGAATAAAAGGAGGTGCTGAGGAGGAAGTAAAATTCTTCTTGATGGCAGTTACCAAGGACCAGAAGTTTTTACTGCCTGTAGTGGAGTTTAGAATCTTACTTCTCAATCTATCATCAAATGATGATTTGACTTTCCTGATGATGGAAATGCAGGAGTTTCTTAATTTAATATACTCTCGACGTCTGTATGCTCTATATGCGGCTTCTTTAGCTTTAATTGCGCTCATGCATTCCCCATTGAACCATTTGTTGGGCCTAGGCTTCACAGATTTGGTAGAGTGAGGGATGAACAAGCGCATTGGCAAAAAATTTAAGAAACTTTCGATCGTCTGCCTCATAAAATACCGGTTGTTTTAAAGTAAATCCTGTTTCAAAAGGCGTACTTGTTTTCGATTGAAACTTATCAAAGACACCTCAGATATGCCAGTCAATCTCTTCGTCATTCGATTTTCTATCAATCGCGTAGCAACATATTTTTCTATTAATCTTTATACCTTATAAATAGAAAAAAAGTAAATAAAAAAAGATGCGGCGAACGAGGCCAACGACGAAATTGGATGTAATTGGAGATTTGAGCGTTAAGCCAGAAATATCGATCGTGAACTATTTGGAATCAAAACTACATGAAAAGGCATATTTGTATGTAGATCAAAATTTTTTGTTTTTAAATTCCATATTTTTATAAAAGTTATTGTATTCCAGAGATAACAAGCCAGCATACAACAATAATTCTGGAGAAACCGTAGAAAGTATTGGCATAGCACAAGCATTGGAACTGGCCATGGTTCGGCATGAACAGCAAGAAATTCTAGAGCTAGAAAAGGCGCACCAGTTGATCAATGCCGATCGAGCTCAGAAAATGTACGATATGCAACTTTCAATTAAGGATAAATTTACAACAGTATCTGATTTTATTCGTGGGTGTGAGGAGAAGGAAGCAGCGGCGGACGAGAAGATTAAGACTGAACTGAGAATACAGTCGCAGTTGAGGAATGATATTGAAGAATGTAAGAAAACGATTATGGATCTTGAAAATTTTAAGCGATCATTAGCTGAGACGATTAAGGCAATGGAACCGTATGAGACGGTGATCGAGGAGGTTGTGAAGAAGATCGATATGTTGAAATCGATTAAGGGCTGCACCAATAGATGTGATTCCTTAAGTGAGTATAAAACTGTTCTACTGTTCTACTCTTCTACAAATCAAAGTTTTAGTGCTGGCACAGGATGAGATCATTGAGCTAGAGCAACAGCTAATGAAGACTATTGATGCAATGCATAAGGATATGATAACAGAAACAAATGCTGCTGCCTTAACCGTCCTCGGGCTAAATAATGAACTAGCAGAGCTAGAGAGATCGTACACGAATGCCACGAATCAAGCGTTGGACTTGGAGGAGGTTATTGAGAACACAACAGATACTATCATAAGTCATGAGTTGAAATCAGCCCGCATTCTAGATGCGATACAACACATAATTAAGCTTCTC
This sequence comes from Thereva unica, assembly GCA_949987705.1. NCBI lineage: Eukaryota > Metazoa > Arthropoda > Insecta > Diptera > Therevidae > Thereva > Thereva unica. The sequence continues at coordinate 13,917,299 of OX465284.1, forward strand.
TGCAAGAGAAGAGGTATGATACAATTTTCATGTTAATGAGCAATTTCTATTTATGGTATTTTGTAGGAATTGATGACACTTTTGCGCGTTCTGATATTGAAGGGCAATTGGACTTTATAAGGCAGGAACTTGAGATTCTAAGTGCAGTAATTGTTCTTTGCAGGCAAGAACAAAAAAATCAAACGGTAAAGCATAAGCACAGGAGACGCTTTAATAGAAAATAAGATTACTTGAGTCTTTGTTTTAAGTTTTGTAAAGTAATGCTGGATTACTTACTTTATGTGCAGCTATGTAAACTGCAAGACATTTTGGAAATGATACAGTAAAAGTAAATAAATCAGTTAAATTAGTATACAAATATAAAAGTTTTAGAGTGGTTTTGTTTCTGAAACGGACGAGGAGGGAACCAGGCTCATAGTTTTCATGGCCCTTGATTAAGTAGTAAAAGTTAGTAGTACAAGTTAGAAGTTAAACTGTAAAAACATAATTGTCTCGAGTTATTCGAATGAATGAGTCTCATACCGAAGGCAATACAACACTAGATTAGAATAGGTACAAGGGAAATGAAAGCTGGAAATGTACAAGAAAAATGTTAAGGTAAAGGGGGCAATAAACAAAGCTACTTTACTATTTATTATAGTCAGTAATCCACGGCTTTGAAAAGCAACTGTTTGGCCTGTTTACTCTTTAATCTGATGTTCGACGAAGCTATATTAGATTCAATACTTAAACGGTAGTTAAACATCAATGAAAAGTGCAGCGAGGCCTGTGTGTGAGATGAACTCCACTCCCACAATCGATCTAGATCAACATCAATTACAACTACCATGGGACTACCACTCAACAACAACACTCAACAAATTGAGGCTTAAGCAATACGTGAGATCAGCTTACAGTGTATGAGCAAACACGGCTGCCATACCGCCCTGTGAAGCTGCTGTTGAGTTGCAGCCTTTAGAGTTAACCATCAGTGCAGCAATGGATCAGAAACAACTTGGATACAGATCAGTGCCGGTGGAGATTGACAAAACATGGGTTGGCTCCCATTACCACACTGAAACCACCAGGTGCAGTAAGTACAAATTGAAAAATAGATAGAGCCGGAAACAGGTTATTGGGAGTCTGGAGGGTCCTGAAGGAGAACGCGATGTGTGTCGCTTTTGAGATTTTCGACTGATTTCGGAAGATTGTTCCATACCCGAGTTGTTTTGTTCATGAATGAATCCTTTGACTATCTTTCTGCAAAAAAAGATGCAGTGTAGGCTGTGAGAATTAGCGGAATGGGATGGTCTTGTGTTGCCAAGTCTATGACAAGCCCGGGACTTACGTCTCCTGCAAACACACCACACCACCATCGGTGTCTGGAGATGAACTGCAGAAGAGGAAGCCACGTTACTCTTTTCACTGTTTCGTTTTTTTTGGCTCGAAAGGGCTTTCCCCTTAAGGGTTTAAGGAGCACAGTACAGCTTGTAGCGACAATAGAGGATGCATTCCTTCCCGGGTTTACTTCTCGGCGTCTGCGCCAGGAAGCAATGGGGTTCTTTATAACAGATTGTGGGGCATTAAATCTGACCGGTGATGTTGAGATTGTGGAGGCTGGGGGAGGCACCCCCTACCACCAGCTAGAGGAGGCACCCCCTACCACCAGCCTACAAAATGCAATGATCATCATCCTGACATTCGAGCAATTTACTTCTTCTAGTCATCAAGCAGACTCCTGCGACGCTTTAGTTGGTAACCTAGGTGGTTTCTGATTCCTTGGTCATGGGAGTGGAAGTGGTAGCGATTGCTAAGGAGGTGTTGGCGGCCGCTGAAAGGAGATTGCAAGTTTGGCTGGGACAGCTTCGGTTATGGGTTTTTCTTCCCCCTGATTCTAAGCTGTGCCCAACCAAACTTGTAACCAATTTGGACACAGAGAAGGCCATTTTTGTAATGGGGCACTTTGTGGAGTACACTCCACTACCTTTTTTGGACCCCTTCTCCAATTTACCGTCTTGTGAACCCGACCACAACAAGGCTGCCCGGCAGCTTGTCCTTGTCTACAGCGACGAGGCTTAAGGAATCCCATCACACCTTAGGGCTTAAGGATGGCCAGCCACCCCAGACTCGCATTAACCCGTAGAAACTTGGGCTACTCTAATTCCTGTTCCAACTACGCTATCTCCTCCAGTAGAGTCCATTGCACGGCAACGAGTTGTTCTGGGGCCAGGAAAGTCAGTCTCAAGGACGCTCATTATGACACTTTCTTCCATTTGGCAAAAGATCGGCTTTCAAGCCGTTCTTCTTCTTTATGGGTGTATTGGACCTTTTGTCTTTTCAGTTAACTTTTCGAACCGGATGACTGGAGCCTTCATACTTTTCCGTTGGAGCAGAAGGTACCCCGGTTTCCGCAGGTGGGCCTTTAAGGGCATCTTCGTCCAATGAAGGAGTGATCTCTGTGTACTCCACAGCAGTCTGTCTGCGGACTTAAATTTACTTCATTCAAGAGGGATCCCGAAAATTCCCTTTCAATGCGGTCACGTTTGGCACCCTACATTCACGCAGTTTTTTTCATCTCTTTTTCATGATTGTTTATACCTTGGGATTGCGGGGTCTTATCGAGGATGTGTAGACCCCTTGATAGCTCCCCCTTACCAGTGCACGGGTACCGCGGGCGTGATAGCCTAAGGCCTCGTACAGTCGGTCTTGGCAGGCGCTTTCTGTGTGTAATAGTCAGCAGTGTTCCGATTTCGATTGCATTTCACTCGAATTGTGGAACACCGCTGTGTATTTTGTTTTGAATTCGCCGAAATTAATATAGGCTCCACTCAGAAATAAGTTCGATGTTCGATGTTCACGATTATAAAGTTCGCAGAACGTTGTGCACCACCATGTGAGGTAGACTTTAGCCTACAATTTTTAAAAAGGGCAGGGATTCACCTTGACATCACCTGTTATTTTATTGACTTAACACCATGAAAATTTTATCCTAGTAATCATCGATTTAATAAACATTTTTTCCATCCCTTTTGGATGATTTAGTCCGATTACATTTTTGTAACTTTATACATAAATATTTATAAAACTTTGTAATCAATTTTAATTAAATAATTCAAAATGCCTCGAAATAAGCCAACGAAAAAGTTGGACAAAATTGGAAATTTGGATCTGAAGCCAGAAACATCCGTTGGAGACTTTATTGAGTCAAAATTGCAAGATAAATACTTTGTGTAGGTTTGACATTTTTGGTGAAAGTTACAAAATATAGATTATTAAAAATGTTATTTATATTTTCCATAAAAAATATATAGGAAACCACCAAATTGGGATAATGCTGGGGATTCCTTGGAAATTCTTGCCATACAAAATGACCGGGAATACACGTCAATGCAGAAGATGCAGAGTGAAATGCTTGCGAGTGCAAAAAAGCAAAGAGCAATTAATGCAAATCGAATTAAAGAAATGTTCAAGATACAAAACACACTGCGGGAGAAATTTGTCACAGTTAATAATTTTATTCGGGATTGTGAAGAAAAGGAAGCTATGGCATCGCAGAAGATTCAAGCCGAAGTTAAAATGCAGCAAGAATTACGAAAGGATATTGAGAAATACAAGAAGAGCATTGGTGAACTGCAGGACTTCAAGGAACTACTAGGTGGCACCGTTAAGGAAATGGAGCCGTATGAGAGTGTTATTGAAGAAGTTGTAAAGAAGTTCGACAATGTTAAATCGGTGAAGGATTGTACCGATAGGTGTGATGCTTTGAGTAAGTATGTATATTTGTGGTATTGGCTTCCTGCAACATCCTCTTTCAAAACTAGGTTCCTAGCTTGTCATCTTAAAGTTCCTATACCTAGAGAAATTTTTCGGATCTCTGGGTCCGCCTGGTCTTTGAGCTTTTAAGCTCACCATGCCAAAATGTCAAGGTTATTGCCTAGAATAAAACACACCCGAGGTCACTACCAAACCCCATAAAAGCTTCAGCCAAAACACAAACTAGCAACTGTGCTCGGAACCCCATAGCAATTCTACTTGTATAGTTCAACTTTAGTCTTCCTTGACGTATTCCTTATTAAGAAAAGTCCAAAGCCAAAAGGCCAAAGTATTCCTAGTGTCAATCTCCCTTTTCTTGTTTTTATTATTATTAAGGAATGAGGGGGCAAGCCACATGGTGAACACTGCGGCCAAGTTAGGCCTATTGTGTACGTACCCCACTAGCGGAACAGACTATCAGCCTTCCGGATGAAGGCAAGAAGGTTTTTAATTGATGTACACTGGACTTGAGTAGGGTTCAAAAGCTGTCTGATAAACGTTCTTCTTCTAAGCCAGATCAGAGCAGGACATTCAAAAAGAATATGTGTGGAAGTCTCGTTGCCTTCCAAGTAGAGTTGGCATTCTGTCGCTTGAGACAGTCCTAGGTTGTGGAGGTGGTACCGCAGTCCTGCATGTCCAGTGAGATAACCCACCAGCAGCCTTAGGTCCGCTCTGTTTAAAGTGATAGTGCCCCTTAAGGCAAAGGGTCTTATAAGATCTTTAGCTTGTCTAAGACCTGGGACTGACTCCCAATAGGCTAGGTTTATTCCCTTAATTCACTCCTCTATCAAGGACTTGGAGGTGAAACAAGAGATGCCACAGAAGGGTTCTGGGCCCTGGAACAACGTCTCAGATCCCTCCCTCGCGAGGCTGTCTGCAGCCTTATTCCCCTTGATACCCCAGTGTCCGGGAACCCAGCAGAGCGAGACCTCATTGCTTCTGGTCAGGCTCTGGAGTACGTCAAAGCACCCGGGTACTATTTTGGAAGAAAACTTCCACGTTGACAGTGCCTTGATGGCAGCTTGGCGGTCAGAAAAGATTTTAATGTTGGCACCTTTCAGACCTTTCTCAAGGTTGAGCCTAGCGCAGGTCGCAATGGCATGTATTTCAGTCTGGAAAACAGAGGGCCACTTACCCCTATCGAGACCCTGGAGTTGAGTCTTGCCTCACCAGCCCCTGTGTCATGTTCCATCTTTGACCGTATAGGGCCAGTTGATGATCTGAAGTCTCAAAGCACTTATGGCGGCGGATTTAGTCTGTTTAGTCTTGGACCACCAAAACCAAACTGTGACCATAGGTTTAACGATCGTATTGTACATCCAGTACATCATTTGTGGTGTAAGACCCATGTCTTACCCAGAAGCTTTCTGCAGGCCCATATGGACCTTGTGGATTTGATCATGACGTAGTCAAGTTGAGCGTTCCAGTTCAGTCTCTTGTCCCTTTTCTTACTTGCGCTGGGATCTCTTTTTTATGTAATCTGTCTGATCGGTCATTTTCATTTGACTCCTCCTCATGTAGACTGAATGTACTACCTATTGTTGGACAGAATGTACTACCTATTGTTTGATGGTTTGATATGTGTTTGTTTCTTCTTTTGTTACATCTTCAATCGATGCATCTATATTATCCGAGGCTATTTTGTAGATCTCATTGCAATGTGGTAATGCCAAGGCGGCTTGCCAGTATTTAGCCAAGTATACGGCAATATATCGTCCCATACACTTACCTGACTATCCGGCAATCTATTAATGTAAATCATACCAACTACTATTACAGTGCTGGCACAGGTTGAGATCATCGAACTAGAACAAGAAAAAATCAAAGCCATCGAAGATATGCGCAAGGAAATGGTAGCTGCCACCAATGCAGCTGCCTTAACAGTACTTGGGCTAAATAATGAACTTGCAGAACTAGAACGATCATACTCGAATGCTCAAGCGGAAACTCTTTATTGGGAGAGAATAATATCGATAACAAAGGATCACATAATAAGCAATGAATTGAAAGGAAATCGTATTCTTGATGCTCTTCAGCAGATGTATAAGCTTCTATGCAAGCGCAGAGGTATCCTTCTTAAATACACATTTTTATTTTATTCAAATCGTGTGTTTTTACAGGACTTGAACCTGCGCTGAATCGAAACGATATTGAAGCCCACTTGGATTATATTAAAGAAGAAATCGAAATTTTACAATCTGTAATACGCGTTTGTGAGAAAGAAGTGAAAACAAAGAAAAAATAATTTAGATAATGGCAAAGGAATGCTTGATATTATTTCTTTTGTTTTCATTATTTTAAAATTAAAGGATTACAAGAAAAATTTGGCTTTGATATGTCGTGATTTATAGCTTTCATATATTTATTATGAGTATCAGCGTGAACTGGATTCAGAATTTCCATTGGAACTCCATTAGAATCAACATATGACCAATTTGACGATCTTACTTACAATTAATCCTTGATGGGATATAGGGCGAAAACAGTTGCTCTCCAGCTGACTCTAGATGATCTAGAAGCGCAAATTTTGGTGGTTTTGCCAAACATTCTGTGCGGTCCACAGCCAAAATTCTTTTTCACAAGCGGTCTACAGTCAAAAATTATTAACCTAATCCATACTAGTGATACCGCAAGCTTTTCAAAGTACAATGCAACGCTTTTTAAAGTATATACCAGACACAAGTGTTCACGTCGGTCTTTTCTACTTTTTGGCCTGGTACTACGAATGTGAAGGTAAAGCTATGTGCCTCGAATTCGTATCCGTAGGGTAGGACATTACATTAACATACGAGCCATCGCTTCTTTGCATAATATATATGTATATCTCGTAGTAGAGTTGACCAGACTTGCACAAAGCAGTAAATCTGTTCCTTACTTAATTGTACTGAGGCCTCAATTTCTTTAAATGGTCAATATGTCCCCCTTGGCTTCCTGCAAGATCCTCCGCTACAACTATCAGTCATTGGCTTGAAGTCTCGACTGGCAATAGTTGTACCGACTTATTGAAGATACTGTCTGCGGTGTTAATTTCTGCTACGTTAATTAGCAAGCACGACAGGGCATCTCCTTGTCTTAGTCCTGTGGCGTTGAGTGGCTCTGAAAGCGCTCTTTCAATTCCGATCGGTTTTAAAAGTTCCAATTTGAAATTAAGTGAGGTGAGATTGTAAATATGTACTGGAGAGACATTTCGTTCTTTAAATTGGTCATTTTGGCGTTACAATGACACCTCGCCTCATGTAACATTGTACTGGCTTAAAAGAAAAAAGAGGCTCCTCTTACAAACTATACCATCCAACACTATCTCGTAGAATTGACAATGAGTTATCTTGAACTACACTTAATAAACGATGTGACATCCCATTCCAGGCGCTATGGCACCCCTTCACTAGTAACTTTCAACTGAAGATGCTGGGTGATCCTAAAGGCCTGCCAGACAATGAAGCCTCTATAAAATCGGAGATAGATTCGGTCGGCAGCCTAATAGACGAGGTCCAAGACGCTAATTTTGGCTACCACTTTCCAGCCAAAGGTGGAGACTTATCTCATTCAATAAAGAAAGTACAATGGGTCTTGGGACGATCTTCACGGGTATTGGACCATAGGGGATCACGTTGGCAAGCTGGGTATGCCGCAACGATCTGTTGCCATAGCTGCTACGAGATGAATATGATGTAAACACTTGTTCAGTGTTAATTGTGCCCCTGGAAACCATGGAGACAACTCTATACCTAACCTTGCCGATACATTTTATTATGACTTGAACGAGGATAGATTTGTGTCACAGAGTGTGATTAGATTGATTTTTATAAAATTCTCGGCATAAATTAAGGCTAAAGCTACCAAAGTCTGGTATTCATGATTAAGTTTTATAACAAACTAAAATACAAAAATGCGTGTCAGCTTCGACGCATGACTGGAGTTTTTACTCCTGTCTTAAAATAGCAATAGGCAAAGAAACTAAATGAACCATTCTATTTATTTTTATTGATTTGTTAAAATATATATTACATAAATTTTATTTTTTACTTTTTAGTCTTTTATATGCCTTCCGGCATTTTGTATTGGCCGCCATTTTGAATTTCGAATGACACTAGACCGCCATTTGCATTCTTCCTGTCATGCCCTTTCATTTGATACCCATGTCGGGGGTCGGGAAACACAAATACAAACAAACAAACATCGGCAGCCATCTTGGATCCACCATGTATACTATTTTACATTATTATGACAGTGCTTTGTCAAGCAAATTTGCGAAATTTGAAGTCGGTTATATTTTCTACTTTTTAGTCTTCCGGCATTTTGTGTTGGCCGCCATTTTGAATTTAGGAAGACGTTAAACCACTAATTGTGTTCTACCTTTCACGCCCTCTCATTTGATACCCATGTCGGGGGCCTGGGAACATAAATGCAAAAATCGGCCGCCTTCTTTGAACCGCTTTGATTTTTTTACAAAATGGCGAGACTGTGCTCTATATATGAAACGATCCTAAAGGGAAGAAAAAGATTAAAAAACTCCACATTGATTTAAAGTTGATTTTATTATTTTTTTTAATAATAATTATATATTCAATAAATATTTTGTCATTTTGAATAAATAAATTAATTTTTTTAGTAATAATATAATATTTTGTTTTTTTTTTTTAAATTTTAAACTATAAATTTTTTTTTGTTTCATCATTTTTGTGTATACAAAAAATGGAGATTAATTCTGACTAGACGAATATATTTTTTTTTAATTAAATAAATAAATTATGAAAAAAATATAATATTAAAAATTAAAATATATATAATAATGTATATATAATAAAGGTGTTTAAATAATTGTATTACACAAAGAATATTACATCAATAATATATATTATATGTATACTAATCGACTAGAGAGAATATAACTTTTAATTAAATTGTTTTTTTTTGTTTTATATAAATGCTTTTGCACAGTTTGCTTGTTTGTTGTATAAAATTAATTAATTAATAATTAATTAAATTAAAGGTTAAATTAAATTATATGTTATATGGAAAATAAAGCTTAAATTTTAATTAAAATACAATAATTTAATAAATTGTAACACATCAAGAAAGAAAATCACACAACACAAAGATATTTTGTTTTTTTTGTATTTTTTTAAAAATTTGTCTTTTTTGTTTTATTATTTTGTTTTTTTGTTGTTTATTAAATATAAGCATTTTTAAAAGTATTGCTTTAAAGAACATCGAAAAAACATTGAATATTTTTGAATAATATTTGTTTTTGGTTTTTTTATTTAAATTTTATTTAATTAATATAAATTTTAATAATAATAATAATTAATAATAATAAATATAATAATTTACTTAAGATTATAAATTTGAATATAAATACAAATTAAAAAAAAATTGTTTTGTTTGTTTTTTGTCATATTTTAATTATGTGATTAAGGATTGCAAATAAATTAGACTAAAAGTGAATGAATAATTAATTAATTATAGAATAAATAGTTTTCTTGTTGTTTTAATAATAATTTATTTTAAATTAAAGAATAAAAAATACGTTTATTATGGTTTTTTTCTTTGGTATATGCATTATTTTTTTTTTCGTTTTTATTTTTATAAATGGTATTTTGAACATCGATAGTATCTATAATAATATTACAGAGACACGAAAAAGAGTGAAAACATTTAATAATAAAATTTTTTTTCATTTTGTTTTTTGTTTTTATATTTAACACAGTGGAATTTTTTCTTTAGTTTATTTTTATGTTTTTGTTTTTTTATTTATTTCTTATTCGATCAACAGTTTTTGTTTTTGTTTTTATTTTGCAATTACGGATTTTGCTTTATTTATTTATTTACTTATTTTTTATTTTAGTTTATATATTTTTTTAAATTTGATTTGTATTTTCCATCAAAAAGATTGATTATATTGCAGAGTGATTTTTTGTTTGTTTTTTTGTGTATAAACTAATATTACAATATGCCAGAGAATGGGGATTTATTAACATAGATTTTTATTTGCTGTTGTGCGTTGTATAAAAAAATTATATATACAATTATACACCAGTTTATAATATAATCATCAACACAAATACAGTGAAAATATTTATATATATATAATTTTTTGTAAAAGCATAAAATATTAAGAATTAAGCGTGTGTGTTTTATTTAAAAAATTCCAATTTTTTGTTGTTTTTTGTATTTAAAAAGAAAATCAACATCGAACATTTTAAGCTGAAGAATGAAAAATGAAAAATGCATAAATAAAATACATAATTGTGTTTTTTAGTAAATAAATAAACCCAGCGGTAAATGGAATCATACAATAATGAATCTTAGATCACTCCCTTGGAAGATGCGATGCATGACCCTTCGTATCCACCTCCATTTCTTTTTAACATTAGCATGTCCGCAGGAGGGAGGCATATAAAGCTTTTTCATGTGCTTCCTCAAAGAGGACCATGAAGCAGTCTAGAATGTATGATTGGGTACGATTGCGTCTCTTAAAAGAGCTTTTTATACCTTACGGGGAATGTTGCTAATGGAACGCAAGCGCGAACAGGCCGATTCACGTTAGCTGAAAGTGCAGAAAAAAATCTATACCCCTTCCGCCTAGATTCCCTGTCATAATACCGGGATGCATTATTATCGAGACATGAAACTTTTAGGCCCTAAGATGCATCTGTGATGTGTCACTTGAGAATACCTGACCACATTTCCCGCTGGGTTTGATCAATTTTCCTTCTTTTTTTTTGTTTAAAGTTATTATTTTGTTTTATTTTAAGACCCTATGGAATATTGTACTATAGTACAAAATTTCATGAAAATTCGTTGCAGCGTTTTTTTGTGTGAATGTGTGTGTGCTATCCGACATTTTTGTATTATATCCATGCTTTTATTATTTTATTTTGTCAGTTTATTGGGGTATAAACTTTATTTAAAGTATAAAACGGATGAAGACATTGAACATTATTTATTATAATAGGAACATAAGGAATTTTTAACTTTTGCAATGAAAACATAATTTTAAATAAATAAATTAATTTTTAATATTTTAGGATAAAAACAAAATTCTTTTGGGATCGTCGAAATAATGAAATAAATCATATCAGTTGAAACCCGAAAACGAAACGTTACGACCTTTAGCTCTTTCACAGACAACATTAGGTGATTTCTCGGTGCGAGGTATGCATTTTAGAACTGTTATGAGCGTAAGCATTGGCTGTATGAACTTAGTTTTAGATTATCGTTTCTAATTTTGTTTTTATGTGATAGACTAGAGCAGTGATTCCCAAAGTGGGTTCCGCGGAACCTTACGGTTCCACCAAAAAAATTTAGGGTTCCGTGTCACCAGCGCCGAAGCGCAAATACATTCACAGACTCACTGGCGCTACGCCGGCCGTTTAACGCGTTCTTGCTAATCAGAAAGTGCGAGTGGCCCTTCTTCCTTGAAATTTGGTCTACGTCACGCCGCGTAACATTTTGGCCGCCATTCCATATTCCCATGTCGAGGAGGTTGTGAAGAAAATGGTAATCCGCCCTCTTGAGATGGCCGCCATGGGCCAAACGATATATTGAGTTTACTATATTGCTTATGGTGTTCTACTTATCATACCCTTTCATTTGATACCCATGTCGAAGGGGTTGTGAAGAATATTTCAATCCGTCCTCTTGAGACGTCCACCATGGATCTAACGGTATAATGAGTATACCATCTTGCATTGTCATCGGAGCTAAAGTTGTGTGCAAAATTTCAGATTCAAAAAATCGATTGCAAGATATGGACCGGACAAACAGACAGACAACAAAGCGAGCTAATAAAAACGTTTTAAAATATATTAAAGGATAAATATATACATATATCATATATTATTTTATTTTTTCATCGTTGGGTTCCGGCAAATTCTATATATTGTAGAAAGGTTACGTACGAAATAAAGTTTGGGAACCACTGGACTAGAGTCTCAGCAAAGGCCGTAAACTCAACGAATACTCTACCCCGGTTCATGGAATCTCAGTAAATGTCAAACAATCAAAGGGGGCGAACGGCCAACAAAGACCTAGGAAGGTGGTGGCACCCGATTTGTCAATTCTGTCAAAACCCGTGAAGAGTCACTGCAGACGAACACCTAGCAGATTTGTTAATAGTTCCTAAACCCACCTACCCATGGGGCACTTCTTCAGAAGGAGCTAACGGTAGACGGTCGAATGGCGAGTTCTCTGCGCCATAAAACAGAGTTTTAAGTTGGTTGGGCTGAGAGTTAACAACGCGCTCCCATAAATTCACCATTGTTACGAATCTGCAAACAAAACCTCGGAACCGGATGTATAACACGACGATGACCTTTGCTGTTCGAACCACGGCACGAATCGGACCATGGAATGTGAGAACGAGCTGATGGACGGCTAGATGAAGTTCGCAACGAGATGAATCGATATAAATCAAGATCATGGAACAGCGAGACCAGATGGCCCGATGGGGGAGGGCTCTTCTTAGATTCTGAGAAAAACGAAACTGAAAGCCGTAGAAATGGCGTTGGCGTAATACTCACCAAAGAAGTTAGCTTGAAGTTAGAAGTTAGGAAGATATACAAGGTGACCTGGGTATCGCCCGATGGTAGAACGAGAAATCAGATAGATCACGTGGCCGTCAGCCGCAGATGGAGAACTATTCTGGAGGATGTGAGTAGCTTTAGGGGGGTAGGCACTGGAAGTTACCACCACTTGATAGTAGCTGCTATTCGCCGCACAGAAACTCCAAGGAAGCAGCAATAACGGTTATGGGGTAACTCTTACCGCTTACGAGATATTTGTGGAAAACTGTTTTTCTTGAATAAATCTTTGTACATCTCGAAAGTTTTTAACGACGGGATGGCATAATAGACCAAGAACCGTTCCTGGCCAGCGTTCTTTGCGGCCAAAATAAAAAGGGGCTAAATCGAAAAGGGATAAGTGCACAATATTCAAGTTGCCCAATACCCAGACAACGTATCCGTCTGCAAGATCAAGAAGCCTTAAACATGCCATATGTTACAAGGTTTTATGCGTTGAAGCATGTTCCACAATTGGGGCTCCAGATCAAAATCGCTTCAACAAAATTTCAGCTACTCAGAGTGATTTTTGAGTGCTCCAAGAGTAATTTCAAGGCGAGGGAGACAAATGTTTCCTATCATAACGAACGCCTGGAGTGGGTTACCAATTGAGATTCCAAGCCAAAATCGCTCCAATTTTTTTTTCAGTTACTCTGATCGCATTTTTGTCGTTCAGTTATCCTCCGCCCGTTGATAAACATTCAATTTGTCAGCACTCAAAAATCACTCTGAATACCTGAAAAACATTGGAGCGATTTTTGTCTGGAAACCAATTCTCTTTATTTGATGTTACCTTAGAGGCGACCATATACTCAGGCAGGACCTTGAATAGACTAAATAGGCATCTCCTCGAAGAAGTAACAAGATGTTAAGATATTAGTCAGCTGTTAGTTCTAAACCATTCACTGAAATAGAAGAAAGATCGATGCAAGTTTTTGTAAGAGATGAGGTAGGCGGTTGTTTTGGTAGCGAAGAATTCGACACATTTCTTGTGGTTTCGATCAAGAATGAGTTCGAAATCCCAGGAACTTGCATCTCTCTTAAGGAATCCGAGGCATTAATACTAATTAATAATAATAAAAATTTATCTTAAGACATTTCTTTTGGTCTATCCTGTCCATGAACAACTACCCATCACCTAGCCAAACTATAAACAATTAAACTTAGAATTTCGATGTTCAAACAAAAAAAAAGTAGAGATACACATATAATGGCAAAATTGTGAACATTTTTGTTTTGTATTTAATAAAAATTTGCAAAAATATTTTGTTTTGTTTTGTTTATGTGAAAAAAAGTAAAATTGAAGAGCAAATTAAAAATGTAAATACATATATAGACACATTGTTTATAACAGGTGGGTTATTATACGATATACGAGTACATATACATATTTATGAACACGAATCTGAACAAGCATTTTAAAGAAAGTCTGTTTTTTGGTTTTTAAACGTTTCCCATTCTGTAATTTGCTGCTGTATAAATATTTTATTTTTTTATTAATTAATTTATTTATTTTTTGTCGGTATTTGAGAATAATGCCTGTTTTTATTTTTCATTGTTTTTTTTTTGTTTAAATTTTACTAAAGAAAAGTTAATAAAATAAGAACACAGAGTAGAATAGCTATTTTTGGTTTTTCACATTTATGGTTGGTTTTTGGTTTTGAAAGTAAGTCGTTTTTTTACAACATGAATTATTTTTTTTTATTTTTTTTTAATGTTTTCTGTTTTAAATTCATTTTTTTTTCTTAATATTTTTTTTATTTTTTGGTTTATATATTCATTGTTTTTCTTTGCGCGTAAAAATTTCCTAAAAAACTATGTAAACACTTATTTACTAGTATCTTAAGTCTGGAAGCAGGATTTTTTTTTCACATTGAGACTGATGATGTCCTCGTTTTTTTTTATTTTTTTTTATTTTATTAATTTTATTATTTTCATTTTTTTTATAATTTTTTGTTCATTGTTATCAATTGTGGTTTTTTTTCTTCATTAATTACACAGGCACACAAAAAAAATGTTAAGGCCCAGAGGGTACATCCCCTTAGTCCCCGTTTTTGGGGTCGTTGAATCCGAATATGACCCTAAAACAAATTTAACTAGCCATTTCCTTGTAAACACCCCCATACACCCCCTTCTGTCAAGTCTGATACAAAGTCGAGTGGGGTTTCTATTCCTATGTTTTCTGGGCCTCTAAGAGCGAACAAGACTACTAAAAATGAAGTAGGCCCCCTCGTTTACCACCCCCATGTACCCGCTTCTGGGAGTTGAAATGTCAATTTTCATACAAAGTCGAATGTGATGGGTATTTCTATGTCTTCTGGGGCGCTTAGAGCGAAGAAGCCTACCAAAAATCCATTAGACCCCCTCGTTACCCTCTACCCCCTTCTAATACAAAGACGAGTAGGGTGTGAATTCTTATCTTTGGGGTCGTCCATCAATTACGTCCGGCATTTATGGGGAGGGGGTCGAGTCGAATATCACCCAATCTCAGGTGGGGAGAAGAGGGTCTCGGCAAATATCAGGTAATTTTTTTTTTCAAGAAACAGTGTAAAATTTCTAGAAAACTGGGTTAAATTAAGTAAAACATCTTTCTCCACTAAAGACCCGCAGGCCGCCGGCAGGCCAGATCCGCAGGCACTGCCCGATGAAGGCAATACAATACTCAATTTGACTGAACTTTTCCAAGAAACCGGTTTTAACTGATCGGCCCAAATTGTGTTGAAGCCCAGTTCTGCTAATGACTAAGTCAAATAAGAGCAACCCGAAGTGGTTCAAGAGTTGCTATTGCATCCAGGCAAAACTACGGTTGAGTGTGGTTTATTTATCCGTCCATATTTCTTCAAAAATGACTGAGGGGCCCCCGTTAGCGCGATATGACAACGAACTATTTACTATCTAAAATTAAAGTCCGTGATCTCGATGACCCAACAAGATGACGCTACTTGCCACTGCCACAGACCCGTGAAATTATGGCTAATGTGGAGTTGATTTCACGCTTTGCATCGCTTTGCATACCATAAAGGTTCACTTCTTATGTATAAAAAAAATAGTTAAAAAAAATAAAAAATACGCTTTTATTTTAAAATGAACCAAAAAGTAAAAAATAATGTTGAGTGTAAAGTTTTTTTGCTGCAGCCACTTACTTAAATTTAAAAGCGTGCAGCACTCGTTATCTAATTTTTCGTTAACACCCTACACTTTTTTACATTTAAGTAACTGGCTGCAGCAATAAAAAACTTTACACTCAAAATTATTTTTTACTTTTTGGTTTATTTTAAAATAAAAGCGTTTATTTTTATTTTCTACTTTTTAGTCTAGTCCTCCGCCATTTTGTGGTGGCGGTCATATTAGATTTAAAATCACACAGCTTACTGTATTCTACCTGTCGTTCTCTTTCATTTGATACCAATGTTGTGGGTTCGGTGGAAGTCAATTGCAAAAATCGGCCGCCATCTTGGAGCCCTCTTCTTGGTTTTTTACAAAATGGTCAGATTGCAATTATTACTTACACATGATGAGTTGAAATCAGGCTGAACCCGAGTGCAGCCACATGTTAGCGGGAGTCGTGTGAGCTCGACTCAGCTCTTCTACCTAAGTTGAGTTGAAATTATACATATGTATAGAAGTGAGTTCAGTAGTTGATTAGTTGAATTTAGTTGACAGCATCACCTCTGTGTTTTGTTTGTGATTTTTTGTAACGTATAGTGCTTTTTTATTTTCAACTCAACCTAAACTCAACTATTCAACTGTATATATGTAACTGTGTATATACTAACTATCACGCCAACCACAAAAGTGTGTAAAATTTGTATTGGCCGCCATTTTGAATTTGGAATAACGCCATACGGCTAATTGTATTCTACCTGTCATACCCGTCACATCCTTTCATTTGATACCAATGTCAGGGGGTCGCACCGTTTTGGAACCGCCATTTGGATTTTTTTACAAAATTGTCAGATTGCATCCAAACTAAACGTGTATGGGAAGTAGGTTAAATTTGACTTGCACGATTTTATTACATAGTTACAAGTGAAGCTAATAAAAGCGTATTAATTAAAACCGTTTGTTTTTTTTTACCGAAAATCTGGTTTTCGAATTTCATAATTTTCTTTTAAAGTCCGGTTTTCGAAACCGGTTTTTCAAAATCGACAAACCCTAGGGTATAAAGGTGGTAATTTGACGCTGGGGCAAACGAGGGAGTCTAATACATTTTTGATAGTCTCCCTTGCTCTTAGAGGCCCAGAAAACATAGGAATTATATATCTACATCCCACTCGACTTTGTATAAGAACTGACATTTCAACCCCCAGTAGGGGGTGTATAGGGGTGATTACGGGGAAATGGTTAGTTAAATTTTTTTATGGCCATATTCGGTTTCAGCGACCCCAAAAACGTGAGGGAGAGAGGGATGTACCCTCTGGCTCTTGACATTTTTTTGGGTGCCTGTGTAATTTTCAGTATATATTTTTTAATTTTTTTTTAAATTTTTGTTTAAAAAAAACCGCCTTCTCTTTACCATGTGATTTTTTTGGTTTTTCTTTTCCTATCATAGAAATTGGATAAAAATATGAAAGTTAAATTTCAAATTATTTAAATTTCACCTTCATTCAAATATCAAATTTTCTGTGCTAAGATATTTTTTCGTTTTAAATGCATTTTTTTGTTTTTTGTATTTTTTTTCATTTTTGCTAAAATTTATTTATTTATTTATTTACTTTATTTTTTTTGATGTGTTGGACTTGATCAATTATGTTTTTATTTTATTTTTTTGTTTATTAATATATCTTAAAAAAAGTTTGGATTTTTCAACCTCCAAAAATATTGCCATCGTTTTTATTTTTATTCTTTGTATGGATGAATGTATTTTATTTTTATTTATTTGCTTTTTTCTTTTATTTATTTTTTTTATTATTATTATTTTTTATTTCACTAAAAATCTTCCATGTGTTTGATTCGTTATGATTTTATTACATTTTTTTACTGACTAGAAATGAAAAAATCCAAATTTTGGTAAATGTTTGTTTTGTTTTATAATTTGGTGTTTTCTTCATTTTCTTACATTAAATTGTTTTTTTTTGTTTTTTTTACCCTTCTTTTCTTTGGCTGTTTGAGTAAGATTAATCTTTTTGCATATTTTCCCCATTTGCCTATTTTTAAATTTATATCTCATTTTTTTTAATTTAATAAAATAAAAAAAATTTAGTTAAGTGTTAATAATTTAAATAGTTTTTTTTAGTTAAATTTTGTTTTTTTTTGTTAATATCTCTTTTTTTTTTAAATATTTATGTTCAATTTTCATATAGCTCTTACTTTTAAGCAGTTTTTGTTTTATTTGTTTTAAAACTAACTTGCAGCACCCGATTGCCCAACGTGTATCCGTTGAGCGATTGTATTGCAACAACTGCCTCATCATAATTTGTCATTGTAACAAAACCAAATCCTTTGCATTTATTTGTTTGCAAATCACGAATCACTTTGACACATTGGACGGCACCGAATGGTCCAAACAGCTGCCATAGGACATTCTCTTCGGTTTCTGGTGCTAAATTATAGACAAAAATACACCATCCTGAGCCAGTCATTGCACTACCTGGTAGTAGGGAATTAGCTAGTAAATCACCAGCTAAAGGAGAATATCTATAAATAGAAAGAGAATATTGTTAATTTAGTACTATTAGATTTGGTTATTTTATAGAATAAAGAATGTTATGGATGTTCATATATGACATAAAATTTAAAAAAAATGTATGATTTTTAATATTAATTATTTTATATGTATATGTAAAATTCGTCAATAGAGCTTTATGAACTTTTATTTCGTTATCTTTCATTTTATAATGTAACGCTGGCAACACCAAACAGAAACTACATTAAAATTTAACGCTAATACCCAGTACACACCAGCACTCTTAATCATGATTATGACGTCAAAATGACGTAGACCCATACAAAAGATATGGAAATAAAATGCAGTCTACGTCATTCTGACGTCATAATCAAGATTAAGAGTGCTGGTGTGTCCTGGGTATAACTCCTTCTATTTTTTTCTTATTAATTCATGTTTAATATTATTTTCTTCCAGCTGCGCATAATGGGTTCATGACAGACGAGGACGTATGTTCTAGACGCAAAAGCTTCCTAGATCAAAGGAAATTTGTGAAGCTTAAAAAAATTGGAGAATTTCGTGTCCTCCATGGAGAATTTTTATCATCTGAAAGCTTTCAATCTGATTGAACGAAAGTTGCGGCCATTTTGAAAGAATGTTGTCACAAACACACGTATAAAATGGTACAGCTACACAAAAGCTCCTTTGTTTCAGTTGAAAAGCTTGTTTCTCTCGAATTGCAACTATTGCTGTTTTTTCATAAGCCAAGGTAGAGTTTTTGCTTTTTCCCTCAACTTAAGTCGATGCTGTTTCCATGCCGGTTCTGGGTTAAAGTGACAGATAATCAATTTTATCTTGGGTCGCCGTTGGTAGATATATGTTATGGACACCCAAAGAGCGGAGGACCAAAGAAAGATAATCAAGCAATCGAGGGCTTCAATTGGACAACAAACACAGTCTAAAACATTAGGTTAAGATTTAAAAAAAATATGCTAGAGCTAATAGCTGATTCCAGTACCTAAATACAAAAAGTTAAAATATAATAAAAAAAAATCTTAACCCATTGTTTAGAGAGCTTCAAGATAAACTATGTTCAATGTTTTCAAGATTTTCTGATTTTCCAACTCTTGAACAACCTACATACAGATAACCGAGGAATGACACTTATTTGGCAAAATTCGTCCGCCATATTTGCTCGCAATCTTCAATTTGTAAGTTTCGATCATAAATTCGGTATCCCAGATACCGATTTTCATTGGAATAAGAACCCAATTTACAGATTCGTCGGCCATATTGGCGCCGCCATTTTGAATTTATAAGTTTTGACCACAAATTCGAAATTTGCGACGTTAAAACCCCTAGATACAAATTATCATTGAAATCGGGACGAAATTGGCAAATTTAACCATATTTCCGCGGCCATTTGGTCATATTTCGGCGGCCATTTTGAAAATCGGACCTCGGGGTGCATCATGGTAGACCCTTACGGACCTTCATGGTAAAATTTGATGCGATGATTTTTTATTAAGCTCTCCATGACATCTTGCTTTAGAAAGTAATAGCATAGCCTATGTTCTTTCTTTTAATGTAAAAAGCCTAGGGATTGAGGCACCTATATACCATTCCACAGGAACGTGGTTTTATTCACCATAGCGCAACGGCTCTGCGTCTTTCAGATTATCGGACCTTCTATCTTGTCCGCTCCCTTTTGTTCCCAATTGAACTAAAAACTTCATATCGAAGAGGGCTTTAAGGCCCCCATACACGGTCAAATTGGATGTACAACCAGATTTTCATCAATCCCATAAGCCCAACGTATTTTGATCGGCCAACCGGCCCACAATCGATAGTTTTGGTTGTACATCCGCCCTTCGATGTACATCCAATTTGACCGTGTATGGGGCCTTTAATCAAAGACTTTTTGGTATGCATTTACATGAAAGGAATGGCTGAGATAGGAGTTGATCTCGACGAAGCGCCGATTAAAGCTATTATTGGTGGTTTTGGAACCCCAGAATTGGCGCCGTCTAAAGCGGCCTACCCAGTTTCAGTTTTAGTGCACACTTTATCATGTGTGACGTCATGTCGGAGTGATAAACTCTGTAGTTGAGCAGTTTTGAACTATTTTCACTCAATCCTCAGACCTGAGCTTCTGAACCCTCTTTTGCTCCGATAAACTGCGCAGGTCAGGCAGTTTATCGTTTAGTTCTCTCAGTTCTGTCCATTCGCCGAAAGGCAGATCATGTAGTACATATAGACAGTTTAATCCTAGTGAAAATCTCGGTCGTATTGAAGTCTCTACATTGTTGTAGTGTATATTTATTTTTGGAAAGATCCGAGTCGTTACGGGCTGAGATTGCATTGTGTCCACGCGAAGCGAGAAAATTATAGTGTGGTTCGCACCAGATTGAATAGAGGATCCAGCTTTGGCATAAATAATAAAAGGAACAATAAATTTCCGTAGGAGTTGGCTTCCAAATTAGTCCGGATTAGTTTAGGAGTGCAGGTTGGGGTCATCTGGGCTTAGAGTGCAATGAACGTGACGGCGGACTCTGGCACTGTTTTCTTTTGCCTGGAGCCCTATATTTAAACAGTTATCAGACACCGCACTCTAATTACCATCTTTGAAGAATCAGAGGCTGGAGGACTTCACGTCGAGTTCTCTGTCACTTTTCGATATATAGAGAAAAGCGGGAGAGCGCACCATCCTTGACTAGGCAAGTTAGAGTGACAAATCCTCAAGGAGATTTCTGAACATTTCGAAGTGTTTTGGCCTAAAAATCTGTGGTATATGGGACATACAAAAGTATAGCAAGTCCAAGTAATTAAAGAAGTTCGAAAAAATAATAACCAACACCCAACATCAACATGCGGATTTATTCTATCGGCTCCGCTCAAGTATAACAGAGAAAAACCTTGTGTTTGGTGATTGAGCAATTAGCTGTTTCCTTCGTTTATTATGCTTATAGTTCACAGTAGAAGAACGGGAAGCGAATTGCTGAGAGGAGGACTACAAGATAGAAGGAATGTTATCTAGGTAAGACAGGTCGAAATACGAAGGACCATTTTAATAGTATAGCTACGGGTTCCCTTTGATAGCCCATTAGTTGTGAGCTTTTGGGTGGTGCCCTGCGGTGTGAGCTTTTGGGAGCTTAGATGTGTCTAAGGTGAGCTTTCGCACTGGAGCGCTTGGATGGGATCTTGAGGGAAATCTGAACTGGGCTCCATATTTTAATCAATTCTTGATGTGATTAGTGTATTAGCTTCGTTAAGCTTGGTTTCGTGTATTAGTTGGAGCTGGTTTGGTTCTTGTGAATCAACATACCACTAATATAATTCAGCTAATAAAAGTAATATATATTCGGGGTCTATGGATTTGGGTAAATCGTAAAAATAGCTGTTCCCGAATGATGGTTTGAACAAGGCACGCAATGGGCTTAGTGTTATTTTCCAAAACCTTATTTATTCGCCAAGAATATTGCTCTAGGAGTTTCGATTTAATACCTTAAAAACTTGTTTGAAAACCACTCTCTTTTTCATGGTGCCATAGCTTTTTTTTGCATGAAAAGCTTTTATTTTGGGTTTTTTTTTTCTTGAAGAACTTTTTTTGTTTTTGAGCTTTTTCGTGAAAACCAGTTTTGACAGTTTTATTATTTTTTTTATCTGTTCTGCAGATTCTGTTTCTGTTTATTTTTTGTTTTTAAGAAAAAAACTGAAAACACAAAAAGGTTTTTATGCAAAAAACTATAGTTATGGGTTCTGGATTTGCCTACGAGTTGCAGTTTTCGAAATGTAACTAATTTTTTGCTCATCTAAGACACAAACCCACCATCCATGCCTTAAAGCTCATCTCAGACAAAGAGATGTTCTAAAAAGCTCAAAACCAGACCACAACCAAAAGCTCACAGCTCACGAGTCATTAAAGTGGCCCCAGACTCTTTTAGCTCTACTACATACTTAAGTTGCAGGGTAGAGACATGGTATTGACTTTAACCATGTCAGAAACAGTACTTATGTAACATAAATATTTAACATTTTTTTCATTACAACTACTAAATAATATTTATGTGAACATAAACTATACAAAAAAGTAACTATTATCATTTTTCATACAAATTATCTCATTCATCATCATGCATTTGTAAAAATTGGCTACAACATAAAAAAATTTTCACTATATATCAAATAATAATAACAAAAAAATATGATTCACCTTTGCACGCCCTTATTAATTGTCAACATAGGACTTTTTCCAAAGCTACAAAATATAAAAAGAAAAATAAAGTGAAAAAAACGTGATTTTGGAAAAAAATGAAAAATTATAAAAAATAAAATAAAAATAAGAATTTTTTTATGAAAACTTAAATTTTATCGAATTTTGAAATTTGAATCTGATTTGAAAGAAAATATTTTGGAATGTTTTTTTTTGTTTTAGTTTATAAACCAAAAAGCTGGCACCAAATTTGGACAGATTTGTATATATACCTAAATAAAATCGTATAATTTTGACAAATTAGAAAAAAATAGAGTTTATTTACTAAATGCACTATTAAATAAAAATATAAAAATATATAACAAAGAACGGATAAAAAATCTACAACAGAAAAACTATATTTTTAAAATTACTAAATATTGTAAAAAATTGATTATTTAAAAAATTTTTGAATATTTAAATATTTTTGTGTGTGGAAAAAGTTCAAAAATTAAAAAAAAAAAAATATCCTTTCTATTCTATCGCGTCCTTTTTTTTGTGTTATATACAAATCTAACCTAAGCTTGCCAGCTGGTGGTACAACTCCTGCCAACCTTCTTGTAGCTGCTTGTGGCGTTAAGTATGCCGCCAATGGTGGAAGAGCCTTTGAACTGCTGCTAGGATTATTTGCAAATTTAACAGTAATAGGATCTGTACATCCTTTGGGGACTTTTCCATTCAGCTCCTGTATGGCACGTTCAGCTTCCTGGCGTTGATCGAATCGAATAAATCCGACACCTTTGGATAGACCTAAAATAAAATAGAAAAAGGACATAGTAATAATATTTTTTATATTTAATTATTAATTTTTTTTTTAATTTATTTATAAATTTTTGCATCATATCACAAAAAAAGGATTGAAAGGACTTATGGGAATTTTCGACATGTGTTAACATACAGGGTGGTTTGTAAAAAAATGTACATTATGTGAAAACCCCTGTCTCGCGCCATTTATCGATTTCATTAGTTTTAATAAATATTTATTACAAATCACCCTGTATATAAATTAAGGACTTTTAAACTTGGTTTTAATTTAAAAGTATTTTTGTTCAAATACCTACCATTTATAGGTTTTTCTCCAGTTTCTGTGATAAATTGTTGTACTGAGAAAAAAAAGAAAAAATAAAAAATAAACAAAAATGACCAAAAACATAAATAATGAATTAAATAAAATAATAATAAATATTTTTCTTTTCTTTTTTTTAAGGATACTGGAGCTGGAGATTTTCGGGAGGTAGGATATTTATAAATTTTGTTTATATTTTTTTTTTCAAATAAAATTAAGATAATCTTGCATATATAATATTATTAATTTATAGATTTAAAAAGGATGTAAGAGCATGAATAAAAACGTATTTTTTTTTGTTAGACTGCAATGACGAAGTGACGAATTACATTTTGAATAAGTTTCAATTACCTAGGGCCGAAATTAATCGTTGGTTTGGAAGAATCTCAGGATGATGGGTAGAGGAATAGCAATAGATAGACAAAAACCACGTTCGGATTTGCTCCTGTTGAATTGAAAAAGTCAAGCTTTCGGCAGTTCAAAAATTATTACATCAATCCATCGATCTCCATGATCTAAAACGTCGTTGTGAAATTTCTTCTTCACTTGCAACGAACCGCGATTCTTTACTAATAATCCCTCTCCCAACAAAGCTTTAGAAAAATAAATATTCACCCAGTAGGCTAGGTGATTCTCCCTTTGAAAGCGTCACTTCGAAGCTTTAAAGCTTTCTAAGAGCTTTCCAGATATAAAAGAAACCGCTTCACCAGGCCAAGGCAGTCTTTCGCCAGACTCGTTCCAGAGAGGTCATCTTATCCGGTCCTATACCGAGACGAAGTGTACTATCCGAAACGGTAAGACCACATAACAAATACCTATGGGATGTTACCAAGGCCTTGTGGAGATGTATTATCCGACAATGTTCCTGGCATCGTTTCCTATACTGTGTCGAGCTGTATGATCCGGCACGGTCAGACCACACTAACACCAAATATAGACCTAATATCAACCACATACCGACCACCACCGAATACCTGTGGATTGTCGCCCAGGCATTTTGAAGGTATACGATCGGACAGTGTTCCTGGCAAAATTTTCTAGACCAGTGTCAAGTAAGAAACATGTATCCAGAAATAATAAGTAGTTGCTTAGAGTTAAGAGATTAAAATTGTTAGTAAATAAGGGTTTTGAATGAATAAAGAGATCTTATTTTTGCAAGACCCTAGACAACTCATGAGTTCCCGGCACCTCTCCCTTAAAAAAGAAGGTTTAGAGAACCACCGAACGAAACACCATTACACTCTTCTTCTTTGACGGCTCTACAATCGGTATCCAGTCCAGGCCTCATGCAACTATTCTGCCCACCTGTCCCGATTCCGAGCCTATGTCATCTAGGTTAGCACCTCTAAGTTCTGGGCGTCCAGGTTTACGCCATCTTTCCAGCGAAGATTGGGTCACCCTCGGTGTCGCACCCCATAGAGTACAGAACCTTTTAAGCAGGCTCATCTTCTACTCATTCATACATAGCCTACCGAGCTTTATCTTCATCACAATATCTATGGCGCGATATCACTCGTAGATCTTGTTACATAAGGGGCAAAAAATCCTTTGTAGAATTTTTCTCTTGAGCACGGCTAAGAGGTTTGAGTACCTTTTGCTAAACACCCACATTTCAGATGCATATTGTCGTCTGCTACTATTGACCCAAGGTAGGTAAATGATTTTACCTCTTCAAAATCGTGTGCCTCTAACTTGATTGGGGGACCAATGCTATGTGTGATTTTCCATCTCATCTTAACTAAGACTCGCCGGCAAAAAAAACACCCCCTAGATCATCGATCAGTGATCTCGACTTCTGGCATTCCGGACCGACATTTTTAGGCCATGGTTCCTAACATATTAAATGTTCCTATTTTTCCATAGTATTTAATTTCGAATTAAGTCTTGTTTTACAAATGCTTTAGCAAGTTTGCAATAACCTTAGATAAATTAAAAAATATAGGAAAAACTGAATAATATTGATGGAGGAAAGCAGTACGAACTTATAAAATGAATAAGTTCCACAACTGCTGCGACTGACGTAAGAGCGATCTGACAACTATTTGAAATAAGGAATCAGCTGCTATGATCAGATGGTGAAGCACTTCCCCCAAGACTTACCAACCTTAGATGTTATATCGTCATGTGTAGATCATGGTACACAGAGCCGGCGCTTGGTTGTTTTGCGCCCGGTTCAGTATGCTCTGTTGCTGTTAAATTCCTGCTTCTGATCGTAAATCTATGAAAAATCCTTTTGTTGAATTTAAAATATCCCTGGCCGATCGAATTTACCAAACATACAATTGTTAAGGTGCAGTAGGAATGATGTCAAGACCATCTTTTTAGCACCGGCGGTTGCGCAACTATGATTGCACTATCAAAATTGCATAAAATTCTATTAAAAAAAAATGAATTTGCGCCCCCATCTAATTGCGCCCGGTGCAAGTGCACCATTTACACCTATGAAAACGCCGCCCCTGATGGTACACGACAGTGGGTAAAGATCATTGTCGTATAGACCTCTTTTTTCATTCCATTTTGTGTGGCTTGTAATGGACCAGTTCAAAAATAAAAAATAATAACGAATTATTGAGTTTTGAGTGTGATCGTCAGATTAAAGCTGAACAAGAAAAAGGCTGTGGAGATAGGCAGCTGAGGGAAATATAAATGCACTGCTTGCCGAAATTATCGGGATAGCTACAATCAATTAAACAGAAACTATATGTTGTTGTCAGTAGGAAGAGACGTAAGGAAAGGAAGCCGAAAGCGAATTGCGCTCCACTTTTCCAAACACCTCCTTCTCCGACCGAAAGCAGGACGGCAGTCAGGATTCTGGGTAGCTCCCATGGTATAGATCTTTTCAAACTCCGTGACACAAAAAATTTGAACAGTTCTGCGCACCTCGTTGCCAAATTTTATCAATATTGTTCTATCATTTCCCCTATTTTAAGTTAAACGACAACAAACGCAGAATAAACTCAACAAAACAATTTGGGAAGGGATGCGCTCATAAAAAGGGGCTTTTTTTAAATAATCATTGAAGTCCCAGAAAAATACACCTCCCTGTAGCTATACGCAGTCGCGATTGATTTGATAGGAGGAGCTAAATGAAGCTTTGTCCGAGCTTTTAAACTTTTTTAAGAGCTTTGCTGGAGTACATGCGCGGAATGTCACGACATTTGAAAAGATCTATATAACACTATAAGATAAGCTTATAAGAAAAAGTTCCGTTTCCATCTTGAAAAGCTTCTATTCTTTTTACATTAGAAAAGACCTGAGTGACGTCACAAGAAAGCTTTTTTCCCTTATGAGCTAAGATCTGAGGGATCTCACGGGACCCTTATGAACTTACCTTATAATTACTGTACCATGGGTAGCTCCAAGCAAACCTAGCCTATTGCGATCCTATTATAGGTTAACGGGCAATCTAAAGGGGTGGTAGGTGGATAATGACTAGGGTACATTGGTGATTAAAAGAAAACGAGCATTATTTGAGGATCGAAGAAGCAACAAATGGTGATCCTTTCTAGAACTAAACATGAATACCTTTGGAGAGCCTAATCAACGAATCTGTAAACGAACTGTATCATAAAGTTTCAATATATGTCCTGCAATTCGATTCTTCGCCACATCAGGTATTTTTCTCAATAGATTATTGGAATAGATTAGTTAAAAAAGTCCTTTGTTAAAAATTTATGGAATATCCTTGAGTTTATGCCTCAATTAGAATCGATCGGCTATTTTTGGGCATTCTTTAAAATCTTAATAATTATTTTTGCAAAAATTTTAAAACCATAAAAATAAGACCTGAAAAAACTTATTGGATGTCTTCTTTAATATTTTCATTTGAGCCGAAGAAAAAAATTTATAATAAATCCACAGGCTTTAGTAAAGGCAATCCCATATTTAGCCAAGCAAAATTTGGTTTAATTAAAAACGCTCCCTTCGTTATTGCATGGAAGGTTCGGCTTATTCCAGTGGTATGATTACACTACATTAAATCCGTCTGCCTTTTCTGCTGATCTTTATGTGTAATCTGCCTTTAATGAATTATTCGAGGACTAATAACAATAAATGTTAATGTTAATGACCCTAGTGCTGTTGCATGATTATGACCAATAGAAGTTAATGAGCTCTTTGTTGTTGAAGCTGTTTTTTTGTTTTGTAGTTGTTATTTCAGTTGTAATAACAATGAACTATGCTCCAATAGATTGGAATATATAGGATTGTTTTAAATGTATAGTTGAAGTGCACTATTAGCGATGTTAACTATATGTATACTTTCGAGTTCTAATTTACAATGATTGGTCGACTTGAAAAACAATTTCTGTACATATAGCTTAAACTGCTAATGCATTTGGAATTTAAATATGGTGTGGTTGTGCTCATTTCAATTGAAAATTAGGATAATTTGTGTTTAAGTTTTGTTTTTCAAATAATCGTAAAAACGAGACGGCTAATTTAAGAGCAATTGTGTTTCAACGACCTTACCATAGTTCTGACGTTTCTGAGATTGCTGCTTAAGGGTTGATAAGAAATACTTGAACTCCATCATGGACGATTCTTTAAATGGTTTATAATAAAATAAAATAGTATAAAGCACATAAATTCACGCTAAGTGGTGATAGAAACGAAGTAAAGGAAATGACATGGAAGGCATATTTGACGTCCCAAAAATTACGGTGGAATACCCATACTAAGGAGCACAAAGACGGTGAGAACACCACCACCAAAGAGTGCAAAGGGCCCTGGAATACGTGGGCGCTAAGAAGAAAGTCGAGCATGCGATCAAAGAGAAAATTAGGTGGGTCAGGCAGTGTTGTCACCGCACAAGCAAATTTTGGAAGTAGATGTAATAAAAAATATGTAGTAAATACCAGTTTTTGAGTAGTAAATTTGAAGATCAATCGATTTTGTTAGTGAAGCTCGATAACATAGATTTTTTTAAATATTATCTATCTATAAACTAACAGGTATAACCTAAACAAATGGAGGACGACACTTGACCGACTTAAAAATGAAGTGCAGCATTTAAATGACGTTTTCATATTGACAATTGAAGCATTTGCCTGGTTTATTTTCTTCTAGATTACATCTCTGAAATGAGTAGTAAATTTAGCAATTTGAGTAGTGAAGTAGCAAAAGTTAAGAAAACACGAAAAATGTAGTAGATTTGCTACAATTGTAGTAAGGTGACAACACTGGGGTCAGGTGCACCTACCTCAAAGCGAAAGAGGGAACTATGAAGGAGCAGAGGGCGAAAGAGCTGATGGAGACCTTGGCGCAAACAGAAGATTTGCCGCAAAAGAGAAAGAGTTCAACAGGGGAGACTGGAGAAAAACGGCCCCAAGAGAAGAGTAAAGCCCTGTGGACGCACAAGCGCCGTATAGAGCTCAATAAGTAGGTGCAGCTGCAGCAGCACATCGCAAAGAAAAAAAGGAAAAGACTCCCGAAGTATTAATTGAGTCACTCTTCTCGCTACAGGCGTCACGCCCTGTCGAAAGCGAGAGCAGGAACCCTGAAGGCTCTGCCTAGAAGAAAAGAAGGCTCAAAGAGGGCAACAAGCTAAGGCAAAGGATTCGGTTGGATGCCATTATCATCACGACTAAAGGGGATGCAACGTACCCCTAACGGAGCTCGCCCACAACGTGAACAGGGTCAGGAGAAGGCAAAATGGCGATTTCCTGCTAGGATTAAAAAGGGGAGATGCTAAGACAGAAACCTAGAGCAAAGATCAAAGCATCGATAAGCGGGAAGAGAAGAGGTCTGTAAAGCACTAAGGACCCAGCTAGGTCTGCAAAAAGTCCAGGAAATCTATGTCCTTTGGTTAAGAGAGTCATGGGCGTCACAAAACCCCTTTCATAAGCCTACCTGTGGACGCTGGGAAGAAAACTATCGCAGTAGGTATGGTTCGAATGGGCTGGTTGTATGTCGAATGCAGGAGTGGGTATCGCTAAATCCGTGCTTAAAATGCATGAAGTTAGGGCACATAGCGAGACACTACAGCCGTAGCCAGGATCACTTGCAGGAGGCTTTTAGGTTCCATGTGTACATAGGTTGATATATGCATATGGGCATAAATTTATATGTGCTAAAGTGTATGTACGTATTCTTAAACATAACCGTCATTCGGGATCGGCCAGTAATGGGTCCATGAGTCGTGGCGGTAGCGTATGCTTTTTACCTCCTGGAAAAAAAAATTAATTTCTAATGATTTTTGTTCTAGCATTAAAGTTAGATATAAGCTAGAAGAAGCCCATCCACCGGACTAGGTACATTAGAGCCAATGCTATGTCCTCTGCCATCCACCGAAATAACCAATTATCTTTCGAAAAGTGGAAGTCAAGCAGCAATGCTATTGAACACATGCTGTCGGTACTTCCGTTTAGAGTGACGAAAAGGTGCTAACAAAAGATGGTTAGATTATGTGCCTCTCGATATCCCGAAATGTTTTAACAAAGCTGTTCATATATAAAAAACAACCAAAGTATTCTATTCTTTTAGTTTGCACCTTGCAACAGGGTATTTGCAAGGTATGACCACCCGCATTATGTTTGCAAGGTGCACGCTATACCTCCCTTAGACTGATAATTGCAGAGCTTGTCGGTACCCTGAGCCTCCACAACTGTCAAACAAAGTTGCACACCAAAGCTTGTAAAGTACCCACCCAGAAGGATCAACGAGACTGTTTCCATACCTTTTCTTCTCAAATTGCTGTGCAGCAATATTTTTCTATTCTCTTTCTACCATCTATTTACATTAGCAAGTTAGAAATCGGGTAGCTTAGTCGGTAGAGCGTGAAACTATTAAAATTAGGGTCGTGGGTCGAGCCCCACGTTTGACCCCATTTATTTGTAATTGAAGAGACTGATGTATGTATGAGTTTAGGAATACTGTGTAGTTCCATAGTCGTGTTGTTTTCTTGAATATAAATAGCCATTTACTGTGCGCAAAAATAATGGCTGCCTGTGTTATTCATACTCCTACAACCTACACTTATTACTTTAACAAAATATAATTTTCAAATTTACTTAAAATTAACATTCAAAAAACAAAAAAAGAAAGCCAAAAAAAAAAACAAATTTAGAAATATTTTAACTCACCAGTTATATTATCACAGAGTATACGAGATGTAATAATCCTTCCATATGATGCAAACATCGCCTCTAAGTCCGGTTGTGATAAATTTTTGGGAAGACCCGATACATATAAGTTAGCACCCTTAATAGACTCGGAACTCGGACGGGCGAATGAAACTTTTATTATTTTATTCTGCAAACGGAGGCCATTTAGTGTATTGATTGCCTTTTCAGCATCTTCAGCACGCTGATAATTGACAAAACCGTAGCCCAAACTTTGACCTTTTATTATATTTTTATTATATAAAAATATAACGAGAAAAAAAATATAATAAATAATAATAAGTAATTTTTTTTTTATTTTAAAAATATTTTAATTAATTTAGTTTATAAATAGATTAAAAAGTAAAATGCTAAAGTTTAACGAAACTTGGTAAAAAACGTAACTTTAAAAAAAAACCGAAAATGTAATTAGCTTGAGTTGCTTTGAAATCTCATTTTTTTCTTGTTAAATTGCAATTGTATTTGTATTAGTTGAACAACAAAATATTAATAATTATTAACTTAATACAAAACCTAATTTTTTATTTTGTAAAAATAATTTTGATTTAGAGAAAAAAACATACCTTGCTGTAGGGCAGGATTTAAAGCAGTAAGTGAGGCGGGTAAAACTGGAAATAAGTCAAAAGAAATTGATACCAGAAAATAAATAACGCAAAAAACAATTATTGTTTTTGTTTCGTATTTTGTCAATTATTCAATTTTTTTTTTATAAATAAAAATTATTCCAATTAAATTTTAAAATTTAAAACATCATGCCTTAATAATTAAATTTGGTAATTGCTTGTGTTTTAGTTTGAAAATGGTTTGAGCATATAGTATGATATAAGGAGTCTCTATAACTATAAACTCACTATAAAACTATATTTTTGATTGATGATTGTTTCTAGAATAGCATGTGCAGATTTAGCTATATTTGAAAGAAAGATTATATTTTTAAAGCCAGAAACTATTTACAGAAAATTAAGACCACTAAGCAGCAACACAATCGGGACAAGACAAGCTGAAGATAAAGAGAAGTCGCCGAAAAAGCGACTACTGCACGTCTTTCATCTCTTTCTTCCTTTTTTTCGCATCGGTTTTCATTAGCACTTTTAAGCTCAGTTAGTAGAGCATGAAACTATCAATCTTAGGGTCGTGAGTCGAGCCGCACGTTGGGTGCCATTTATTTGAAATCGCACTGGCTGATGTGACATTTTCCAGTTAGTAGCTCAGTAGACTATTACGTGCCTTCCAAGATCAAAGGAGCGATGCCTAAAATCTCTTTCAACCCCTCTACCGCAGAAAGGAGCTGGCTGGCACCAGCATCTCTAGTGAAGAACTGAAAACTTTATAGATAGCGACAATCACTCCTACATATTCATTAGCACTTGATAGCACAGTTGGTAGAGCATGAAACTATTATTGTTAGGGTAGTGGGTCGAGCCCCACGTTGAGTGCCATTTATTTATAATCGCATCGGCTGATATGATCAGAGGTCAGCGTGATTGTGACCACGTATAACTGAATTTGTTTTCCAGTGTAGAAGAGTTTGTGAACTAATGAAGGGTTTCTAAACGAAGTTGGCATACTGGACATATTCCATGGTGGTTTGACCTATCACAGCATATGGTGGACTAAAGAAGCATAGAAAACAGTTACAAGGCACTAGAGTGTTTAAAGTATGACATGGAAATATGGAATAGCATCCACTGCCAAGCTTGCCGCTGGTGGAGATTCAGATGATCGAGACTGTAGCAGTCTCAGTGTCTGTGGAATACGCACACGAAAATCCTGTAATTTGTTAAAGAGATTAGGAAGCCCATGTTGCTTGTGTATGGGTTTCCGAAAATCTGGATGATCATAGTGGTAGACAGAGGCGCTTTATAGGGAATGATTTGTAAACGGATGGCGGATCCTCGCATATGACGCTAACTCTGGATGGAGGTTGGTTAGGAAAACGAATGCTGTAGGGGAGCGGAAGTTCATCCTTCAACATATCGAACGCTAGAGGTCTTTCCTGTGCCGTCTCTTAACGTGGCTAAGAAATTATTGGAGCACAGTAGATTTCAAGACATTTGTTGGCTTTATGTCAGTGCACTTGTTAGTCAAACCAAACGAACTACCAGTTATGGAGGATAGGTAGATCGGAGGACCACACTTGTAACCTTTGCCTTGAGGGGGATGAGTCTGCCTTTCATGTTCTCTGTCAGTCTCTCGCGATAGCTCGAACTTTTAAGTCGAACCGACAAGGCGGTAGGCAGATTGCTGAACTTGTTCAAATATGAAGTATATGGGTGCAGGTTAAGTGAAGTGGCTGCTGATTATGGGGAATTACATTTTAGTTGCCGGAGTCGGCAGCCTAGGTGTTAAGCCAGAAATCTGTGGTTCGAATTCACTTCGCGGCACGGTCCTTTGCTTTCCGTTTTTTGCTCAAATAACTTTCCTTCTTTGTTGTCTTCCATCTTTACAATACCTGCCTTTTCTCCTGACATAATCTTTAAACATAATATGCCACTGGAAGAGGCTTGGTGGAACTACACCATGATAGGACTACCCAGGCACACTAGAAACATCCCTAACTAAGTTTAGGTGGTGCTTAAGTTTGGAAGTGCCGCATCTTACAGAGAAATTCTGAACAAATATAAGACTCGTTCTTCTTCTTCTTTCTTCTTCTTTGATCCGTTAGCTGGCGGTCCGAGCGGGACGTCCCCGCAACGGATACGCTGCTGTCGGTGCCGCTGGGTCCCGAACTCTATTCACGATTCGCTTCCATTCTCCTCGGTTTTTGGCGGTGTCTCGAGCCTCGGTAACTGATAATCGTTCTTAGCATACAACAGGCACCCACCACATCAAAACGCAAGCATGACAACCAAAAAAGGCACGGCACGAATGACTAAAAAAAGACTCGCCTGAATAAAAACTCTACGTTTCCAAATGCAGCCGTATCGTATCGTAATGCATCGAAGAAAAACGCGCAAAATAGTCCAAATGAAGCAAGGTACGCTCATACTTATTTAGACTAAATTGGAGGTTAAAATAATTGTATAGGAAGAAGAAAACGGGTTATTATCTTATTGACCATTAAGGGGGCCATTAGCATACCCAATAGACCAGTTGTCGTTCGAGCGTGGACGTGGTTAGTACTTAGTTGGGAGACCATTTATGGATAAATCGGCATTGTGATTTTGACGGATCGTTAGTAAGTTTCAAAGCCGATGAATGGCAAAACTGTTCCGTTCTAGAACACAAGTTACCCATGGAACAGAGGGCATGTTTTTGACCATGTTCCAGGTATCTAGGGATTCCAGGGATGTCTCTTCATTTTTGGACAACAAATCCAAGATGCAATCAAGAGACTGATTGCAAAGCGCAAGCACTAGACCAGTGGTAGGCAAACTCATTAGTCAACAGAGCGCAATATTAACAGCACAATGTGCCGCATAACACCTACTGCGGCAGCTGCGAAGAAGAACAGGCTAATAAGACAACCGAACATTTTTTCTGCGAATGTCCAGCTCTTGCCAATATCAGACCCCGTGTATTTGGAAGCCTCTTCTTAAATGATTTGAGGATGTTTCGAAATTTAAAATAGGAGATTTGATCCGATACCTAAATTTGACGGGAGGGGTCTAAATCCCTAGCTTATTTTTGCGTGAACAGTTTTTCACGAGTGCGGCTACAAAACGGCGAACCTTAGCGCCAATTGTGTCCCTGCCTACGACCTGGACGGGACTGTCGCTCCTACCTATCTACCTACCTGAGTCGCGAGCGAATGGCAATTTCATTTACCGCTTCGTCTAACGACACTTTTTCAAATTAGCCTCACCCAGGCCGAAAACCGACTTCAGTGCTTGACCAATCCCCACATGGCATTTTGTAAAAGAGCTAGGCTTAGCGGGCCGAAGAACAATATGAGGCTCGTGAGCCGCGGTTTGCCGTAGCGTTGAGCCGGACTTACATGAGGCAGTACATTTGTCCGGACACGATGGTAAAATGTACTGAGACCTCAACTGTTTTAAACGTCCCGGTTCAAAAATAATATCTTACTGGGAAATGAGCGTGTATCATGTGATTGTAAATTACGAAGTGGAGAGACATTTACTTCTATTGCGGCAGTAAAATTTCCAACTAGTCAAAGTGAGCTTGTAAAATATAAATATATACTTTCAAGAGGCTACGAATATTTTTATGAAAGAGCTCAAATTTATAATCTATGGCGGGAAAATTCAAATAAAATCCCATAGCGAATCTGAAGGCATGCCAGTAGCTACAAATACAACATTGTTTCCGCCTTTGGAGCTGGAGTCTAGTATTTGGGAATATTTCGATAAGGAAGTGTGAGGCTTAATAAAAACTACAAACTAAAGTCATTAGGGAGTTAGATAAATACATTGAAGAACGACTGTTGCCAAGATGCAAAGGCCCAGCAAAGTGGTGGTATTCGAGAAAAGGTCAATATCGTAGCCTCTATAATTTTTTAAATAAAGACTGTGCAGCGTTGTAACTTCTGTGCCTTCTGAACGTGTCTTTTCTAAAGCGGGTCGAGTTCTGGTAGAAAGAAGAAATAAGTTAAGTAGCAACAATTTTACGGAGTTTCATTTTAAATTTGAAAATATGTTCTGCTTGCTTGCAATGCAATGGCACCTCGCCTCATTTGAAGTGAGAAATTGTACTGGCTCAAAAGGTAAAAGAGGCTTCTTTTACAAACTCATTTTATAATCGTGTCTTACGCAACACTAGTTTTGCCTACCACTGAACTAGATCAAAAAATTCATGTCGAAGAAGTCACTAAAGAAAACTACACTGAAGAGACTCCTTACCAAAAAAGTGTAGTGTCTACTACTGAACCTTGTGGAACACCATTTTAACATATTCAATCCTTATTATTCAAACCATTCTCATTGTGCAGATCGCATCTATGTTTAAATGCAAAAAATATTATAAAAAAATAAATAAAAAAAAATAAATAAAAAAAAAAATACAATTATTCTGAAGAAAGATAAAGTTAGATACAACAACGCCAACACAAAAAAAATATAGAACAAAATTAATTTTAAAATAAATAAGTATAAATATATTTTTGTTTTGTTTAGTTACCGGTAACTTTATCACGAACCAATTTACAACTTTCTAATTCTCCAATACTAGAGAATAACGATCGCATTTCTTCCTGTGTCATTGTTTGGGGTAAATAGTTGACAATCAAATTAGTCTTGGACTCCTCTTGGCCTCCATCTACGGAACCGTTGGCACCACCGTTCTGGACTACAGTCTCCATTGTGTTAGTCATATTTTTTTTATTTTATTTTTTATTTATTAATTAATAAATTAAATAAATATTTTTTAAACTTTGATTTTCTTATTTATTTATTTTTTATTTTATTTCGTTTATTTTAAAATTATCTCACTTTTCTTTGGGGTTTTGTTTTTTGTTTTTGTTTTATTATTATTTTAAAATTTTCTTTGTTTATTATAATTTTCCCTTAATTTATTTATAATAATAATAGTTAATAATTTAATAATAATAAAGTTAATTTAAATTTTTTCTTTTTTTTTAATTAAAATATGAAATGAAAGCTTAATTAATTAATTAATTATGAATTATAATATAATTTATTTGATTGCGCTTTGCACAAACCCCGGTAATTTAATTTTTAATGTTTTTTTTTTGGTTTTTGAAAAATTTATTTAATTAAATCTATATGTATATATAATATAATTTTTTTGTTTTTTAAATAATGTTCTGTTTTTTTAAAATTATTGATAATATTTTTTTCTACTATTTTTCTTCTTTTTTTTATTTAAAAATAATTCTTTTTTCTTGTTTATATATTATTATTTTTTTTTAGATCAAATTGATCATATTTTTTTTGGTTTTTAATCTTTTATTTATTTATTTATAACCTTTTTTGACTTTTTTATATTTTGTTCAAAATTTTCTTGTTGGTTTTTTGTTTTTTGTTGTTGTTAGTTTTTGGTTAAATTTTTAATTAAATTTTGCTAAACAATTTCGTTAATTGAATTACATTTAAATTTTGTTTTTTATTAAATATGTAATGTTATTTTTTTTTTTGGTTTTTCTCTTGTCTTAACTATATATATATATATTAAATTTTTACTGATAATAATACTTTCTTCGTATTTTTTTTCCTTTTTTTAGTTATTAATTGGTTTTTTTTATCAATATATTTTTTTGATAATATGTATATTATATAAAATTGCAAAAATGCAAAAAGACAGCAAAATTTTCCTCTAATATTTTTTATGTTGATTTTTTTTGTTCTTGCTTTTTTTTATGAAATATTTTTAAAAATTTATATTTTTATATATATATTTTTGTTTTTTTTTTGTTAATTTTTTTTCTCTCTTGTTTTTTTAAATATTTTCTATTTAAATATTTCTTGTTTTTTTTTAATGGAACATTATATTTCTTCTTATTCGGTTGTTGTTTTTTTTATTTCGTGATTATTATTTTTATGTTTTTTTTGGAAAGAAATTGCTTGTATAGTTGGTTTAAGCGTTAGTTCTGGAAAGAGATAAGAAAAATGTAGAAATGTTTTAGTTTTATTATTTTATTTATAAATAATTTAATTTTTGTTTTAATAAATTAATTTTTTTATCTTTTTCATTCATTCTGGATCATCATTCATGCACGCGAATGATAGTGGCTTTAAGGTATAGTTTTCATAGAAGTACTTTTTTAACTAATAACTGGTAACCATTATTCTAAAATATAGTAGATACGTTCTAGTGTTTGAAAGGACACGATCATAAGTTGAGTTTGTAAGAGATGCCTCTTTTTTTCTTTTTAACCAGTACATAATGTCATACTTCAAATGAGGCGAGGTGCCATTGTAATGCCAAAATGACAAAAAACAGGAAAATTCTACTCTCGACACACGGCTGT
Organism: Thereva unica; assembly: GCA_949987705.1. Classification (NCBI taxonomy): domain Eukaryota; kingdom Metazoa; phylum Arthropoda; class Insecta; order Diptera; family Therevidae; genus Thereva; species Thereva unica. The sequence continues at coordinate 13,954,585 of OX465284.1, forward strand.
CAATTTAAGAAGATAATTCGTCATTTATAACGAACTCCTTTAGGGAGCGAAACACGTTAATATACGTCATTAAATTTTGACAGTTGCAACAATTGGCAGTGTAGTAAAAAATAAAACAAAATAGATTTTCTTGGTACATTGTTATCCATCTGGCAGTCAAAATTAGCTGATACATGAAAACCGTCTAAAAGCGAGCTTTTTTTGGAGTTTACATATGGAGTGACATTTTTGTTGTCTTGTCATCTGCCTGCCTTGCAATATGTCTCGTGTGGACCACAAAAATCTTCATGTCAAGACATGTGGGCAGAAGTCAAGAAATAGCGATGTCAAGACAGAAATGACGACGGATTTTTAACAATTGTCAAAAAGAAAATGGCGGCTTTCTTTCTTTCATTTCGAATGATTTGTACGTGTCAATATGACTAAGCTTTTATCATTGTATTTTCCTCCCGATGCTGATAATTTTGTATACAATGTTGCTTTGTTGACTGTTATACAATGTTACTTCGTTGACTGAAATGAAATGTCATAACAGAATTTGCCCACAATAATTTTTCTGTCTTACTTCAAAACGGGGGTAATGGGGTATCAAATAGGCAGAGTACAATTAGTTGTGTTTTATATTTTTATATTTTATCAAAGCATTATTAATAAATATATGGTTCATTTATTTCTTTTGCCTATTTCATATATTTTAATGAGTGAACTTCAGTCACGCGGAGTTGACACGCACTTTCTTTTTTTACAATAATCTCTTGACCCATAGATGTCCCTCTTTTAAGTTTTCGTAATCGATTAACCAACTTTCCTACTCTCCACTATTCTTCAAACCAAGCTTACTACTAGACATTGCACCATGAACTGAACGACATGACGGACTGGTAGTACAAAGGGTTACACCTTAGCTTGGTTTTTTCATAAAAAAAAAATTGTCTAATCGATTTTCCTAATTAATGACATTCATATTCGTAATATATGACGAATTTTCTTCACTCATTTTCGTGACTGTGTGGAGGCTATTGAAGAAAGATAGACTTTAGAGACTTTCCTCTCCACGAAACAGCAAACGATAAAGCACCATGTGTTATCGAATTTGCAATGAGCAAAAATGTGATCGTCAGCTCAACATATTTCCCAAGAAAGGACATTCATAAATACACACGGCAATCTCCCAGCGAAAGATACTGTAAATCAAATAGGCCATATAGTCTTAGACAGAAGGGCAGCTTCCAGTATCCTCCAAGTAAGATCCTGTAGAGGTGCGAATTGTGAATCCTAGTTAAAGCTAGATTCAGATGTCGGCTGTCCACTGAAGAAAAAAGAAACAACATACAAAAGAAATTGGTCGTTGATCGCCTGCAGGAACAGACTGTGTCTCGAATTGGGCTGTAGAGCCATCGAAGAAGAAGAAGAAGATCTCTTAGCCGCATGTGCAGATATCCAAAGTAGATTTTCAGCTTATCTTCGGTATAGTTCAACAGATCCTCTGTCCGGTTGCAAGGGTTGCAAGGGGGCCTCGGTGGTCTAGAGGTAAGGCGCCTGACTACTATCCCAGAGGTCCCGGGTTCGAATCCCGGCCAGCCCCACGGTCCTTCGACTTTTCCACTTTCCCACCCACATAACTTTCCTTCTTTCTTCTCCCCTCTTTACATTCCTGATTCCTCCTGTCATAGTCTTCGCTAGTCCTTCCCCGCTCCGCCAAGCGCATGTCATCGGTTGGCTGATGAGATTCAACTCGTTTCAGGAGGCATAACACTCCAGCGAGTTGTTTCTCAAATGCCCCGATGCCAGAGTCGCGGTTGGAAGTAGGCGGAATAAAAATATCGCGGCAAGGTTGTGGCAGCTCCTTCCTACTTCTCTGTCTCTCTCTTTCTACTTTCTATCTTCCGGCTAGAGCTGCTGTTCGACATTCTATACGAAAAATAGATTGTCGAACAGTACAAAGGGGCTTCCCTAAGCCTCTAGTCTACCACATAAAAAAAAAAACGGAACATTCTATTGAGAAGCTGCGGTGAAAATAGCCCGGACAAATGCGTTGTGGGTGGCATCAACAACCACCATCACCACAGAGAAGAAGCTCTGCTGGAATTTAAAATCTGCAATGATCTGGCTATTACAGAATTACTGTTTTTAGTGTTTCAAAATTATTAGCTATCAGTTATAAACCGGGGTTAATTCAATCGGTAGAACACGAGACTTTTAATTTTAGGGTCGTGGGTCGAGCCACACATTGGCCGCAATTTATTTGTAATCGCACAGGCTGATGTGATATTTTTCAGTTTATTCTGCAGCCCAAGTCATTTAGTATTAAGGTGAGAAATAGGATAAGTTACGCGATTTACACTTTTGGATGTTGTATGAGCTCAAAAATACTGTCTGTTGAAGATTGTTCTTGTACACGAAAATTATGTCTCCAGACTATTCGAGTGCTGGTGTTAATGGTAAAACATAGCCGTAGAGGGAGGGAGAATCGCTGTTGATAAAAATTTAGCAACGCTACTACAGATCTACGGTTCCATCACCTATGAGTTTGATAGCGCGGTTTTGTATCTTGTTGAGCAACGCTAAAACGTTGTAAGCTAGCCTTGGTTATATATTTCAAATTGCTTCAGAGTCATTACAAAGCCTCTTTCCAAAGCAAATTCTCGGAACACATGACCTACAGTCAGCGTTATAGACCTTTTTTCGTTTGTTTTCTTTCCTACACCCCGTTGTTGTGGAGAGCTGGAACAACTGAAGGACTGAGTTATGAGGGCCTTTAACTAAGCCAAATTAGCCAGCATAGGTCCTGAGTTATTGAAAGTGTAAGGCAGATGATGATGGCAGAAGCAGCAAATTCTTTCAATTTTTTAATTCAAAGAATGACGTTTCTATTATCGTGGCTGTTCTCACTTCTCCAACAGCTGGAGACTCTTCTCGACTTAGAACATTTCCATTCTGAAGCTATAAAGGCAACGCTGAGGCTGCAATCAAATGGCCACATGCGAAATGGTACATTCTACATTGGTAAGGATAATCGAAGAGGTCACAGAAGTAGGAATGCTATCAGATCACAATCCCGCAAAAATTTTAAAATTAAAGTTTCCCTCCGTGATCGTTGAAGAGGAGTTATGTTGGGTTTTCTTTAAGATACCATAGGATGGATGGATGGCTCCAAGGCAAAGGCATTTTAGAAGAGTGTTCAGTTTGGGCTTGGACTGTCTTTCATGCAGAGATATACTGTAAACTGGCATGCATCTATGAAGGCTTCTTATTCTTTGATCCGTTAGCTGGCGGTTTGAGCGCGAAGTCTCCGTAACGGATACGCTGCTGTCGGTGCCGAAATCAGAGCGAGAAAGTGCAGTAGGACAAAGTTCAAATAAGTTTTGGACTCCCAACGTGCTCTTTATGAGCTGTGCACCCTCCATAAAGTCATCCTTATATGAGTTCGGGGCCATCAGCGTTGGCAATAAAAAGGCGAACGACAGGAGCAGATAGGGCTCTGGCACTATTTTCATTATTCCGGAAGATGCTGTTGGAGCACGAATCAGTTTGATGAAAACAGCTCTAGGAATCTGCCTGAACCTTTTTTTTTTTATGTGGCAGTGCTAAACTCAGGAATCACCCTTTGTACTACCAGTCCGTCATGTCGTTTGTCACGTCATGGTGCAATGTCTAGCAGCAAGCTTAGTACGGGGGGGGGGGGAATAGGTTAAGGGTTATGGGGGAGTGGGGGGAATAGGTTAAGGGTTATGGGGGTGTGAAGGGGTGTTGAAGAAGGTGACGATGAACCCCGCGTTTGAACTCTTGGATGTTGTAGGAGCTCGGAAATACTGACTGAGAGAGATTATTCCACAGTCGAGTTGTTCTATTAACAAACGAATTCATATCTTGTTGAGTGCGTGAAAGGGGGAGTTGTAGGTAAAGGGAATGAGACGAGTGGGCTAATCTGGTGTTGCGGTTATAAGATTGCCGTGGAGGCAGGAGAGCGTTTATTTCGGAGGAACAGTCGCTATAATAATAGCGATAAAATTTTTTTAGTGCTGCTACATTCCTACGGTGGCTCAAGGGGTCGATGGTGGAGCAGGCGGTGTCGTCATCAATTAATTTAAGGGCCTTTTTTTGGACCTTATCTAACCATGCCAAGGTGGTTATCGACGCGCCGCCCCAGACGAGGGAGTTGTATTCGAGAAGAGGCCGAATGTAGGATTTATAAATAACAGCGCGGGCCGATGGCTGGAGGAGGAACTTGCACCTCTTAAGAAATCCCAAGCACTGGGATGCTTGTTTGGCGATTTGGAATATGTGGTCATTCCATCGCAAGTCTTTGGCTAATGTCACGCCTAAGATGTGTAGGGATGGGTCGGCCTTTAGTTCCATGCCATCCACTGACAAGGATGGTGAGGTGTTGATCTTCTTCTTGGATATAAGACAGTACTTGGTTTTGGAGGGGTTGAATTCGACACGATTCTTTGTTCCCCACTCTAGAATAAGTTCAATGTCGTTATTAATAGAGTTGAACATTACTTCACGATCATCAAGACAGGATCTGGCATGAGTCTGTCTTGTATCGTAGCTGTAAGAGTAACGCAGGGTACCGTCGTCAGCGAAGCTGAGAAGTGGGTTGGAGGGGATTGAAAGTAGATCATTTATAAAGATAAGAAATAGGGCTGGTGATAACATTGACCCTTGGGGGACCCCCGCAGAGATAGGGTGGGGTTCAGATTTGATGCCATCCAATACTACCTTAATTGAACGGCCGGAAAGGAAGTTCTCGATCCACTTCTGTAGAAGTGAGTCGACTCCAATAGCTTTGAGTTTAGCTAACAAGGCTAAGTGCCAAACTCTATCAAAAGCCTTGGAGATATCCAAAGCAACCAGACTGGATTCACCTGATCCATGCAAACTTCGGCTGAGGTGTTCTGTAAGACAAACTAAAAGATCGCCAGTGGATCTTCTGTGTCGGAAGCCATACTGTCTGTCGTTTATGAGTAGGTTGGATTCTAGATATCCCATAAGTTTTTTGTTGATTATCGTCTCCATTGTTTTGGAGAGAATAGAAGTAATTGCTATTGGGCGGTAGTTAGAGGGGTCGCTGGAGTCACCTTTTTTCGGTATTGGCTGTACATGGGCAAGTTTCCAAGAGTCTGGATAGACTCCGGAAGAGTATGATAGGGCAAAAAGTTTGCGCAGAGGTTTAGCCAAAGGTGAGGCCAGGCGATACCTGGCTCAGCCTGGCCTGGTGAGCCCTTAGTGGTTTTTTCTTAGGTCTCCAATCGAGGCCAGGGAATTTCCGGGCGTCATAGAAAATATGCCAGGAAAGTAATTGACCTGATTACTGGATACTGCACCCCAAATGACCAACTATGAAGAATCTGAATAACGAAGGACCCCGCCTGTAGATGCTGTCTCGAGGAGGATGTGTATGATGTTATGTGTCATTGTCCACTATAGTCAAAAGCAGGATATCGCTGTTCAATGTAACCTTGCAAAACTAAACAAACCCGAAGGACTAATCGTTATGCAGGCCAGTGAGTCTACTCAAGTGGGGCGAAACTATAAACGAGTTCTACGTAAAAAGTCTGTGAGTTGCTCATCTCTGTTTTTGGCAGTCTCCAATATTAGCTACAATCCTAAGGAAAAAAGTGGTCCTTTTTGTTCTGTCAACGTCACAAATTAAATACAATCCACAAGCACAATTTCCACTACATTAACAAAATAAACCCGGCAACCATACCTTTCCTACTTCAGTCCAATCCATCCGTTACAAACAGTCCCAAATAAAGGCATTGCCATAAAATTGTCCTATCGATAAATCACAATCAAAATCGTTCAATTTTCGTCCCTTTTCGTAAAATATATAAATTATTTCAATCAGGAATCAAATTTTCGCCCGAAGGGTAGCATTTTTTGAGGTCAACGACCGAAAAGTGTGTACTAAGGAGCTCTCTGCCTACGTTGCGTGCAATTTTCAGGATAACAGAAAAGCAATTTAGTATTAGCCCCTGGTATGTGGGTTTTACATGTATGCGTGCAAGCGTTTATAAAATATGGCAAGGATACCAAGGAAACAGCTCGTTAATTTGTTCAAATCAAATAGCAAGGAAGAAGAAGCATGGCGAGAGGGGGTGCAGTACACAAAAAGGTACGAGAGATCATTGTTTCAAAACGAAGATTACGCAGGGGATGGCAAGTGCATCCTCACCCTTGTTGTGTTGTAGTCGTAATTATTACTCCGTAGGTATTCTCCACCATTCACAAAGGATATGTCGTCGGGGGTGGCACAGCTCACCAGATGTTTTGGGTCTGCCTGTTCCTTGTTCATTTCTCTTTCGCTCTTTCTTCGATGTTCGTATATGTATGTAAAGAACGAGCTCAAATATAAATATATACCGAATGTCTAAGGACACACACTTTTGTGTTAGTGAATCCATTTCTTGGGATCCTTTTTTTTCAGTAGTTCATGCGACGACGATGACGACGGGGTGACTACCCTCAATTGCAAATGCATCATTCAGTGGATGTGAGGTGTCTCTGTGCATGCATCAAATATTGAGGACATTGACCTCTTCTTGCAATGGGTACAAAAAATAAGGGATCTCTCGGCTTGCTCATCTTCATCCCTATGCACAATTTCATCCCCCAATAAGAAGAGTTCAATGTCCATTGGGAATGACCCTGTTTAGAAGCGTGCTCAGCATGTTTGTTTGGGTTGACGTTTCCTAGTGAAAGTCATAACCGAGTGGCAATGCATTATTGCAACGCGTTTACTCTCGTCCTTGTTTCTGAGATTGCATTCAGCCGTTTTAGATATGTTGTTGTTGTTGTTGCTCTGTATACATATATATGTAGCTATGTACCCGACGTTGAGATTTCTCATATCGTTAGATTACAACCCTGCGGCATGGATTAGATATGGTGAATTGTACCATCCAGCAAGATGCTCTCGGTTTTTATGGCTCGATTCGTTGATAAGGGTTGCACCAAATATTTTAAGCCATTCGTCAAGGATTTAACACACACAAAAAAAAGGGTTCTCCGAGTCCGTGTTTGTCTTTTGATATTAAAATGCATGGCAAATATGCGATTTTTTTTCGGGGGTATTTCTTTAAATGGACGAGAGTTTTTAAGGAAAATAAATGAGTTTTTTTTTTAAACAAAAGGATGTTTATAAGCAGAGGGGGACAAAAAGTAATATATGCCAGAGCAGGAACATTTGCTAGTTTGAAATGCTTCCAGCGGTTTTCGTAATTTTTCGTTATACTATGTATGTGTAGAAGGAGTTTTTGGTTTCGAATTGTATTAAAGCGGATCGAAAATTGTTGTTTATACAGAATAAAACAGTGACTCATTACATAAAATTTCACTTTTAACTTCGCGCCATTTTTTAACTGTCAACATACAACTGTCATTACGCTGACAGTTGACAAGTAAAAACTGGGAGATTTTCAGATTTGGATCGATACATTGAAATAGTGAAAATTCACTACAAACCTGATGAAAATACCGCGGAAATTTTTCGTACTGCTTGTAGTCTTCCTTAAAAGCCTTCTTAAACAGTTAGAGGGAAGTTACTCAATGAATTTAAACGCCTCGGACTAGTTAGGGATGTGAAAACACCATCTCGTGCTCGTCTGGTCAGATCTGTTGAGAATATGATCGATATAGCTGAGAGTATATCTGAAAGCCAAGGTTTGTCTATTTCAAGGCGATCGATGGAATCGGGAATATCGGTTTGCACTCAATTTTGAATGAAGGTATTGGCCTACAAGCTTGCAGATCCGTCCAAAGACCAGGGTCGGACTAAATTGTCGCTGAAAGTACACCGTTTTCTAACAAAATTCGTGAAAAACGTAAGTATATGGTTATGCTTGAAGTGACTCTAAATTCAGCCTATTTAAGGTGCAGGGATCATATCTCCTATTTTTGAGCTTCGAGACCTGGGCACGTTGTAGATGTCCGGCTTTCGAGGAGGCACTAAAAAGCAGAAGAAAATACGGCTCTTACTGATTAAGCTGAACTACTGTCAAGCGGCACAAGATCTGCTTTCTTAGACAGTCTTCGAGAAGAAAATCGACGTCACGATCGTCTGCGACTAGTATAGAAACCTGCACAGCGGCGTCTGGGAAGAGGATAGCATCGGTACGTTAGCGATATCGACGTGTGGGAACCGAACCATGGAAGGTACCATCAAAACCTCAGAGAATGGCTTCACGCGGGCAAAGGTAGGCGTCTACAGCTGCTTTACGACATCACATACGTGAGCGATTCGGTGACGAAGGACCTACAGTGGCGTATGCCATCTTTGAGGTGGGTCAGGATATAGAAAAGAGGAGCTTTAGGTATGGAACGGCTAGAAGATGGGTTGTTAAGAAACTCGATGCAGCTAGGTGTTCGAGTAAGTATTCTTGCATGATGCGAGGTCGGCAGGAGGTGTCCCGGAAGGGGCAAAGCGAATCGAAGATTAAGTGAAGCAGGCATGTGACGCATCCATGCCGCAGCGCATCGGCAATTGTCGTCACTCACCAAAATTCTGATGGAACGTCGAGATCGATGAATGCCGAAAGGCCTGCCTGAAAGCGAGAAGGAGAACTCAGAGAAATCGGAACCGTACTGATGCCGATGAACCCCTTAAGAGATAGAAACGAGGATAGGGGAAGCCAAGAAAGTACGGCGGCAGATTGCGCGCTGCGAGTTTGTAAGGGAGTGGTAAGGGGGTGGGACGAGTCTGTCAAGGGTGGTTGGAGCCACACACTTATCTCTAACATGGAAATATGGGTTACGAGGGAGCGTGTGGAGGTGAGTTACGACCTCACGCAGCTCCTGAGTGGACATGGGGTATAGGAAATACCTCCACCGCTTTGGGCACGATGATTCACCGTTGTGTTAGGTATTCTCAGTGACGGAAGAAGAAGCAGAGCATGTCTTTTTTTATCTACTCGAGATTCGCTGATGAAAGGGGTGGAATTAGAAGGAATTACCGAGGCACCACTAACGCCGAAGGAGGGTATAGCAAGGGAAAAATTCAATGTCTATACCCGATTCTGACTGTGAGCCAACTGTGTATAGAACAATTAATATCATAGAACTTTTGATGTTGGAAATTTTCTTATTACTCTCTTACAGGATTATATCCAACGAAATCTGTTTTGAAGTTAACTTCCGATCACAGACATATATGCGTAACACAGGATACATGATACTGTTTTATAGATCAGGTAGTATCTGATCGATAATTACGTTCAGTGTTTCAGTGGGGGTTGCACACAAACGTTACTTCGAAGCATGAAAACAGGCCGGCCCACCACACAGTAGAACCAGCTTTTAGCACTGACCCAATCACTGGTGCATAGAGCAAGCAGATTTAAGTTCACCAGATCGTACAGAACTCTGAACTCTTCAATGTTGCATGAGTTCGGAAATACAGGTTGCGAACGGTTGTTCCACAGTCGAGTTGTTCTATTTGTGTACGAATTCCTTGGGTGTATCGTGCGAAAAAAGAGGAGCTGTAAACAGACGAGCGGGCTCTTGTGTTGCGGGTATAAGATTACCGTCGAGGCAGACGATCTTTATATAATTGGAGCAATCGCCTTGGTAGAAGTAAGGTTTTGTCAGGGCTGCCACATTCGTATGGTGCTGATAATGTGACCACGTGGCAATGGCACTGGTCGTTGGAGGATGAAGATGGACGATCTGCCTGATATCTCGCGCACTGGGATACTTGTTTGACGATTTCGAATTTGTGGTCACTCCATCGTGGGCCTTTCTTTAGTGTCTCGCCTACGATATAAATGGATGAGCTAGTCAATAGCTCTACACCATCCACTGACCCGGATGGGGAGATGTTGCAGATTGCATTGGAAAGTACTTCGTTTTTGAAGCATTGAATTCAAATCAATTCCTACTGCCCCAATCGACAATGAGTTCCCTGTTCTCTGTCTGTTGTCTCTGTCTCTGCCAAGTAAAAATTAAAATGGCCTTACAGCGGGCGAACCCCGGCCGCTTGGCTTTTAAAGGGGATAGGATTTGTTATGTACAATCGGCCTTTGAATTATCATACTTAAAGACTATACCGATACACAAGAGAAACAAGCTTGCCAGTCGACGGAAATTTTGTTATTTAACTACATGAAGAAAACGTAGAGTGTAGCGTAGAGGCGTAGAGTTTAACAAACAACCTTCTAATGCCCAACACATGGGCAAGAGCTATGTTTCAATTACGGCCAGTGTTTGCCTCAGTATTTTATTGGGCATGTTTTAGGGTACTTTTTCACTTTGGCCCGACTAACGGGCAGATCGAAAACTTGACCCGATAGTAGGAAGGAAAGCACCAGTGAAAGTTTTTTTTTTATCATACCAATTTTAGACCTCACAAAGTTCGGAAACGGCTAATCCATTAGACATATTTTGGGCCACTTTTTTACTCTGATCCGACTATCGGATCAATAAGAATTCGATAGACGAATTAAAGCGAGTAAAAATTTTTTTTTATCATTAATGGTCCACACTTTAACTTCTACTCAGATTTTCGTTGATTTCTACTACTACGTAGGCAGCCCTGGATATTTAAATTTGAGGACTTAAATTGAGATGAAAAAGAAAGACCTGTTTTCAAGATCAAATTAGTGTGAGTTAGTTTTGTCGCCGACAGGAGCGGCGCTTTCATAGGTGCGAATGGTGCACTTGCACCGGGCGCAATATCAGAAAGATTTAAAAAAAATTAAAACTTTAAAAAAAATTGAAAATTATTCTAACGGGTGCGAGAAATTACGCAAAAATTACAGTAAAAGATAGGAAGATGAAAAAAGGAGAAATTTGTCTTCTTCTCGTGTAGGAAGTTTCCAGTAATTTTAGCTGCAAGATTCGAGAAATTCGGGAAAAAAATCTCCCAAGTGAGAGAATAATCTTTCATTTATTTGGAGCACTTTTTGAAAATTTTGTAAAAAGCACATAAAGGAAAAATTGTTCCGATGGCTCTGTATTTTGTATTGCTGTTTACCATGATTGATATAAACTTGAGGGCGCTGTTGCTGTCGCTGTTTGTGCATGAAATTGCTGTTGCTTTTTCGCCAGAAGTTAGAAGCTCACTGAAATGATATTCCATTATTCCAGTTGATGACTCTCTTTTGAGCGAGCTTTAATGTTCAATCTCAATTTCATAGTCTGTTGAGCGAACTCAGGCTTTTTTTCCTGAGTTCAATATGTGAACTCTGGCAAAAATTGAAGTTCGGCCAATGAAGCCGGGGTATTGATGTTTAACAAATTAGTAGGTCCAGTTACCAATAAAAATTGGCCGTAATCGTCAATTCTCTTTTGAAATTCGATGAAGAGTCGCATGGGGTTTCACAAGAGCCAACTTTTCAACAAAATATACGCTAGAATGATTTAGCTTCATTCCGTGGAAGAATTCAGAGGTTCAAAAAATCTTTCCGCCCCATCGTCCTCGCCTACTCTCTTCTCCGCAAAAGACTTTTTCAGTAGATTGTTCTGTGTTGGATTTTGAACCATGTGAAACTTCCTATCCCCATTCAGCGAGTGTTTGTGTCTTTTTCCATTGCTCTTCACTGCGTTCAAAAATGATCAGCTTATGGGGCGCAATATGGCATAGTGCACCGGGCGCAAAAAACCCAAGCGCCGACCCTGGTCGCCGATGTCGATCAATGTTGTCGATACTAGTCTCAAGCCAAAATGTATTTATTCGATTTTTTCAGGGTTGCCAGATTGTTAATTTTTGGGGCCCGGGCCTAAATTCTGTATGACCCTTATTGGATTTTTTTTTTGAGAACAAAATTTTAATGTACAGTAAGCAAAGTCCTATCCATGGCGCCAAACTCGAATGGGTACTGCAAAATCTACGAGTACGAAATCTAGTACCAAATATACAAGGAGATAGTAATATTTAGTTTAATTCATCAAGATAGGCCGGCCAAAGGTCGAAGGTAACTAGGAGGATAAATTATGCAAGATTATGTGGAATAATCACAAGAATGTTGTAAATCGATATGTACACAGATATTGTATACAATTTCTAATGTCTTTTTTAATAAATAAAATATTAGGACCATTATTATTAAATTTTTTCCCGCCATATTTCAGCACTTTTTGAGTTTTCATTTTGGAGTAAATAATTAATAATGAAAGTTCACATAAAATAAACACAGATGTCATGATGACAATTGGTAATAAAGCACATTTATTAAGGACTCACAGTCTTTAAAAGTCCGTTTAATAAAAAGAATTTTCATTTCTCGCACAATTGAAAAAACATAAATAAAGGTGTTTAGATATAACAGTAAACACATAAAAGTTATACACTTACTTTTACTAAAATAATAAATATTTATATTAATTACGAAATAAAACTTTGCACTATTTTGTTTGTACTATATTCAAAATCGAAATGAATAAAACTGAACCCCGAAAATATATTATCACTTGTGAAAATAAACTAAATAAAACTGAACCAAAATAATGAACGGAGAAAAAGAGGCGGAAAAAACACTTCGCACGTGTATATATTGTCTGCACTGTCCAGCGGTTGACTTAGATGTGATCAGTCTCCCAAAAACGAATCAGCCTCAAGGATACCCCTAAAAACAATCAGCCCCTAAATCAGATTTCGGTTGTACCCATTTTCATTCAGTCAAATGCAGAGAACCCCGAATAAAAGGCATCCAGCACGCTGACAACTAAACCCACCCTTCCTTCAACAAATCATTTTCCACAACCCCAACAAGAGCAGAAACAGAAAAAAAGAAAAGGGAAAACACATCGAGTTCAGTATACCCAGGGTATATATTTTTCGTCCTTTCATTTTCTGTGTCAAGCTCCTGTTATCGCAGGCCCAGCCCAGACTTGCCAACAACAATAAACACAGAACAGGAACAAGGTAGCTATTAACAGATCCTTACATCCTTGGCAGAGTTGCACTGGTGTTGATTGCATATATACGAATCCACCCCCAGCTGAAGTGAATTGACGAAAGAAAGGGGCCAAAAACTCTCCTTCAGCGGAAAAAGGATAATTGACGCAAGCGTAATGCAAAATTTTTAAGGACTGTATTCAGTTGCGAATTTGATCATGTCCTTTTACCCAAACCGGGTTGCCTCGTGCTAAAGTGTTTTGGAATGGGGTGAACAACAGCTCGGCTGGCTTTTTTTCGGGCATGGGGTAAAACAATGCCTTATCTAAAACACCCTTGGGTTGAGGGTTGAACAAAAAAAAAAAATATTTATTATTAAATTCAAAACGCGAGAGCTGACGACTAATAAGAGCCGCAATAAATTTGGATCAAATGGGATTCGCATCGTTGCGTGTGTGTGCCAGGCCAGTCTACCCAGGGTTGCACACGCTCAAACTACCTACTACAAGGGAAATGTAACCAATGGTCGCTGGGGTGAAGGAACTCGTTGTTGGTGAATTTTTTAGTTTTGTTTTGTTTTAACCAAAATCAAAAATTGCTAAGGGGATTAAGGAGCCGGAAATTTGCATAATTACAAGGATAATGCCTGCCCGAAAGTTTTATATGTTTCCAAATGCCATAAATCGGATTAATATTTTTTGTTGTTGTTGTACCTTTTCGCTCTCTCTCGTTAGTCACCACCCAAATGCGCCTCGTTGGGAGTCGTTTGTATTTTTATATCGCATGGGACCCTTTGCGTCCTGTTGCGGGGATGTTGTGTTAACTAGCGTGTGTTGTTGATTCGTATTAGCGTTGCCCAGAGGACGAGAACCCTGGCAATCAATTCTCCCCCCTAGTAGGTAGTAGCAACATATCCAAAATAAAATTTTTTTGTTGCTATCATTAAGGACTCGTACCTTGGAGCTAAAACAGTGTGTTTGACTATATTGATATACATATGTATACCTATATTGTGGGACTTCTTTGAGGTACGAACGGATACGATGGAGAATGATTGTCATCGAGATAATTCTGGTGAATATATTGTAATCAAAGACGTGCTGCAGGGCGATGTGTAGGTGGAGTATTGATTTAAAGTGATTTTGAGTCTATCTCATGCTTTCTGTAGTATGGCAACCGTTTCTCGTTATGTGGCAGCTCCATGATTGGGAATCCCCCTTTGTACCTCCAGTCCATCATGTCGTTAACGTCTGATGCAATTTATACTAGAGCAACTCAAAATTAACTCGAAGAATAGACTGGGTTTTAGGTTATTGGGAGTCGAATTGGTGCTGACGAAGTTGGTTTCTGTTTAAAGCCTTGGATATTGTAGTAGTTTGGAAATGCTGATTGCGGAAGGTTCCTCCATACAGTCGAGTTTACAAACGAATTCCTTGTCTGTATCGTGTATGAAAAAGCAGTGAGAATCAAATATTGCAAGCCCAATATTTTTACATACTATTTGTCAAGGGGTGCCGAAACTACCTTGAAACCCGTAAAGTTGAAACCACCGTTTCCTTGTGTTTTAATTGTCAAGCATGCAGCTGTAGCCGTATCACATTTCAATAGTAAACACTATTTTTTTCCTTTCGTTTCTGAGTCGGCCATGATATTGTCATAGGCTACATTTTTGGCCAGTTTTCGTTCTATTGATCATAGCCGGTGTGCCTCGTTGCACCCATAAGCCAAAAATGTGGCGTGCGCCAAAACAATTGGGAATCTCAAAATCGGAGTTTCCATGGGCAGTAAGAGTCTCAAATCCCACCACGTAAGTGCGAAAAGAAAAGGGTTACTCCGTTCGTTTAAAGACCCAAATCATCTGCTCATTGCGATTCAACGGTTTCACTGCCACTCTTGCCGCAATGTGGAAGTGTTGTTGCCCGTAAACCAAATTCAAAGGGAAAATTACAATCCACGTGCGCTTGTGTTTTATCCATACACGAAATGTTAATGTGTGTGGAATTGCCATTTCCCCGCCTGCGTTTTAAATTCAAATTCTTTTGGTGCTCACTAAAGCTTCCAACTTTGGGAATCATAAACTCAATATGATTCTTGTGGCCCCAATAGAGTATGGGTTTAATGTGGCTGTTAATAGTCTAGTCTAATAGTCTGCCTGGTCTATCTCCCTGGTCTATCTATCTGGTCTTTTTGCCACAAGATCCTTCCCAGGACCGCCGATTTCCACCCAAGACTCCCTGAGAATAAAAGCCCACTCAAGACACATTACCGCGAAGTTCAATTAGTTTCACACCGGTGACGCTCAAAGCTCACTACAGAGGTTCTTGTCGCGGGTAAAGCTCAAACCCGAGTCAACAACCGATGACGTCACTGTTCCAGTAGTGGTAGCTATACTACTTAGTCAAGTGAGGAGGATGCCAACTATATCAAGAGCTTTGAAGATATTTAGAGCAACGAGATCAGATTCACCAAACCAATGCAAGGTGCTCTGTAAAACACTCTTCTTCTTCTTCTTCTTCTTCTTCTTTGATCCGTTAGCTGGCGGTCCGAGCGGGACGTCCCCGCAACGGATACGCTGCTGTCGGTGCCGCTGGGTCCCGAACTCTATTCACGATTCGCTTCCATTCTTCTCGGTTTTTGGCGGTGTCTCGAGCCTCGGTAACTGATAATCGTTGATTCTTTAAGTCACCCTCGATATTCTTCAACCAGGTTTTCTTCGGTGCCGATCGCTGTATTCTCCAGTCTGCAGGACGGTCTCGCCAGAGAAGTTTACGTGGCAAGCGGTTATCATCCATTCGGCAAACATGTCCAAACCACCGTAGTCGACGTTTTTGCATTTCTTCTTCGATCAGTGTTTGCTGATCGCATCTTTGTCTGACAACCTCGTTTCGAAGGCGATCACGGAGTGAGACACGGAGGATCTGCCTCAAACATCGCATTTGGAAGACCTCGAGCTTCTTAACGTCCGGTTTGAGCAGTGTCCACGTTTCAGATCCATAAAGAAGAATCGGAAGAATCAACGTTCGGTAAAGACGTAGTTTTGTTTTGATGGAGATATTTGCTCGTTTCCATATGCACCACTTGAGCGAGGCGAATGTTGCTGTTGCCTGGCCGATACGGCTGTGAACGTCGGCCGTCGATGCTACTTTCGTTTCCTCAACCAATGATCCCAAATATTTGAACCTTGGAACTTGTTCGATTTGGGTTCCATCGAGGTGAACACTGGCTCTTGATCCATCCGTTGTGAGCACTTTGGTCTTTTCCGCATTGATTTTTAACCCGTATGATTGGGCGATGCGGGAAATATCGTATAAGATGTCCGTTGCTTCGGCATCCGTGTCGGCGAAAACAGCGCTATCGTCGGCGAACATTAAGTCTGTTACGAAGTTGTTGTCGTCGTATTGAACTCCGAGTCGTCCATCGAATGCTTCACGCATAATCGCGTCGATCACAACGTTGAAGAGAAGTGGCGAAGCGACGTCTCCCTGTCGGACACCCGTCTGAATCGGGAACTCCTCGGATAAGTCGTTTCGAATACGAACGCTGCTGGTTGAGCCATCGTACGACGCTTGGAGAAGTTGGATGATTCTCAATGGCACGTGTTCGGTTACCAAGACTCTCCACAAGCTGTTCCAATCGATGCAATCGAAAGCGGATTTGAAATCGATGAAAACGACGACAATTCGTTTGCCGCAACGAATTCTTTCTTCCATTAACTGACGGAGGGCGAATATTTGATCAATGCATCCTCGATGTGGTCTAAATCCCGCTTGTTCCTCCCGGCTCGTTTGCTCTCGATGTTTCTGTAGCCTCGATTGGATTATTTTCGTAAATACTTTACCGACAATCGAAAGAAGGCTAATACCGCGATAATTCTTGCATTCCCGACTGTCGCCTTTCTTCAAAATTGGGACAACGATCGCTTTCTTCCATACCGAAGGGACACGATCCGAATGCCATATGTGTGTTATGAGGACATGAAGTCGTTGTGATAAGACATCACCTCCAGCTTTGATCATCTCGGCGGTTACTTGGTCTATTCCCGGCGCTTTTCCATTTTTCAGCGATTTTATTGCTGTCTTCACCTCGATAATTGTTGGTTCGGTATCGAGAGACTGATTCATCGGCTGTTCGATAATCGGTGGTTCGGGTGCTGGACCTTGCGGCGGATCGTGGTTATACAGCTGGTGGAAGAATGCTCTCCACCGCTCCAGGCGTTCATGGGCCGAAGTCACAAAAGTTCCATCCGATTTTTTGATGTTGTCGTTTGTTGATGTTGTTTTGCCGCCTAACCGGCGGATTGTCTGGTACAGCGTCCGGTACTCGTGCCTCGACGCCGCTTTTTCCATGTCGGCCGCAACGTTATTCCAGTACGCTTCTCGTTCCAATTTCATTTTCTGCCGAACTTCTTTGTTCAATCTTCTGTATTCCTCAAAGTCGACGTGTTTCATGCGCTTCCGCTGATCGACGAGGTCCAGACAGCTGTCCGAGATCCATGGCTGCGTCCGTTTACGGATAGTTGGACACAACTCCATTGCACACTCCACAATAGACTCCGACAATTGCCTTTCTTCTACATCGATATCGTCCGGTATTGCGAGCGCCGCGAATTTGTTGGATAATGCCATTTGAAACTCTCGCCCGATGGCCGGGTCCCGTAGGCACGCCCAATTTTTCTTGGCTGGTGGTGGCTCCGTTTTCTTCGCTCTTTGCAATCGCATCTGCAATTTCGCTCGAACAAGATAATGGTCCGATCCGCAATCGGGTCCACGCATTGCACGTACGTCTTTAAGCGTCGATCGGAATCTTGTGTTGATCAAAACGTAGTCTAACATCGCCGAGTCTTTGCCGGATGGATTTCGCCAGGTGAGTTGGTGTTTGAGTGGATGGCGGAAAATGCTGTTGCCAACGATCAAGTTGTTTGACGATGCGAATGAAAGCAGGCGTAAGCCGTTGTCATTAATTACTCCGTGTCCGAATTTGCCCATGGTTTCTTCCCAGCCGGTTCGATCTACTCCTGAATGTGCATTGAAATCCCCCGCGAGAATTATTAATTCGGTTTGAGGTATCATATCCAGCGTCTGTTGAAGCTGATCGTAAAATTCGTCCTTGTTCGTGTCCGTGCTGGTCTCGGTTGGCGCATAAACGGATATGATATGGGTCTTGATCGTTCCACTGATGGTTATAACCGCCAAACGCTCGGATATCGGTTGGAATGCGATAACGCTGCTGGCAGCCCGTCGGTCGACCATAAAGCCGACGCCGGCCTCTCTTTTCTCACCACCGGAATAGCAAAGCATCATCGTTTCGTCGATTGTTGGCGGGACGATTGTCAATATCCCGGATCCGGTAAGCCGTAGTTCCGATAGCGCAGCAATTGATATTTTGCATTTCAACAATTCCATTGCTATGATTTCCTTTTGACCAACGTGATGTCCTGTTCGTACATTCCACGCAGCGAATTTTAATTCCCTTTTCGGTGTGACTAATTTGGGTGTTCGGCCAGTAACCCACTTCTCACCAGCATCCCTGGTCCCCAGTGCTGGCGCATCGGCTGCCCCGGATGCAGTAGCATTATTTCGGCCAGTAACCCACTTCTCACCAGCATCCCTGGTCCCCAGCGCTGGCGCATCGGCTGCCCCGGATGCAGTAGCATTATTTCGTGAATAGTTAGTTCGTGTATCCATGCAGTTTCTTGCCTAGTTTTTACGAACGACTCGGCAGGTCGACAACCCTCCTCCTTTCACACTCTGGGCTTGGGACCAGACGAAGGCGGAGTTAAAAACACTCTTAAAGTTCACAAGAGGACATCTAAAGCTTTCTTGTTTAACATTTAGATTAGATTTGTTTCTTGATACCTTCAAAGCTTGTGGTTGATTGTTGTGTCTATGATTTTGGAGAAAATAAAAGTAATTGGTATTGGAAGTTATGTAGAAGGTTGTTGTCTAGCCAAGTTCTTTGGAAAGTAACAGAATTCTGGATAAACTCCGGAAAAGTATAATAGGATTAAAAATAAGTAAGTACCAAGTACATTCGCAGCAGTCGTACAAGTCTTCTACTTGATCGTATAGACAACTCACGCATGATCAATTTGTTACAATGATTCACGTTTACGATCTACAAGAGAAATCTCACGTTTAATCGTTGAGAACATCCTACTTTATACTGTCGCCTTTGTTATTATCATATAATGGAACAAAAATGCATCCTACGAACTCTGAAGTTTTAACAGAAGAAAAATAGAGTGAAGATAATCATCTATTGGACACGAATGCGCAGCGTGTGCGCGCCCTGATCCGTGAAGATCGGCGTTTAACAGTTCGAATGTTGGCGTCGGAACTGGGTCATCATCATCATTTCATTGCGCTCCTTTAATCCCTCATGGGACATAGGGCGGAAACAGTTGCCCTCCAGCGGACTCTGTTTTGCGCGACAGCTCTCAGCTCCGACCAGGATCTCCCAGTTGTTGCGGCTTCTGCTAGTAGGGTTCTCCTCCACGTTGTTCTAGGTCTTCCGACTCGACGGGATCCTTGCGGATTCCAGTCGAGGGCCTGCTTGGCTAGATTTTCGTTTTCGCGTCGCAAGGTGTGGCCAACCCAATTCCATTTCCTTCGTCTGATTTGGTCGTCTATCCTTTCTCGGCCACGGCGCCATAGTTCTTCGTTTGAAATTCTATCCTGCCAGCGGATTTTTAGGATACGACGCAGGCATCTGTTGACGAAGACTTGTAGGCGCCCTGTGATGAGTTGGGTGACTTTCCATGTTTCGCAACCGTACAAAAGTACTGCCTTCACGTTGGAGTTGAACAGCCGCAATTTGGTGTTAGTTGAGATCTCCGTTGATCTCCATATGCGGAACAGGCATGCATATGCGCCTCGTGCTTTATTTATTCTGGAACTGACATCTTCTTCTGCACCGCCATTTTCGGTAATAATACTACCGAGGTAGCAGAATTTATCGACCAGTTCCACGTCACGGTTATTCAGCGCAGTCCGTTCAATGGTGTTTGCATATATCCGCATTTCTTTAGTTTTAGTCGCATTTAGCCTTAAGCCTGCTGGACTACTTTCTGTTGCCAAATTGTTTAACATGTTTTTGAGGTCCTGGTGTCTGTGGGCCAGCAAACAGATATCATCTGCGTAGTCGAGATCCTTAAGGCGGTCTAACAAACCCCATTGTATGCCGCCTGTTCTACTATCTAGAGCGCCGACAAGGATGTCATTTATTACTATAAGAAATAGTAAAGGCGAGAGTAGGCATCCTTGTCGTACTCCTGAGCTCACCTCGAAGCTGTCGGATAATTTTCCATTATGGAGAACTCTGCATTTGGAATTGTTATATAGGGCTTTTATCAATTCTATTATTTTATCAGGCAGTCCACGTCGCCGTAGTGCCTGCCATATAAAGCTCCTATTGACCGAGTCGAACGCTTTCTCATAATCTACGAAAGCAAGGTAAAGGGGGGATCGGAATTCAGTAGACTGCTCCACTATTATTCGTAAGGTGTTGATATGATCAATACATGAGCGGCCCTTCCTGAATCCGGCCTGTTGCCTCCTAAGCGTTCGGTCTACTGCCTCACTTATCCTAGATAGTAATATATGGGACAAAATTTTGCCCACTGTAGATAGTAAACAGATGCCTCTCCAGTTGTCGCATATTGTTAGGTCCCCCTTTTTTGGTATTTTGACTATGATACCTTCCGTCCAATCCTCCGGAAAGGTACAGGTGTTCCATGCTATTTCCAGGATTGGCTGAAGCGCATCTGCTATGAGGCTTGAATCGGCTTTCAACAATTCTGGCGGGATGCCATCTTTTCCAGCTGCCTTACCATTGGCCATCGCATGAATTGCGGTTACTATTTCCGTCTTGGATGGAGCCCGGGTGGTGATTCTTATTGGCTGTGCATTGTTTCTGGTTTCCTGAGGTTCCTGCGTAAATGAACCATTCAGGGCGGCGAAGAAGTAATCTCTCCATCTTTGGAGCTGCTCCTCGTCGCTGCACAGCAGCCTTCCATCCGCACTCTTAACGGCATGCTTTTTAGTAGAGTGCTTTTCCGTGAGCTGTTTAGTAATTTGGTACAGCACCTTACTGTTGCCTGTGTTTGCCGCGTTTTCCGCTTTTCGGAACTGGGTATGAACCGTGAAACAGTCAGACAAATTTTAACCGACGATTTAGGGATGAGAAAGTTATGCGCGAAGATGGTTCCAAGGAACCTTTCCGAGGAGCAAAAGCAGAATCGAATGACCGTCGCAGAAGACTGTTTGGAACAAGTGGAAAACGATCCTACGCTGCTTGATCGGGTTATTACAGGCGATGAGAGCTGGTTTTTTCAATACGACCCGGAAACCAAACGCCAAAGCTCACAATGGTTGTCTCCGCACGCCCCCCGCCCGAAAAAAGAAGAACGAACGAGCACCACGAACACACGTTTACTCAACACGATAGAGCAGGCGAACTAAACAAGCTAGAGCGATGGCAAATATATCAAGGGAGAGGGGAAGGATGCCGAGAGAAGGGAAAGGGAATTTCAAGGTCGCAGGGTTACCACAATCGCGGCAATATAATCAGTCTCATTACTTAATTGTCACACCTCGTACACCGCCATCACTTTCACAAGGCCCATAATGATATGCAGGGCCGAAGAGTGGTTGCAAAGAACCGTGCTTTAGAAACTCACGCGCTAAATAAATTAAAATACGCAGAATGTCCTTAGTTTCCATTCTCGGGAATACTTACACTACATCAGCGTTGTCTACTCAATTTGGTTTTACCCCGTCTTAAGTTAAAGAAGTTCTACAAAATGGATGCAGTGAAGCTGACAGAGGTCCTGCGTAATAAACGGGGCATTCTCAATCGGGTCATCATGGTTCGGGTCCCCAGGGTTCAAAAGCATTGAAAAGGCAGATGTCCTGGCCAGACACGCCTCTGACACTGTATTCATTGATCCGGGTTGGATAGTAAGGATACCTATTAGCGATGACAAAGGCTCTCGATTATTAGAGGCTGATAAATCAACCAAAGGCTGCATGGTGAGATCAACTCCAAGCTGTTTTTTCGTATACCATCTTCCAATCCGGATACATAATTTCTAAAGCTATAAGGATACAAGCAAGCTGATTACCCAATATTGTGCCCTAAATTACCAGTTATAGAGCACTGCAAGCGCAACATACCCCATCTCTAAACTCTGCCTCAAGTAGGATGAGTTTGCCCTTCCTATTCTCTATCATTATCTAGCGGGGAAAATTCGGAGTGTCACTTAGAGGAGATAACTCAGAGAGCGGCCAATATGCTTCTAAGGAAGCTATATTGGAGCATTAAGTAATTCTATATGACGAAAAAAGCAGCACTCATTCCACACGAGCGTACAGACACGACAAGAGTCGGTTGCAAAGTCTTTTATGGAGAAAAGGTGAGAGGGGACGATGAAGAGGGCAAACAATTTGAACGGATGTTTTCAACAGAGTTTTCATCGAACGCTTTCACAGCTCTTGCATTGTTGTTTTTTTCTGAAATTCCCTTTTTCTCGCAAAGAAAATGCTTAAACAACAA
Source organism: Thereva unica (assembly GCA_949987705.1). NCBI lineage: Eukaryota > Metazoa > Arthropoda > Insecta > Diptera > Therevidae > Thereva > Thereva unica. The sequence continues at coordinate 13,976,978 of OX465284.1, forward strand.
CAAAACCAGTATGATTTGTTGCCTGCAAGTTGTTCCCTCGTGTAGAAGTTTACACGATTTTTCGCCGAACACCAGAACTGACGATTTCAGACGACTTCTATTTGTCATGTGTACTCCCGTGTGGAATCAGCCCAGGCAATTATCTTGGTGACCCTAAAGTGTCCCAATAGCATACTTAGTAAGATCATTTCTCAATCGATTAGGGAGGTCAAGCAGCAATGGAAGTGGTGAGTACTTAGTTGGGGGACCGCTTGCTACAAGCTTTACCTTTGGTAGGACGAAAAGGCAATTGCAAAAGGTAAATATAAAATTAGGCGCTAGAAGTTAGAAAGCGCTTTTCTATTAGTGTGATTGCTTCAAAAATGCTTCCAAAGCATCACTAAAAGGAGTGTTCTTCTCTGCGGATGTGTAATGTTAAAAAAGATATAGTTATATAGAACTGATATGTGAAGGGGAGGGTTCTAAGCTTCTTAAGGAACATTCTTTCATTGGTACTTCAGTGGGCTATTTCCCTATACCCAGAGTTTCTTGTTGATTAACACCATCAGATAAGTCTGAGAGACATAGGTTTTGTTTGCAAATAGAAATAGAACCCCTGTTCTTTTGCATGCAATCGGATTATCATTGAGACATTACTGGATTACTACTAAACCTGAAGAATGATATAAATCACATTAAAAGAATTAAAACAGTACAAAGCGTGTGTATTCAACAAAGATTCTACCATTTTAAAATTTACTTCCAATCAACAATCCCCCACCCCATCAAAAAAAACCTTAAAATGGACTTTTCATGTCTGCGGTAAAAATAAAAGGAAACCGTTGAAATGTCTATAATTCATCTGCAGCAAGTACACGTCTCAATCCTTGATTTTACATACATACATCTATACATATATCCTCCCTTGTAACATATATAATATAACATTAAAATCGTCCATTCCAAGACCCTCTCAACTACAGGCCTCGTAGATGTATTTTTCGTGGTGGTGGTAATGGTCCCAAAAGTCACCACACACCGGAGTAACATAGCGCGGAAGCCGTACGCGCAGAATTTTTGTGTTTATTTTTGCAGTAAAAAGTGATAAAATATTGTATTTTAACACTTTTAACTGCAATTGGATTTATCAGTGAATAGTTTTTTAGTGATTTCATTAAAAAAAATAAAACAAATTTGGTGATTAAGTGTGTTTAAGTGTTCAAATTGTTAAGGCGATCAACTTTTTTTTCACATTCATGGTGTTTTTTCATGTTAATTTACGAAAAAAATGTTAAATATTTAATGTTTTGTGTAGTTATGGAATTAAAAGTGATTTTAAAGTGATTAATACATATATTATGATATTATTATTAAAAATATAGGTGCCGAAAAACACTTCTTTATTCACTTTTCCATTCGCACTTTTCTGTACTTATATGTTTAGTAATAATTGCAAAATAAATTAATTAATGACTTTAAAATCACTTTTAATTAAATATTCAGCATATTTTCCCTTAATATACACGAAAAAAACACCGCGAATGTAAAATAAATTTATCACCTTAACAATTAAGACACCAAAAATACACTAAATCACTATTTTTTTTAAATATATTTTTATTAAATCACTAAAGAAATAATCACTGATAATCCTTGTATGGTTTAAAGCGATAAATTTCAATAATTTACCACTTTTTACCACAAAACTATAACGAAAACACTCGCGAACGTACTCTGCGCCATTAAATTCTCAGCAACTGTCAAATTCTGGGACCATTCTCAGCAATTGTTGTATTAGTGCCCGATACAACTGCATGGCCTGTAGTTGAGAGGGTCTTGTCCATTCTGTTCGTCGTCTACACAGAGAGTGGTGCATAAACAATAAGAGGACGTATGCTCATATAAACACACGAGAGTGTTGTTATCCACCCCAAATAAAAAAGAGAATCCTTTATAGCATTGCATTTATGCAAATTTCAATTTCTAATCGCCCCATGGCATGGCTACTCGAACCATAGGGTCAAGAGTTCCGGAAAACATTGCCAAGTGAAGGGGTTCTACTTCGTTTTTTTTTGTATGTATGTATGAGTGTATATGTAGAAGGTTTTCCTTCCATTTTTGGTGTAATTACAAAAATCTTTCTTTGAACAAAAGGAGTGCATATTATCAGTCCTGTAGTGTAGTATAAGTGTGCTTGTGTTTGGCATCTGGGTATCCTTCAGATTGATATGCCATATAAAATAGTGAAGCATTGGTACTTGCGCTCGAGTTGCCTTAAGATGTGAAAAATGTTGCAGGGCAGCTTTGATGTACATTGTATATGTATATAGAGAGATAATTGAGCCCGGCGACCGCCACACAGCCACGCAGCAACGAGAGTTCAATGTCCGGAGCAGCAGATCCCTGTGCCAAGTTTCGGGATATGTCCTCGGCCTTAATTGAAAATGCCCAAACAATTCCGGTGAAAAACCTCACCCTACCTGCCTCAACAGGCGCAAGCTGAGCACATACACACATAAAAAGTATACACAATCCTGACAACAATCAACCATGACTTGAATTCACCTATTTTCCGAGTATACCCCCAACCACCCCCTATCTCTCCCCCATAAAACATCAGACCAAGTCCTTTTTGGCTGCAGGAGTTATTTTAAAACCAGGAAAACTTCCAATCGATTTTTATAAAAGAGCTTTCTTTCACTGAAAAAGCTTTTGAGCTTTCCAAGTAATTTTATAAGAAGGAGAAATTTGGTTGATTATACATTTTGTTTGTTTGTGTGTGTGCGTGTAAAGGCCCCCATACACGGTCAAATTGGCTGTACAACCAGATTTTCATCAAACCTATAAGGGCAATGTATTTTGATCGGCCGACCGGCCCACAATCGATAGTTTTGGTTGTACAACCGCACTTCGCTGTACAACCAATTGGACCGTGTATGGGGGCCTTAAGGATACATAAGAACATCCTGATGCAATAGACACACACGTATATATAGACCAGTTCAGAATCATTTTCTATTAAATTACCAAATCCAGGACAGGGAATCTTGTGCTCTCAGCTGGTGAAGAGCTTTATGTGAAGTAACGATTGTTGCTAGTCCTTTTTGGTCCTTTTTTTGTGTACTGTATGTATGTATGTATATAGAAGCTCATCAGGAATCGTTATGGTATTTGCTTTGATGCGCATGGCTATAAAAAGTTTTTGATTGCAGTTTTTGCATAGTTTTTGAAATTAGATAAAAGATTCCCATGTAGTAGTCATAAACTGATTGAGTCGCCTCAAAAATATACGTATGACACAATTTTTATGAAATTTGGAATATTTTTATAGGAAGAGCTTCATATTAGTTACAATAAGAAACAAAGTATGGTAGGACACAACTATTTATATTGGAGTTTACGTGAACCAAAGAAGATAAATTTGAGGGGCCACTTTGGATACCATCCCTTGTATCTCTTTATATCTCCTTACAATCTTCACTCCATCTCTATCGATTTTCTTATCAAAATAATGTTTTTTGTGTTATTTTCTTATATTTTGTTTTGTCATTTATAGAAAAAAACTTAAAATTTAGTTTTTTTGTTATTTCATCCTAAAAACAAAAATTCATTGAACTCTCTTGATATATGAAAAGATAAATTTGAGTTATTACAGTGTTAGGTGTGAGCATGTTGTTTTTTCGGTGTATAAGAATTTATTCATGAAAAGGTTGAACTATATTCGTTGCTAAGGGCTTCTTCTGTTGTGCTATACATATTTTGGGTTCAATTACCATAAATGAAAAATAAATTTCAAAAGGTATTTGAGTATTTTCGATAGGTTTTTTTAGTAATCCGGCATCAATTGTGAATAATATATGTATTATTTTTTGTTGAAATATTCGGGGATGTTGTGTATTTTTTTGGGTTTTGTTTTAGTAATGAGTATATAGTATGTAAATGTATACAGAAATTATTGATTATAGTTTCTAGAGATACTAGAAAGAATACCAAAGTGTTTTAATGTTTCAATTTCTTTAAATATAGAGGATTGGCAATATAGAAGTTGTGAAAGAATTTTACAATTCGTTGTAAAATTTGTAGTAGTTAACAACTATAGCTTTTCAACTTCAAATTGGGACTAATCAAATTCAAATTGGAATTAAACAATTTCAAATTGGGATTAAACAATTTCAAATTGGGATTAAACAATTTCAAATTGAGAATAAACAATTTCAAATTGGGATTAAACAATTTCAAATAGTGACTAAACAATTTCAAATTGGGACTTATGGGTTTAGTTCATCATGAAATTAGGAAGAGTGCTTTTAAGAAGCCAGGGGCCAAGGACTTTGTTAGCCATTGTCTAAGAAATGCTCAAAATATATATCAGACAAATGTATTAGGTATTGATAATACGCCTTGTCAATCCTTTTCATGCCTCAATCGAAGAAGTGTTTCAGGAAAATGAATTTGTTGGTCATCGATTACTTAGACTTTGACCCTATAGTCCAATGTTTAATGCTATCAAGCACGCTTGGTCAAGCTTAAAAGCTAACGTTAAAAGAGAATTAGCAATTCAAATGCCACAAACTCTAACCAGTTAGGACAGGGCTAATATGACTCAAGCCGAATATCGTTAACAATGGTTACAAACCATCTTAATTAATCATATAAGAAATCAAACAGATGTGAACTGCACAAAATATTATCGCCCATCGTTCAAAGGTTCATCCCGATGCATTAAATATGATGGATGTTCGTTTTCAAATAATGTTTTTATATTTTTTTCTGTGTCCATATTTATTCCAAACTTAATAAAAATAATTAATACTTTAATCTTTACTGATAGTTGTTCATTTATTACTTCAAATTGTTTGGTCCCAATTTGAAATTGTTTAGACCCAATTTGAAGTTGAAAAGGTATAGTTCTTATTTCTAAATTTTAGGATTTTAATACAGCTCTTCGTCATATTTTAAAGTAAGTTTTATTCATAAAAGGAACATTGGAGATTTTAGTATCTCCCTGGAACATATATATGTAGTCGCTGCCACCTATTTCATTATTTGTGGATTTATTATGATATGGCATACTCATGGAGTCTCGGTAGTCTAGGAGTAAGGCGGCTGACTACTATCCCAGAGGTCCCGGGTTCGAATCCCGGCAGCGCACGGTCCTTCGCCTTTCCCACCTTTCTCTCTTTACATTACTGATACCTCCTGTCATAACTTCCCTTAGCCCTCCGCTTTCCACCAAGCGCATGTCATCGGTAGGTTGATGGGATTTCACTCGTTTCAGGAGGCATAACACTTTTCTCGATGAACCGAGTCAGAGTCGGGGTAGTAATGGTTAGGAGTAGGTGAAATAAAATATCGCGGCTAGGTTGTGGCAGTTCCCTTCCCTCACTTCTCTCTTTCCTCTATCTTCCGACTAGAGCTGCTGTTCGATATTGCACTCTATACGAAAAAATAGATTGTCGACAGTACAAAGGGGCTTTCCTAAGCCTCTAGTCCAGTGGTTCCCAAACTTTATTTCATAGGGAACCTTTCTACAATGTATAAAATTTGGCGGAACCCAACGATGAAAAAATAAAATAATATATGATTTATCCTTAAATATATTTTAAAACGTTTTTATTAGCTCGCTTTCTTGTCTGTCTCTTTGTACGATACATATCTTACAATAGATTTTTTGAATACAATATGGTATACTTATTATACCGTTAGATCCATGGCGGCCGTCTCAAGAGGACAGATTATTGTTTTCTTCACGGAACAAATTTTGCATTCAATTTTTCAAATACTTCCGGATATCATTATCATGCTGAAATTTTGCATACAGCTTTAGCTCCGATGACAATGCAATATGGTATACTCAATATACCTTTAGAGCCATGGCGGCAGTCTCAGGAGGGCGGATTGAAAGATTCTTGACAACCCCTTCAACATGGGTATCAAATGAAAGGTTATGATAAGTAGAACATCATAAGCAATATAGTATACTCAATATATCGTTTGGCCCATGGCGGCCATCTCAAGAGGGCAGATTACCATTTTCGTCACAACCCCCTCGACATGGGAATATGGAATGGCTGCCAAAATGTTACGCGGCGTGACGTAGACCAAATTTCAAGGAAGAAGGGCCACTCGCACTTTCTGATTAGCAAGAACGCGTTGAACGGCCGGCGCAGCGCCAGTGAGTCTGCGAATGTATTTGCGCTTCGGCACTGATGACACGGAACCCTAAAATTTTTTTGTGGAACCGTAAGGTTTCGCGGAACCCACTTTGGGAATCACTGCTCTAGTCTATCACATAAAAACAATTATGGTGACTGAAACTGGCGGTGCACATCCTTGCTCCTTTTGAATACAATCGCTTATCTGGCCAGGAGGCTCGAAAACCGCTTAAGCATATGTATTTGAACAAGGCTCTAAAACTCATTAGTGATGACGCCATTTGACTCATTATTAAATTGTTAGCAGTGGCGAATACAAGGTGCCGGCGGAGGGGTGGGGGGTGGGTGAGGGAATTCCCCTCCTCCCAAGAGCTATGGAACTCGTATTAGAAACTACATCTTGCTATAATAGCTCTGTGAGTTATTTGATTAAAACAATTCTTACGTTTCGATTTGAACAGGGCTTATGCGAGGCAGTACATTTGTCCCTTACACGACGGTAAATTGTACTGAAGCCTCAATTTTTTTAAATGTTCCACTTCAAAAATTATGTCCTACTACTCTTGGTAGGAGCGTGTAAACCCGTGTAACCCTTTCAGTTCATTTGTTGCATTGATACAACAATTTTTGTATAAATTGGTGCCGATAGGGTTAAATAGATCACATTGCGTCACAGTCAGGTCTAAAACACAGGTGTATAAAAATTTTTATACCTAGTCCAAATAGATATTTAACTGCTGCAGAGCCGAGAATATCGGCAAATTGGCACAGTCCTTAAAAACAACATTATAAATGAAATGTCAAATTTCTCCAAAGAAGAAGCAAAAAAGGCCAAACACTCAGGTTTTTGCAAATATGTATCTATTAAACGCTGTCATATCATAAAATAGTTTTTATAAAGTTTGTAGGTTATGCGATTATTCCCGTACGAATTGCCATTCAGGAATCGGCGTATGTATAGAGTAACGAGAGAAATTCCGCAGGTCTGTCTTGGGCCCTCTCTTGTGGATCACAATGTAACGACGTGTTGAGGCTACGCGGTGTTGGGAACGCGGTCCACATCGGGGTAGTGGTCATAGGACAACGCCTCGATGAGATGGAATTGTGCGCAAACGAAGCGACCTTGGAGATCAAAGCCAGGACTGAAAAGCCGACTTAAAAGGTCCGACGCTTGCTGAGCACAAAACTTAGGATCAAGGTATGGGAGCAGATCAATCACTCATATCTCGCCCCAAGATACGGGGAAGTGATGATCGACAAAAAGCTTAACTCGGCGTATGTAATAAGAATCATGGGCTTGTGTATAATGAAACTTGAAATAAGCTTTAATAACTGAACTTTTTGAAAAATAAAAATATCATGTCACACGCTCGGTTAAACTCAAATTCCGGTGGTTCGGTACTATTACGCACATATTTCGCGGGCTATGCTCATATGTCATCAAAGGGTAGTCCTACTAACTAAGGCATTCCGCCAGCTTAACCGGTTAATAAAAATTCCGCTTAGGTCTGGCCTCCTTGTTAATGTGGTGGTCTGGTACTACCTCCTTGACAGTCTGTGTTGGCTGATTAGCGGGATTCACTTGTTTCAGGAGGCATACTACTCCAACGAGGCTATCTCCCGCTAACTCCGCCGATTGTGGGTCGACCTCACTAATAGCAAAGGAATGGTAGTATGCTCAACGCTCTTCCCGCATTAAAACATCCATAAACTGACCTGGACGTCACCGGATAGAAGGACTAGAAACCAAATCGATCATGTAATCATTGAAAACAAATCGGCAACAAGGGTAGCTAGAAAAGCTAGCAGAAATCAGCAGGAGAATTCTACTCGGAAACAAAACCTTTTTCGCACATCGTAAATTGCTGAAATCTCGAGCAATAGGTCGAAAGATGAGGTTTAAGTTATATAAAACACTAATTTGCCCAGTTATATGCTGCGGGAATGAAACATGAACGTACATACAAAGAATTGAGGATATGCTAAATTCCTTTTAAAGGAAGACTTTGAGAAGTATAATAGGCCCAATTCGCTAGGAAGGAACATAGAGAATCAGATATAATAACGAGTTCTATCAAATCTATGACGGTATAGACTTAGTGACGTCGTAAAACTCCAAAGACTTCGCTGGGCTTGGCACATCGAGCGCACGACAGACGGCAGAGCAGCAAAGAAAGTTTTCATTGGAAGAAGACCTGTAGGCAGTGCGAGAAAAAAATGGAAGGATACGGTTCTAGCAAAGCAGAGACACTTTTTCACATATCAAACTACCAACTTTGACCAGAAATTGAGAGCACTGGAGGAAAAGAGTAAAGGAGGCCAAGCTTCTAGTAGGGCTGTAGCACCATTGTAAGAAGAAGAATAAGTTCATATAGCAAAAAGGAGCAAATTTGCCATCCCTTGCATTGGCATTCTTCTTTTTCTCCTTTGGTGACGTATTTCATCCAATGGTACTGCAGCCACTCTATTGACCTATTGTAGTAGGTACTTGCTTTGGCATTACTCATGATTTTCAACAAATGGTTGTCTTATACCTGCGATCTACATTAGCGTATAAAAATTCCCGGGTGGGACAGATTACAAATAGCTACGTCCCTTACATAGATTACCTATTAAGGCCCATTTACATCCCAAACTCAAAGTGGAACGCAAATTGGAGCTTCTTTATCACAAAGAAATTGGTATGCTTTTTTTCTCTGCATTTCACGAATGTGGATTCCAAGTTACTGAATAGAGAGAGGCGTATAAAAACTTCTATGCGATAAAATATTTCTAATTTTCGTGTCCACTTTGCGTTTGGGATATAAACGGCCCTAAACTTTCCTTAATTAAGGCATAAAAGTACGTACATTTATACATGTACATATGTAACGACTGGGATAAACTTGCAATTAGTTTAAATTCTGACTTGGATGCAAATTGTATTCGGTACTCGACTCTATTCTATAAGTAATGGGCTCTTTTAGACCAAAGTTGTATTAAAATATTACTAAATTATTTGCTTACAACAAATATTTACAATTAAACGTCAATCCCTTTTGACAGTTTTGAGCTGTGCTATATTTTGCCTAAGCCAAAAAGCAGAAAAATTCAACAGAGCTAAAAAAAATGCTGTTTATGACGTTGATAACATGTCTAGTTCAGTTAAGGCCCAATTACAATGAACTGTCAAAATTGTTTTCCATTTGAACGATTACATTGAACGGTTCTGTGGGCATTTATGTAAACGTAAGATTTTGTTTGCTTTTTTTAAAATTTAAAAAATGTTTGTTGATGAACAATTAATAGGAGGAGTGAAAGAAAACGAATTATTTGTATAATAATGCGAAAAGTGGTAATAAAATTATACTAAATACTTTGACGTTTAAACGCGAACAAATTCGTTCATTGTAATCAGTGCAGTTTCCTATCCGCTTCGATGCGTTCTTTTGACATTTCAATCCGCGTAGATCTGTAATTGTAATTGGGCCTAAAGTAACTTGGGCCTAAAAGCGAGTATTTAGCCATTCGACATCGAGTCTTCACTTTATGTTGCAAGCTCTTGTTTCTTTACTATTGTATTGGGTTTATCAACAAGAGCTACCATTTTCAATTTTGCGCTATTTTCGAACTGTCAACGTGTAGCTGTCATTACGATGACATTTGACAAGTAAAAACCACGAGGCTTCGAGATATGGATCGATGCACATTTGCAATAGATCACGATTTTTTAAATAAAATTATTTTGAGTGATGAAGACTCATTTTCATTTATTATGCTATAATGCGAAAACGTGATAAAAAATTTCATCAAAAGAATAACCGTTTGTAAGAAGAGTCGAGCCGGAAAATTGGCAGATATTGTATTCGATTATTAACCTCAAGGTTTGTACTTTAGATTATACTAAAAATATCATCAGTTTATACAAAAATATTGTGATTTTCTGTTGATTTAAAATGACACCTCTTATTAAAATAAAATATATCTAAAATCACAATAAATATTTCCATGCATTTTAGTCATGTAAATCCATCCTAAAATAGCAATCCTGTTGTTTTTTCTTATTTAATATTAACGAAATCCAATTATTTCCCTTTATTGTTAAGGCAAATAAGTAATATACCTAATATCGAAAACATAAATGTCACTTAAGACGTGACAGCTCCCAAAAATATCTTGTGTGTGCTGAATATTTATTACAACAGAATCAATATACATACATATGTACTTCCCTAAAGACCACAAAAAAATAAATCTATTTTTATCCAAGCACAGCATCAATTTAAATTCCAAGCTTAAGTTTCTCATCTAAATATAGAATAAGAAAAAAAATCTTGCATATATTTAACTTAGTGTGTTTTAATAAAACACCACCTTTTTTTGCGCATACATACATACTTTTTTTGTACATACATATATAGAAGATAAGTACGCAAGGATATGTAATATGTAGGAGGATTCTCAGCTGCTTCACCCAGAAAATTAGATAAATTAATCTCTCATCTGACTATCATCACTACACAACCCCCCCCCCCTCCCTCATTCAGCCAGCTTATGCATATGTACACTTATAAACAGCCTAGCAAACAGCTATGCCGCCATTTTTTTTTATTTAACATACCAGCCCTCGTACACAAAATATAATGCTAGAGGGTTTTTGGCAGTACATCAATCGTGCCACATCCGAGTTATGTCCGAATCCCATCACTTATGGGGATGAGAGAAATGGTGAGGGGTAGGGGTAGTGGGTCCAACAATAAAAGCATCATTAAACGAGGAACGAACTGAATAATATAATTCCAGTTTACACCCCCGCAATCAGGGAATCAGTTTTAGAAATCAAGCCACCTTAATATATAGAGAGAGGATGAGATAGAGAGGAGAGAATACCATGCAGATGCATGGTATAAATATAGCTGGTATAACGCACGCACGTGTATGTAGTCTTGTGTGGGTATATATGTATATGCCCCAGTCACAACACAATGTTAAATCCGTTTCCGGAACCTCAAGGAAAGCTTTGAACCCCAGAATGAACTTTGAACTTTCCAACAGGATACCATACCATATATATACCAACAGGATACCATATCTTCCTTCCCCAGCCCTGGTATTTAATTTTTTTGTTATTGGACGGTGGTGGTTGCCTTGTTGCCTGGGATTATTACAAAACATAACACAACCAAAAAAAAATGAAAATAAAAAGAAAAGGGAAATTGTATACACCACCACCACACCACCACCACACCACCGCCACACCACTACCACACCACCGCCACCCACTCAAAACTGGGACACCTACCTTTTTTTTCGTGCGTTCGATTCCAGCCACAACTGTATTAGGGTTCCTTCCTCTCTGTCAAGGATACACTCTGAATCTCCAACTCGGGATCTTTCCAGAAAAAGAATCCTGCGCTGGTGTCGCCTGATTGATTGCAATCGATGAGACTTTTCTTCGTCCTTCGCTCGGTCTAGCCTTCTATCACACTTGTTTCTAGCACCCGACTAGGTTTCTAGCGAATCCTTTTTTCTACCATTCAATGATTGATGACGGTTGGTTTTTTTTTTTGTTTTATGATTTTATTTTTATTATTATTATTATTACTTTTTTTTAAAATTTATTACTTTGGCGATTTTCTCGATTTTTTCTTTTAGTTAGTCTTCTTCTACGCGTGGATAAACGATAAAAAACTACCGCGAAAAATCGGAAAAACCAAAATGGGTTTTTTTTTGTTTGTTAATAATAAACGAAAAAACTTCCACCGGTCACACGACGGGCTGTGCTTGCAGGCAGCGCTATCTCACGGAGCTGAGAGAAGTAAGATTTTGCTCTGGGTTCCTTCTTTTTTTATTTTTTTTTATTTGGGCGGCGCTTTTTTTTTCTTTTCCTTTTTTTTTCTCTCCTTTCAAATATATAAATTTAATAAAGGTGGGTCCTGGCCGAGATTTTATCTATATAATATCTTTTGTATTTATTTTTTTGCGACGAATGATGGATGAATGTGGAACCGTTAAGAGAAAAACTAACCGAAAAATCGTGTTCTAATTTAAAAAAGGGAAATTATACAGCGACGCAAACAAATTATGAGTAGAATAACAAAACGCGCTCTAAATCGCGTTTCTAGACTTGAAGACTGCTTTACTCGTACTGGAAAGGACTGGCCGTGCCAGGACGGGGTGAACTCTTTTTTTCCCTTGCTGTTAATAAAATACCCTAATACTCCCACACACATATCTCATACACACACACTTATACATTCACAATTATTTAGGGAGAGTTCATCCGAAAAAGCTGCGCATACCAAATATACACAAGGCGCCTACCCCCCCCCCCCGAAATGAATGCCTGGAGATGGATGGAAATGTTGAAGAGATTCCATCATCATCCTCATCCATCCAACGTAGCCGAAAAATAATATAATATCCAGGACGATGGGCAGAATTATACATCCATACATACTTCCAGAAAAAGGGGATCGAAAAATGCATTTTCCAATGAATAAAAAGGACCTCCCTTATGTATGTATGTGTGCACAAATGCAATAAAAAATAATATTTGCTCCAAACATTCTATCGATTAACCTACCTAAAAACTCCAAACATTTAGTGTGTAAGAAAACGTAAACTTAACCATGCTTAAGCCTCTAAGGATATTTCTATAAAAAAAAAAAAAAAAAAAAAACAACAAACACCAAAAGCTCCTTTCCCAAAAAAAAAATAAAAACAAATTTATATCGTATGTCTCTTAAGGACACGGCCAAGGATTTATTGCAGTTGATGTTGATGAATAAAAATATTGTGTATCCTTTTAGCTTAAATTATCTATATTGGGGATGTTTGGACAATTTTTGGGGAACAACAACAATAACAACATTAACAAAATTTAGTATCCTTTTTTGTTTTGGTGGAGGAGTTCTTTTCTTGTTTTTACGGGGGGTATATAAGAAAAATTGAGAAACGTGATGTGGATTGTTGATTTTTTTACTATTGTAGTGTAAAAGAGGCATTTTAGGGATGTTTAATGCTTTTAAGGGTAAATATATGAGAATTGGATACTACTACCGAAAAAAAGGATGTTATTTAATTTTATATAGAGTTAAACGTAACTTTATTGTGGAGGCCAAGAGGGAAACGTAAATCGAATGAAAGGAATTATTAAAATCGAAAAAATAGGTTTTTTTGGTTCCTTAAAGGACTATTTAGTATTCTGAATAAAATTTAATTCAAAATTATTACCTAAAAAAATATAGTTTAATAAAAAAACCAAAAGATACGCTGACCTAAAAAGTAAAAAATAATTTTGAATGTAAAGTTTATATTGCTGCTGAAAAAACCTACCTTCCGTAATGTATAAAGGAGTGCGACTATTATTTACATCGGAACTTTCGCAAGCGCCCACGCTCCTTTACATTTCGAAAGATATTTGTCATATTCTTTCATTTGATACCCATACCGAGTGAGTTGTAAGGAAAAAGGATTCCGCCATTTTGTATTGGTCACCATTTTTAATTTCGAATGACGCGATATAGGTTATTGCATCCTAATTGTAATACCCTTTCATTTGATGCCTATGTCGTTGGTCGGGGAGCACAATTGCAAAATTCTGCCGCCATATTGGAACCGCCATCTTGATATTTTTACAAAATAGCCAAATAGCATTGTCAAGCGAAATATATATATTTTTGTAAAGTTTGAAGCTGATCTGTAATATCAAAGTGGGTCAAAATCAAGTTGCAAGATTTGTTTACATACAACATACATACATACATAAATACATACATACATCCAGGAGAAGCTAATATAAGCTTATAATTACATAAAACATACATATATACATCCATTTATACAAACATACAAAGTTCCTGCTTTTAGAATTAGGGTATTATTCGTTTATAGGATAGGAACATTTAGGATAGGTTAGGTAGGATTTGTTTGGTGCTGATTCAGATGCCGGATGCACCTTACGATTTTGAATGTTATGCAAGTTCAGAAATACAGATTGTGGAAGATTGTTCCACAGTTGATTTGATCTGTTTATAAAAGTACTTTTAGATCATAGTGTGAATGAAAAGTAAGACTAGAGGTGATATGGAAGGGGTTGTTAGCGAACCGTTTGCTCAGCAGCTTGAAGCTTTCAGTGACTAGCTCGACCCCATTCGGCTCCAGGTGTCCTTATATATGATGAAGCCAATAAATGGTTTGATGACTCGGACTTATGGATTTTGGAGCAATTCAAGCTGGTGTCTCTTAGACCATGAGTGCATCCGAGTTTTCCTACACACGGTGAGGTTTTGGGTTTGCTCGAGACCATGTGGATTAGTTGATCACTCGTGTATGGAAACCTTAAGAATAATATGGAGTACCGAGCCATGCTTGAGTGCAGTTCTATGTTTTAGAGAAAATTGAGAGAAGTTCGTTCATAAAGATTAGGAAAAGTACAGGTATTGGTATTGATCCCTGGGGACATCGCTCGAGATAATCTGAGGTCTAGATTCGATTTCTACCATGATTAAATGATCAGAAAAGATCAGAAACGATCAGAATCTCGAAATATACTACTTTAGAACTGAGTCAATATATGTAAATAGCTTGGAATATTGTTAGAAGTGGAGAGTAGCATGCTGCATCAAAAGCCTTGGAAATATTTGGAGCAGCCAGACTAAAATCGCTGACTTTGATTTTCGTGCTCTATGTTAGACAAACAAGAAGGTCGCAGCATATAACTGTTCAAGCATAGAGGGCCTAACGAACATCAGTAAACTTCAGTATATGATCTCCAGGAGTGTCTCAGTTTCCAAAGTTAGAGTCATACCTAATACAACGGTGAAGATGTTTAAGAAACTTAAGGAAACTAATAATATCTTTCTGGAGTTAAATTTTCCGACAGGCAAAGAATCTGAAGTAAGATGAGACTAATAGGTTTGCGTCAGAAGTCTAATCGAGCTTTTTCTAACGGCGTGAGGAGACACTAGGAATCTATCCAAGCCAGGTAAGGGCTGCGCTGAAGTCCTTCAAACCGGTCGTCTGACTTCTTTTGTGCTGAAAACAATGGAGAGAGTGGTGCCAGACTATTTGGAGGACACTGTGCTAAACAGATATCCTTTTAAGTAGAAGCCGACTGGAGTGAATTTTGAACAATGGAGGTACTTTCGATAGGATGCAAATCAGTTAAGTTAAAAATGATCTTGTAAAGTTTGAGGTCAGTCTTTTGGTGGTGAGGTAGGTGGGCAACATGAAAAGCCTGGCAATAAGAATTCAGACAGCAAACTTACGGCTTAGAGAATGAGTCAGTAAAGATTGCAGACAGGGCATCTTGGAACATAGCTGACACGATCAATTGGGCGTGAGCAGCAGCTAACCATGTGATACTACTGCATTAGACATAATGAGTGAGGAACTGTGAGATTCGAAGTGCCAGATTCGAGGTGATAGACCATGATCAACTAAAAGGCACTTGTGTAGAATGCAAAGAATGATATAAATGAGGATTTGGGACTACACCAAGTTTAACGTCGACGAACCTTCATAAAATGAGTGCAGCAGCAGCTCCTTCGAAATTCGAGAGGAGCTCAGTATTAGGATCTGGAGCTCTAGTATCCGGAACCATACTCTGCCATTGGTAAAGTACTGCTAGGAAAGTGCATGGAGAAATGGATCACAGATTAATACCAGAAATGTTGAGATTCTGTGACCACGTGTCATAACAACAACAAGACATGGAAGGTTCAGGTATCGAGCGAAAAATGAGAATTATCGAAGGTTCATCTGTCGACTATACTTCGAGAGTCAGCCGCGTATATTGTGAGTCATTGGCCAGCACTGGCGATGTGAATGGATACTTCGAAGCGACTTCACTGGATGGATCTCTTCAAAAGCAGGTCGCAATAACCAGAGGATTGGAGTAGGTGAACGGAGGAAGAGATTTTCGCAAAAAGTGGTTCGATTCGGCATCTCTGAATAGATTTAAAAAAACTAGATCTGTTCGGTCTAAAGGGGTATTGAACATGGACTAATTTACAATAATTTGAAGAAGTATGATAGGCCGAAGAGTTTGCGCAGTTTAGCCAAAGCTTGACGCTACATGGTTGGGTATGTTGTTCGGTTCACTGAATTTATTGACGTTAAACTCTTTGAAAGACTTATATACTTGAACTTTCCTGGTGATAGAGATTCTCTGCCTTGTTTAGTTTAATTCATACATTCCTTATTAAATGAGGATTTCGATGGGAAATTAAGAAACTTATTTAAGCCTGTACCACCCTTGTTGACACAGAAGGCGACAAAATTGGCGTTAGCCCTGCGGAAACACAAGTCCCTGTCAGTTGATTTTTCCAAAATACCAGACAGTTTTTTTTGAAGTTGCGTTAGTTTAGCTAGAGCATCGATATAAGAAATTATGTTTTATCTGATTTTTAATAAACAAGGGACAGGTTTCCTTTTTTGCCATCTAGCATGACTTCATAGATTGCTTGGTGTAATAGAGGCCTTCCATAGTTAGACTGCTCCATGAGAGTGTCTTCTTTACTTCCAAGATTGATCTTTTTGAATCTATTTAAACTAAGGTATGCTTATTGGAGGAAGACTATAAGTTCTTCAGTTAGTCAGAATGTGTTTTTCACATAATTTTCAAATCATTTTAGAGATCACGGATTAGAATAGCCTCTTTGCTCTTGCAGTATGCGAAACATGGTGCGAATTGCGGTATACCATAGACTCTGCATTATAAATCCCTGGTCCGATGCATTCTTCGCTCTCTGTACTGTGATGATGTACAAACGAGATTCCCTTTCAATGCTTTTATTTTCGTATAAGACACTCTCGAAATTATTAGGAATATTTACTATAAACAAAAAAAACACCAGCCCCCATTCATCTCACGCATATTTCACCATTTCTTCTTCATCATCCAAGAAACCCCAAATAATAACCAACCACCCTGTACACAAAATTTTTCCCCAATCCTTCCACAATTATCCCCATTCCGAAATCCTTGGAATACTCCTTTTCCACCGACAAAAAAAAGCACACACCAACAAAACATCATAAAAACTTCTATTTTGTATCGTCATGCGTAGTCATCACTTTAGCCGGCGAAAAAGCCACCTTACAATCTCAAACCATATAACTTTCATCCTGCCTCATTTTCGCATAGTCCTCTTGTTTCCTTGGAGATTATTCTAGAGAGACAGGAATGCCTGCAACAGTATTAGTGTGCAAAAAAAAGAAAACGGTGAATACGTGAATAGAATAACTGGGACGAAGTCTGAATAATTTGCACATTGCATTTTTTCACATAGTTTCTCATCTGCCCCGAGTACCTGGGGATTTTCAATTGAATATAAAAGGATTAAGGAGATGAGATGGTGTGCAGCTATGGAAATTGCAATTGAAATTGGCAGGAACTAATTATGAAAAAAAAATTTGTGTCAAATTTGGAAAAGAAATGTAGCCATCACTCAATTAAGGATAAATTTTTAAAATGCCCAAGGACCGCCAAATCAGTCATCAGTAACAAGATTCCCCTTTTCCCAGCTACTAACGACACGTGCCCATTGATGAACAGATGACTGGCTAGGCCTCGAGGCGGTACAAGTTTTCCCGTGGTCCTTGGTACTTTCTCTCCATTCACGAACCAACCCCATTTTAATCCCTTAACAACAACCCCTACTGTTACCTTAATATGTTAATTTCTTCCATTTAAATGTACGCAATGAAAATAGATTCAGGCCCAGTTACGTAACAGAACCTGACCATGTCTATCCATGTGTCCTTAGAATCACGAGAAACCCTTTTTCGCGAAATCAGCTGACTTCTTCCATTTCAAGTTTGGGGTTTGGGTTACGTTATTTGAATATTCATTCCCCCCCCCCCCCCGCACGACTTTCGAAGAATATCGTGCACGATTGCGGGGAGACAAGCTGACAGGCAAATCAACTACCACATTCCTTCCACATTCGAAAAAGGGTGTATACTACACACAAAATTCGTCCTGTTCCTTTTTTTTTGGTTCTCTACATACAACAGGCAACAAAACGCTTGTATCTTTGGTTTCTATTTTTTTTGAAGTGTTAACTTCTTTAGGCGCGTTTGGCACTTTTTCGCTGGGGGTAAAACAAAGAATTCGCGACACGCGCATTTTGTTGCTACACGAGTTTCTGGACACTTGCTGCAATGATGGCGACACGCGCATTTTGTTGCTACACGCGTTTCTGGGCACTTGTGCCTATGCAGCTGGCTAGAGCATGGAAACTTTTAGTTGAGCTCCACTTACAAACAGCAGCGTATAATTATAAGTGTGTGAGGCAAAATAGCCCGCGCTTGGTGAGAGGGATTGTGTTTGAATGTTGCAATACAGAGGCTGCTCTCAGCATTCGTTTTATATTCTCGCGCCGCTCTCAAAATTCATGTCATATTCTCGCACGCCATCGCAAACAGCAGCGAATGTATGCGAGAGGATGAAATGAATGCTAAGAGCGGCGTCTGCATTGCGAAAATATGAAGTGAATGGGTGCGAGAATATGCCATGGATTTTAAGAGCGGGTCTGCATACATTCATACATTCGCTGCTGTGTGCGATGGCGTGCGAGAATATGACATGAATTTTGAATCCCTCTCACCAAGCGCGGGCTATTTTTCCTCGCACACATAGAATTATACGCTGCTGTTTCTATGTGGAGCTAAACCAAAAGTTGCCATGCTCTAGCCAGCTGCATAGGCACAAGTGCCCAGAAACGGGTGCGAACCAAAAATGCGCGTCACCATCGCTGATGTCTGTTGCTGGACCTCGACTAAAAGTTGCCATGCTCTAGCCAACTAAATGGCTGCAATATTTAAATCTTTTGCTTGGATTAATCGCTTTCGGCGACATGGAATACGTTTCGGCGTTTCGCCTATTCGACTGGGCATCTGTATTTTACGTACATATCTGAGGTAGTATCCCAGTAGGGAAAATCGCAAGTATTTACTGTGGGAAGTCAATTTGGAAGTACTTCTTTAATTAGTGTTGTCTGTAATGACTTATAAGTAATGCAGAGGAGAATGGGTTTGGTGACCAAGCGTTTGATTTCGCCCAAAAAGCGTGTTGAAAAACTTCGTAGCTGCTCGTTTTCTTTGTTAATCATCACAGTTGTCTCAGCCATTAAGTTTTATGTCTTTAATGTATAAACATATGTATATTTGAATTTATGTTTATGATATAAATATAAATCGCTTAATTTTACTTCAAGCTACCCCACCCCTTCACGCCTACGCCAACTAAATTACATTATAAAAATTTACAGTATAATAACTTTGCATTATGAGTTTAGTAATAAATGTAGTATAAGTACTTCCAAATGAAAGGGAAAAAAGAAGTACTTCCCAGCCTAGGCCATCGCCGTGTTAATGTAATGCCTTTTTTGTACTGGGTGGAAGTACTGAACTGCTTGTGTAGAAGTAGTTTTTCCAGTAATTCCATTCCCTAACTTCCCTATGTTATATTATTTTCTATGTATTATATATTATCTATTACGTACTA
This sequence comes from Thereva unica, assembly GCA_949987705.1. Taxonomy (NCBI): domain Eukaryota; kingdom Metazoa; phylum Arthropoda; class Insecta; order Diptera; family Therevidae; genus Thereva; species Thereva unica. The sequence goes on from OX465284.1 coordinate 13,996,607, forward strand.
TATACAATGTACTGCATATTATGTACTATGTTCTGAAAGAATTCAAAATGAATCCAGTGGATTCCCATAAAAATTTAGATCCGTGACTTTGGCTGAATATAATATGACTTTTTTGCATATTTGCACAATGTTTAAAATAGCAAAAATTTCTGTTTCGTGACTATTGCATCAACCCGACGACAAGTACTATGTACTACATTTTTCCTATGAACTATGTACTATGTATTTATTACTATATATGTATTATCTACTATTTTTACTAAAAACTACATTATCCCAGTCATCCATCGTCCGATCTTTGTGTGATAAGTTTAAGATAAATTGTTTAATTTCCAAACATTGCAACACATTTTGGAGGGAGTGCATATATAAGTAACAATTAAATAAACTTTAACAGAATATTCATAAATAAAATATATTAATCCTTATCGTCTTGTAATAAGATTGATTTGGACATTTAGACTAGCCATAGAAGTTAACACTTCTAAAGTGTGGTCCTACGCACACTCGTATTTTTTCGTATAGAGAAAGGGTGGAAGTAATAGAAAGCGCGCGTCAGCTGGAGGGTAGCAGGGAGTATGCAAATTTTCCGTAATGTTCCATGTTCAGAGGAGCACCTCTATCGCTAATAGCAATCGCATTGAACATAGCTAAATATTGATTTTTTTTCCTCGAGGCGGTTCTGGTTGAGAAATTCACGTTTTGTGAATAGGAAATGATTAATTTTATTAAATTACTAGGGTGAAATTTGAAGCTTTTACAAGGGAGAAGGAGCAGGAAGCTGGGTCTAGTAGGGTAGAGAGAGAGACTGGGGGGACTCGCAATCATCCCTAATATACATTAAAAAAAATTAATGTTATTAAACGAGGAAGAGAGCGATCTCTATGGGGCTTTATGGTGCTCATGAATAAATTATATAGTAATTCCTTCAATAAAGGAAGCTTTTCGGAGGATTACATTAATTTACATGGAGTAATTCTATTCTACTATCAGCCTATGTGAGTAACCTGCTAGAGTCTGCATTTCGAAACTCAAACGAATTCGCAGTTACTTAATTGACTACAAAGTGGTTCGCAATCGCATCAACCTTAAAGTCAAAGCTGCTAAACGTGAGTTCTATACTCGTAAGTTTAATCCTGACTTAAAATCGAAACGACTTTGGTTTAACCTACGCTCACTTGGTGCTCATCCGTCCTTATCTGAGCCTTTTGATGTTGAGGTAAAGCTCCTCAACTTGTCATTCATCCATGGATCGGCACTCTTTCTCTAGTTCGCCCTCCTTTGATTTGCTCAATTCCGATGGATTTTACTTCCGCTGTGTTGATCCTTTAGAAGTTCGTGGATCTTTTTGAAAATCAATCGACATGTCGTCACATGTCACATCGACAATCGTTCATGAGGACTCGCATTAATAGTCTGACCGTCTTATTCTTTGAATGAGATGTAAAGTGCAAAACTACTGCGGCCACTACTTGAACCTATTGTACTAGAGCCAAGTTGAACAGGCTCACCAGTCGAGGTAAACAACAAAATTCTATTCCTCATTTTTCCGAGCTACAGTTACAAAGAACATGAAGGGCCGACTTATCCTCTACGAAGTACAATCTGCAAACGAGTACTCTGCCCTTCCGATCTTCAATTGATGATAATTCGCAGTTCGTAATAATAATCTGGTCATCAGCCCAACCAATTTAATGCCACCTGCTCTACTACGTCCCAACAGCTCTTTGACCAGGAGACGAGACGAGACGACACAGGCATAAACCGCTTGGAGTTGACTAAACCAAGCGTGGACTTCCGATCCGATCGTCAAGAGCTCTTTTCAATAAGCTAGTGGCTGGGCTGATAGCTGGTTCCAGATCGATGAATACACTATTAGAGCCTTGTCCGCCCTTTCATTGCCTTTCGGAACCTCGATGCCCGGAGATATCAATGGTAAGTAGATACAAACGGCGGCCCTGTCCAAGGATGGTGATCGCCAAAAAACACAATTTAGTGCCGATGCGAGGTCCGCAGGAGGTGCCAGAAAATGACCAGAACGAATCGAAGACTCACTAAAATAGGCATGTGACGCGTATCGTCAACCGTCGACACTCACCAAAATTCTGGTGGAACGCCGAGATCGACGAAAGCCGAAGGGCCTGTCTAAAAGCGAGAAGGAGAACTCAGAGAAACCGGAATCCTACGGATTTCGATGAACTCCTTAAAAGATATAAGAAAGCGAGGAGAAGACTAAACAAGCCCATCGCTAGAAGTAAATCTGAGCACTTCAAAAGGTTGTGCAGAGGCAGACTCGGACCCCCGGGGGCGGACCCTATAAAATGGCTATGTCCGCGATGAAGGACAAGCGCTCTCCGCCGATTACCTGCCCTGCGCTACTCCAGAGTATAGTGTACGTCTTTTTTCACGCACCGGTGATCTTTTCACACAGAAGAGGTATAAAAAAGAGCTTAGCTGGGGAACATGCGCGGGATGTCACGAGGTTTGAAAACAACTATACCTGCGGTTACAGCAGAGGAGATTTTGGAGGCCGCAAAAAAGGTACCCATCAATAAGACCCCTGGCATGGATGGCATACCCAACGAAGCAGCTTCGATACGCCAAACAGGTTCACTGAGGTCTTCACAGCCTGCCTGAGATAGGGAATCTTCCGAGAGCGATGGGAACAACAGAAACTCGTGCCCCTACCTAAGCCGAGCAAGCGTACGACTCATCGTCGTACAGATCGATATGTCTCCTCAGTTTCATAGGCCAACTTTTCGAGCGGGTGATCTGTAACAGGATACTCCCTAGTCTTGAAAGGGTAGGTCGCCTGTCGGACAAGCAATTCGGATTCAGAAAGGCAAGGTCGACGACTGATTCAGTCAACATGCCACCACAATAGCAAGAGAGAAAAATCACTGCTGCGCATGGATTGCTCTCGACGTAAAAAATGCTTTCAACTCAGCCAAGTGGAGCAAAATAGTTGAGGCGTTGATTAAACTAGCCATACCAAAGTACCTAGTGTTAATAGTGGGCGACTACCTTCAGGGTAGATCGCTTTAATGCGATTCGGAAGATGGCCCGAAAGTGTTCGGAACAACACGCGGTGTTCTGCATGTACAATAATATGTTGGGGTCTCGTATTCCAAAAAAAGTAGAGGCGATTGGGTTCGTCGTCGACATCGGGGTAGTGGTCGAGGGAGATGCCCAGATGACATCCAATTGAATGCGAACGAAGCGATCTGGGGAATAAAAGCGTGGTTAGAACGCCCAGGACTGTAGTTTGCTGAGCACAAGATGGAAGCGGTGTTGATCAGCACACGGAGAAAGCTAGTGTCCATAAGGATAGGTATGGGAACAGATCATCCACTGGCAGGGCGGTCTGATGTACCTGGGAATGATGATCGACCAGAGGCTAAACTTCAAAGCTTCTGCTTAACTTTGGGTTACGAGGGAGCGTGCGAAGTGAGTTACGACTTCATGCAGGAAATACCTTCACCGCTTTGGGCACGATGGCTCAACGTTGTGACCGGTATGCCCAGCCTGATTCGTCGCAGTAGCGTGAGCTTTTCACCTCCTGGATAAAACTATAAATTCCGGGAGGTCCTGATATAACCGATTTGTTAGGATTGCCAATTGGTCTTACTCGCGCTCTCCTGCCTCTACGAATATATTTTTCTCATGGCCAGCTCGTTTCTAAAAAGCGTTTTATTCTATAATCTATATAGTCCAGTAAAAAAAGGCCAAAAAAATGAAAAGATAGGTATTGTCTGGTAACAGCAAGATTATGATTTTATCCTGTTTGGGGTATCACCAGGAGTATATTCATAAGTTTTGAACCTCGTGAGCCTTGTGCTACTTTTGTTATAAACAATTAAAAAAATTTTACCGCGTTTTTCGACCTTAAAATATGAATAACTCCGGTTCTATAAGTCGGATCGGGGCAAACTAAAAACTAGTCTCTTCGTAATAAAATTTCTAATAAATTGACTTTGGGTTCAAGTCTCTGTAGTACGTACATAACCTACAAAACTGAAAAAACGAGAAAAAAACAGAATTTTTTTCATTTTAGAACCCAAGACGGTCAACTAGACCAATTTGCATCAAACTTTCAGAAAATATACCTTTTAATGTTATAAAAAGATCCTGAAAAATTGGTGTCAAAATACTGAACCCATTGGCCAAAATTGCATTTGTTATCTAAAATTTGAGATGCCCGCCATTTTATGCCATTGAGTCCAAAATGAAAAATTCTTTTTTCAAAGTGTAGATATCGATGCCAGCTTTCGAATGCAATTCAAAGGAAATTTTTTTAATGCTATTTTGGTTGCTTTTTTTACATTTGTTTATAAATTAAATAACAACAATTGCATTTTTTCGGCCATTTTTAAAATTTAACTTAAAACTTTTTATCAGATCTGGTAGAGGATTTTGAGACCGTTAATTTAAAAAAAATAAAGTTCATTTTTGTGAACGGAAACTCGAGATATTGAGCTTATTGCATTTTGTCCAATTGTTAATTAACAAATGCATATCACATATTTTTTAAAAGTATCCTCCTGCCCCTTGGAAAATACGATAATTGTTCTAGCCCATAAAGTAAAAACAACGCTGATATACCCGAAAAGGTCCAATCACTATTCAAGATTTGATTGATATATTTTGGGGAAACAAATTGATCAAATCTTCAACTACACACACTCCACTAAAGTAGTCTCAAATCTATCAACAATTATCGACCGATTGTAAAGATGTAGTAATGCCCATTGATTGAAAGGAATCAGTTGTGTAGTTAAAGCACGAAAGGGATGACAACGAGGTGTGCAGCAACAATACTCCGTCACTGATCAAATATGCACCCTTTTTCGAATTATGCAAATATGTTGGGCGGGTGAAAAAACAAGACTCTCGTGCTCGTATCTTTTGTGGATTTCAAACAGGCGACATTTAAGAGTGTTTTTGACAGAATAACTAAATGTTTTTGAGCTTCTATGGTAGGATGTTGCCTGTGCTGATTGGGGAGGAGAAGGAAATACATTTTTTAGATGTTATATTACTATGATATGTAGTTACTATCCAAAGTACCTTATCAACTATTGTAATGTATGGTATTTTGGCGAGGGGACGCTCACCAGCCAGACCTTTCACTGTTTCCTGTTCACTATTATAAAAGGAATTTGTTCTCCTGTTAAAACTTTGGAGAAACTTCTAGGATTTTAGGATGTAATAGTGGGACAAACCCTTCATTCCCAAGAGTTTCTTTTGTGTGATTACTTGATGTCCAAGAAGGCGATTAACTTGGTACAGGCATCTTTTTGGGCTGATCTGTTTCTTTCTTTTACTTCTTTAAAGGCTCTACAATCGGGATCTGGCCCTGGCGTCTCGTAACAAATGTGTCGTTGGCTGAAAACGCAGTGCAACTCCACACTTTAAAACACTAGAGGTTCACCCGCTTCGGAATGTTTGGATGTTATCTTGAGGAATTACAAATACCTCTGTCTGGGTATCCTCGTTTAGTATAGAAGTTGGATTCAATAGGTAGGTATGTGGGTTAAGGGCTGCCTCCAGTGTGACCGGAGGCCCAATCAACGCTGAATGTGCCGTTTTGTTGCCATAACTCATTTACCTTTGTTTGGTCGGGTGTGACGGATGCCTAAAGCCGTCTTGTCTGGAGATCTAAGTCTTCCAAAACGTAACTGCCTGACTTTAACTAAAGTCGGGCATTTACACAGGAAGTGAACAAATGTTTCTCTCTCGTTCGTCTCCCCGCAGCTACGACAACAGACGTTGAACGGACTACCCAACCTTACAGCATGATCTCCTATGGCAGGTCTCCAGTGCTCTCCACTTTTGGCTGGCTAGCAACAGGCGGTAGTCAAAAAAAGCAATCGCTGCCGACTATCTCGGTCTCCGAGACCCGGAGAGACACTCCCTGCTAGGCGAGGTAGTCGGCTTTCTCGTTCCCCTCTGTCTTCCTATGACCGGCAACCCAGACGAGAGCTACGTTGTGCTTTCTACCTTGCATATCTAGCTCGGCTCTACATCGCTCCACTAACTTTGAGCCCATCATTACTCAATCCAGAGCTTTTATAGAGGCTTGGCTGTCTATGAAAATTCCAATACTACATCTTTGTGCAGGTTCGAAGTTTATTGTCTGGCAGGCTGGTTAGTGGTCTCTAGATAAACCCCTGCTCCGTCGCCCGCTGGAGCCTCCCTAACTTTATGACGTCAATTTCACCTTGACTAGATAGTGATCCGAGCCGCAGCACGCTCCTCTCATTGTACTTATGCCCAGTATACTAGTGATCCCTCTTCTCTCAATTAAGACGTGGTCAGTTTCATTATTTGTTACCGCGTCTGGTGACTGCAACGCCATCTTCGCAAATTTACTGTTTGTTGCAAAAAATTACGTGATATTTGCCTAGACCCACTTTGCCCACGTGAGATTAGGCTGAATCAACCCCCTTTCTAAACGCTTCACGTAATTAATGGACGACCCCTTAGACAAAAACTATTTGCGTGGCGTCTCACCACTCACCAGAGCCGTGACACTGGGGCTTCCGGATCAGCGACCGACAGCCTCTGCTTTCTTTGCGAGAAAGGCTACTTCGACGTAGCTCCCTATGCAATTCTACACAGTGCTTGTAGGTACATCGATAGGTTGGCGGTATTCTACCGGGAATCTTCTACCGCTTCGTTCTGTAGGTCTCTAGCCCAGCATAAAAATTCTCCCCGCTTGACGGGCCTAAGCCATTACATTACGGGGCTGGATCAGTTATCTAGCTGCTATCTCTTCTGGCATTTCATTGCTCTTCTCCGCTTCTTTGGGCTTCGTATTATTTAATCTTCTTCATTCTCCGACCTCGTCATCTGATGCAGGTAGTTCTACGGTGGTGCGCAAACCTCGGGCGTTTAAATAGGCCATGCTCAGCGTCCTCTTTATCATTCGGATATTCTGGGCAGCAGGATGAATCGTTTAATCGGGAGTAGTGATATTGTCTATAATTGGCGTGTGTACTACGAAGAGTACTCCTAAGCGATGCTTCCTTCCGCAGCTGTAGAATATCCTGTAGTTAACAAGGTCCATTGTCCCGTCTCCTATCCATCTGATCTCTTTTTATTTCGTATATGCCCACTTCGTCTAATAGTAACTTAACTGCGGCAGTTCAGTTCATATTTCGGGTGTTCCATGTTTCGAAAATCATTTTCAGGTGTTGTTGCCGTTTTTTCCGTCCGTTCCAAGGCTTTCCTTCGGGTTTCTTAACTGATGTGTTTTTACAGGGTCCCCACTACCAGAGGGATCGGATCCGTGAATTATATCCCATCGAATAGGGTGGCACAGGCTATACCCCAACTTGCCGGTTTCATACCGATTGTGTCATAGCCCTGAAGGCGGCCCTTCTTCATTGAGTTGATACTCATCAGTTCCAAAATATATGATTTTTGGTTGTGGAACCACAAGTTCAATGGTAGACCCCCACAGATAACAGCGTGACTTACTCGTCAGCTTGCCCACGTGCTGGTACCAATGGAGTTTGGCCTCTAATATCATCCCCAAGTATTTGGTTCGTTGTGAGGAGAGTACAGCTTTGGCCGCAAGGACCAAACCTTGGCATTATCTGTTTCTTTGCGAGTGGTACAGGCTCGTCCTGCCAGTATTGACACTGAGTCCTACACTATTGTACTAACTGGAGAACGAGTTAAATGCTTGTTGCATGTGCCTTGACGCGGTGATATCTGTTCGACCAGTTAGCACGATGACGTAGTCTGCATAACCTTAGCTGAAGAAGTTTTTGGGAGCTTAGTTTTTCTCACAATAAAAAAGTTTTGTGTGAAGCAAATGAAAATAATTGACAGAATCATATACAAGCATTTATATCACGATTAGCATATATTTATAAGAAATTCTAAACTACTTAAAATAAAAAACAAAATACTAAAATAAAGAACGGAAAACCTTGTCAGAAGTTTATACAGCGCTACTCGCAGTTCCTACTAATTTAGCTTTTGCAGCTTCGGTAACATGAACGGGAGGAATAATTGCTGCACCGCCGCTGGGCATATGAAAGAAATACAGCATGAATCCAGCAGCGAGAATAAAGTGAACAGCGACAATTCCGATAACCAGGAAGAGGGAAAACTTCGAGTTTCTTAAGGCTGGCGTTAGGACAAAAATTAATACAGATCCAGAAAGTAGTGCGGCGGTGATAACTAGAAGCCATTGGAGGAAGGATAACTGGAACGAAAATTTTGAATTATTGATTTGTATAGGGAAACGAGTTATTATAATTTACCGGAATGACCCAAAGAATTGAGACTGGAATATAAATCGCCAAGGAGTATCCATAAATGCACATCAAACTCAAGAAACTTGGAGTATATCCACTCTGAAAGTTGATAAAGATAAGATTTAATGTTTTTCGTGGTATTTTATGAAATTAGCAACCATTTCAGTCTCTAGATCTTCATCAACAGGCTTCAAAGTCCACTTAAAGGCCGCCCATAAAGCAGCTGGAACAAAGCAGATATACGTGAAAATCGCAGTCGCCGCGTATGAAACTAGATGAAAATTGTATTTCCAGTGGTAATTCTCGCTTGCTAGCTGAAGATAACTAGCAATATTTCCGCTAATTGCTATAGAAAATATCTACAAAAGATGCTGTTATAAATAAATATATCTTGAGGGCAAATTTCACGCATACAAGAGTCACCATAATCCAGAACGGCCCATACAAATCCGGATTCAGACTAATATGCGACTTCAAATAATTCGGGGGAGCTCTCTTCGGAATTATCGAGCTAGCAATTCTGTCCACAACCATAAGCGTGTCCACATTGAAGAACTGCTGATAATACTCAATGCTCCAAAATGTGTACGACGGCTTCGCACTACTGGCATTCTGTTCTTCACCCGCCATTTGCTGCATTTGTGGTCCTGTGTCTTGTTGTCCGCCTCCTATTGCTTGGACACTAGCTGACATATCATTAATTAGGTCCTGAAGGGGGTCCTTCCCACCGCTGGGCGAAGTAAACGGGGTTCTTTGCGGTGAATTGACACTGATTTGCGGGGGTGAATTGTTTAATCCGTGTGAACCGTGAACGGGTGTGAATTCTTTGAAACTTAGCAGATCATCTGGGTTAGAACTCATATTTTATGAATTCCGTTGTAAGATTTCGCTGGTTTCTGCGCGAAAATCTCGATAATTTTACGATAAATTTTTATTACACGTATTCCAGGAAACTCGACTCTGTCAGAAATGTCATTCAGCAGTTCTTCCTATCTTCTTCTTTATTTCGTTGAAGTACACTCATCACGAGTGAATAGTTTTCATTCGGGACTCCAACCATAATTATTATTTATGTATTTATGTATTTTCTAAACACGAATTAACATTATTTATGAAAACGAGTTATTTGTTAAATAATTTTAAAAAAATAACTAAAAGAATAATGTTCAGAAGAAAATAAAAATAAATATGAAACGAAAGAAAATGTACTAATTTATCTTAAGTTTTTAACAAAAATTGCAGATGGCGTGATAGTTAGGATAAAGAAAAAACGTCCATCGGTTGTGAAATTATAAACATGCTTGAACATATCCAAAATTCATAAACATTGCAAAAGCAATTCGTTGGTCAGGTAATTTAAACATGTTATTACATCTTTTATAAGTATTGAAGGTGAACAATAAAATCTTGCCGATAGGGGGTCCAAACCCACCGTAATCACTGCTAGTAGCAAAGTGATGTCGGAACTCACCTTCTCTACTCGGGCTACGGGCGCATTTTCGACTAGGCCTCACTTACCTAGTTTATAGCTACTCCAAAAATAATTCGAATTATGGATCATCCCAAATTTTTTACCCTATAAACGAGGTAATTCGAATTATGGCTTAAACCGAAATATTTCGGCTTACGCCATAGTTATAAGAAAGTATTTAATACCCGTTTATACGCTAATTCGAAATTTGGATGTAACTTTGAGTTAAATCGATTTAATTTTTCTGCTATAAACTAGGTAACTGTCGGGGATCATCTGCAAAGCAGGTTTAGCGTTGCGGCTTTTCCTTGTTTCCTACTCCTACCGATTAGTCTATGTTTCAGGTGCTTGCGCCCTCGAAATCATACCGGTGCTACCGGTTCTTTCGGCTCGATGTGTGAGCTAGAGATGGCTGCAGCAAGCGGTAATCTATTCTTATCATGTCAGCAAATTCTGATGTCTTCCTCTCTGTCGTCGTGTAAAGTGTGCTGGTGAATGAGTAAGAAAGTTAGGAGACTGTTTTAATAGGGCAAAACATCCTGGGCAATCAAGAGTAAGTTATTTCAATGGACCCCCTCATCTTGTTCTTTAACGGATCTACCACTGGCATCCGATCCTGGCTGTTCGCCATTGTTCGCTCCACCAGTCCCGATTCTGAGCCGATGTCATCCAGTTTGGCATCCCTAAGCTCTGAGCGTGATGATCTACGCCATCCTTCCCGCGGAGATTGGATCTTCTCGCTGTCGCACCCCATAGGTCTTACCAGAGAGCTTTCCGAGCAGGCTCATCTTCAGGCTGGTCGTCCACTGGAAGCGTATTCGAGCGGCTACGCGCTTCGGCTATATGAGCGGCTAGAGGCGGCCACAAGCGGCTTTGAGATACGCGGCTACACGCTACAGGGGTCGTCCACTGCAAGCTTTTCATGCTGCTCAGTTTGAAGTGAATTTGACATAATAATTTTTATTCCAGGAGAGATAATTGATAATTATAGGGAGTGTAATTATCGTAGAACATTGTGTCAAGGATTAAATTGTGGCTTCTGATGGTGCCTACCTACAGTAAAAATTTCATGAAAAAATAATGGTAACTTTTCGAGTAAATCTCAAAAATGAAAAACACCTGTTTCACAAAAAAAGGTTGAACAAGGTCCACAGTGGTCCTAGAATTTTTTTTATAGGCCTAATTCATTCGCAAGGAGTTGCTCCACAACTCCATTTTCATGAAATGTATGATAGATTTGATTTAACAACTTAAAAACTCGTTTGAAAACCGAAACTCGAAAAGTTACCATTATTTTTTCATGAAATTTTTATTGTAGGCAGATACAATTTAATCCTTGACACTAGGTTCTACGATAATTACACTCACTATAATTAAATGTCCAAAAAATGGTCATTTTTAACGGGTTTTGAATTTTTCTGCAAAAAGTTGTTGACCGATTTCAATGGTGCAAAACTCATATTTTTCGTCTTTTTAAGTACTATTATGTAGTATTTTTTGTTTTCCAAAACAACAATTTTTCGTAGGTACCTAAAAAGTGAAAAAACTTGTTTTCGCTACTATTATTAACTTTTTTCCATCTTTTCGCCTCGACCAATTTATTCAAAACACATTCATTGAATTCCTACGATTTTTCTCTTAATTATAGCGTCAAGAAATCGCAGGGTAGGTTTATTTTATTTTAAATATAGAAAGCTTTGGAGAAAATTATTTCCTGATTCGAGCGGCTACGCGCGACCGATCCAAAATAATTTAGATTCGCGCGGCACGCTCGTATACGCCTATAGCCGCCCGCTCGAAGCCGCTTGCAGTGGACGATGTTTGTATGAACTTCTTTATGTTGGATCTGTCGCGCATAGCCGCGCGTAGCCGCTCATGTCGCCGAAGCGCGTAGCCGCTCGAATACGCTTCCAGTGGACGACCAGCCTCAATCATACGAGCTAGATGCCCTGCCCACCGGAGCCTACCGAGCTTTATTTTCTTCACAACATCTATGTCGCAATAGCGCTCGTAGATCTCGTCATTGGCCCCTGTGCTGAAAGTCGAGTCGTGATTCGTGACAAGATTGTTGAGTTGAAGAAAGTGACGTTTCAGTCGAATTGCGACTTTCAGCACAGGGGGGCTAAACTCGAACTTAGCGCTTCCACTAAATCGTCTTTTCTTTTGGAAACGATGAAAATGCTGCTGGACCTTCTCATTAGGTACAAGCTGGAGCTCTCTCTCTTCCTCTAGATAGCTCTTAGTTGGCTTACTCAAAAGGATAAATTAATAGAGATTGCTTTATACTACCTAGTCAGGCAAATTGAGAAAGCCTTCCTCGCTAACGAAACTACCTTATGTGCGTTCCTCGACGTCTTGGGGGCTTTCTATAACGTTGTCTATGGTTCAATTTATATAGCACTGGCTTTTAGAAACCTGGGACCACACGCAATTGAGTGGATAACTCTACCATTAGCAGCAAGGCTATTAAGAATAGCAATCAAGGTGGAGTTTTGTCCCCGCTGACGGACATAACTCTTTTAACCAATAGAACAAAAATTTCAGAGTTTAGAATACCTACAGTTGATGGACGAAGATATCCATGGATCAGAGCTAAGTACTTGAGTCTAGAGAGTCAGATCAATGCTACCATTCGAATCTGTTGTCCGGTAGCCTGCTTTTGCATAAGCATATAACGAAGCCAGACTAGGTCAAGCTCAATCAGTGGCATGTTTCAGGGTGACGGGAGCTTTGAACACAACTCCCACTGACGTATTGAAAATACCTCTGGATCTGCTGCAACCTGATCTGTGCCTCAAGCAGTCATCTTGAATAGTCCAGGATACGAAAATCGGACTGGTGGGTCAAAAGCAATACACTTCGCTGACTTCATGACATCGAAACTCAATTTTAATCTTGGTTTTGATGGGATTGTGAGCCTAACAAGAACTACGATATGTTTTCATACATAAATAGCTTCACATCAGAGTCTGATGTAGGGGTGTAGTTTTCTATCCTGGTTTTGCCACCGTCCGCCAGGTGAAACATGAATAGCTGCCCAGCATTGGCGCCAGGGTAATTTGGTTGTCGGATAGTCAGGTAGCATGTCGGAAGGTCCGTTTTTCTTGTCTATTAAGTTCAAGAGAGCTTTAGTGGGTACCCTTCAATAGAAAAATCCATGTGGAGGTGTTTAATATCATATGAAAACAGCGAGGGTGAGTGGAGCTAGTAAGGTTGAGATGGTGGAGAGAGTCAGCTTCTCGTTAAAAGAGGCCTCTCTTGCCATCAGCCCAAAATTGCAGTGTTCACCATCCTGACAACGACATCTCTGTGAATTTTATGCGGTGTACTTTGTGGAGTATTCTCCACGCCTACACCCTTAGGGTCTTCTTTTGGACCCCTATCCTTTCAACATGTGCCAATGGGGTCCTCTGTTGTTGCCGGAAAGTACCCGATTACAAAAACGCTGCGCGGCCGCTAGTTCTCGTCTACAGCAAAAAGCCTTGCTCCTTCCAAGGCTTAAGGCGGCCCATCATAGAGGGCGCACCGACTCCTACTGACTTGGATTGTTCTGAGCCCTGCCAGTTCGGCTACCGCCTCCAGAAGGCTTCCTTGCACGGTAAGTAGTTGTTTCGTGGTCAGCAGAGACTCCAGATTGTTAGTCGCAAGCACGCCAATTCTGACACTTTCCTATTTGACAGGTTGACTCCAAAGCCGGAGTCGTTCTAGACTTCATTATGGGTGCGTCCGACTTTTTTGAAGGCTTTTCAAACCGTATGGCCAAAGCCTTCGCCCTTTTCGAGGATCTAACCCTCTTCTTATTAAGAAAATCTGTATCCCTTTCTTCCTCGGGGACCACGCAGACCCTACCAGCCTCTACACGGGAGTAGCCAGCTTCCAGATATCGCGTAAAACGTTTTCGGGCTGCGTCATCCCCCGTCTTCTGAAAGCGGTCGTTTTTTCCAGTCGCCTCTCCGATTAGGTCCCCCTACTTCCGCAGGAGATCTAAGGAAATCTCCCAATGAAGGAGTGATCTAACTGGCCTTGTAGGTCGTTCTTTTGGGAGCTGTGGGAGCCCCACAACTGTTTGGAGCGTTAAGAAGTGCTCCATCTTCAAGTTTTTTTAAGGTATTTCTATATTGATACCACGAGCTCGGCGAGAAAGGACGGTCGCCCATGGCAGAGCTCCGTATCATCAATGGAAGGCAAACCGAAGTTCGCCTGGCAGTCCATCGTTGGTAGTACATTCACGCAGTACCATTCATAACTTCAGCACGATTGTTTACACAGTAGGATTGCGGTTTTTATCGAGTTTAGATCCGCCTTATTCAGTCTGCTCCATGGATCTCGAGCAGGATGGGGCCTAAGGCCATGTACGATCGGTTTTGGAATCAGTGCTCCCTGCTTGTGCTGTGTTCGAGTCATATTGATGAATACATAGACTTGGCAAGCTACAAACAACGCCCTCACAAAGTGCCATCAACCTTTTTATTTAAACGAAATTGTTTTTCGCATTCATTTTGGCGCCTCTTACCACCTGGCCCTGAGAAGAGATCACTCGTCCTCTTGATGATGCGCGGAAGGGCAATTGTGGTACATATCCACTGCCATAGCAATCAATTTTGCAGTTATCCGGCTCTGGCTAGGACCAGACATTGTGCATTTAGAAACCTTTTCCTACAGGATTTGGGAAAAGTTTCGAAGCTTAAAATGTATGATATGATCCAATATCTTAAATTACAGGCTGGATCCTAAGTCACTCCAAGTACACTAACATACATTAACGTTAAGAGGCCGTATTCAGATACCGATTATGGTAATTGTTGATCATTGTTGAGCTATTTCAGGAAATGGACGGAGTTTTTGTCGTGGTAAACCTAAATTCAAGAGGTAGTAACTGTAGATGAACTGATGAACCTATAAATATACCCCGGGAGACTTCATTACACCTTCGGAAAGTCCTCCTAGAATCCTTTAAAATATTAGGAACATTGTTCTCCTGCAACGAATGTTTCAATCTAAATGATTACTTAGCAGAAAAAACTCATTTTGGTGAAGAAAAAAAATCCTTTCACTTTGGTGCGACTGCTTCTGGGCAATTACATACTTCCAGCAGGCTATTCCACATCTCCTCAGAATCCTTGGCAAGCAACATGGTATGTAAATTTCATAGTCTACCACACTCCGCACCTTATTAAATGGCACTACTACCTAACACGTCAACAATTTTCAAGATCTCCCACCGGCGGCTCTTACCATACAAAACGTGCAGAGGGAATTGAAATCGCTGTCGTAGCTGCTTTCTTCGAACACGAGAAATTTTCAATTCTCGTAAGTTGTTCCGTTCTTATCGCATTTTCAGGTACATTTGCCGTGTACGATATAATAGCATTAAAAACATTGTCAAATAAATATCGTGTATCGTCTGTTTACCATTCCATCGACAGATTTTCTGTTGTTACGTTGAAGGCTGCTCCGCTGGCATAATTTCTCGTTTCCTCAGCAGACTGCTTTATGCCTTTTTCAAGGTTCAGTTTTAGGTAGATGGCTCACTCTCGAGAGTCACTTTTCTTCCTCGTGGTATTTATAGCCTATATAGGAATATATTTAAGGGTTTTTCTTCCCTGTATCCTGCATGATATCCTTTAAATCCTCGTTCGTTTTCTCGTGGAGATTGTAAAAAAATGAATGCAAATAAAAAAATATGGTGTGCAGGCAGTTAAATGATGAGATAACATATTGTTTTTTTTTCAATCTATAAACAGGACATAAAACCTCGTGTAATAATAAAAAGCAAATTGAGATAACTAGGTATAATCAAGGAAGCCTATCCTTGTTCGTTCATTATGGCTGGCGGCGCTTATTTCATAATGTATATTCATGGGAATGGCATCTAGCTCGTATGAACGAAGATGAGCCTGCTCGGAAAGTTTAGAGCTTAGGGATGCCAAACTGGATGACATCGGCTCAGAATCGGGACCGGAAGAGAGAATGACCCATCACGAATCCTCAAGGCAGGCCTCGGACAGGACGGACCCAACGACTACTAACCCGGCAACGAAATATGGAATTTGATTTTGGAACTTGGAACGTCAGAACGCTCAACAGGACGGACGCTCTACGTTCGCTTTAATTATTACTGAAAAGATACGGCATAGCAATCACAGCTCTACAAGAAACCAAATGGACTCACAGTAGCATAATGGATCTCAGAACCCACACGATACAGTCCAGTGGTTCATCGAATGGAAGAACGGAGTCCAGAGTTACTTTCATAGTGGAAAAGAAAAAGAAATCACTGATTCTGGACTTCAAGCCAGTAAGTAATAGAATATGTAGGCCTCGCATTAAAAGACTACATAACATTCTCTTTTTTGATCCGTTAACTGGCGGTTCGAGCGGGACGTCCCCGTCCCTGTCGGTGCAGCTGGGTCTCGAACTTTATTCACGATTTGTTTCCATTCGGTTTTTGGCGACGTCTCGAGCCTCGGTCACTGAGAATCGTTGATTCTTTAGGTCATAAACGTCCATGCGCCCACAGAAGACAAGACGGATAAGGAGAAAGAGGAATTATACCAGGAGCTAACAAACGCCATCAGATTAATACCATCAAACGATATTAAAATGGTGCTTGGAGTCATGAACGCCAAAGTAGGAAAAGAAGAGGAATTCCTAGGAGGCATAGGAAAGCACAGCCTACATAAGCCTACAACAATGTTCCCGCACAAAAATATTCACAAGATGACGTGGCAGTCACCAGACGGGGTAACAAATAACCAAATAGACCACGTCCTAATTGAGAGAAGAGGGGCGACAAGTATACTGGATGTGAGAACTATGAGAGGAGCGTGTTGTGGCTCGGACCACTATCTCGAAAAATAATAATTTAGAAGCCGGATAACGACTAAAACTCACAGAGGGCAAACACAACTACGGTACGAAACTTGAAGAAAGAAGAGATACCTATCAGAATGCTATCGTAACCTGAGAGAAGGAGTAGGAGAAGAGCCCGACATCAACAACAAATTGGCAAAAATTGGAAAACAGCGTAAAGGAGGCAGCAGAAGAGACCCTAGGCTGGGCCTCCAGGCAGACTAGAATTGACTGGTTTGATCAGGATTGTAGAGCCGCCGATTGTAGAAGAACGAAACCAGAGCCACCGAGAGTACATCGCAAGGTCAACAAGAGCAAGATGGAAGTCATCAAGCTAAATGGAAGAATTGCAGACAAGCTGTGCAGAAAGCAGAAGAGGAAATATCTAAACAGGAGGATCCAACAGATACAGGAAGACTTCAACGAAAGGAGAATTAGGCAAGCGTACAAAGGAACACGCCAGATCAGCAAAAAGTTTCAGCCAAGAAGGGATATCTGCAGGGACATAGATGGGAACCTAATAGCAGACCCGGATAGGATAAAGGAAAGATGGAGACAATATTTTCAAATTTACTGAACCCAAACCCAAGAATAAACTCACAGGCGGAGGCAATTGTAGATACGGGAAGCAAAAGGCAAAAAAGCAACAAATACCCAGGCATCGATGCAGTCGCAGCTAAGCTACTAAAGAAAGGAGGGCAACTCTTAAGAAACTTACACGAGCTCATATGCAACATCTGGGAGAAAGAAGTTATAGCAGATGACTGGATGACGGAACTGGCTTATAAGCATTACATCACCGGGGTCGTTCAGCTTTATTTAGCTGCTACTGCTCGTGGCATTTCTTCGCCTTTCTTTATTTCTTACGGACTCTTCTAGCTTTAACTTTCTGTGGATGGCCTTCAGCGTTGCTTCCACTTTCCTCCACATTTACTCGGACCTCATCATGTGGTCTAGGATGTTTTCCAGCATTGGTAGGGCCTCGGTCTTTTTGTTAGTTCTGCATTTTCATCGACGAATATCGAGCAGGTAAAGAAGACTTGGCATACCAGGCACAACGGTGAATCATCGTGCTAAAAAGCCATGAAGGTATTTCCTACACCCTCCATGTCCACTCAGGAACTGCGTGAGGTCATAACTCATTCCCCACGCTCCCTCGTAACCCATATTTCTACATTAGGGATAGGTCTGTGGGTCCAACGACCTTTCGCAGACTCGTCCTATTTCTTGCCATTCCCTTACGGTCTCGAAGGGCGCAATCTACCGCCGTACCTTTCTTGGCTCCTCTCTACCATATTCTGAGTTATAGAGATGTATGCCTTCTTTCGCCAGAATGTCTATGGGGATCATCCCCGCTATCACGTACGCCGCATCATCGGACGTGGTCCTGTACGTGCAGCAGCGCGAAGTTCACTTAACCTGTATACGACCCTCCATTTCCTATTGTTTGCAATCCGGTTTTACCGTGCTGCCACACTGGTACTGCGTATAACAAAACTGAGCTAACCAGCTTCCTCAAAAGGAGGCTGCGACTCGGCCAAAGGCCCCCAACATTGGATAGCATTCTTGCGAGTGCTCCACAAATCGCTTTGTCTGCAGTGTCCTCCAAGTACGCTTTGAAATTCAGCTTTCGGTCGATCATCACTTTCAGGTACCTCAGAGCAGGCTGTGGCTGGATAATCTGTTCCCTATCTTGATCCTTACGGATACCAGCTTTCTCCGTTTGCTGATCAGCACTGCTTCAGTTTTGTGCTCAGCGTGTTCTAGCCACGCTTTTATTTCCCAGATCGCTTCGTTCGCATACAGTTCCATATCATCTGGGTGTTTTGCTATGACAACTACTCCAATGTCATCCGCGAACCCGATTGCCACTGCTTCCTTTGGAATACCAAGCCCCAACACATTATTGTACATTGCGATCCACAGGAGAAAGCCCAGAGCGAAACCCTGCGGAGCACTGCATGTTGTCCCGAACACCTTCTTCCGAATAACAATGAAGCGACTTACCCTGAAGGTAGTCAGCCATTACTCGCACTAGGTACTTTCGTGTGCCTAGCTTGTTCAACGCCTCAACTATTTTACTCCACCTCGCTGAGTTGAAGCATTTTTTACGTCGAGGGTTATCAGTGCGCACTCAGCACTGATTTTTCTTTATGGCGGCTCTTGCTATGCCCATCACCATGTTGACTGCATCAGAAGTCGACTTTGCCTTTCTGAAGCCGATTCGACCTTACCTTTCTGACAGGCCATCTACCCTCTCGACGCTAGAGAGAATCCTGTTACAGATCACCTACTCGAAAAGTTTGCCTATGCAACTAAGGAGGCATATCGGTCTATAGGACGATAGGTCCCCTCAAGGCTTGCACGGCTTCGGTAGGAGCACGAGTTTTTGCTGCTCCCATCACCTCGGGAAAATCCCTATGTCAAGCACGCTTTAAAGACTTCAGCGAACTTTTCTGACGCTGTCGTAGCTACTAGCTCTCTGCTTTTTTTGGTATTTCATCCATGCCAGGGGCCTTATTGATGGCTACCTTTTTAGCGGCGTCCAGAGTCTCATCTGTGGTTACCGCAGGTACCTCTTCTAGGTCCACCTGAAGGGTGGGTAGATCGACGGTGCGTACGTTCTGTGAAAGAGGACGTATACTATACTCTGAAGCAGCACGGACCAGGTCATCGCGGGAAGATCGCTTGCCCTTGACCGCTGACATAACCATTTTATGGGCTTCGACTCAGGATCCGAGTCTGCTTTTCTGCACAACCTTTTTAAATGCTTGGATTTACTTCTAGCGATGGCCTTGTTCAACCTTTTCCTCGCTTCCTTATATCTATCCGGACGGTTCCGGTTACTGTGAGTTCTCCTTCTCTGCCCATCTCTGCGTTCGACCGGAAGTTTGGTGTAAGTCGACGGTTGCCGGCGCGCTGCGGCATGGACGAAACGCATGCCTATTTGACAGATTCTTCGATTCACTCTGCCCTTTCCTTGGCACTTCCTGCCGATCTCTCATCATGCAGGAGTACTTCCTCGAACACCTCTGCGTCGCGATTCTTTACGGTCTATCCTCTAGGGGTTCCCCACCTAGGGTTCCTCTTTTCTACATCTTGACCAACCAGTATATGAGGGTGTGTCGAAATAAATGAGGCTTTCTTTCTTTAATTTGCTTGTTTTTTTTTTTTTCATTTTAGCATTACAATGGCACCTCGCCTCATTTGAAGTAGGACATTGTACTGGCTCAAAGTAAAAACGAGGCACCTCTTACAAACTTATTAACTTCCCAGTATAGGAAGTTATTGTAATCGGTCCGAAAATCGAAATCGAAAATTTCAACGTATTTTCATCTTTCAAGGTCCCAGGAGCATTTTAAGCAAAAAATTGGGAGGAAGTATGTGTGTGTGTGTATGTGCGTACGGATGTGGTCATTTTTTCCTGCGCGATATCGCGCGAACCAAAACTGATATCGGCTTCTTTGAGGTGTTGTTCGAAGCGTATTAACCGAAATATGATCTGAAAAGATTTTCATGAAATTCGGTCCAGCCGTTTTTTTGTTTGAGCGACGTAAGTGATTTTTGTACCTGCACGATATCGCCCGAACCACGAAAGATATTGACTTACTTGAGGTGCCGTTCGAAGCGTATTAGCGACAATATTATCCGAAAAGTTTTTTATAATATTCGGTCCAGCGGGTTTTTGGTTTAACTGACTTAAGTGATTTTTGTACCTGCACGATACCGCGCGAACTAAAAACTATATCGACTTCATTGAGGTGCCGAAAAACATTAATACATCAATTTTATATACATTTTCGTCATCCTAATCTTGTAAGTGCGCACATTTAGTTTGACATTTTAGCGAAAATATTGATAAACAATTGTGACAAATTCTCGGTATTATGCATATATTCTATATTGCCTATTGTTCATTTATTATTAAAATATCCAATCATAATATTCAACATCCATCATACTGGGAAGTTGATCGTGTGGACCGAAAGGGTCGAACCCACATCCCAACTAGTTTTATAATCATGTCCAACCCGACACTACTAAGGAAATCAAGAGTTGTAGAGGTTAAGATTAAGCGGGCGGCACGATATCTGGTACTACATTTCAATGAAAGCAAAATAAAGTACATGGTGGCCTCGTCTGTAAGAGCACCTAACCATAAGACTCACAATCAAGGTACAGAAGCGCGAATTTGAAGTAATAAAATCACTTACTTACCTTGGGTCTCTTAACAGCATCTGATAACATGCAACAATAAACATTCCCACAGCAAACAAAACCTCCTATATAGTCTGTCAAGGCTCTTTAAATCCAACCATCTAACCGCCAAACTGCTGCCTGCTTCTGTCTAAGTTAATCTACGAAATAATAGACTTCATCACGAGGACTAAAGGCGCCTTTAAAAAAATCCCATTTAAGGCAGCCCCATTCATTCCAACTAGGTCCTCTTCAAAATTACCACCACCATTGAGGAGGAACACAGCAAAATGAAAAATGAAAAGAAAAAGTTGCGAAACGTAATAAGAATTTATTTTTATTTCAGTCACGGTCATAGTAGTTACTTTACGAAACGTTTGGCACCTCCGACAAATAATGTTTTATATTATTAATATTTATTATTTTATTTCTTGCATTTAATTCCTGCTACAAATTTTTCGTTTTTATCTCAGACTTTTTATAACATTCACAGCGGATAGAGAGGAAAGCATAGACATTGGTAGACAAAGGATAAATTATTTTTTATGATATTTTTTTTTACAAGTTTGTCATATTACAACATTTTTTTTAAATCTATGTTTTTTTGTGTCTCATTTCGTAGAACCATGTTTTTTTTCTATTAGCGTTCGTTTTTAGATTGCAGAGAAGCATTTCGGCAGCCCCGGGTTTTTAGTACCAAAAACAAAATGATGTCCTAGAGAGGAGGACAGTCCGTGGTCCAAGAAGCTCAGCCTTGTGTAAAGAATTATTATGGAAACCAATGAGCATCAGACACCCTCACAGAAAAATTCCTATTCCTATGTTCACGAGGAGCTGGCATGTATCTGTACGCAAGTTGTTTGCTGGTTGGATGTGGTGGGATTGTTGTCGACCTGGTGGTGGTGGAGGTCCACATCCTCGTTCCTAGATTTAGGCACTTCCTTATCCGCTACTATACAGGGACCAGCAGTGGTCACCTCGACAGCCTCCTCCTCGTCACTGGACAAATCCTTGACAACCGTTTCATGCCTCATTAACTTCCGTTTATTCCGGCTACCGGTTTGCGTGACCGGCACGTCGTCCTCGATTGATTCGATTTTATCCACCGCGTTGCTGGTCGTCTCCTGCTGATTGTTTGGTATATTTGAATCCGTGTAGGTCGCCGGGGCAACGCCCCTAGTAATTCTATTCATCGGATCGGTAAGGGTGAGTTTACTTATCGATTCCATCACCTCATTATCCTTTAGTCCTGGACTGGTGATTAGATCACCGCAATTGTGCTTCGTTGATGATGAATCAACATGGACCAATGCAAATGGTAGCTTCAGGGACAGCTCACCACCCATACCGCTTAGGGTTAGCTTCACCTTAACGTAGTACGAGACGTAAATTGCGAAGACATTTCGATCGTCGCCTGAGGACGACTGGCCACTGGAACCACTACTACCACCGGTTGCCGTGAATATTGGCGGATTACGTACTGCTGAGGCAGCTATCGCTCCAGTTATCTCGTCTGGTTCGCTGCTCCTTTGTAGGGAATCCTCTAAAGCAATCCAGTTCTTTGTTGGTCCTGAAATTACACAAAAAGGAAATCTACATTATTCACATTGTGACAATTACAGACGGTGGCAAAATAATTAGTATAGTCATTTCGTGCAGCAAGTAATTCCCATTCGTTGTTCCTCCTTACCTACAGACTACCTGCAATTAACAAAGGAGTGGATTGACCTTCGCTTAAGCACGCAAATGTCCTCGTACAGGAATTCCTTTATAAGGCAACAAAAAATAAAACACCAGACTTCAAAGCCTCTCCTCGACATTCTTTGAATACTACCAACCATTAGGATTAGGGGTTGAAGCTTAACAATCTTTAAGGGAGAGTGCAACTACTGCGGAATAAGAATAAGGCAAGAAGTTCCTTTTGCAAATTTAATTACGATTGGGATCACGGAAAGTTAGTCTCTAGTTTTGTGTTGTAACCCTTTTTTCTTCCTAGAACACACATATACCATAATCCAACCAAATTTGTACTTCCACCCTTTTTTTTTATTGTTGCTGTTAAGGGAAACATTTTTCTAGGCTTCCGGAACAAATTCCGAGCTAATTGAGGATGATTTATTCTATATTATTGCAAGGATACAGGGTCACCTTCTCAATTTGATCAATATTGAGAAAGTGTTCAGAAACCGGAAGAATACAAAGGTATATGTACATATATGTAACTCGTAATGTTTATTGAATATAGTTTGTTATACTGAATGGGGGTGAATTGACGAGGGGGTGTTTTTTTGGTGGTGGTATGAAAATAAATCTTTTACGTCATAAATATTATCGGCATACGTTTCCCGAAAATGTTCTTAAGAATATTTTTGCATAATGCTTTAAGTGGTTTTTTACCTTTGTCCTTGAGAGTGGGGTGGTATTTTTTTTCAGGACGTGAAAATGATTGATTTTTTTTAGTTGTACTGAAAGAAGTAAGACTTTAATATTATACGTTGTGGGCCTGAGAGAGGAGTTTTTATGTTATTCTATATAAAGGAAAATTGGTGACAAGTGGAATTTCGTAGGTTCTGTAAAGACTTTAAACCGAAGAAATATACCAGCAATATTCTGGTGATTCTAATCACCATCCCAACCAAAGAACTCATCGCTTCATTTAAAATTGTCTACATTCTACTCTTAAACCCTCGACCATATGAGACAATCAGTAGTAAGGCTAGATGGTTCCTGCCCCATAAGAAAAGTTCTCCCTATCTTCTTCTTCCTGGTCATGGGGTTTGTGTCTATAATGTGGTGAGAGGTTTTGGTACCTGGATTCATACATGGGGTTTATGTCCGTGGTGTGGTGAGATTTTTGTGCCTGGGGTTTGCGACGCGGTTTAGGTGCTTTGGGATATGCACTTACCCGGCGGCTACACGATCAATTTGTCTGCAATTGCAATTTGAAATATTGCATGTCAAAGTTTTATCAGCAGGAATTTTATTGCATTGCAATTTCATTCTTACAAGAAATGCGTAGGAGATAGTTGTTGTGTTTGGACCTAATTTTCAATGATTCACTCATTTTGTAATAATAAAAAAATAGTTAACAGTCTAAACTTTTGCCTTTTAAAAAATTTTATGTTAATTCACATAAAATTAAATAATCCAGCGTCAAGTAATCTCCACTGCTTAGGTTTTTCCACTTTCCGCCATTTTGTTTTAAAGAAATTCAGAATTTCTTGCATATGCAAGCATTGCATTTACAATATTGCATTGCATATTGCAGCAGGGGCTACACGATCAATTTTAGTACTGCAATGCAATATTGCAATTGAAAAATTGATCGTGTAGCCAGTGGCGTAGCGTGGATTTGTGCCACCCGGGGCGAACCATAAATTTGCTGCCCCCTACTTTCGAATTGATTCTTTTAATCAATGAATCAAAACCCAACTTGAATTTCAAGTAATTTTCAATCCAAGAATTCAAGGCATCATGTAAACGCAATGAATCATATGAAACTAATGAATGTTCGGTATAGTGCGCGCCAAAATAAATGGGAATTTTACGCGCAGGCGAATCAATGACAACTCCCACATACATTAACATTCCGTGTATGGATAAAACTCAAGCGCATATGCATTTTAATTTCCCTTTTGAAACTCGTTTACCGGGAACAACACTCCACCATAGCATCTGACCAGGACAAGAGTCGTAGTGAGACGGATTGAATTTTTGATTGAAAATATAAATGAGCGGGTGATTTGGGGTTTTAAACGAACGGAATGACGAGGTGCACTTTTCTTTTCGAAGCTACTTTCGTGTAGAAGATTTGAGGCTTTCACTGCGCATCAAAAAAATCGATTTTGAGATTTCCAATTGTTTTGGCGCAGGCTATATCCGTGCTTCAAGATTGGGCTGAATTATAAACTTTAACAAACCCAGAGAGCTTGAATCAGTAATTTCTCTCTGTAATTTATTTCAGTCTGTCTTTAGATAGAAAGCCTCGTAGACGACCGAGCTTAAGCTTAAACAATTCTCTGTCCAATATCTGGAGGTTTTATTTCCCATCATCGTAGCCCAATACTATTAAAGGGGATTTTAAGGACAAATGTGGCAGCTGTTGGAGCCCTTCTCAAACTTCAGCATTTACAGCCCGCGTCATAACAGAAGGGAATCTTAAAATCGCTGTTTCCATGCGCATTGAGAGTCTCATACAATATGCTCATTTATATTTTCAGTTAGCTGACTCAACCGTCATTGTCCTGTCCAAATTTCAATAGATTTGTTTGTCTGCATTCTGTATTTCCAATTAATAAGACGTTTCATTCTCAACTCTAATATGGACAACTAGAGAAATTATGCCCTGCAAATAATCGAAAGAATTACGCCAAATAATTTACTAATAGAAAAGGGGTTGTCTTCCATCACAGGCGTACGCTTTTTTGATAATCCGTCAAATAGGAGAGTTTGGTTGGATAATTTTGATGCATCAACTTTATAGTCCAGAAATAAGACCAAACATAAATGAAAAGTAACGCAGAAGTAAAGTAGACGTAACTTCCACTGAAGTAGATGGTACATCCACTTACTACCATCCATATTGGTCACTCTCATAATAAGCCGGCGTTTGGCGTTTTTGCGCCCGGTGCATATACATATTGCGCCCATATACATATTGCGCCCCCTTCATTTTTGTTCATTTTTTGATGGCAGTAAAGGAAAATGAAAGAAGACACAAACACTCATTTTAAATGAAGGCACGGAATTATTCTTTCACTTTTTTGAAATTGCGCCCTGTCCAATTGCGCCCAGTACAAATATACCAGTTGCACCTATGAAAGCGCGCCCTTGCCTTTGTCCAATCAGGATTTGCTTCGCGATCTTACTTTTGTGCTGAGTTTACTTACGCTTTAAATTCACAAAACTCTCCCGCTAATGCTGATTAATGCTCTCCGATGATTTTCATTGTAAGCTGCACTTCCTTAACTATTTCCAGCACTAATAATGCTACAAACTGGAATCTCCATAACGAAGTCGTTCTCCAATCCTTTATATTTCGAAGGATAATAGATGGTCACTGCACTGCATATATTGGTTTCTACGGTAGAGTCTTGCATAACAAAGCAGTCCACTTAACAGCCTTACTGGACATAGAAGCCGCTTTCAAAAACTTCAGAACAGAGGCGATCTAGGTGTTTCTCGCCGAAGTAGTGATCTATAATAGTACGACTTATTTGAATTACAAATCATGACCTATGGCACCGTGCCAGCCAAGAAAGGAAAGACGACAAAATCAGGCGAACTAAATGAAATTGCATTGGCCACACCTTGCAGAAGGCAATGGTAAAACGCACAGAAGGTGCATTTCGTGTAATATATGACAATTGGATCACTTTTTCAATTTTTTTTAAATCTTAATTTCTGAAATTGCGCCCGGTGCAAGTGCACCATTTTCACTTATGAAAGCGCCGTCCTTGCTCTCATACATTTATATGGAATGGTACCTAACTTCACATGACTTCACTTCCCTTCCCATTTAGGTTTGGCCTATAGACACCATCAGCCAGGACATCGTGCTGGATGTGGCAATGGTTAGGGCCTGATGTTACCAGCAGCATCTCTAACTCGATCCAGTTTGGCCGCCGCCCCCAACATCTACGCCGCCCGGGGCAATGGCCCCCTCGGCACCCCCCACGCTACGCCACTGCGTGTAGCCCCCGGGTTATGGGCATGAAATGGGTTACAGTTAAGCTTTTTGGTGCCGGGGCGGGGATATGGAATGGGGCTTAAGAACAATACGATGTTCGAACTTGTTCAACAGAATGATTCATCGCTCATGTTGTGTTAAATTAGCGGAAAAATCATTTTGCTAACATTGATCGGCATGACTTATAATTGTTGTGAAATCTTAGGAATTTTGCAGGAGTTTGGTGTAGGATAGCAAAGTGAACGAACGGGTGCTGATCCGATCCCTGACAAATACGCCGAAAAAAATATTGAAATGTGTAAAATAGGTGTAAAAATTAACACCCACACATAATAAAAAACTGTGAAAAAAAACCAGCGGCAGTCCAACGCGAAGGCCTCATCACCCTTCAATAGACACAACCGACCGGCCGACGAACGACAGTTTCCCTACTCTCTCTGGCATCTCGGATCTGTGGCATAGCACATTGACGAGGACAAATTTTATTATCTCTGATGGTTGCGGCATATATAACGCCGAGAAATATCCCTTAGAATATAGCGATTGAACCCGCGCAGTCAAAGTCCAGCTACAAGTCAGGATTTGCTATTAACTTCTGCAACATTCGTGAACATCATGCAAAGTTC
The DNA here is from genome assembly GCA_949987705.1 of Thereva unica. Taxonomy (NCBI): domain Eukaryota; kingdom Metazoa; phylum Arthropoda; class Insecta; order Diptera; family Therevidae; genus Thereva; species Thereva unica. The sequence goes on from OX465284.1 coordinate 14,023,712, forward strand.
TCGTTTGTTGAGCGCCACTTAAATAATTCCAAACTGACAATATTCGCAGTTAGTTATCACCCGATACTGACTTCCTGAGTAAAAATAAAATATGACCTTACAACGGGCGAATACCAAACCGGGTCGTGATTCGTGACAAGTTTTTGGAGTTAAAGAAAGTTACGTTTCAGTCGAATTGCGACTTTCAGCATAGGGGGGCTAAATTCGAACTTAGCACTTCCCATCTAAGCGCAGTTATTACTTACATATCCACGTCGAAATTCTCAATTTTTTTTAGGCTCCACGGGATTGGGTAGCAATGTTTTGTTTCTCAATGGAGCCAAATGGAGGGAGTCCCTTTGACGAGGCGCAAATGAGGCAAGGCGTGAATCCACACAGGCTGTCCTATCTACTAAGAAGACTACGGTCGCGTCATTTAAGGATTGAGCTCCCATTTTCAAATAAAAGGCGCAAGCCTTTCTTTGGCTGGTTTACTGTTTTGGCTCTTACTGGAGCACTTGCTTTGACTTAGACTGACGGTGGGTTTCATTAAGTCAAAGTCTGTATCGGCCATGGAAATAAGGAGAGGATCTTTCTTTGTCGGGCAATAGAACTAGATAAAACGCAAGCTAACACTTATTTCTTTGCTCATAAACATGGATCTAACATATATTTCGTGGTATATCGTAGGCATTAACTGCGTTCCTTGTTGCTGTTCTTTCAATAGTAGCGCATTAGGTGTTTTCAAAGGCACCCTCGATGCTAGCAAATGCACCAAGAGCAATCTCTTTTGCACGGATGCTTATCTCAAACTCAAGTTGAATAAATTTCTACACAGTGCTGGCGGAAGGTGTTGGGATCGGGTGGGTAGTCGAGGAAAAGACAGCCCCCTCCGAAACTGTTACTTGGTATTTTTCCTATAAAGGAAAATAGGTAGGTCTCATTAGGTGTGTTCGCGTACTCGCCTGCGGGTTCCATCGGGCGCCAGAAACCGCCAGATTTCCGTTCGTTCCTACAGAACAGAACAGAAATCTGGCGGTTTCGGGCGCTTTCTGGCGCCCGATGGAACCCGCAGGCGAGTACGCGACACACCTATTGTAGGTCTGCCCTGGGCTCAAAATGTCTAATTATGTGTTGGGGCATCGCCTCGCAAGAAGGAGCAGTTGCCATTGTGATCACGGATGACATGGGAGTAGTGCTCATAGGAGGACGCATCCATGAGATGGAATTATGGGTGAACCAAGTGAAAGATTAAATCGTGGCCTGCAAGTAGGGCGCTTACTGAGCATAAAACTGAAGCTGTGCAAATAGAGAAAACTAGTGTCCGCAAGGATTATTTAGTCATAGCTTGCCTTAAGGTACCTTATAGTAATGATCGGCCGCAGGATAAAATATAAAGATATTTGATCTAATTGTTCAGAACTCCCAAGATAGCTGCCCAACGTGGGTGCTTTAGACCGAGTCGTCGCGTCCTGATGACGAGGGTGGTTAGCTCAGTTCTGATAAACGCAGTCCAGGACGGGTAGCATCAGAAAACGGAGGGTCGCATAGGATTATACGCTGCTGCCTGTTGCTGGAGCTCGACCAAAAGTTGTAATGGTCCAGCCATAGCTACAAGTGCCCAGAAAATGGTGCACAACAAAAGTGGGCGTGACGCGAGTTTTCAGTTTTTACCCCAGCCCAAAAAGTTCCAGTCGTGCCTAAAGCAGTATTCACTTCAAAAAAAACTTGTGTACACCTGCAGATCATTGCAACAAATGGATTGATTGAGTTCTTGAGATCCGTGGGTTTGGTTTGGGTGGGTGATGTTGTAGGTATACAGCCTTATATCAAGAGTAGTAGGGCATTTTTGAAGTGGAACATTTTTAAAAATTAAGGCCTCAGTACAATTTACCGTGGTGTAAGGGACAAATGTACTGCCTCGCATAAGTCCTGCTCAAATCTAACCGTAGGGAATGTGTTAATCAAATAGCTCACAGAGCTATTGTAACTAGATGTAGATTCTAAAATGAGTTTTCTATTAAGCTGCGTTTTTCAAAATTCAATAATTTCAGCTACAGACCTATTTTGATTAGCTAACATTTCAAACTAAGCACACAGCTAAAGGTTAAAAACTGAGCGGCATTTTAAAAAAAAATTTCACAATAATTTTTATGATTATATTTAGAGGTAAATTTTCTAGTTCAATTGCTTTCACTTGAAATTTTTTCAGAACTATAGTAATCCATAAATCAAACGAGCTGTTGGGGGAAATGTCCCTCATTTCTTCCTCCTCCCCCTCCTGGATTTGTCGCTTAGTTCATTCGGACTTATACGAGGCAGTACATTTGTCCCTTACATAATGGTAAATTGTACTAAGGCCTCAATTTTTTTAAATGTCCCGGCTTAAAAACAATTGTCCTACTGGTATATATGAATCTGTATCGAGATAAATGAGGCGAAGTGTGATTGCAAATACGAACTATTCTTACTTTTGTTGAGACAGTGAAATTTCGTACTGGAGAGACATTTCTTATTTCTTTCGCGAAAGCAAAAGTCCCAACTTGAAATTAGGCGAGGTGAGGTTGTAAAATATAAATATAAATTGTGGAGACATAGCTTTCTTACTTACTCTGAGGCAGTTTATTGCATATTAGAATGAAACTCGTAAAAAACGCGCTATTTATTTCCTTTATTTTTTAATTTGCTAGTTTTTACCATTTGGGCATTATAGTACAATAACACAACTCGCCTCATTTGAAGTACCACATGGTGTACTGGCTCAAAAGAACAAGAGGCACCTCTTACAATCTCATTAAGTGTATGATCCGCTTAACACTCCTTAATATTCCAATTTCACTTAACTGATTTTTAATGAAAATACACACCACATCAATTCATCATCCATCATATTAATAAATCCCATTAATTATTTCTCCCTACTACTAATGGCCTCAAGGTAATCTACCTACCGCTGAAAAAATGTTTTCAACGACCCTCTAGAATAAGAAATTTGTACCTCTTGTCATTATCCCATCGTTTTATTTTTGTTGCAAATTAAAATTGACACTTAAGTACGCAAAATTTACATAAAAATCGTAATTGCTTACATCATTCATAAAAACATCATTAGAAATTCATGCTCTCAAGATTTTGTTTACATTCAAGTGTCTTCTTATGTCGTTCAAGTTAAGTGGGATTAATTGACATCAATTCGAGTTGAGTTTGTCGGATTTAATATGGTTTTTCGTGGTAGAAATGATTTTTTATTCTATTTGTGAAAATGTTTAAGTTTAACCCTCATCATAACCGAAGAATGGCTCCTCCAATTAAAGGATTTCTAAAGGATATTTTGCTGAAAATTTTAAAAACCACAATCCAAGTCTGCTTAAATTCTAGCAAAATGTTTAGCACTGAAATAAACCATTAAGACTCACTATATGCATGCATCTCTCTCTCACCTCTTTGCGGCTTCAGTATAATAGTTGCATTCAAGGATCCTCCTGGCCCAACAATTCTGTCCGTTCCTGATGGTGAGCTTACGTCCGAGTCTGCCACCACATTTTTGAATTTCCCATTGTTGAACATACAGACATCTACATGTTGAATGGCGCAAACCTGCAAAAACCAAACAAAAAGGATCAGGCTGTTGTAGCACAAAAGGGACACCACTCCTGCATACCAAAGCCCTGGACAGAGGACAGAGGGACATTCGCCATATAAGCCATTGGTACATGAGGTCATGAAAAATTGAATAATGTTATGGCGTACATGATTGATTCAAGGCAAAGTGAATTTATTTATGGCAGCAATAGGGGGTAAGCAGCAACTGTCTAGGGGTTGTGGAGAACAGCACATTGTGTGCCCTGATGGAGGCCCGCACACGGAAAATATGAGAGACAAAAATTCTCTACAAGATTTTTCTTTTTTTAGTAACACAATTTCCTTCGTTCCTTTGGCATTGGTGTGCCATAAGTATGGCGGCGAAACACAAGCTCTTCTGTGCCACAGAGAAAGTGATGTACTTCCACCACCGCACAACAGTTCGTGTTTTACTAAATATTTACCGTCGTCGTGAAAAATTTACATTTTTCCTCTTGAGGATTTTGCGACCACCAAGATGAGATCCTGGAGATCCTGGAGGAATGTGAGGGGCGGGGGTGGGTTTTGATTCAATTTATCTCACCGGTGAACATCCACCGCATTCAAATTCCCACTTAACCTCATGTTCTGACTCTGAATGTGTTTTGAGATGGAAATTACACTTAGACCTCCTCACAACATGTACTGGGACCTCACAACATGTACTAGTACCAAATAACTGTGGAAGGAAATTGTTTTTTCAGTCTTACTTCTGCCACATATCCTTTCTATTTTTCATGCTCTGAAAAATCCCATATTATATATATATGTACTTACCCTCATCCTTCGGACACTCTTTCTACTATCATTTTTAATATTCACAGTTGCTATGACATCCTCGCCGTGTGTGTACCATGACTTGTCAAGGCTTGCTCTTAGGCCAACACGACCTTCTTGAAGTAAAAATGGTTTATCAACGGCTCCTTGAGGTCCTCCACCAGTTTCATACTAGAAAATAAATATAACATGATAAAAAAAGGACGAAATGGATTTTTTCTTAAATTTATTGAAATGTGAAAATCGTTGGGGCAGAAAATCTTTCCGATTACTTTTAACATCCCCCAGCCCTTGTCATTCAGGAAATTGTACTAAATGTGTTTAGTAAGGGTGTTTGTGGAACAGACCTATATACTTCTTTGGGGTATTTGGTAGTAGAAGGTTTGTAACACTACCAGGGGATGGGGTGTAAATCTACATTTCGTTTTCAGCTTAATTTGATTGCAATAAAAACTCCTTTTTTTGAGGGGCTCTTAAGGGAAGAATGCGAGATTGACAAATTTTTTTTTTTGTTGTTGTTTATAAGTTTTGTCTATGTGACGACGATGACGAATGGATTTGAATAAAATTTTTTTTGTTGGAAATTTATTGAACTGAAAACTCATTTAACTTTTTCTTTCATTTTATTAGTTCGCTCAAAAATTACTTGTATGCAAATAGCAAAAATTATATTTGTACAAAGGGAAAAGTTGATATTGAGAATGAAGGAAAAGGCTTCGCTGGAAATGAAGAATCTTTTGATTCTTGCATGTATTTTTTCATTAATATTTTGTTTTTTTTTATTTGAATTGAGTTTTTAATAAGATGAATTCTTTCTTTTGTGTGTTTCAGTTGAATATTTTCATTCAGTCGTGGATAAATCGAGCTACAAAGAACGGAACGGTATGCTAAGCTAGTAGGTACTTGGGCACTTTGGCCTGGGAATCAATGGGCGGAGTAGTAGGTAATAATTACATGTTATTATCGTCAGCCTCAGTACCTACTTAAGTTTTTATGTTTTGTTTATAGTTTTAGATTAAAAACTACTCTAAATTCAGCGGAATGACATGTAGCTGGCCCGCCATAAAAGGGGGTAATTGAGTCGAATTGCCCCGAGGCCCCAAAGCAGAAAGGGTGCTGAAAATAGATTGAAACCCAACAAGTTAAAACAACTATATCCTTGCTTTCTGAACATCAAACAGGCAGGGTCTGAAACCCAAGTATGCAGCGCTTTGAAATAAAATAACTAGACTTATTCTTAGCATAGAGTTTAAAAGGTACCAGTATTAATTATGTTTTTAGTAATAGATTTTTAGAAATTGCAATGTCTTTAAAGGGACCCTAAAGGAGATCCAAGAATTCTTAGAGTTCTGTCGCCAGATGGACGGACAATTCTTCATCGATTGTGATCCAAATGTTAACCACTCTATTTTCGGGATTACCGATGTTAACGAAAGAGGTGAGTGTCTCATAGAATTTCATGTTATGAATAGCATAGATTTTGAAAATAGGGGTTATATCCCCCTTTGTCACTAGCAAGCTCCTCTCTGTCAGTATCCAAAATTGGTGTGTTCTGGAGCAGGGCTCACTATCGGATCATTTGAATATCAGGTTCAATATTGTCGGCTTCGCACATATACGCGCCTCTTCCTGATTGCTAAAAAACCAACTGGTCTAACTTTCAGGGTCTTGCGGGCTCAGAATCAGAACATCTCGCCGCCTCTATTGGTTCAGTGTGTGAACTAAGATGGCTGCAACGAAACTCACTGAGTTACTGATCTCCTCCTACCATGAAAGCAACACTGTTTCTTCCTCCCAGCCGTCGCGTAAAATGCCCTAGTGGAACGGCAGACTGGCTACAATGCGAGGGAAATTTAGGAGATTGTTCAATAGGACACAAAATGCTGAGGAAAGGGAAAAATACATGTTCACTCTAATAGGTTACAATGAGTAGTGAAGAGGTTCCACAGACAACGAGATTTTAAAAGTTCCTCGCCAAAGACTCCTTTAATGGAGTGGGCCTTCTAAAAAAGGAGGGTGTTTCATGAACCTCTCTAACCTCTTCACCTCTCTGAACCTTAAGGTGCATGCTGCGAGCACTTTTCAGGGTCAATCCTCAAGACCGGTTACACCCGATATTCTAGGTACAGTCATGGAACAGATCCAGACCGTTATTCCCGGAGCCTTTTTGGGAACACCTTCGATCCGGACAAGGTTAAATGAGCATTAACATCTTTTTAACCCGGAGGAGATAACACTCGTTCAAAAGTTCCTCGATCAGATTCTGGATCTCTCGGCTCTTCATTTATAAAGCATTGATCGACACGGTCTAAGGCCTGGTCGTTGAGATAATAATCCTTTAGCTCTGTGTTTCTTTTCCGGGAGAAAGTAATTACATGACATTTGCTGATGTTGAGTTGTAATTTATTGGTGGTACACCAGTCTTGCAACGCGTTTAACTTTGTTTGAAAGAAAGTTATGTCGTTCTGGGACCTTATGACATTAAACATTTTGAGGTCATCGGTATAGAAGAGATGCAGAATATTCTCTAGTTTTTCCGACAAGGTCTAAGAGTGAATAACAGAGGGTCTAGATGAGTAACACCGGAAGTTATTTCGATTTCTTTTGATAGAAATCCTTGAAATCTGACAACCTGAGTTTTGTTGTATGATTTAATTCATTCTAGGGCGGGACCTAATATTCCAAATTTTAGTAGTTTTTTGCTTAAAATATGGTGGTCGGCACGATCAAAGGCTTTGCTGAAGCCAGTATAAACCATATCTAATTTATGATCTTTCGCCATACCACATAGTAGATCGGAAGTTAGAATCATAAGGTCTGTAGTAGTCGATCGTCCCTTTCTGAAACCATGTTGCTATTTATTAAGACATTCGTCCATTAGAGGAGCAATCTTATCGTAAACCAGTTCTTCGAGAAGTTTAGTAATTGTTGATAAGATGGCAATACCCCTGCAGATTTCCACAGAGTGCTTATTAGATGTTTTGTGGATTGGAGTGAGATAGGACTTTTTCCATATTTTAGGGAACTTGCCTGTCGATAATGGTTTGTTGAAGATAAGATGGAGGGAACCAAAATTTGAGCTGCTATTGTCCAGAATTGGTTTATTGGTAGAAACTAAAGACAATAGTTCCAAAAGAACCTATAATAAAGCACCCTTAACAGCTGTCTTTTACGTGTTTCAAACACAAGCTTTGTTTACTTTCTGTGCTTATCCGGCGTTGTGTTTTGTATTGTGGAGGTGTTATCATTAAATAACTAAATAAATGAATACATTACTGGATCACATCGGCGCCTCCTGGGACATGGTGCCCTCGGGCGGAGGCCCGGTTTCGCCCACTCCTAAAGCCGGCACTGCACAGGAGAGCCAGTACAACTACATGAGGAGACAATAATGGATGTCTTGTTCGGCGACATTGAGTTTTCACATTCGTTCCTGGTAGCTGATATAGTAGACGAGTGTATTCTCGGTTTGGACTTTATGACAACACACAGAATCCTATTGGACATTGGAGAAAGAATGATGAAATATCGCAACAGGGAAATTTCAATGAATACTGGATCGTTGGCATAATGAAGAAAAGTACCAGATGACTGTTGAGTCAAGCATAGGATGTGAGGGCCAGAGATGCTCAAAGATGACCCAGATATTTATCCGATTTTGTCATGGAAAGAACACGAGGAGAAGCCTAAATGGAAGGACATAGCAGAGACATTAAACATCGAAGGAGCAGCGCAAATCGGGAACCACTGATGGTACCTCTCATCGAATGTAGGTACTAGTCCCTTGTGCTGGAATAATAGATATTCTCCAGGAGTGTCATAATAGCCTACCAGGAGGACATTTGGAAGTCAACAGAACTCTGGCAAAAATAAGAGATAGTTTCTATTGGCTTCACATGTTGCAGACTGGTGTCGTAAGTGTATAGTTTGCGCCAGCAGCAAGGGCCCTCGAGTAAGAACAAAAGGAGAAATGCAGCAATACAACTTGGGAGTCCCATTTGAAAGAATCGTAATCAATGTGGCCGGACCTTTTCTAGCGTCAGACCGACAATAAGTGGCCCGAAGCATATGTCATTCCAAATCAGAAAGCAATCACCTGTTGCAGAGGAATTAGTGAACAATTGGATCTGCAGATTCGGTGTTCCTCATAAGCTTCATTCAGACCAAGGGAGAAACTTTGAATCTCAAGTTTTTCAAAAAGTATGTAAGATACTCGTAGTGAAGAAGACCAGGACGACGCCCCTTCATCCCCAGTCTGATGGAATGGTAGAACGATTCAACAGGATAATGCTAGAGCACCTAAGGAAAGTTGTTAGCGAGCACCAGCATGACTGTGACAGTTACTTATATCCCTATTTTTCTAATGGCATATCGGACAGCAGTTCAGGAAGGACAAACCCCTTCTAGTGTAATTTTTGGAAGACAAATCCGGCTGCCAAACGACCTGAAATTTGGGACACCTGACGAAAGCAACGAATCTACCATCGGTTATACAGGTGAACTACTTGATCGACTCCCAAATATCCACCAGCTCGGAAGGAAGAATCTTAAGATAGCCAGGGACAGGATGAAAACAAGGTTCGACCTCCGAACAAACTTTAGCGGATATGAAAGGTGACCTCGTTTGGCTGTTCAACCCTCGGCGACGGAAAGGGAAAACTCCGAATCTTCAGCGTCAGTGGGAAGGGAAGGCCCTATAAAATCCTAATACGGATCAACGATGTTGTCTACAGGAGTCAACAAGCGTACAAGGCAAAGAAGTAGATCGTGCACATAGACAGACTGTGCGCATATCATCAGCCGGATCCAGGATGGAACGAGTTCTAAGAAGGGGCAGTGTGATGATTTATACGCCATCTGTTAGAAGGTGAATGAACTGTTATTTGTATCGATTTGGTTAGAATTTGATTTAACGATTTGTAACGATTTATGTACTGAACTAACATGGCGCCATCTATTAGAATAAAATTGGAACGGATGATAATTAAAGACAAAGCTTCTCAAAGTTTCTGGATGGAAAAAATATTCCACCACGGTCTAGAAAATGGTCGAAAGTTCTAAAAGTTAGATAAAGGAGTACCTTGGATACATAAATGCGTTGGCAACGGTATTTTGCAGTCAGTTTGGTTTGAAAAGTGATGAAAGTGTTCTAAAGTGACCAAAAGTGACCTAAAGCGAAAAGTGGTGATTGAAAAGTGAATCAAAAAGCGATAAATAGAATTTAATAGTGTAAGAAATTGAATTGCAAGAGTGATAATAGTGAACTCTAAGAGTTGGGTTTGTTCTTGAATTGTGTTTGGCTTTTAATAAATAAGTTTTTGTGTGAGTAATTAAAAAGCTTATTCCTTAATTAATCCTACGAATACGTTAAGTCGTAAAAACGTAATACGAAAAAAATAATGGGCATACGAAGTAATGAATCTTTCAGATAATATGTTAGATGATCATAAAATTAAATTATTAATTTTTCTACAACCCTCGATTATAATTTGGTTTTTGCTCTTTTCGATTGTGCTTCAACATATGATATTAAAAGGGAACAGCAATCATCAATTTACTATTAACAGCTCATACAACGAATTTTACGAATCATTTCGCATCAATTAACCGATAATTTTCAATTGAAATTTAATTTAATAATTAAATATTATTTTAACGAGACATACATACTGCACCATATTTATTGTTATTATTGAAAATAAAATCAATTTACTCACTTCCTGAAATGATTTGCTATAATTGTAAAACGGATCACTAGGGCCACGTTCCGCTTCGCTTTTGCTCCGTCCAAAACGGCTACTGAATCGAAATGATTTCGGCGATAGACGTATTTTCGGAAATGAATCTCCACGCTCCGATTTTCTATGTTTAGTAGTGGAAGCATGTTGTTGTTGTACACTGTTGGCACTATTCTCAACAATACCGGGCGGTGCTGGTGGTGCATTCGTAAGCGTTGAGGAGGCTGTTGTTGTCGATATTGAATTGAACTGCTGCAATGTTGTTGCAATAGCTATACCTGATGATGATGATGTAGATGATGTTGCTGTTGTAGTTGTTGCCGTTGTTGTTGTTGCTGCTCCTGCATCCTGTGGCGGTGGTGATGATTGATTATTTACTAATGCTGCAAAATTCTCTGGGCCAGACGATGAAAATACATCCGTTCGATGAATAACACGGATTCCCATTTTAACAGATGCTCGTCGATGGAATTTCTCATCTGTTTTATCTGCTGTGATAAAAAATAAACAACAACAACCAAAATCAATATTAACAAAGGTATTTATGTATGTAACTATGTAGATTTGTATATGTATATAACTATGTATATTTACAGAAAAAAAACATAGAGATGAAAGGGATAAAAGGAGCTTGAACAAAACAATTTTTCAACGAGCGATTTACAAGTGGGCGTAAATTGCCAGGAAGAACATCAGGAAGTGTGTACCCCCAGTGTGAATTCAAGTGGTTTTTAAACGTGAAAACGCTTTTATATAACTTGCGAATTTATTCTGAACAGCGCGCACCCACGAAAAAAAAAGTTTCTACTGAAAAGGATCAAGTATTAAATTATTTAATTGAAAAAAACAATTATTCCTTCTCACACACAGAGGGGGTGGTTGTCGTTTATGAACCAAAAGAGCGCTTAAATTTTAAATATTTTTTTTCATCAACCAGCAGCCACATCATCACACACACTAAGCGCATTCAGAAGATTTAGCTTTCTAGGTTACATCAATGAGATCCTGTACGCTGTTCCAGCTGTTCCACTGTAAGAATTTCAAGGACTCTTTTTCTCTTCCTACCCCCTCTAGCCAAGTTCCTATATAAATCACATGAAAAGATTCACCCCCCGTGAAAAAACCTTTTCACAGGCTTTTCAAATTTTCATTGCCCTTGTCTCGTGGTGTCTACCACACCTCAGTACTGTGTAGTGATGGTATATAGATAAATGCCTGCCAACAACACGTCCCCGTTGACGTCGTTAGAAATCAACCCACCAAAAATTTTTGGAGAGTGAAAAGTACAAGTTGAAGACCCTTTGTTCAAAATGTTCTAAAGTAAAACTCCCCCCCCCCCCCTCTTCTCACTTCCTCCCCTCCAAAATAACACAAAAAAAGGAAATAAACATGGTGGTGTCACGCATACAAGATCCTTCAAAATTGTGACACCTTTTTTCCGTATTCGGTAAGAGGGAGTAACCACAAAAAAAATTATTATATCTTTCGTCCTTGTGGAGGGCTTTACTAAAAATCATGGCTGCTACCCCCTATTTCCATCTACCAAAAGTGAATATTTGTCACTGTACCTTCAGACACGTCAGGTGGAGTCAAGGATCCTATAATAACTCTTAAGACATTGTCCCCGAAATACTTATAGACGACCCTTTAAGAGTTCAAGTTAGTGTATCGTTATATTCATTCATATCATCAAACAAGGTCAGATTGTCACCCATTCACATCCTTACAGATAATCCTGAAATAAGCAATAACACAAAAAAAACCTTGTAAAGTGCTGACCAAATCATATTAATCCTGTAGGACCATTTTGATGACCCAGATAAAAATATCCCCCTAAAAGGAGATTGCCCCATTTTTATATTTTTTTCGGTGTTCAACCCCACATCTCCTTGCCCCTTTCTCCTGATGAACGCGTGACATGGTTCTTCCTTAAGGATTTATTTATTTCCTTGGGACATACAACTTCCATTATAAGATTATTACTTAATACTTTATGCTCGTTCAAACTTTTTATTGCATGACACTTTTTTTTTATTGGTGTTTGTCACACTGATATTCTGGAAATTCAAGACTGACAGGTGTTTGTCTTCTTTATGATATAAGAACAAAATAAAATGGTGGCACTTTTCAAGGATAATGAAAAATAAAAAAAGGCAATTATTTTTTTTGAATGTCGTGTATTTTTTTTATTTTTCATTCATCTTGTTTATTGTATTTCTGTCGCGTCTTGAAACTTTTGAATGTTTTATTTTTTTTCTATTTGAAATTGGAATGAAAAATTTGTGAGACATTTTGTGGAAAGTTTTTTTTTTAATTTATGTCCTTTAAAAGTTTGAGTTCTGCTTATAATAAGAATCAGCTTTAATGAAACTTTAAATCTATACCTTTGAACAAATATTTTATTATCTAACTAGCTGCCTGAGCGGGTACCTACACCTTTCAGTGGTGGTGGGGCTTACAAGCCTCGAGGTAGCATTACGCTATGGCGGCGGTGGTAAACTGAAGAACTAGCAATCCACCGGTAGGGACTCCCATGTCAAACTGATTACGAAGGGATTAGAAAAAGCTAGGTAGATCCCTTCCCCCTCCCCATCATCCCTTTTTCCCAATTCCCCACTTTTAAGCAAAGGTGTTTACCGTGCCGAGAGCTGCGTGGCCAGCTAGTGGTTAAAGAGTGCTGGTCGCAAACGGTTCCCTCCGATACCAGGGCAAAGTCGGGGTGTATAAGTACCTTGTCTTGGTAAGCGGCTCTGGGAGGATGGACTCACTTCCGCATTACTCGTGGGATATTTATAGAAGACAAAAATTTGCTTGTCTCTAGTGTGGAGGCAATCGCCAGTTGTGCAGCTAATATCAGCCATAGTACACCTGCACAAATACTACCTTCAACCTCGTTAGAGGAAAAGTTACTTGCATCCAGCATGGAATCAGTAACTGCAAAAACCACCAATTCGGTCAGTGCCAGCAATAGCACACCCGTTTTGGATCGACCGGCCAAACTAAATCCAAAACACAAGTCAGATGGTATGCGCATGCAGGGCTAGTACCGGAGAACCCTTTTTGTTTTTATTAGATTGCTAAGAATGAGAAGGCCGGTGCCGGTACCAGTCGGACAAAATAAGGTTCCAGTCGATTGTTGAAAATTACAACAAATGGCTGGGTCTAAATCAAACCAACCATCCTGAGTGACGGGAGGTAAAGATCCTCGATCCTCTCCTAATGAGAAGACAGAGCCAGATGCCAAAAGAATAAAGGGTACCCTCAAGAAACAGCCTGCTGCAGCGAGCACAGCAGTGGCAGGTGGATCACGGCAGGCCCAGGAAAGCTGCTGAGCGAAGGGGTCAGAGATCACCTGCAAGTAGCTTCGATGGGCGAGAGGGCTTTGGGGGGCGCATTAGCTCCGAGATCTGGGGGAGGTGGAAGCCAAACTATCGGTGTTGAGCTCCATCCTCTCAAGCAAGGGAAGGAACAACGCTATGCTATGACTCCTTGGTGATAGTCAGAGGGTTCAGGATAACCAGATGCGGCTTCCTAGGCGAATGCGTCACTGAGATCTGCAATGCATGGGAAGGCATGAGGCTCAAGTTTATCCCAGCTGCGGATATCCCAAAGAGATCTAGAGCTCGCATTTGGTTGTCAAAAGTAAATCTTATGGCAAACTGAAAATTTTTAAATCCCTTATCTAGAGGAGGAACCTCCTCCAAACCCGAATCTCCTCCGAGCTGGTGGAGGGTCCGGGTTTGGAGGAGGGCGCCAAGGACGCCGCTTAGGTGGCATCGAAAAATGCTTGAGATCGTTCAGATAAACCTCCAACATTCCAAAATAGCCAAATAAAACCTCCTTAAGGTATCTTTAATACAAGAGCCCTGAGTACGAGGACGGAGCATAAAAGGGCTCTCACCACCTTTTACCATCGCTCGGATCAAGACAAGCCAAGATCCTTTATTTTGATTAAGAGGATCATCGGTAGTCGAGGGAGTAAGACGCCTGGCTACCATTCCAGAGGTTATGGGTTCGAATCCCGGCGGCACCATGGTCCTTCGCCTTCCACTTTCCCCACCAACAAAACTTTCCTTCTTTCTTCTTTACATTACTGATCCTGCCTTTCCGGCTCCTCTAAGCGCATGTCATTGGTTGGTCGTTTCAGGAGGCATAACATTCCAGCGAGCTGTTTCTCGATGCCCCAATGTCAGAGTGGCCATAGTAGTGGTTGGGAGTAGGTGAAATAAACAATGGTGGCTTTGCAGTGTCAGTTCCTTCCTTCGCCTCTTGCTCTCTTCACTATCTTCCGACTAGAGCTACTGTTCAAAACTGCACTCTATACGAAAAAAATAGATTGTTGACAGAACAAAGGAGCTTTCCTTGAGCCTCTAGTCTTCCACAAAAAAAATCAAAGCCTTCTTCTGCCCGAACTTTGGTTCAATGACACCTAACGGAAGTTAGATTGGAGTTTGGAGAGGAAGGGCCTTTACTTAGCCTTAGGGGAGTACATGCAGATGACAACAGCACTAAAATTGAATGGAGCCAACCTGATCGTAAGGTACGACTCCAATGTACAGCATACGATTTGTGGAAGCAACGAGACCAACGAGAGGGAAGAGTTACTATTCAATTATATAATTAATTCAAACCTAGCGCTGTGTAACCGTAACCAACCTTCGTATTCCCGGAGAATTTCCAAGGTTTAGAGGATGTATTGGACATCACGCTGTATTAGATCAAGTGTCCTCGGACCGCCGATGGATACGGTTCAAGGTAACCCTGCATGTTGAAGCTGCTCAACCGCACAGAAATCCAAGAAGGAATGACTGAAAGAAGTTCGAGAAAACGAAAAGTCTCACCTTAAATCTCCCCAGGTTAGAGGAGCATGCTCCCACCTTATCCTTCAGAGTGAAGTTTCTGGGTCTAATACTGGATCCTAAACACAACTGGAAGAAGAACACCGTCGAAAGGGTAAAGAAAGCCTCCAAAGCCTTTTACGCATATAAAAAGACTTTTGGCGAAAGATGAAGTCTTAAACCAGATGGCCTTGTGCATGTACACAGCTGTGGTACGACCAATTCTCACGTTTGGGTCGTTTGGAAGGTGGCCAGCGCTGAGCTTTGGGACGGGTCCAGATAACAGGAAAAGTAGGGGCAACAGGGGCCATGAAGACATGCCTCACGAAAGCTCTTGACCCTCTCTTGCATTTACATCCCCCCACCATCACATATAATATCTAGCCTGGTGTAGTGCCCTCGGACTGAGGGAATCCGGGACCGTGATCTCTAAACCCTATGGACATAGCAATGTCTTGAATCTGCTACCCGAGGATATGGTCGCTGCAACCACATACTACCTTCCCTTAGATTGACCTTAAGGAAGGACTTCTCCGTTGAACTAGCCTCAAGAAGCGAGTGGAAAAACGGAGATGAAGAATAATGTAGAGCGAAGGTGTGAAGTGGGTTCGTGGAGATTTAGAGCATATCATTTATAAAGTTTTGGGGGAATAGAGATCTGGCAATATCGATGCCATTTAGTAATATTCTTTTGATATTTGACCTTATTTGGTCCTAAAGACATATGTATGTCTCATATTTGGCGATATCTCTCTTCAAAATAATGTTTGCCTCGTCAGACTTCATTGAGTATATCCAGACACCTGAATACTAGCGCTTATTTAGTCTGGGACTTCGAAACTTGCTATAGGGTAACATGTAATATGCTATGAAGCTAATGGATGATGGCAACCTTAGGTCCTCCAGAGACTCATTGAGCCCCCCTGCATGAGGATATTCAGTCCATACGAAATTGTTCACATTGTTCCATTGAAATAAATATCTTCCAGAATGCATGCCGATATTTTCCCCGTAAAACAACTAGTCCGATCGGCTCAATTCCTTGTCCTTGGAACAAACTTGAAGTTTAAAAACCAAATTGGACGATAAGTCATACAAGTAGGTATTGTGACGGTTGAGCCTGTGAACCTAAACTGGAATGATTTACAAAAACACTTTTGTAATGAAT
Source organism: Thereva unica (assembly GCA_949987705.1). Lineage (NCBI taxonomy): Eukaryota > Metazoa > Arthropoda > Insecta > Diptera > Therevidae > Thereva > Thereva unica. The sequence goes on from OX465284.1 coordinate 14,039,833, forward strand.
TTTGTAATATTTCAAAAATGTTCAAGAATTTTACGACATCAATCTAAAATATTTTTTGAAGTGTTAACTTCTTTAGGCGCGTTTGGCACTTTTTCGCTGGGGGTAAAACAAAGAATTCGCGACACGCGCATTTTGTTGCTACACGAGTTTCTGGACACTTGCTGCAATGATGGCGACACGCGCATTTTGTTTCTACACGCGTTTCTGGGCACTTGTGCCTATGCAGCTGGCTAGAGCATGGAAACTTTTAGTTGAGCTCCACTTACAAACAGCAGCGTATAATTATAAGTGTGTGAGGCAAAATAGCCCGCGCTTGGTGAGAGGGATTGTGTTTGAATGTTGCAATACAGAGGCTGCTCTCAGCATTCGTTTTATATTCTCGCGCCGCTCTCAAAATTCATGTCATATTCTCGCACGCCATCGCAAACAGCAGCGAATGTATGCGAGAGGATGAAATGAATGCTAAGAGCGGCGTCTGCATTGCGAAAATATGAAGTGAATGGGTGCGAGAATATGCCATGGATTTTGAGAGCGGGTCTGCATACATTCATACATTCGCTGCTGTGTGCGATGGCGTGCGAGAATATGACATGAATTTTGAATCCCTCTCACCAAGACCCTCTCAACTACAGGCCTTGTAGATGTATTTTTCGTGGTGGTGGTAATAGTCCCAAAAGTCACCGCACACCGGAGTAACATGGCGCGGAAGCCGTACGCGCAGAATTTTTGTGTTTATTTTGCAGTAAAAAGTGATAAAATATTGTATTTTAACACTTTTAACTGCACTTGGATTTATCAGTGAATAGTTTTTTAGTGATTTCATTAAAAAAAATAAAACAAATTTGGTGATTAAGTGTGTTTAAGTGTTCAAATTGTTAAGGCGATCAACTTTTTTTTCACATTCACGGTGTTTTTTCATGTTTATTTACGAAAAAAATGTTGAATATTTAATGTTTTGTGTAGTTATGGAATTAAAAGTGATTTTAAAGTGATTAATACATATATTATGATATTATTATTAAAAATATAGGTGCCGAAAAACACTTCTCTTATTCACTTTTCCATTCGCACTTTTCTGTACTTATATGTTTAGTAATAATTGCAAAATAAATTAATTAATGACTTTAAAATCACTTTTAATTAAATATTCAGCATATTTTCCCTTAATATACACGAAAAAAACACCGCGAATGTAAAATAAATTGATCACCTTAACAATTAAGACACCAAAAATACACTAAATCACTATTTTTTTATATATTTTTTTTATTAAATCACTAAAGAAATAATCACTGATAATCCTTGTATGGTTTAAAGAGATAAATTTCAATAATTTACCACTTTTTACCACAAAACTATAACGAAAACACTCGCGAACGTACTCTGCGCCATTAAATTCTCAGCAACTGTCAAATTTTGGGACCATTCTCAGCTATGGTTGTATTGGTTCCTGATACAACTGCATGGCCTGTAGTTGAGAGGGTCTTGCTCTCACCAAGCGCGGGCTATTTTTCCTCGCACACATAGAATTATACGCTGCTGTTTCTATGTGGAGCCAAGACCCTCTCAACTACAGGCCTTGCTGTAAATCTTGGCACTAACACAACTAAGCGCAAACTTAGTCTGAATTTTTGTTGAGCGCAGTAGGCAAGTGGTGGGATTTTTGACATTATGATGGAATAACATCCATAACAATCAATTTTTTTAAGATATCTCCTTTTTAGATGAATAAGTAATACTGAATTTATTTATTAAAAAAATCAGTAATCGATTAATTTATTAAATAATTTAGAAATGCATAATAAATAGCAAAAAATTCATCAAAAAATGTGTAAATGTATTTTGTAATTTGAATAGAATGAAAGTGATGAAAAATGTTATGACATTTTTAGGAGCTACATTATTGTTAGCATTTACTAGACGTATTTATAAAATATTTCACGTAAGTGAAATAATAACAATAAAAATTAACAAAATAAAATTCTAATAAATATATACAACATGCAATATATACATATCCATATATATAAAAAAAGCAATAAAATTAAATGAACAACAAACAAGAAATAAATAATTCCTTTTACGTGTCTACATAAATAAAAAAATGAACATGCAAATATAAATATAATTAAAAACTTAAAACAATTTGGCGCCTTCATCATAATTTCAAAATTTTTGATTACATTCTGTAATAAGTAATTCTGACTTATGGTAAAGACGTAAACGCACAATTTAAACACTTTAATCACTTCCCTTTATAATTTTAAAATAAAAATATTCTTATTAGAAATAAATATTATTTTAAAAATCATTTTCACTGCACAATAATTTCAAATTTTCACATAAATCAGGAATTTTCCTAACACTTTCACTATTTAACTTTAGTTTCACAATTAACCACTATTTATCTTTATTGTGTCACCTTTAAATTATTATATTTAACCGAAAAAACCTATTAGTTTCTTTTACTAACGATAAAAACTGCTCCGATTCCCGCAGTTTACATATAAATTTGACAGTTCTTCAGAGAACTTTCAGACTAAGTCACACATATGCAAAAATTTCCAGCAAGGCCTGTAGTTGAGAGGGTCTTGGTGGAGCTAAACCAAAAGTTGCCATGCTCTAGCCAGCTGCATAGGCACAAGTGCCCAGAAACGGGTGCGAACCAAAAATGCGCGTCACCATCGCTGATGTCTGTTGCTGGACCTCGACTAAAAGTTGCCATGCTCTAGCCAACTAAATGGCTGCAATATTTAAATCTTTTGCTTGGATTAATCGCTTTCGGCGACATGGAATACGTTTCGGCGTTTCGCCTATTCGACTGGGCATCTGTATTTTACGTACATATCTGAGGTAGTATCCCAGTAGGGAAAATCGCAAGTATTTACTGTGGGAAGTCAATTTGGAAGTACTTCTTTAATTAGTGTTCTCTGTAATGACTTATAAGTAATGCAGAGGAGAATGGGTTTGGTGACCAAGCGTTTGATTTCGCCCAAAAAGCGTGTTGAAAAACTTCGTAGCTGCTCGTTTTCTTTGTTAATCATCACAGTTGTCTCAGCCATTAAGTTTTATGTCTTTAATGTATAAACATATGTATATTTGAATTTATGTTTATGATATAAATATAAATCGCTTAATTTTACTTCAAGCTACCCCACCCCTTCACGCCTACGCCAACTAAATTACATTATAAAAATTTACAGTATAATAACTTTGCATTATGAGTTTAGTAATAAATGTAGTATAAGTACTTCCAAATGGAAGGGAAAAAAGAAGTACTTCCCAGCCTAGGCCATCGCCGTGTTAATGTAATGCCTTTTTTGTACTGGGTGGAAGTACTGAACTGCTTCTGTTATATTATTTTCTATGTATTATATATTATCTATTACGTACTATATACAATGTACTGCATATTATGTACTATGTTCTGAAAGAATTCAAATTGAATCCAGTGGATTCCCATAAAAATTTAGATCCGTGACTTTGGCTGAATATAATATGACTTTTTTGCATATTTGCACAATGTTTAAAATAGCAAAAATTTCTGTTTCGTGACTATTGCATCAACCCGACGACAAGTACTATGTACTACATTTTTCCTATGAACTATGTACTATGTATTTATTACTATATATGTATTATCTACTATTTTTACTAAAAACTACATTATCCCAGTCATCCATCGTCCGATCTTTGTGTGATAAGTTTAAGATAAATTGTTTAATTTCCAAACATTGCAACACATTTTGGAGGGAGTGCATATATAAGTAACAATTAAATAAACTTTAACAGAATCTTCATAAATAAAATATATTAATCCTTATCGTCTTGTAATAAGATTGATTTGGACATTTAGACTAGCCATAGAAGTTAACACTTCTAAAGTGTGGTCCTACGCACACTCGTATTTTTTTTAATTAACAAAACTACCCAACAATTAACAACTTCTACCCTCCCCCCATTCATACTCCAATATTTCACTTGATGACTAATAATCAAGCTCTATGTAGTCTCCACAGAAATGCCCATAACTCTGAAATATCTTACCCCAAAAATTCTACGGATTTTGGCTTTATTATACAATCATCACGTTCGTATCCTTCAAGAGCACAATCCTTTAACAATTGCCAATTGTATAACGACCAGCCCATTCCCTATTCACAGCACGTTTTAAGAGGCTGATAACATCCATTAAAGGCGGACGGAAGGAAGCCTGGACCCAGCGATACGGGCATCCTCTCAAAGTCGAATATTTAATCGTGTTCATTTGTCTCTGCTGTTGGAGGCCATTAAAAAAAGTACTTAAGGACGTGAACTTTACATTTTTGGCAGATGGCGTCCTTTTTTGGTGAATGGTCGTTATCGTGTTGAGTAAGAAATAGAAAAAAAATTAAACTTAGTTAACTTGATAAATCTAGGAAATAAGGACTAAGTTTTCTGTTAGTAATTTGAAACGTGCTTGAGAGCTGGGGAGGGTCCAGATATTTCATAAGTTTTGCTGATTTTATTGGGTTTTTAATTGCGTACCCTGATGGGATTTTATGGTACTTCGAATCGTTTGGTTGGTATATCGGATGGTGCTGGAGGCAAGGAACAACGTCAAGGAACGAACGTTCTATATATAGACATATACGACATTGAGGCCTCATTAACTTTTCATTTGAAAAGAACACACAACGAGAAGGACGTAAACATGTTATAAGCAGCTCATAAATTCCCAATGACGATCGATTTGCTGTGAGTTTGGCACAGGGCGCAAAAGTTCAACAATCTTAGACCTTCGACCCTTTAAGATTGTTTAGTTTTCCTGGCTTATCCTGGCCGGTTAGACGAACCATACCGAAAATTTTATGGCCTATCTTTGATACACTCAGCCTCGCCGCCATCAACTTGACTCGGGATCCCCCCCTTCAAGGATACTTGATTAAACTTTGCCAGCTCTCGATAGCAGCCGACCGTAATTTCATACCATTTGCTTTAGTAAATTTCATCAAAATTATAGTGCCAGAAAAGGATTCTTCGATTGGTGGGTGGGTATGTGGGCGGTTGTGTATGGGAACGTATTGAATTAACTTACCTATAAAACACCTGACGTCGTAGCTAGTTCCAATGGGTGCCCCATAGTATCGCTTTGCTGGGACCAGTTGAACACTTGGTGGAGCTTGCGGTGTTAAACTGAGCGTAAAAGGATGAGCTCCCTCTCCCAATCGTTTCATCAGGGCGTCCTGTATACAAAAAAAAAAGAAGCGAGAAAGGTATATAATCATCTGTTAGAGTGCGCTACCAATTTAATTAAGTTTCTGGGTTTAATTCTACTTAGGTTAGAGAGAAAAGCTCTTGCGTCCTTGATGATAATGGGAGCCAAAAGGGATGAGATACATGCGATGAAGGGTCATGGATTCAACGTCCACGGCTATATTTATTATTCCTTCCAGTGTGGGTAAGGAGAGAGAGAACCCGAAAAAAATAATGTCTGTACTGCTGATAAGTTTCACAACCAACATAGCTTTAGCAGCTTTAGAAATATCCTTTACGTGACTTTCAAAAATTAAGGATTTTAACGAGTTTTCACGGTTTATGGTAATGGTAAGAAAAAAATCCATTATTCTACCACATGGTATTATCCACATGCATGTGTGCTACATACCTTAACTATAAGGATCTAAAATGATTTTCTGTAAATCATCCTTTTTCATTAACCCACTTCAGCAGGGGTTTTGAGATCTTCAGAAATAAGAATTTCTCGAAGAACTTAACCCCCCAACCCCAATCACAAACCAACAAACTTTATGTGTTCTTTAAAATCCCCCATTGAAAAAGTGTTTCACCGCCAATTTGCAGGTCTAAAAGGGGTCATTGCATCGCGTGCAGTTTGTGCATTGTATGCTTTTTTAAAAAAAATTTAAGTGGACTTTTTAGATTTAATGTTCAACCACTCGAAGGGTTGAGTTTGTTTGTTTTTTCTTCCATGATAAAGTTAACTAATCATATTAAGCTCGCATGTCGCGGTATCGTGTCGCTGTGAAAATGACTTTTAACATTATTTACAAAGCCATTTTTTAAACGGGAGCAGAGGTATGTATACACCATTGTCGGTGAAAATAAGCTGGTAATGACTCGTTAATTTTTTTAGATAACAGATAGGTGGAAACATATTTTATAATTTGGTGGAGAAGTGTGCTAGGTAATGGGTATCCTGTAAATAGGGTTTATGACTTAACAAGAAAGGATAACAATGTGGTCTGTTGTTTCAGGATTATTATAGATAGAAGGCGAAACTGGAATTTACATGCTGGAAGTTTTGTCAAGAAAGCCTCCAGAGCGTTAATTTTTTTGTTAGAAGCTTATGGAAAAAACTTGGGCTTAAAACCCAAAATTACTTATTGTTCACGAAAGTAGGTATTGGAACGATTGGGCCTGAGAACGTAGTTGTGGTAGGTTAGGTTAGATATGTTTGACCTGTTGGTTTAAGCCAGCGGTTTCCAAACTGGGGGCGCGACCCCCAAGGGAGGCGGTTATAGCTCGAAGGAGGGTGCAGCCCAGCAGGCAAAATGAGCTCACAAAACCAGAAATTTGTCTTACAACTCACAATGAGCTCAATATGATGAAAATATGACATCCCAAATGCAAAAAAAAATGAAACCAGTTGTGAGAAAATAATGAGATCATAATGAGATAAAAGTGAGAAAGAAACCGAAATTGAATGTCCCACTTAATGTTCATTGATTGGAAGGTTGTTATGAGCTAATTATGAGCAATTGGTTTGGTAACAATTTTTAAGACGGAATCATCGAATTTTCGGATGAGGAAGAATCAAATTGAATGAGAAATGAAGTTGATAATTTGGGCGACTTATCTGAATAATTTGACGATAATGATGATATCAATATTAGAGTAGGAGATGCAATCGCGGGAATTGGAAGTTGGGCTAACAAATATGGTATCGGTAGAAATGGAATAACTGATTTACTTAGTGTTCTGAACAAACTAATTCCTAGTAAATTTCCAACTGAAGGAAGAACCGTTCTGATGACACCAAAATCAGTAGAAGTGACGAAAATCGATGAAGAATGCAAATATTGGCAGCAAGATGTTACAGTTTGTCTTAAGAAGGCATTTTAAAATTTACAAAAAGATAATGGCATTTTGTTAAACATTAATGTCGATGGTTTGCCAATTTTTAATAGCTCAACTGAGCAATTTTGGCCAATACTTGCGAATGTCGAAGGGATTATAAAGGAACCTTTCGTAATTGGAAGTTACAACGGTTCACAGTGCAACGAATTGCCGAAAACGTGGACAAAAGTCTAAATATTGATGAATTTGGACGAAATTCGGTATTATAGGGTAATCGGGCTCACTGATCACGAATTTAATATCAAAAACTGAAAATTCAAAATGGCGAATCCAATATGGCGGACATTATTTTTAAAACATTGTAGAAATAAACTCAAAACTTGTATCTTTGGGCATGCCGATTACGAATTTGATGTCAAAATTTGGAAATTGAAAATGACGCATCCAATATGGCCGACATAATTTTTCAAAATTGTTCAAAACTTGTATTTATATGATTTTGAGCATGCTTAATACGAATTTGATACTTGAATTCGAAAATTTTAAGAACAGGAACTTGAGTGACTCCCTTTACAAGATATGTAGGTTCAAAATAAGACCAAAATTCTAAAATATTGGAATTTTTCTGAAAAAACGAAAAACATTGGGATTTAGATCACATTTTTAATTACATATCTTGTAAACGATGTCATTCACTTAATATCATATAAAAGAATACACATTTACCTAAAACACGAACCGAATTACGTTGTTCTACGATAATTATACCGGAGACACACTTGTGGTATAGTAATTACAATATGAGCAATATTGCAATATACTTCAGGTGTGTCTCTATATACTGAGAAAAAATCTCGGTATACACTCAGTATACTCAACATTGAAACTCAATATCCCAATTGAGAAAAACTTCGTGGTATAGCTCAGTATACCCTAGATTTAAACCGAAGAATAGTCTGGGCATAACCCAAAATGATAATTTCGAACAGAATTTTAATTCTTCAATTTTCTATTTCACTTTTATTTTTAATATAAATTAATAATAATTTCACAATAATTCTATTCATATTTAACTTCAATTTAACTGCAGCAGAATAATTTTTTTCGATTTGCAAATCTGACAGATAAATGACAACCAAATAACTCAGTATACTAATGCAAGTGTGTCTTCACATTTTTATATTGCAATATGGCAATATTGCAATATCCCGATCTCAATTGCTATACCACAAGTCTGTCTCCGGTATTAGTCTAGGAATTATTCAAGTTTAAGTAAATATTAAAAAAATACATTTTTTCTTTCGTAAACACCCTGTACCTTAGTGGATAGTGGGGATAGCCCCCTCTCTAGAACAATTTTTTTTTCTCCAAAACCATCCAAAAATCACGCCTGAAAATATTAGCCACGTAGTCCAACAGAGGATTTATTGAATGTCTGATGACCGATACAAATTGCGTATTAGGTCATGTAAACAAATTCATGAACGGTGATTCTTTGTAGATAATCGCATTATCTACAAACTTTGTAAACAATATTTTAGAATGGGACTTGCCGTTTAAGAGATATTGACCAAAAACGGAATTTTCTGTTTTTAGGAGCAGCGGACAACCAATATTCCGAAACTTTTTTAACATATTCTACTCACGAAAAACTTGTTTTTTTAGAAAAAGTTTCGTGAGTTAACATTTAGTTAGAGGTCTGCATTCGCATTGTGCTTTGACGACTAAACTAATATTTATAGGTACATATATCTGTGACTTTGAATTTCCTAATTTTGATATCAGATTCGTAATCGGCATGCTCAAAAACATATATGTAGATACAAGTTTTGAACTTATTTCTACAAATTTTCAAAAATTATGTCCGCCATATTGGATCCGCCGTTTTGAATTTTAAAATTTTGACATCAAATTCGTCATCAGCGACGTCGATAACATAATACCACAAAACTTCGTGCAAATTTAACAATATGGAGAATTTTCCCTCACTTTTATAGACATTTCATCAAAAATAAAATGTGTAGCAGCCGTAACTGCATATGGGGTTTACTAAGGCCGGGTACACACGTTCCGGTATACCCGTCCGGTAAACCTGCACAGGTAAATCGGAAAGGTATACCTGTACAGGCTAGAGCACACACACGCTACGGTAAACCGGAAGGTTTTATATCAGTCGAGAGATGGCAAGCAAAGAAAATGACGACGCGATCGCTTTAGTCGGTTTGTTAATGGTCATGAAGTGTAAAAAGAAACGAAAACGCAATACCTGGTGTAAAGATTGGCTTACAAAGAGAAATAAGTACGCTCATACAAGACTACTAAAAGAGTTAAGTTCAGATCCTACGGATTACCGCAATTATTTGCGGATGAATGAAGAAGTCTACCAACACCTGTTGTCACTTGTTACTCCCCTAATACAAAAGGAAAATACAGTTATGAGAACTTCTATTACTCCCCATGAAAGACTGACAGCTTGAAACCATATATGGAAGTAGGATATCCTTTCTTTCTTCTGGTAAGATGTTGGGTCCAAAAGCACCCCGGTCACTTCGCTAGGACTATTGTACTACTCTAGCTAGCCACAACTAACCTAAAAACTGTACAGGCGTACCGGAGTGACCCATACACACGCTCAGTCTACATGCCTGCACAGGTAGAAAGAATTGAATTTCGATTCTTCTCCGGTCGCCTGTGCAGGTCGTTATGCCTGTGCAGGTTTGCCTGCAGCGACTGGCACACACGCTCCGGTTTACCTGTACAGGTCACCTGTACCGGTAAACCGGACCGGTATACCGGAACGTGTGTACCCGGCCTAAGAGAGTTGCGGCTAGTAGCTGGATTTTATTTTTTAATCCTGAAGTAAATATAACTTATTTTATAAAAAAATACTTCACTTAGTGGTATTCCGTGGAACTCATAACTTATCTCTTAATTTCGATTGAATTTTATAAATTTTTCTCGTTATTATACATAATTATTGTTTATTTCAATAACAAATATGTTAACACGTCGCTTAACAAGTCATGAAGTATTTAAAATTTAGTATATACCTGGAGAAACATTCTCCATTTTCAATATTTCGAATCTGTATTGTCGTTATAATTTTATGCAAGTTTCAATTTGCACTACGTTTTTAAGCACAGAGCCGAACGCTTTACAAATAAACAATGACCAAGTTCGACCTGCTGTGCAGCTTCAAGGAAAAACAATTAACCGTTTCTACTGCCGGGATTTAATAGTGCCAACAATACTGTATTCAAACCAAAAGATGGAAATCCCTTAATCGAAACTTTTATTTTCGGACTTTTGTCCACGTTTTAGGCAATTCGTCCCACTGTGCGGTTATAAGAAAACCTCCATCGTTAGGTTTTTATTTAGACAAATCTCACAATGAGCTCATATTATATTTGTCATTTATGTACACTCTACGGCGGCGTATACACAGTAGTCTCAATAGCGCAGTTGGTAGAATGTTGGCTTCATGTTCCAGTGACCCAGGTTCGAATCTCGTACAAGGCAATCGAAAAAAAAAAATATTCTCAAATCATGAGTAAAATATGAAAAATATAACAATATAAAATTATATGAATATAAAAAATAGTAGAAAAAGACAGGAACAAAAAAAAATAATGTGAAAATAGTAATTTTATTTTTTAACATTTCTCAGTACTTTTTTTCTGCTCAGTGAGCTCAATATGAGATCATTTTGAGATAGCTCTTGATTTACATCATTTTGACCTCATATTTAGTTCAGAAACATGCGCCAATTAACTCACTATTACCTCATATGTATCTCATAAATTACTATTTGAGACTTTAAACGAAAAAATTGCCAATCGCAAATAGATCATATTTAGCTCAATATGAGCTATAATGCCTGCTGGGAGATGAGTTTATGTTTTTGGCTTTTTTGGCTAATTTTTTACTTTCTACTTAACTTTTATGTCTTTTTTTACTATACATCTCATCGCCATCTAGTTCTTCGGTAGTTCAACATTGAGTAACTCTGCCATTTTTAAGCAGATTTCGACAATTGTACCCGATTCGGAAACGTCTTCCAGTACCATTCTAGCTATGGGTCTATTCACATCGAAAAAACACGCTTAAATTTTAGCACTTTACATTGAAAACAATCTTTCAATTATGCAAACGTGTGCGCGCTTATCGCTTAACATATGGAAGAAATTCGGCGCCTTCAGACAACACAATTCGTAGTTTGGTGAAGAATTCCTTTGAGTGCAGGTCTGTAGCCCCTCGCTAGCATCCCAGTCAATCACGTCCACCGCGGTCCAATGAAGTTGTTGAAACGGTAAGAGAGAGCGTTGCCGACAATGCAAATGTGTCGAGCTTAGGAGTTAAATTTGAATGGAGCGACTCTAATACCCCCGCTTCAACGGCCGAACTACACAAGTCGAGCAAATTGGCGAACTAAACTTTAAAATAAACTCAGTACGCATACAATTTTCACATATTCAACTGAAGTAAAAGCAACTGGAATCGAGTGAAGTTGAACGTAACAGCTCACTTAAAACAGGGTAATAAACTGGAATAGTGGAATTCTATTCCAGTAGGCTTTTAAAATTCTGACTTCTTGCGAAAAATCAACAACAATTTCAAGCACAAACTGAACCTGAACTGAGCTTTAGACAATGAAGCTACTCTTGTGGATTGAACTGAACTGAAGTCGGTGAAGCGGGGGCATAAGGAGTATTACGAAGCAAGATATTCATCTCTTCCAATACAAAGTGCAATTTACTCAAAGCTTCGTCGCTTGCAATGTGGAAATGCCGTCGCAAGGATGATCGTTGCCGAGTTGAAATTACGATGACGAACGAAGCTTATTTTACACTCTCTAGTGGAGCTAATAAACAAAACTGTCGAATTTCGGGAACAGCGAACGCACACGTCATTCACAAAACACCACGACTGGAAAGGCACTGTTTGGGCCGGAGTGTTCTCAAAAACCATCATCGGACCATTTTAGAGAAACCCTTTGCCTGTTGATGAATCTTCTAAGTTGCGGAATCTCAATCTTCGAGCGTGCTTAGAAAGGGGTCACCAAATGTGGTTAGACTCTTTCTGCTTAGAGCTGGGCAGTGACACAAGAGATGTAGTACACTTTGCTCCTCGTCCGGATTCTTACAGCTTCTGCAAAAATCGTAGGTCTCAAGACTTAAGCGGGTCGTATGCGTTCCTATCAGAGGGCCAGGTTAATTAGGCCAAGGTGCATTTATTAAGATCCCTCCAATGCTTTTTCGCTTGTTGGATTGTGTGCATCGGAATTTAAAAGTTGCCCAAGATATCTTTGTTTTATCTTCCTCCCCCTACCTGACCCTCGATCTTAGAGCCACCAGTAAAGAAATTTATTGCACCCTAAAAACTATGTGATCTATTTCTCCATTCACGACGCGAAGTTATGTGAACTCCATTCCTCCTCGTGAAGGTAATCTCGTGTACGCAGAAACAGGTTTTTGTGAATTCAGGGTGGCTTAGGGGCAAGGTTCTTTGCGATTAGCCTAACATCTTTTTTCTTTCTTCTTTAAACTCCTTTAATCCCTCATGGGACATAGGGCGGAAACAGTTGCAGGACTCTGTTTTGCGCGACAGCTCTTAGCTCCGACCAGGATCTCCCAGTTGTTGCGGCTTCTTCTAGTAGGGTTCTCCTCCAAGCCTAACATAGTAGCCCCAATTTGTCGTTTTGAGGTTTAATTTTAGGTGGTTGGGCTAGAGTCCTGCAGTTGGAGCTCTATAAATTTGTGGTGTGTGAAGGAGTGTTACTTTGAGACAAGGGTGATGTCCAGCACTTCTTCTCGGGTTTTGAGTGGGGTCATTGCCTTTGTTACAAATAGCAAGCTTGATGGTTAGTAGTTAGTTAAAAATAATCTCACCACGATCATTGGTGTCCGTGCTTCCCAATTGTATATGTTGTGCATTTGCATCACCTCTTAACCAGAACCGGGGTAGTGAAAAGCCATAGTAGGTAGAGGGCTCTCATCGTCGTATACTAGATAGAAAGAGGCCATCCTGAGTTTCTTCTGTTTTAACTCTAGGTCGACTACAGTAAAGTCTCCGTCACTAAATTGAGTGAAAAGAAAGGTGCTTATACAATTTTTGACCAGAATCATCAAACACATGATAATCTTCGAAGATCTGGCTTGGTGTCCAAGAGCGAGCCAGAGGATACTCGAATGGTGCAATGGCAAATTGTTTAAACTTGGAGAAGTTTCAAGACTTCTAAATAAACTCAAATTTCAAGATGAATCCTTGTTGAAATTCACAGAATTCATACCGGCTTAATATAACTTCGATTGTCGAATCGATCTCGGTTGGTGATCCCCAAGGCTCATCCGAATTTAATTCACAGCTTCGCCGATTACGGTGGTCTGCGATATTCTTTTGGCTTCGACAATTTAAGCCAAACCTCTGCCTTTATTATCGATAACTCATGTCCATTTCAATCAACAAAGGCATCAAACTCATTCTTTACTGAAGCTGGCGTAACAGAACAAGATTCCGACTACAAGAAGCTCTAGAGAAGGGGTATTACAGTATAGAGACCTATGTGCATGAATTTATGTGATAAAAGACGAACGGAAAAACGGTCAGACTGTCAAGTAATTCTAAGGGAAGCATCGATTACTTAAACGTTCTCGCATACACCAAGAGAGTTGTGCTGAAGTGAAAACCAGAGGAACCAAGGATTCGATGGAAATTGATTTTCCAGTGGTTTTAATCCGAGGTATTTTTAACCCGCAAATAGGGTCGCAACTGTGGTACACAAATTGATCTAACGATATGCGACATTAATATCTATATAATGTCGGACAGTCAAGCAGCCATTAGTTCATGTACGATGAATTCTAAACTTTTAAAGGAAAGCTATTGCATCTACCAACAGAATTGTCCTGAAATGTGTACCAGGGTTTACTAAATGAATTCTTCAGATTTTGGGGAGTTGAAGACCACCAATGATGCATTAATCTCTGCCATATGGTCATATTTGGTTCTTCTTGGACTTCAAACAGCCAAACAAGCGAAGGTCAATTGTGATGTATCGCTGAAGAGAAATTGTGAACATCATTTGTTACCCCTTCCTTGCCACCCCGAGTCGCTTTGGTAGATACGCATCTTAGCTTCTTCTTGAAGCATATCTCTTCAGCTTAGTACTTTGACAAACGAACGACAGTAGTACTTTGACGAACGAAAAGGCGACTTTGAGGGAATGTCAGTGAAAAGTCATCACGGAAGCCACTGACACGGAAAGCATCGGCACCGTGCCGTCACGGATGTATACCTTTATCCTTCCAGAGACATTTTTCTATGTGAAACCCACACAAATAGTCTAGAATGGATAGGGTTTGCCTTTCTTCTATCACATGCATTAAAATGTTTGTGATAAGCGAGTCGATTTCAATATTGAAAGTAGCGTCCTAACTATTTTGTCTAACACTCAAAAACAACCTCAAGTATCCTTCACTTTTAAATGAAAACGTTTTTATCCTTTGTCCCCACAATTATTTATCCCATCCCAAATCTTTTTTAGCCATAACCGATTTGATTATATAGACCCAAAAAATTTATATTGACAAAAAACAAACAGAGCTTAATAAACCATTCACAAGGACCCCACTCCCTCAACAAGAGTGGGGAAAAGTTAAAAATAAAAATCCTCCATTAAAACTCCCAATATCTTACCTGAAGTGGGGTTAACGACTCCTTTGTAGGCTCTTCAGTTCGAGGCCAAATTTGATGAAGTGACATAATAGCTTCATTACAAAACCTCAGTCCCATTACCTCCTCATCCTCTCTACCGTACCTTAAACAAAATTACAGAAAAAATATATGTATGTAAGCAAGGATATTAAAGGATATTTTTTTTCGATAAATACATGCAAAAATTAATTGTAACAATTTCAGCAAAAATTTTTATTGATCCTTACCTAAAAGTCAATGTCAGTTGTGCATAAACTCGATATCCTTGAATAAGTTTTGGGTCAACAAAAAGGATTCCCTTGAGTATAGCCGGATTTGTGCCACATGAAACTACCTCACGTGTGGGAAGATAAAGGGTTAATACCGAATTTGGAGATGTCTTCTTGTACACCCGCTGTGTTCCGATTTGTTCATCTTTGGCCAGTTGTCTAGAAAAGGAGAAAAAGAAAATGAGGTTTTAATAAAAATTTGTGGTACATCCTGATATTAGTTCGAAGAATTGGCTAGGGGTTGCCTTTATTGATCTTTGATCGAAGGATTATTTCAAAATAAGCAATAAAGAAAACCAAAATAGATTTAGTGGTGGTTGGGGAGAATATGCCTTGCCACACAATTTTTATAGATATTAAAGCATGCTTTGTTGTCTGTATACTCGTCAAAGATTAATTAATGGTTTTAGACACCACTTGGGTACCTCTTTAAAACATTGTATAGGGTATGCTATAAATGAACCTTTATAATTATAATTATAACGAATAAAGCCATCTAAAAACAGATACTCTTTAACACCGCAAAAATGAAACAATAAACAAAGGAATTTTTAATTGGCCTGGCTGCTCTAGGTAACTCCACAACTTTTGACAGAATATTATACTCTACTCTATTGACTAAACTCCAAACTACTGGTCTCGACTCGGTTTTAAAAACCCGTATGAGAATTTTCTTTTTGTTGTTCAATCAGTTTAACATTGGACGTCGTTACATTTAAACCCAACTATATCTGCCGATGTCCCACTGGGTTCAATTCTATGACCCTGACTCTTTTTCTAGCATTAACATTAAAATTGCTTATATCCTCAAAAGTAAAGACCGTAGCATAAAAATTGTTTGGACATTATTCATAGGAAATTCTCCAAGCTTTCTAATTTTGGTAAAAAAATTATAGGTTCACTAGGTATTTTTTTGAAAAAAAAAAGGTGGTTTTAGTTGAAATTTTAGTTTAAAAACACAAATTTTGATAATGACTCAGAACTCCGGAAATTCGTAGGGTGGAACTATCAATTTTACAATTTTAGCTAGGTGGGAGAATTAAACAGACCTCAGTTCGTCCAGTTGGACTCGAACTGAAGTTAAACGCTAAAGCTTGTTCAAAAGGCAGTAATCTACAGATGCTAGTACAATCCAAAGATTGATTACTGAATGCACAAAATCTGTAGCTGCACGAAATTGCGCGTATTACCGCAGTTATAACCTGAAAAGATTTTCATAAAATTCGGTCGAACCGTTTTTTGTTTAAAAGACATATGTGGTTTTTGTACGTACGGCATCGCGCGAGCCAAATATGATACCAACTTCGATGAGGTCCCGTTCGAAGCGCATCAACAAAAATATGATCTGTAAAGATTTTTATAAAATTCGGGCAAGCCGTTTTTTTTTGTTTTAAACGACGTTCGTTATTTTTACACCTACACGATATCGCGCGAACCAAAAACGATATCGACTCCCTTGAGGTACTGATCGAACAATATTAAGGAAAACATGCTCTGAAAAAATTTCATAACTTTCGGTCGATCCGTTTTTTCTTTAAATCAAAAGACTTTGACTAAGGATCACAAGCACTTTAAAGTTTAGTTTGTCTTTTCGGTCAAGTCTGATAAATCCTTTACATTGATTAGTTTTGCAAATACGAGGGTGATCTGAAAAGTTTCCGACCCCAACGTGAAGATAGCAGCACTCGTCAATAAAAGCTATTGAATGTAGTTGTGCATCTTTTGACAGTTACTCATCAAAGTTTGAGCCATTTTGGGCGAGCAGTTGTTATTTGACAGTCGTTTGTATGAGGTACTTTCAAACATCCTCTCCTCATATAATGTGTTTAATCAAAAACAAGTTTTTTTTTATTTTTTGCTTTGTCTATACATTTGCAAAAGCTTTTCACTAATTCGCAAAACGATTACAAACAAATTTATTGAAATTTGGACAGGACAATGCCTGTCGGGTTATGTAGTTCATTTATAAATAGTATAACCTGACTATGGAACAATCTCCCGCAGTTATTGTTTCCGAACTCTTACAACATTCCATTTCAAACGTAAAGTTCTTTTCCCTGATCAACTACCTTGCACAAGTCTCTTAGCTTCTCCAATCCTCTATCTTTTTATTTAAGTTTTTTTCGTTCTTATTATTTCTTTCATTTAATGAGGTGTTAGGTCCTCGTCCACTGTAATCGCCATTTAGACTAATTGTACTGCCGGTACCCCCGTTTGTGTTGGCCCTATCTTTGTTCAAGTGCTCGGCAGTCGGTCTAGAGGTTGATCGCTTAGGCCTGAATTCCTCTGTCGCTGACGTCGGTCGCGCACCGTCAGTCGCGTAGCGCGCTGGCCATCAGCACCAATGAAAACATCCGTAGTGCGATACCGACCGCTCCACGGATAAATCCCACAATGCAGGACGTAGGCGCACCTCGGCAATCACACGTTCGGTATCAATATTCATGCCGACTACACGCGCGCGCGTACCATTTAGCCGACGGTCGGGAACAGAGTGAGGACGCTCTATAGTTCTATAGCGCGTCAGTCGACCGACGTACGCGGCGCTGACGAGCGAGACCGACGCGCGCCATACGCGGCGCGTAGCAACTCGCGCGTCGCTGATGTCAGCGTCACAGTGTGGTGCTTTATAGAATAGAACACAACGTATATTCGTACGCGCGACC
Organism: Thereva unica; assembly: GCA_949987705.1. Classification (NCBI taxonomy): domain Eukaryota; kingdom Metazoa; phylum Arthropoda; class Insecta; order Diptera; family Therevidae; genus Thereva; species Thereva unica. Next base: position 14,057,558 of record OX465284.1, read on the forward strand.
GACGTCAGCGACAGAGGAATTCAGGCCTTAGACTTGCCTGTCCCATAAAGTGATAGAGAAGACTCATCTTTTTTGAAGCAAATCCTAAAATGTTGGTTTTCCATCCTTCCGGTTGTTATTTGGGGGACAGCTTCCAGTAATTGAGCCAACTGAGACCTTTCTATTACCCCCAGTAATTCTCTGGCCATGATGCCAGACGACACAGAAACGAAACACTTAGGCCCCTCCTCCATGGGTCGACTCGCACGTGTTTTGAGTATGACACCAGTATCATACAAGTCACTCGGAAATTTCCGCCAAACATTTTTAGTTAAGTTCGGATACGAGTCGACGAGACTGCTGAAATAGACAATAAATTCCGAATTCATGAATACAGACCACCCTTGAATGGTAGGCTAGCAGGCTCTAGCTGGGAAGATAGAAAGAGAGAAAAGTGAAAGAACTAGCAACGCCAGCATGCGGTTTAATTCTACCGCTACCCCATCCAATGCTACAGTGAAGGAACGAAGTGGAAAAAGACGAGCGACCATACTGCAAAGTGATATCGAGCCACGAACCTCTGTGGTGGTAGTCGAGTGTCTTAATCTTTAGGGTATCTAGGTCCAACTCAAGACCCAAGCAAAGGTGACACCATTTAGAATTCTTATCTCGACTAGGCCGCGTTGGAAGATCCGAATTAGATTTTCTTGGTCCTCGTTGCCCTCTAAGAGCAACCTTGGTATTTGAACGGATAAAAATCCGATTGTTCACACAGTCTCTTCTTAGGTTCTCGTAGGTACATGCCGATATAGCAAACTTCTCTGATTGTAAGACTATAGCCAGGTACTCAAGTTTTCATCCAAGGCTAGACCTTAAGCTTGAAGGCTAGACCCTATCCAATTTATCGGATTTCTCGCACTTTCGATATACCAGTGACCTGGTACCCGCTGAGGAATACCTCCTAGTTGAGGAAAAGTTACTCGTGACAATGTTCGTCCAGCTTAGACAATGCATAGACTGCGATTAGTGCCTCGTTTGCCGCATAGCTATTCGGTAGCAAGATTATCCTGGCTCCAGACCTCAGCTTTGTCTGTTTTGTTAGGAAGGCTTTGATTGTAAGCCGTTATTCCTGGTAGCCCGAGTAAAGATAAGACTCGCACGTTCGTTGCCTGAAAAAGGCACGCACAGTGTTAAAACGCCTGCATGGCACCGGAAACAGGCACGGTACGCCTGAATAAAAATTCCACTTTTCCAAATGCAGCCCGTACAGGAACCTAATAAAAGACCACGATATAGTCCAAACGAAGGTTGGTACACTCAAATTTTTTTTGGTCTAGGGAACAAAATTTGAAGTTTAAAAAATTGTATAGGATTCAGAAAACGGGCAATTATCTTGGTGACCACAAAGGGTGCCATTAGCATACTCAATAGACCGATTGTTGCTCGATTGCGTAGGTCAAGCAGCAATGGACGTGGTTTGTATTTAGTTGGGGGACCATCTGGTAAAATAAAACAACAGTTGCGTTTGGGAATGGTCGATTACGAATACATTCATATTTATTACAAAGGCCTTCATAGCTCTGGCATTTTTAGATTTTCATGCCTATAGCCGGTGCAGGCGTATTTTTTCGCTATGCGTGCTAGTTAAAAAATTAACCAATTAAGTTTATTTACTCGGGAACAAATGGCACGAAAAGGAAGGTAGTACAATTTTTGAAGTCTAGCACAGAGGTAAACTCAGGGCTTACACGCGACTCTGATTTGGAATTTTTCGAGTGACTTAAGTAAAGCTTACTTGAAGTGAAAATGAGTTTACACGCTTACTGGAATACTTGAAAGGTACTTCAAAGAGGATTTAAGTAAGCATGTCAAAGGGATGTTATATGTGTATAGACCCATGCCATATGTAGTTCTGGTCAAGCTGTAAGTTATTCCATTTCTCGCTTGTGGGTATAGGGATAATTAAAACTGGGAATGAAGTTGGGTTTGGATGTGTGAGGTTTGGATGGTCTTTCTAGTATTCTCAGTGTTAAAGACTCGTAGTATATTGCAGTATCCATTCGTCCATTTCGACTAGTTAATATACTTTTATTGTTTCTTAGACAGTATATTTTTATTTCGTGCCCAAGACAAAACTTCCGAGTAACTACTTAAATCTGAAATGTATATTTAGTGAAAAAATGAAGTCTTAATTTCGTTGATTAACGCAGGAAAACGTAATATGATTACTTGAATGAACTTCTCAGCCATCAAAAGAGATCTACCGGAATCTATCACCATACAAAAAAAATTCCTCTAACTTCCTTTACAGCCTAAATAAACATTCCGACAATGTCCTGACGGAGTCCTTTTCTACAGCAATCATCCTTTTAGCAACAACAACCACAGCAAGAAAAAACCCCCACCCCAAAAAACACAGAAAGAAGTTCTTTTCATTAACAAACAGATTTCTTACTCCCAGCCACTTTCGCAGAAGGATATTATATCCCTTGGGGCAATGGGGGACCCAGATGGCCACTTGTGTAGTTCCAGGATGCAAGTAATTTTCGGTTCAAAGTTACACTAAGTAGTTAAGATCTCTCTCTCGAATTCCTTACCCCAAGATGGCCGGTGTCTTTTGAAACGGAACGAGAATAAAAAGGGAAAAAAATTACGGCGGGAGGAAAAAATGTGAAGATCGCAATAACGACCTCCTGGGGGCCAGTTTATGTCGAGTCTCATTAACCTAATGAGAACCGCACGTAATTATGCTGGAGGCCTTTTAGTACCAAGTCGTATATGTGTTTGCCGTTTTGTCAGGTTTAAACATTCATCCCCCCCCTAAATATCCACTCGTACACACTTCCGCAGCAACTTTTTGGCTATAGATGGCTCTTCCGGATGGGCTGCTCTTCCTGCTATAAAGCCATGTTTACATGTCGTTTCTGTTTTGTGTAAACGCACAGGTTAACTTCCTTCATCTGATAGAGTGCAATCTACACAGGGGAGGACCGGGGGCCAGAGGAGCCAGCCAGGTACGAAACAATCAGTCATAAATTGTGTTGTAATTAACTCAAATCTGAGGAAAAGGAATAATGAAGCACTTAAAATTCTCTAAAGGACTCCCCTTTCTGGGGGGAGGATCGGAGCCGTTTTTGTTATTAGTTGTTCTCCACCAGTCGTCGTCCATTCTCGAAGGACGAGATTGGCTCACACATCGTGCGGATGCCAGTTCCCAAAATCGCAAATTGAATTTCTGATTGGAAATTGATTTATTCAACGAACTTTCTTCCATTTCCTTTTTACCTTTTCCAGGTGCGAGAGATATGGAAATGTCTGATTGGTGAAAAAGTTTGTTCTTTTTTTTTCTCGTTCTTAGATTTCGTTGCAAGTCGAAGAATTCCAATCGATTACAAACAAAAAAAATTCATCAATTTTTCATCTTGCCCCACGATATTTTTCCATTTTGTTTTTCATTTCGGTTCCTGCTTTTATTTTTCGCCATGGCAAAACGAAAAAAATAAATTTCTTGTTTACATTTATTATTTAGGAAATTGGTTTTAGGTTCTCGCCTCCGCGCCATGATCCCCTAATCCATTAGCTAAATATAACCAAAGGATAAAATTACTTTACTTTTCCACTTAATTTTGCCAGCGCTTTCCTTTGAACAAAATTTTAATCGTTTTTAACGATTTTGTAATTAAATTTTTACCATAGAAGTCAGTCTTCATTTTGATATCAATCTCCTCTTTTAGAGCATAGGGAATTTTTGAGTGGAGCGCAAGAAGAGGAGTAAATGAGGGATAATTTCATCGTTCTGAAGAAGTAAATTAACAAGGTACAAAAGACTGAGGGAAATCTTTTTTTTTAATAATGTGATTTAATATTTATGATAGATGTATTTAAGATAAACTGCTCTTTTTGTCCATTTCTATCGGAAGCATCTTAAATGCAGCCATTAAGTGAGCAGTAGTGTAGTAAGTAAGCTATAGATAAAAGAATAGATAGTATGTTTCGTGAGAGACGAGTGACAAAGAAAGGAACACCACCAAGGGCGGATCCAGGTTTTTTTTCTGGGAGGGGCACAAGAGGCGGACGGGCAAAAAAATCAACAATAACTGTTAGAAATAAACTTGGAGTATAATATTTTTAATTTCTACATGTTCAGGTATATACAGGGTGTGGAAAAGGTGTGGGAACGGTTCGATATTTCCTGAAGGGTAGGTTTTCGTGAAAAAAGTTTGTAGCAAAAGTTGCTCAGGTTGGAGGGTAGAATCGTTTGCACACGAAACTCACCCCCACCCACTCACCCCCTCGCAGGGGGTGGGGGTAAGTATGAAATTTCAAATGGCAACCCCTATTTTTTCTCACGGATTGTGATTCTCCGAAGAAAAATATGAAACTTTTGTCTTAAAAGTTTTTTTATCCGAAGCTTCATTGCACCCCCAAAACGAATTTTTAGGGGTGGGGAATAGTCCGGCAATTGTTCGATAAAAATTTTAAATAGTAACCGCTATTTTTTTTTTCACGGATTATGATTCTCCGAAGAAAAATATGAAACTTTTGTTTTAAAATTTTTTTTATCCGAAGCTTCCCTGGACCCCCAAACGAATTTTTGGGGGTGGAAAATGTCCGAGAACGGTTCGTTTGGGGGTGCAGGGAAGCTTCGGATAAAAAAACTTTTAAGACAAAAGTTTCATATTTTTCTTCGGAGAATCACAATCCGTGAGAAAAAATAGGGGTTGCCATTTGAAATTTCAGACTTACCCCCACCCCCTGCGAGGGGGTGAGTGGGTGGGGGTGAGTTTCGTGTGCAAACGATTCTACCCTCCAACCTGAGCAACTTTTGCTACAAACTTTTTTCACGAAAACCTACCCTTCAGGAAATATCGAACCGTTCCCACACTTTTTCCACACCCTGTATATAGGAAGGTTTATGAAAATGTCAAAACAATAGAAAAATTAAATATTTAATAAAGACAGTTTTCTTTTATGTTTCCTGCTAAAGATGTTCAGCACTTCATTAGCGTCCATTTCTGCCGCAACGTCTTGATGGATATGCATTAAAGCCAATCCATTCAAACGCTCTTCTGTCATCCTGTTGCGAAGATATGACTTCAATCGGCGTAAGGTGGAAAAAGATCGCTCGGCAGTGCTAGTAGTCACTGGAAACGTACACAGCACCTGACAAAGAGTTCTAATATTTGGTAGCACCGTTGCTCTTTTGTAGGCATCTGCTGGAGATAGTGGGATATTTTCTCTCATCTGTTGCCAAATTTTTAGCTCTCCCTTCAAAGCTAAAAAACAAGGAAGGTCTTCTTTATAGACTTCAGCGCCTTGCAAAACATCCTCTACATCTTCGTCGCTAAAATTATGGGACAGCAACTTTTGCAATTGTCCGATTCTTTGCATGGAAACGCTAGGGAACCTGGATGACATTTCACTTAACATTATAATCTAGAAAAGGAATATATACTGAAAGTCGGTAATATTCTTCAACTGACTGAGTTTGAATGTTCGGCCGATTTGTTTGACGGCCGGTGATTCTGCGGACCGTGATTTCTGTACCAATTTCATTTGCGATGGTCTCAGCCTGATTAAAAAGTTTTTTGAATGTGTCTGCGCTAGTTTCACGTTGCCTCTGTAGACTTGCTATAGTCGTATTAATAAGCTGAACTGCAGAAAGTATATCAATTTCAATGGCTTGTAATGATCGGGATAAGGGCAGCGTGATTCCTAAAATATCAGAGAGGATTACCAAGCTTATGAGAAATTCCGACGACAATATAGATTGGAGCAACAAAAATGGAGGTGTAGCACTTCTTCTGTTTCCTTGATCTTGATCAGCCATTTTTTGAAATATTTCAGGAAGACATGGCAAGACGTCCAAAAATGTCAAAACCGCTTCATGTCTTTCAACCCATCTGGTCTCACACATTTTTTTTAATATATTTTGTTTTTCCTTTGGCAGATGAGCTTGAATTTCTTCTCTGAGGAGATGTATTCGTTGAGCTGAGTCACGAAAGAAATTTGCTATAGTTGTGATAACCCCTACGGCATTTCTTATACTGGGTACGGTGCAGGCTGTACTAATCGCTAAATTGAGTCGGTGGCTTGCACAGTGGGTAAAAAAGGCTAAAGGTTGAATGCTGGATATGCGTGCCTGAACACCTTTTATTTTACCGCTCATATTGGCTCCTCCATCATATGCTTGACCCCGGCACAATGTAATATCCAGGTTAAGGTTTTCCAACGCCTTCAAAATATTGTGTGCGCAATGTTTTCACCAGTAAGTTTAACAACTTCGACAAACATTAGAAAATCTTCTTGTATTTGGTTTATATCTACATCAAAATAGCGAATTCAAATGGCTAGTTGCTCACAAACAGAAACATCTGTGGTCTCATCAGCTATAATGGTAAAATATTTAGACTTTTTAATTTTATTCACTATTTTGTTTCTGATTAATTCCCCACAGCATTCAATTAAGTCATTTTGTGTCGACTTGCTAATGTAGGAAGCGTTTTTAGCACACGTCTTTACATGCTCATGCAGTATCTCATCTCCAGCATCGATTCGGAATTTTAACAGCGCTCTGAAGTTTCCTTCTCTGTGTCCGTAAGAACTTTCCGATTCTAAACTACCGTCATCCCTGTGACCTCTTAACGGTATGTTTTGCCTTCCACATAATATTATTGTTTTTATAATAGGTATAAGTTTTTTACGATTCTCTTCAACAGTTTTCATTTCCTGGGATCTCATTTGGACAACAATATCCACTGATTTTCCCTCCATCACCATCAAAAAATTTTGAGATGCTATCACATTCGCTTGGTGGTAATTCGTGCTCTCGTGGTGTGTGATCGTTTCAATTGCCTTTTTATATCTCGTCAGTGGTTCCGACACCAATTTTCCTAGCTTCACATCATTTGTACCCGCTTCACGTCGACCAAAAAGAATGCATATTTTGCACAATCCGCCACCAGCAATTTTACTGTATGCTAGCCATTCATGTCCCTTTAACCAGCTTATTTGAAAAGACCGGTTCTTTTTTCCCTCACGCACCAGTGGAAACTTAAAGTCTGTTGTAGGTTGCCAAGTATATTTCAACCACTGATACCTTTTTTTCGTGAAGAAAAACCCGTCTTGCTGGTTGATTAGTAACGTACCTGAAATTAAATAAAAATAAATAATTAACTGTTTAGGTACCTACATAGAAGTGCGATTTATAAGAAACTGAAATAGCCTAGCCGTAGCCCGGTAATAACTATTTATTTAATAGTGGTTTTATCTATGCAACGCACGCACTATCGGGGTGACTGCGAAAGCAGCTCTCTATTCTATAAAAGATAGCACGGCATGCTTATGCGGCTTCAGGGACGCTCACTGTCCTACACGACGTATAACCTAACCACAACAACTATGGGTCGACCGCGCTCGTGCGTGAATTCACTCGCGACGAGTATTCGCCACGTGTGACCGAGGCTTAACACAGGAGCAAGGTGTGTAGTTAACTTTAACTTGTACGTAAGTATATGAAGCTGCGGCGAACGAAGAACAAGCTGCACATAGAATAGACGTTCGCAATTCGCAGTCACCCGAATACACATAGACATTTCCTAGAACTATATACAAAATGTTGAAATACACAAAGATACCCACCTATATCTCGTTCCTGCAACATGTAACTAGTAGAGGCTGATGCTGCTGAAGGGTTTGTGTTGTGAGTTGGAATTGTCGCATGCGTGGATGTACATGGGACTCCACCAAATTCAATCCCTTTCCCTATATCTGCAACGGCCTCGTCGGTTTTTTGCTTTTTGGTAAAGAAAAACGCACTTATGCTCTTTTGTCTCTTCCTGTCTTTATCACTCATTATATTATACACAATAATATCCTTGTTACTCGCTAAAACTACACTGAACTAAGTAATTATAACAAGCGCATGAAAAACTCGGCCGGCTATGACCTGTCCTGTCGCGACCTGACTCGCAAATCACAATGCGCTGAGACTCCCGCGCCCTCGCCCGCGTCCCGCCCCGCCCCGACAAACGCTTTCCCCCGACCGTACCGCTCTCGCAAACGTTGATTATTATCTTTCATTTGCAAGTGCGTGAAAGAGATGCAACGAACTAAATTCGCAATTCTATCCAGAAATAGACAAGAGTTTCACTTACGTTCTTTCTGTTATTTTAACAACTCTGATAATTTGATTTGCTTCTACGTATGTACTGTGATGGAATCTCCACAGTACACAAAAATACCGTCTGGGGGGGGCACGTGCCCCCGTGCCCCTCCCTTAAATCCGCCCATGAACACCACTAAAAATTTAGAAATACCCATATAAGTACAATCATGATCAACTATTGAAACTATCAGATCGATGCAAATCTCAAGGTGAACTTCCACTGAACGTAATTCTTGATCTGTTATGTAACGAACCACGATTCGTTACTATGGGTCGCGCCAAAACAGTTGATGCCGGAGCGCGCAGCTGGGGAAATTAAAGCTGCACACAAATAAATATTGCGCACATATCGATAAGAAATGCGCTTATGTATTTTCAAATTTCCCCTTCGAAATTTGTTGCGACTAGGCAAAAGGGACGGGAACGGCATGCGGGGATTCTACTGCGAATGGAAAATGCGACTTTCTCGGCATCAACTCTTTTGGCGCGACCCATAGAATCCCTCACCAAGAGCTTCAGACAGCAAATATTAAAGCACCAGACCCACTGACATATAGAATGGACTGCTTATGAGAAATTTTTCATGGCACCAATTTGTTCCATAGGCTACAAACCTTTTTTCACTCCATGTAAACACCGGAATCACTTTTGAAATTTACATTTTTTTAAATACGTACTTAAAACATTAAAACAACACAAATATTTTGTTTAAAAAAATTAATAAACACTATTTTCACTTTTTCACCTTTTAAAATGCCTTTTTTTCATTAATTTGCAAATTTTATGTGTATCTGATTTAAGTTCTCAACGCCTGTCTTAGCAACTGACATTCTCACCGGGGGCTTATGGGGAAAAGAGCAAAAGATATAAACATCACTATACCCGTCTATTTTTTTCTAATTGATTTAACGCAAAAGATATAAACATCACTATACCCGTCTATTTTTTTCTAATTGATTTTATTTCTGAGTGCTTCTGTCAGTTTGGGGGCTTATGGATGAGCGAGCGACTATACCTTTTTGGTGCCATCGGTTTGTATGGGAATAATTGCTGATGAGCAGTCCATTATTATATGTCAGTGACCAGACCGAAGACAATTTTTCTCTCTTTGAAAGCTTCGCTTCGAAGCTTAAAGCTTTCTGCCTAGAAGAGCTTTCCGTATATAAAACAAGTCGATCTACCAGTCGAAGTTCAGTTCTTTCCCGGACTCGTTCCGGAGAAGTCATCTTCAGTGTTCCAAACCGTGTTGAGGTGTAGGGAGGTGTTGCCGTGAGATGAATTTTGAGAGTAGTAAAATCTACTACCTTTAGGAAAAAAGAAGTAGAATTTTTTTGATTTCAAATCAATTTTGAAATTTACGTATATATTTTCTCACTACATGACGCGGCGACAGAAAGTAGTCCAGCAGGTTTAGGGCTAAATCCGACTAAAACCATTGAACGGACAGCGCTGAATAACCGTGATGTGGAACTGGTAGATAAATTCTGCTACCTCGGTAGTATTATTACCTAGTATTGATGCCTATCGCTACTGAAAGTGTTTACAGGTACTTGACTCTATTCAGCTAGGTACTCGGCATCCGCCCTCAGGGGAGACTCACCCGTTCAGATGAGTAGTGGTGTAGTATCTTAGATGGTATCTCCGGAGTCTCCTCACTCCACGACCTCCCGACGAGCCAACCCTACTCTTGAGGCTCGGGCTACCGTTTATATTCAGATTGCGTTGAATTGTTTTGTTCCAAAATTTTTGTTTATTTTTGTAGGTGGACCCGAGATTGACCTCTTTGGGCAACCAGCCCATGACAAGGGGAATAAGAACAAGAGACAACAGCAAGTTGTATGAAATTTTTCATGTCCCAGAACTCTCAACATTTATAAAAATCAATAAACTAAGACTAGCCGGCCACGTAATCAGCAGCTCATGGTGGCAGAAATTCCGGGAAATAGACCAGTAGGCAGACCCAGGAGGAGATGAATAGATTCTGTGATGGCTGACGCAGAGACAATGCTTAACATTGGAACTAGAGAACCATTGCAAGGGATCGCCAAACTAGGAAAAAAGAAAGGCTCGATATAGGCTGTTGTGCTATTGGATGGATAGAATTTGTCATAATTTTTACAAAGGGCGTCAAATATCTAATTGTGCTTTGACCCTAACTAGTTCTCTATCTATATACAACATAAATGTAGTGATTCGAGTTTTATTTTGGGTATCGCTACATTCTTCCTAGCAAATTTTCAGATAATGAAGTCATTTTCTTTGTTGTGGTTATCCTGTTTCTGTAGCGCGTTTCTGTAACTCACAATAGAGAAGTTCTCTACCAAAAATTCTCTATTTGTCGTCATTCTTTACCACTAAAGCGACCCACACACTTTCAGTTTAACTGTGTAAACTGTGCAGTTTTGCACCATTTTCACTCAGTCCTTAGACCTGCGATTTTGAATCGACAAACGATTTTGTTTCGACAAACTGCGTAGCTCAGACGGTTTATCGCTCAATTCTCTCAGTTCCGTTTGCCCATTTTCCATTATTAAAAATATGTATTCAAATCAACAAAACTGACGAGACTGTGCAAAAAACCGTACCGAAACTGAACCGAACGAACTGAAGAGCCTACACACTTTCTGTTCAGTTTATCGTACATTTTTTTTACCCAGTTTAACTGCGCAGTTTAAACTGAGAGCCACTTAGGAGGCACTGCGAGCTTGACATCATGGGGTAGAGATTTTTCTCCACTGAAGTTACAGGGAGGAGCTACTGTTCCGGTTATTCGTTCTTTAGTAACCTGTTTTATGGTTAGCCTGACGTCATCTTTCTAGAAGGGGCTAGTCCGTTCATAAAAGTATATTTCTTTTCGAAACAGTTACCAGTGGTCGTTACTTATGAGTTATGATCACACTTCTATGAATTCGTGTAGTTTCAATCAATATTTTTTTTTTATGTGGCAGTGCTAAACTCAGGAATCACCCTTTGTACTACCAGTCCGTCATGTCGTTTGTCTCGTCATGGTGCAATGTCTAGCAGCAAGCTTAGTACGGGGGGGGGGAATAGGTTAAGGGTTATGGGGGAGTGGGGGGAATAGGTTAAGGGTTATGGGGGTGTGAAGGGGTGTTGAAGAAGGTGGCGATGAACCCCGCGTTTGAACTCTTGGATGTTGTAGGAGCTCGGAAATATTGACTGAGAGAGATTATTCCACAGTCGAGTTGTTCTATTTACAAACGAATTCATATCTTGTTGAGTGCGTGAAAGGGGGAGTTGTAGGTAAAGGGAATGAGACGAGTGGGCTGATCTGGTGTTGCGGTTATAAGATTGCCGTGGAGGCAGGAGAGCGTTTATTTCGGAGGAACAGTCGCTATAATAGTAGCGATAAAATTTTGTTAGTGCTGCTACATTCCTACGGTGGCTCAAGGGGTCGATGGTGGAGCAGGCGGTGTCGTCATCAATTAATTTAAGGGCCTTTTTTGGACCTTATCTAACCATGCCAAGGTGGTTATCGACGCGCCGCCCCAGACGAGGGAGTTATATTCGAGAAGAGGCCGAATGTAGGATTTATAAATAACAGCACGGGCCGATGGCTGGAGGAGGAACTTGCACCTCTTAAGAAATCCCAAGCACTGGGATGCTTGTTTGGCGATTTGGAATATGTGGTCATTCCATCGCAAGTCTTTGGCTAATGTCACGCCTAAGATGTGTAGGGATGGGTCGGCCTTTAGTTCCACGCCATCCACTGACAAGGATGGTGAGGTGTTGATCTTCTTCTTGGATATAAGACAGTACTTGGTTTTGGAGGGGTTGAATTCGACACGATTCTTTGTTCCCCACTCTAGAATAAGTTCAATGTCGTTATTAATAGAGTTGGACATTACTTCACGATCATCAAGACAGGATCTGGCATGAGTCTGTCTTGTATCGTAGCTGTAAGAGTAACGCAGGGTACCGTCGTCAGCGAAGCTGAGAAGTGGGTTGGAGGGGATTGAAAGTAGATCATTTATAAAGATAATAAATAGGGCTGGTGATAAAATTGACCCTTGGGGGACCCCCGCAGAGATAGGGTGGGGTTCAGATTTGATGCCATCCAATACTACCTTAATTGAACGGCCGGAAAGGAAATTCTCAATCCATTTCTGTAAAAGTGAGTCGATTGCAATAGCTTTGAGTTTAGCTAACAAGGTTAAGTGCCAAACTCTATCAAAAGCCTTGGAGATATCCAAAGCAACCAGACTGGATTCACCTGATCCATGCAAACTTCGGCTGAGGTGTTCTGTAAGACAAACTAAAAGATCGCCAGTGGATCTTCTGTGTCGGAAGCCATATGCCCATCATTAAATCAACGAAGTTAGTCCTTAACAGGGGCGGCGCTTTCATTGGTGCGGATGGTGCACTTGCACCGGGCGCAATTTTAGAAATTAAAAAATAAATGAAATCAAAACTTTTAAAAAATAAATTGAAAAGTATTCTCACGGTTGCAAACAAAAAACCGGGGAAATTGTGCTGCTCCTCGTGCAGGAAGTTTCCATAGATTTTAGCTCCGAGTTTTTCATATAATTATTCTCAAGAAATGTTACTCGAGATTTTCCTCAAAAATTGAAGGAACAGACCTTTGTCTTCGAGAAGCAGCAGCAAAAATTAGAGAAAAAATCTCCCAAGTTCTTTCTACTACGCTGGAGCACATTTTGAAAATTCTATAAAAAGTGCAATATCCACTCACGCAAAGGAAAAATTGTTCCGATGGCTCTGTATTGCGTATTGCTGTTTATCGTGATTGATATAAACTTCAGGGCGCTATTGCGCAGACTATAAAAATTATTTCTCTAATCCATTATCTAAAAAAATGAACGGCTTAGGGGCCATCCATAAATTACGTCACACGTTAGGGGGGAGGGAGGGGGTCGGCGAAGTGTGACATTGTGTGACAAGGGGTGGGGGGGTCTTAAATTTTGTTACGTCACAGTGGGTTCAAAGTCCATGGACTCAAAATGACTAATCTTGTATCTTTTTAATAGAATTAATCGTTTCTTCTTTTGTTAATTTTTTGAAATGTTTAAGTGAATTTTATGTTGATTTTATGTTAATTTTATTAAAAAATAATTTAAATAGAAATATATTTAATTTCGGAACTGCTGTTTTAGTTTAATAACTTCTAGGTGCAAAATTGCACAATATGTGACGTCACACTAGGGAGGGGGGGTCTCCCAAATGTGACCAGCTGTGACAAGGACGGGGGGGGTCAAAAAATCATGAAATTCGTGTGACGTAATTTATGGATGGCCCCTTATGGGGCGCAATATGTCATAGTGCACCGGGCGCAAAAAAACCTAAGCGCCGGCCCTGGTCCTTAATCGTAATTTTATCATAAACATCAACCTAGTTTATCCTAAAATTCAGGATTGGAGGTATTTTTTGGACTTTAAACAGGGTTGAAAGCTTTTACTTCACATGCAAGCAAGCGTTTACAATGATGGAGTGAGCTTTAAATTGAAATTTAAAAAAAAGTAGGAGCGAGAGATTTATATGTTGAAAAGTAGCGTGAAAGACCTGATTTAAAATCCTAATAACATTCGAAATTTTTAGAAAAGGATTGTTAAACCTGAAAGCTCTCATATTTTGCACTGCGGTTGTTGTTTATGTAACAAATTGTGACTTTACTATGAGTTGTTGTTAGCTACTTCTACATGGTAAACAAGGATTGTGATAAATACTCGATGCTCCTTTCGGAAAGAGAAGAAACATCCGGATTTCACAATCCATAAATCAATATGAGAGACATGGCAGACGAATGGTAAACAGCAATCGTTGCGATGGGATAATTCGGAGATATGACCGAGTTCTTCAAGGATGTATGGGACGCATGGAATTGGATAATAAATTGAGTGGTTTATGTGTTGTAAGACTCTTAACACAGCACCATCCTTATCACCAGACACAAAACCTATTTCCACCTTTAATTACAGTCATATAAAAAAATCACCTTTAAATGATAGCGCAGAATTAGGACTTCATATAAACCAAATCATAAAAGCGCAATGAGATCCTCTTGCTTGACTAAAGGTGTGTAATTAATGACACACCTCTTTGGCGCGAAAAATATATATATTAAAGAAAACATAAAGTCATACCTTCTTTATCACGCAAATGCATGTGTTGGCGTCATAAATTTTGAAACCTCCTTAATGCCGGTTGCCGTGTCGTGTTCCACCATCCGCCATTAGAATAACTTAGCCGCTAAATTTCACTAAGTACCTTCTACATAAATATTCACTTGACACAGTCCTACAGGTGAAGCAATATGAGATGAAAGCGTAACACACCCACACCCACACGAGGGGAACAGGGGAGTGTAATATCGAAAACGTGTCCTTCATGGGCGAAAGGCAAGAAGGACTTTCTTCAATCTTCACTTCACCCCCATCACAATATCCTTAATAGTATATCTACATTTTATGAATACGAAAGTGTCCTTAAGAATTTTTCCTCTCTCTCTTACTCTCTCTGTCTCTCTCGTCCTGGCATATTTATTTTTACTAAGAGACGAGAACTTGATGCTACTTAAGTATTTATTGTGGCGGATAATGCTGCTAGATTTAAAAAGGATATTTCGCATAAAAGAACATAAAACTTTAAAATTAAGAGCCAGGACGATGACGGAAATTAAGGATTAAGTGCTGTGACGGAAGTGTACTTCAATAATTATTTCTGGTAAGGATATCGCTGTAGATGATAAGGAGCCACTTACAGGAATGAAAGTATTAATAAACAGGATAAAAGGTCTATAAAGGATCATTTAGAGCTACACTTATAACGAACTTAAAATGTTGTCGACGTTTTTAGTGGAATGGTCTTTAAAAATATTTAAGGACTTTATATAACTTGTTTACAATCTGCGAATCCTTAATCATTTGATATAAACAAATAATTACTCGAGTAATACTGAAGATTGAACCAAGAAGTTCGGCAGAGAAAGAAATAGGACCGAGAAGCGTACTGGAATAACAGTGCAGCCGACATGGAAGTACCGGCGTTGAGGCACGAGTACTGGATGTTGCACCAGACAATTGCCGGCAAAACAACATCAACAAACGACAACATCTAAAAATCGAATGGAAATTTGGTGACCTCCCCCCATGGGCACCTGCACCGGTGGATAGAGTACTACCACAAGGTCCAGTACCCGAGCCGCCGATTATCGAACAGCCGACGAACCAGTTTTTCGATACCGAACCAAAGTGAAGACGGAGAACAAGTAACCCCCAAAATGTTCAAAGCTGGTCACAACAACTCCACGTCCTCATAACACACATGTGAAATTCAGATGGAGTCCCGTCGGCATGGAAGAAAGCGATCGGTGTGCCAATTTTGAAGAAAAACGACTATCGAGCCTACAGAAACATCGAGAGCAAACGAGGCGAAAAGAACAAGCGGGATTTAGAGCACATCGAGGATTCATTGAGCAAATATTCGTTCTCCGTCAGCTAATGGAAGAAAGAATTCGTTGCGGCAAACGATCTGTCGTCGTTTCCATTGATTGCATCGATTGGAACAGCTTGTGGAAACCCTTGGAAACCGAACACGTGCCATTGAAAATTAGTGTCGTACGATGGAATTCCCGATTCAAACGGGTGTCCGACAAATAGACGTCGCTTTGCCACGTTGTTTTGATTGACGTGATTATGCGTGAAGCATTCGATGAACGTCGCGGAGTTCGATACGATAACCACAACTTCGTAACCGACTTGATGTCCGTCGACGATAGCGCCATCTTCGCCGACACTGATGCCGAGGCAACGGATCTCTCATACTACATTTCCCGGATCACCCGTTCGTACGGGTTAAAAATCAAAGCGGAAAAGAGCAAAGTTCTCACAACGGACGAATCGAAAGCCAGTGTGTTCAATACCCCCGTTCCTTTATAACCCCCCCCTCCCCTGTGCTCAGCTTACTGCTACACATTGCAACATGACGAGAAAAATGACATGACGGACTGGTAGTACAAAGAGTGACTCCTGAGCTTAGCATTGCCACATAAAAAAAGCTCGATGTCTTCCAAATGCGATTATTGAGGCAGATTTTTGGTGTCTCACTCCACGATCGCATTCGAAACGAGACAGTAGACAAAGATGCGATCAACACTGATCGAAGAAGAAATACAAAAACGTCGATTACGGTGGTTTGGGCATGTTTGCCGAAGGGATGATATGTTTGCCACTGAGACCGTCGTCAGACTGGAGAATTCAGCGAACGGCACCGAATTAACGATTATCAGTTATCGAGGCTGAGACGTCACCAAAAATTGGCAAGAATGGAAACGACTCGTGAATGGAGTTCGAGATCCAGCAGCACCGACAGCAGCGTATCCGTTCGAAGCGGACGTTCCGCTCGGACCCCCAGCTAACGGACCAACAAAGAAAAAAGATGCGATTACTTCGTTCGCGTAGAGCTCGATCTTATCGAAGCGTCTTCCTACGACGACTATTCAGGTGCCATCCGCGAACCAGATCCGTAGGAGAGAGCCCAGGGGGCTCCCTGCGGAACTCCGCATTTTGTTCTATACACCGTCGCCGTCGGCTCATCTTCCGATACACAATGAGGGGATGTTTTTATCTGACTCAGGCCTGAATACGATCCGCAAGTATAACGCCTTCGCCAGTTCGATCGCCGTTACTGTAATGCTGTAAACATGCTAAGGGCGACTGACGAATCGCTTTCGACAGCGACTGTCAAAAAGGGTTAGAATACACAGCTTATGTATGACGGTGCCTAATCTACAGACCACTGCGATGGCGATGCCGCTGAGCTCAGCGATCGAATCAATCAAGTCCTATTTCGTAGCCGTCGTCTTCAAAGTTGCATGCCATGGGTTTGCTTAGCTCTTATCGTGTGTTCCTGTGTGCGTGTGTAGCATTCGACTGAGCAAGATGGTTTTTCCGGAATGTTTACAGCATTCAGTGGTTCTACCTAGGGATGTGGAATCGGTGGAGAGTACTCGATTAAATACTCATGAATAAAATCGAAAGAAAGTTACTCAATAAGTACTTATTACTCGTTCGAAAGTACTTGATTTCTTCTTGAGAATCGATGATATTTTTATGAACTGCCCAATTGCTTAATTTTCGGCTTCAGATTACAAATTTTTATGTAGATGAGTACAAATAATTTCCTTGGTTAGTTTTTTGAAAAGAATATACGTGTGGGCAACTAGCACGCATAGCGAGGAAATTCGCCTACGGGGATGAAAATCTAAAAATGTGCTCGCCATCGGCATACACGCCTCTGTTAGAGATATGAATGTATTCGTAATCGACAATTCAAAACGTGAGTATCATTTAAACGAGCGGTCCCCCAACTAAGTACTAACCACATGCAATGCTGCTTGACCAGCGCAATCGAAAGATCTACTGAGTATATGCTTAATGGAACTCGTTATGGTTACCATTTTTACTAAGTGCCGACAAGTCTCATTTTTACTGAAACATACTGTGCCTGTTTCGTGTTCCCTATGAGCTTCAATCTTTCACATAAAAAAAAGTGAAAGATATTGAAAATTGAACAAAGATAATTAAAATAAAACCCCGATATCAAAGCAACAACACTGCACAACATATGAACTTTTTATACCATAGATGCCTAAAAATGAAAAACGATATCATGACATACTTTTATGTCCTTGTATCCTTAGATAAAAATCTTACTTCATTTATTCAGGAGGAAACACACGTACACTGTTCACGGTTCGGGTTCACTGTTCAATTTCCTTTCACATAAATCCTTTTGTTATCAAAGTACAAACTTTTTCCTGCACCAGATTTTAGTGTTTCATAGTCACGATGTCAAAAGGAAGACTTTGTGGGGTTTTTTGAGGATTATTCATATATTTATAAAAAAAAAAAACTAGGACGAGAAAGATGTTAAAAAAAGGTGTTTTTGTGAATATTCAATGTAATATTTTCCTTATTAACTAGAAATTTTCTTGTAACCCTACCTACCTACCTAAGAAGAAGGTATTGAATGTGCGCTCGTATGGCAGGGATTGAACCTAATTGAATTTATCTTTCTGCACATGTACACAATTTTTCATCATCACCATGAGCACGACAGAAAAATATATTTAAATAAAAATTGGCACGCATTTAATTCATCTTAAGATTTCACGATATATTCATTAAACCGATACCATACTGAAGGCGTTGAACCTGCTTTTCCTAAAATAGGATTTTTGGTGAAAGATTCCCAAGAAGCACGTGATATCTCACTTATATGCCCA
This sequence comes from Thereva unica, assembly GCA_949987705.1. Taxonomy (NCBI): domain Eukaryota; kingdom Metazoa; phylum Arthropoda; class Insecta; order Diptera; family Therevidae; genus Thereva; species Thereva unica. Next base: position 14,075,962 of record OX465284.1, read on the forward strand.
CGGTGGTGGGTCTTCTTTAAATCGTTACAACATGCCACATGTAAGCGTAATTCTACCTGGAATTGCTACCTGATGTAGGTGGATAGATTACAGTCAATTATTTAATGTAATTATAGCTTCCCACAAGCTGAACCACGAACAGGACTTACGAGAGTTCATTAATAAATTTTTATTATGAGTTGTTACACAGGAGTTTTATTACGACAGAGTAATACATTTCTAGGGACTTGGTCTATAAGGTTTTGTGGGTTCTATAAAAATACCAACAACAACATAAAAATAAAAATAAAAAAAAAACAATTCAAGAAAAGATTTATTCCCGGCTCACTTCTAAGTCCTTGCTTGCAAAGGATATATAATTTTGTTCTGCCTTTTCGCTGCTTAATACAGCGTACAGCGGCAAGTATCTGAAGAGAAAATCCTAACGAAAAACTACCCTCTCCCCTCGAATACCAACACACAATTTCCGGAATTTTTATTATCCGTAACAAGGTATGGGGGCGGATGAGAATGGGAATCATAAGACGAACAAAAAAAACGGAAAATGTTGCGTACACTTCTTTACGAGAGACGAGATAATATTCTCATCCCCCAGTTTCTATTTTTAAAGACTACCCCAATCCCAGATATACTCGTATCGTGTATAGTGCCACGGCTGTGCGTGTATTGCACCCAGCAGGCCCATATAATTTAAAACGTCAGACCTTTACTTAACCTGTTAGAAACTGTTGTACTAAAGGAAGACCTACACCATCACTGGTTCTCAGGTGTAATCCCAGGAGATCCCCAGTATTTTTCATTTATTAAACCTTTAAGAATCCTGGCAATAAATCTCATCCCCCTTAGTGACAACAATAAAAAAAATCCCGAGGAAATAATGAAGAAAGAATTCGAGTCCATTTTTTTAAGGGAATTTGTATTTTTTAAATGTCGAATCCGTCAATACTGGAAGAATTTAGCGAAGGATTTAAATTAGTCCTTTAGGGATCAAAACAAATTTTTTTTGCCATGCCTTGATGATTTTCCACAGAGAGAGGGTATAGCTACAACAGGATGATCTTTTAATATTTCCTTGTTGTCGTTAGCCAAACATTTATCTGTAATTAGGATCCCAACAAAAGGGGACGAACCATCACAAATCCTATCCCTTTTGGGTTGATGAAGTTTGATCTTTTAGTTTGATGTAAAAGGCTGCGCAAAAAGGATCAATGATTGCCATCATATTTATGCTCCAACAAGAGTCGCTTTTACTTCCTATTCATCCTTTACACAATTGTATCGTTTTTTAAATTGCCTGGAAATTACAATGTCAAACAAAATTTTTTGATTATGATTAAGTTAAATTTAAGATCAAAAATCGATTTTTTTATTTAAAAAAAAAACATGGAGTATTGTTCCGTATTTTTTTTTTTGAAATTACAAAGTCAATAAAGTCATAAATCAACAGTTCAAATTTTATTCGAGAATCTCAGATAATATTAGTATGCAATAACAAATTGTCTCTGCTTCAATAACGGCATGATTGGAAGGATTGATGACGAACATAAAAATTATGGGAATTTTTTTTAAGTAGATGTAAATTTTTTTCTGTAGAAAGGAAATGTTTCCTTTTTGCATATTTATGATAAATTTTTACACGTAATAAAAACATGCTTAAAAATTTCTTCCTTAGAAAAATCTAAAATTGTGCCAGTAACAAAAATGTGGAAACCTTTTTTTTACTATACATACATATATTCATACTAGCTGGGACCCGGTACACCTCGCTGCACCCAGGGGCGGCGCTTTAATAGCTGCAAATGGTGCACTCGCACCGGGCGCAGCTGGTTAGGTTAGGTTAGGTTGAAATGGCTGCCCCCACCAGGGAGCCCACTTAGGCACGCCATTGGGCCCATTGTGATGCCATTCTGGTATTGGGACATAGTTCAGGCCATTTCAAGCCATTTCGAGCTTTTAATAAAGCGACAGAGTCTAGAGACACCAATATTTTGCAGCTCGCTCAATCCGTCAAGGAAAGGTGAGCCAAGTAGAGTCCCTCTTTTCCTTGCTAGGGCGGGACATGTACAGAGAAGATGGGAGACAGTTTCTTCCTCTTCTTCATTACCACAACTTCTACATAAGTCGTTGTGGGGGAGTCCTAATCTTTCGGCGTGTGGGCCGAAGGGACAGTGACCAGTCAGCACCCTTACCACGTGGCTTATCTCCTTTTTGTTCAACTGAACCAGAGATTTTGAACGCTTTGCGTCCAAAGTTGGCCACATTGCATGAAGAGTGCGACAAACCGTTGCTGTGGTCCATCTCAGCCCGGCTCGAGCTAAGCTGATTTTTCTCACAGCTAGTTTATAGGTGGCTAAGGGCATTCCCATTCGGGTTAAGTGGGGTGTCCTTTCCACTTCGGTTCCCTGTCTAGCAAGCTCATCTGCCCTACAGTTTCCCCTAATCCCACTGTGTCCAGGAACCCAACACAGTGTTATATCAAACTGAGTGGCAGTCTCACACAGAGACCTGCGGCAGTTCAGAAGAGTCGTGGATGTTGTGACGACAGAATTAAGAGCCTTGAGGGCCGCCTGGCTATCCGATAGAATACATATATTCTTATGAGATATATTATTTATCTTCAGCCATTCGAGAGCCTCCCAGATCGCAGTGACTTCCGCTTGGAAGACGCTGCAGTGATCGGGTAGACGAAGAGAGGTATTTATATTTAATGCCTCGGAAAAGATACCAGAGCCTACATTATTCCCAATTTTTGAGCCATCTGTGTAAATACATAATGACCCAGTTGGGATAACACCATCTGTCCAGTCATCTCTGGCCGGAATGATGGTATTGAAACCTTTCTCCAAGGTCCACGTAGGTGTAGTATAATCTAGGTTGTTCGCAGTGATGGCGAATTTCCTAAGGATGGATGAATGGCCATATGAGTATGGAGTCCATCCAAGAGAAGCCTTTGTCCTGGCAGCCGTCCAGGCTGCCATTTGCTCGGCGTGTATATCCAAAGGGGTAAGATGCAATAAGACATCCAGCGCAGCTGTAGGGGTGCTTCTCATTGCACCACTGATACACAGCTCAGCTGTTCTTTGGACCCTTTCCAGTATCTTGCGATACGTAATCTTCTGTAATGCAGTCCACCATACCGATATGCCATGCATAAGTATAGGTCTGATTACGGCTGTATAGAGCCAGTGGACGATGCGGGGTTTAAGGCCCCAGTTGACTCCGATCGTTTTCTGGCATAGGAAGAGAGCTGTTTTGGCCTTATTTGCTCTTTCTATAAGATTCGGTCTCCACGTTAGTTTCCTATCGAGTATGAGACCTAGAAATTTCGCATCCTCCTTTATATGCAGTGTTTCGTTACAGAGTCTTAAAGGAGGAAAATTGGGAAGTCTATGCTTCTTTGTAAAGAGCACTACTTCAGTCTTGGTTGGGTTGACGCCTAGACCCTTTGTAGTGGCCCAATGAGAAAGAGTATTCAATGCTTGTTGCATTATATCTCTTATTGTTGAGATGTACTTGCCGGTCACCACCAGCACAATATCATCAGCATAGGCCACCGTGGTGCACCCAGACTCCTTTAGAGTTATCAATACTTCATTGACTGTCATATTCCAAAGGAGCGGCGATAAGACCCCACCTTGTGGTGTGCCTCTTTTAACCCGTCTGACTTCTTCCGAAAGCCCCAGGCTAGACTTTATGACCCTGCACCCTAGCAACTGATCAATAAAGGACCTGGAGCACCCATCAACATTCAGACGCTGGAGTGCCCTCGTGACCGCAGAGGGTTCAACATTGTTGAAAGCACCTTCAATATCTAGGAAAGCAGCCAACGTGAATTCCTTGAATTCAAGGGATCTTTCAATGACCGCTACCAAAGAGTGGAGAGCAGTGTCTACTGATTTACCTTTCGTGTAGGCATGCTGCGAGGGAGAAAGCAGTTTTTTATCAATGCTTTGCTTAACATGGATCTCCACAAGTCTTTCTAGTATCTTGAGGAGAAAGGATGTGAGACATATAGGTCTCAAGTCTTTTGGATTGTGGTAGGAGATTTTACCCGCTTTCGGAATGAAGGCTACCTTCGCTACTCTCCAGGATGTTGGAATGTAGCTTAGGCTAAGGGAGCTCCTATAGATGGCTGCGAGCCAATTCAGAATTAGGTCACTGACTTTCTGAATTTCAATGGGAGCGCAGCTGGTTAGGGACGCAATTTTAGAAATTAAAATTTAAAAAAAAAAAAAAAAAAAAATTCTTTGTAGTTTGTCCGGAAACTGTCAAATTTTTCGTAATCTTGATGGATGGTATGGAATAAAAAATGATTTCTTAATATTTTATTCCACGTAATCGATTTTTTAGAGCCTTTTGTTGACTGATTATTTTAAAGGAAACCGAAATTTTTTGTCATTGACTGCAAATTTAATAATGGGTGCTACCGCCTCGGGCTCCATGACGTCCCAAATATCCGTCATCGGTCTTGAGCTCTCCTAGAGTAGTAAGTGCTGGTACTCTTGCCCGAACCCGCCTTTTAAGGTTGCCACAAACGTGTTCGAATGGATTAAGATCAAGACTACGCAATGGCCATGACAAAGTTTGAATATCGTGTATTATAATGCATTAGCCTAAAATTTTCTAAAATAAATGGAGCAAATGACAAGATCGGTACGGGCCTCTAAGGAGATACCTCGCCAAATCATTATGGATTCACCTTGATAACCTACTTGCTGACAATAAAGCGGTCATCTCGGGTGGAAGTGCAATGATGCCTGCCTTGACCTGACCTCCGGGTGTATGAGCCAGTCTCCCGATATCGTCTAAAGGCATCCCGTACCTTTGTTCGAGATACATCGAGTATACCGATGTCCGAACTCATGGGAATCGAGCGGGCGCCAGAAATTCACGAATTTCTGTCCATGTACTTTGTCATGTAAGAAAAAGTGGGGAAATTCTACTTCCCTTTGTGCCGGAACTTACCCGAGATCTTAGCTTCCGAATTTTAAAAAAATGTCTGCCCTTGTAAGTTTTTACCTAAAAAGTGAAGAAACAGACATTCGTCTTCTTGAATCAGAACTAAAAATTGAGGGGCAAAATCCATCGAGTGAAGGAAAAATGTTTACTGCTCTGGAGCGCTTTTGAAAATTCTTTAGAAAGCGCTATATCAACTCACCCAAAGGAAACAGTTATTCCGATGGTTCTGTAATGCGTACTGCTGTTTACTGGAATTGATATAACTTCAAGTTTCGAGATTTGCTAAAAGAGATAAATAAACGAAATGAGAAGCACAACATCTCTTGTAGCGAGAATCAGTGGAAGGGGCGCAGTATGGCATTCTGCACCGGGCGCAGAAAAACAAAGCGCCGGCTCTGGCTGCACCCATAAGCCAGTAGAAGCCAATAAACACCACCCATTGACTTGGTATTTTTCGAGATATGAATTCTACACAGATGAAGTACCTCAAGGTATTAAGACGGCCACCATGGATCTATCGGAATATTGAGTATACTATATTGCTTTTTTTTTAGTTATCATACCCTGTCATTTGATGCCTATGTCGAGGGGGTTGTGAACAAACTGGTAATCCGTCCTCTTGAGACGGCCGCCATGGATCTAACGGCATATTGAGTGTACTTTATTGTTTATTGTATTCTACTTATCGTACCCTTTCATTTGATACCCATGTCGAGGTGGTTGTGAAGAATATCTGAAGATATTCCCCTCTTTTGAGACGGCCGCCATGGATCTAACAGTATATTGAGTTTACTTTATTGTTTATTCTATTATACTTACCATACTCTTTCATTTGATACCCATGTCGAGAGGGTTGTGAAGAAAGTGATAATCCGCCCTCTTGAGACGGCCGCCATGGATCTAACAGTATATTGAGTTTACTTTATTGTTTATTCTATTATACTTACCATACTCTTTCATTTGATACCCATGTCGAGAGGGTTGTGAAGAAAGTGATAATCCGCCCTCTTGAGACGGCCGCCATGGATCTAACAGTATATTGAGTTTACTTTATTGTTTATTCTATTATACTTACCATACTCTTTCATTTGATACCCATGTCGAGAGGGTTGTGAAGAAAGTGATAATCCGCCCTCTTGAGACGGCCGCCATGGATCTAACAGTATATTGAGTTTACTTTATTGTTTATTCTATTATACTTACCATACTCTTTCATTTGATACCCATGTCGAGGGGGCTGTGAAGAAAGTGTTGATCCTACTTCTAGAGGCGGCCGCCATGGATCTAACGTATATTCAGTATACTATATTGCTTATTGTATTTCAGTTTATTTTCAATATCGTCATGGCCTACCTGTTGTTGCGTAAATTTGAAACTTTCATTAAATGTAATGATTCAATTTAATGCCAATTTTACATTTACGAAGCTGTCAAACAATAGGTAGGCCATGAAGCTATTGAAACTAAAATGAAGTGAAAATTCATTTTTTTTTGGATTTTCAGCTGTTTTTTTTTGGTTAAAGGTATAAAAAACATCCTACGATCTATTCTCAGATCTACCAAATATACACAAAAAATTTCATACATATCAGTCAACCCGTTTCGGAGGAGTTCGGTAACAAACACGGTGACACGAGATTTTTATAGATATAGAAGATAATTAGAGAGAGGGCATCTGTCGGTTTATTTACTTGATATTACAACAAATTCAAGTATTTTCCGGACTAATCTCGGAAACGGCTAATCCTGTGACTTCCAAAATTTTTTTCTTGGGCATGTTTTTAGTTACTTTTTCACGCTACTATCGGAAATGACTATCGGAACCGACTATCGGACTCGACTATTGGAACCGACTATCGGAATCGACCATCGGAACCGACTATCAAAACCGACTATCGAAACCGACTATCGGAGCCGACTATCGGAACCGACTATCGAAACCGACTAGCGGAACCAACTATCGGAACCGACTATCGGAACCGAGTATCTGGACTATCGAAACCGAAAATCGGATCCGACTATCGAAACTGACTATCGAATCCGACTATCGGAACCGACAACTGGAAATCACAATCGGAATTGATAATCGGAACCCACTATCGAAACCGACTATCGAACGAACTATCGGATCAGACGGAAATCTAAATCCGATAGTCGTCGGAAATGAAAGACATTTTTTCTATCATACATTCTGTCTTTTTGGTGTCGGAAATATCTAATTCGATTGAGTATACTTTGGATTGTTAGAATCTAAAAAATCCTATTCTGGTAGACGAATTCCTTGATCTCTCTTGAGGCCATCTCTACTATGGAATGCTGCTCTAATGCCAAGGAATATTATCGGTAATCTAGGGATTCACGCTCTCGTATTTAAACCTTCAACGTAGCTTTTAAAGTCCTGTGAAAACGTTCTATCGTGCTGTTGCTTTAAAGATTGCATACGTTTAGAACCTTTCAAGCTGTTTCCCATGGTCTTTTGACATCCTTAGTGGAACTCCACATCGGCTTATCCATCCAGATTAAAACGTAGCGGCTACAGTTTCTGCTTTATTGGTACGGTCTCGAAAATTGTTCCCCTGAACTTCTCTGGTACGAAAGGTCGTACTACTTGTTCACTCATGTCACATTACAATTCGATCGTTTAACAACTGAGCGAGGTCTGGATCACTATCTTGCTCCTTAGTCATTCCTTCGAAAACAAACATTAAAGGAACTATTACTGTATTTATACACGACAACCAATCTGCGACCGATTGTATATCCCTAAGAAAGCTCTTAGCTCGCGTACTTCTATTGGTCTGGGGAATTTTTTTATTTAACGCAGGCAGTAGGTAGAGTAAGGATTGCACGGCTAAAGATTTCCTCCAATTTTGGGCTTGGTAAAAAGCCCATATCCTGAGCATTGTTCAACCGTATGGTCCGTGGCCCGTGAGACACGCTGTAACAAATAACTGGCGTTGCTGACAAAACAATAAATTTTTCACAATAAGCCAAATACGTAGAGGTAGCACTAGGTGTTAAACTCCATTCGTTGGAGATCCTACTTATAGCCTTATGACACTGGCTTCATCGTAGGCTGAAAATACTGCCTTGGCTAGGCTGAAAACTGAAAGAAAAAATTCAAATGAGATTTACCCATATGTAAGAGTGAGAGGAATATACTCAAACTTTTCTTGGCTGAATTTTAAGTGTTATAAAAAGTCTAGAAAACTGTTATAAAAAGCATAGGAAAAGAATGAAATTCATGTTCTTTTTTCTATGCTTTTTATAACACTTTGCTGCATCTCTAGACTTTTTATAACAGTGAGTGAGAATCATAATAAATTGAAGTAATAAATTGAAATAATTATAATTGAAGTGGCAGCAAATATAATTGAAGTGAGAATAAATAATATCTTATTGAAGGGTAAATTTTTATAATTGGGTCTCCGGAGTAAAATCGCTCCTTTTTGTATTGAAAGTAATTAACAAAAAATCTCGCTTGAAGAAATAAACAGAGCCCTAAAAAATCTCCATGTATAGAAGGATTTAATAGTCGGGAAACTCAACGGTGTGAAACAAGGACTTAGGTCAAACAAGATTTTTTAATGAGGAAGTTGCAAATTGAAAGGAAGAGAACAAAGAATTTTAATTTAACTAATGTTGACCATGTTTAATATTAAATACAATAAATTTCAATTAATTTAATTTTAATCATAATAAATTTTAATATTTCAAATATTTCCAACGGAATTCTTCTCCCCTCACAACTATCTGTTATAATAATCAGGTAATCGCTCTTACTCTCACATGCTATCTCTGTCCCACAGTATAACAGATTTCGTCATTTTCAGCCTAGCCAAGGCAGCATTTTCAGCCTACGATAAAGCCAGTGTCATAAGGCTATTAACTCGATACAGCTCCAACTTCTGGTAAAGAAACCCACCCCGCACTGCGCCCAAGGCTGAGAAGGAATGGTGACCTGGATGATGATCTTCAACGAGGACTTTTATAGTTGTTGATGCTACGGAAGAGATTCTAAAAGCGGGAATGCTATAAAAATTGCATGTTCGCGAATATATCAATATTTGAGCCCTTTTGCTTGATTTTTTATCTGGAAGAGTCTAAGCTTAGAGAAGATGGACTATCATAAGATTTCCCTGATCTTATTTGATCAATCGATCTATCTCCTCTCCTGACAGCTCAAATTTTCGTATCGTGCTATTAGTACCAAAAGATATCGACCTGCGGCTCACCTCAGCCTAGTTAAACAAAATCGCACCAACCCACCGTTTCTGGTATTCGGCGTCGCCCCAGTTCTCGATACGGAATTTGATAAGCCCACTGGGGTCCGGTACTCGGAAGTGGATCCTGCTTTGTCTCTTTTTCCCATAGATGCCTTTGTACCCTCTTATCCAGTACCGTACAGCCATTAAGTTCTTGGACACGGGACAGCCCAACTTCTGTTATGCTTTAATCTCTGTTCAATTCATCGCTTCATTGCTTCTGTGTGAGTTTAGTTGATGCTATGTTTGGTAATACCGTCATGGCTGCGTTTTCCTTAAGATACTTCGAAGTGGATTAACATGGTAAACCGACGGCTACAACGATGTTGGTGCCGTGAGTGAGTATGTAGTGAAAGCTTTCGATTTGGCAATTCTATAGTCATAGTGACGTTATCTGCTGTTTTTAAAGCAGACATGTATGCTATATTGGTACGAAAACAGGGCTTAAAAAACATATTTCTCTCTGACGGCATTAAGAGCGATAGGTTCGACGTTTGGACCAAATCAGCTATCATGCGCCCTTGATTGATTTGTTACTTTTGTTTAGGTCTAAGGTTATTCGGCCTTTGAAAGCAATGAAAAGGCAGACCTGGCCAGATAGGAACTATTACAATGTATTCAACGGTCCAGAACCGATTATCTCCAAGTTCATGAAATATAGATCCATGAAATCTTGAAGAAAAACATTGAATACAAGAGGTCCTTAAATGGTTTGGTCTATGTCGAACAGCTTTTTCCTCTTCCGTATAGTAACGCGGCCAGAAAATTGTTGGAGCACATTAGGAAGGAGGTTTCAGGACACTGGTTGGATATTCTGAATAGTTCAGTAGTAGGAAATTAATATGGGAAATTGGTACTAGTTAGGCAGTGTTCCGAATTACCAAGAAATTGATGAACTTCGATCTAGTATTTTGTTGGATGAGAAGTAATTCAGCCAGAGGTAGTTAACATTAAAAGAAGTACTGGTGTTCATTTTATGGATACTTATGAACGGAAAGGTGGCATACTTATGAGTAACTTGACAGATTTTAGTGCATTAAATCAGCATCAGATGATACTTGAGTCTAAATTAGTTGAAAAAATGGCAGTTTAAATTTTGATAAATTCTACAAAATAATAATTCCCGTCAAGCCCACGAATGCTACAAATATCCAAACAAAAATTTCTATATCGCGATTTCAGCTGCGCGAATTCAATCCCCACAGGAACTAGAACAGCAGACGTCTGCTTTCGTTGTTGCCCCAGACCTATTAAGACACGTTATACACTTTACTGTCGAGTCCACGATTCAGTAGGTATTGCGATGCTTGTGCGTGGGAAAAAAACTGGTCATTAAGGTCATTACAAATCATGTTAATTACCTACTCACGGATTTATTACCTGCTAAATCATAATTAATCTTTATTATTGGGTAATAAACACACCTTTTTATGACCTCGGTCAAAAACCGGTGTTTTTTCCCAGGCACAAGGGTCACAATACCTACTCGAGTCCTAGTCGTGCTGGATAAATTCCTGACCTTGCGGTCCTGGCTGACCTTGGCTGATCTTGAGGTCCTGGCTTACCTTGATAGTATAAAGGGCAATTAGTTTTTTCTCATAAATGTCTGTTCGTATGGTAAGACCATTATCCAGCTGCTGGTTTCAATGAAGTTTGGAGAGTTTGGCACCCATGGTCACCAATAAATATTGCCTTGAAAACTTTAAAGCTATGTAGGCGAATAAATGTTTCTTTCAATACCGATATGTAATATTCGAACCTGAGCCGTTTCATCGGGATGAGTCCTAAGCTACCCACCAACTATGAAGAGAGTGATTCAAAGGCATAGACAACATAGTCTGTGTAAGCCTGGATAAAAAAGTTTTGCAAAATTAATTTTTTTTTATATTTTCGATACGACTTTGTGTGTGTTTCCCATCAACGACATTCATCCTTTGCCTTTAAAACTCAATTTAATTTTCATAACACGCCATACCAGGATTATCTTCGCCCTAAAAAGCACAAGTAATTAAATTTTATATTCATCCCAAAAATATTATCAAAGTTTAATCGAAATATTTTTCACTTTACCACCAGACATTTTCACACATCAAAGAGTTTCGATGAAAAGTTTTCCTTGTTTTTTTCTTTTCCTGAAAAAAGGACATTTTTCCTATAAATAAATTTAAAACGAAAAGAGGAAAATCATCCAAGAAAACTGATGATCTTTCACCATTGAATAGAAGTACCCAGATGTGTGCCTGGTTAAGCAGGGATAAATGAAGGAAAACTTGCGGAGAAAACTATTTCTTTTGTTTCTGTGATGTTAAACTTTTCATTCGACTCCATTCCATCTCACGCTATCTCTCAATTTCCCAAAAGTTTTTCTTCTTTCTAGTTTTTTATTTTTTTATAGCAGAAAGAAGAAGCATTCCCCTAGGGCTACACCTTACTGGGAAAAAAGGGGTTTTGTTAGTTGTGATTGGCATGTTTTATTTAGTCTCGTTCATTCCTTATAAAATGGAACTGTCAGGACCCGAATTGGCTTTATTGATCCTGTGTATCCCGTTGAGCTACTATAGAGAACAAAGATGCCCCATGTCATGAGGGTTAAAACAGAGTCATTTCATCCTTTAAAAAAAAATAGAAGAAGAAAAAGAAGAACGTAAAATATAATAAATAAAGATCCTCTAAGGAGACGAATTAATTTACATAAATGACGACAACTTGTCTGAAAGGATAATAAAAATACAGCCTGCGTCTCAACTCAACCCCGAAGTGCTGCTGCCGGTGGGGTTTGAGAACAATTCATTTCTTAGGTAGTATTAAGGGCCTTTATTAGGAAAGTTATCGCCCTCCAAAACGAAGAAGAGAGGCCTTGACATGTTTTATAAATTTACTACCTCCTCCAAAGACAATACCACCGGGGTGAACACAGACGTATAATCAACCCTAATGCCAATATACCTGTCGTCTAGGTAAGACTAGTTGTAGTTGTCAGTTGACTCAAAATTAATTGCTATACGGGGCAAATTGACTCGGTTAATGAACGCTTGTACATTTAATGATTATAAATAACCTTATATCGAATGGGGGGGAAATTTACTTAGTAACCCCCTTTTTATACCCGGGTTAGTTAGGGTTTTGCGTATTCGAATTCGAGGTTGTCATTAACAGCCATCCATATCTTACTCTGATTGTGCAAACTGGTAGGCTATAACAAAAAGGAAAGTCTACACTATAACCTTCCCACAATAAAACCCAAACAGAGAGAGGGAGAGAGGCAATAATCGAACACACGGAAGCGCTAGTGGCTGGGGTTGATGCATGTTTTTAAGAGGATGGGTAATTGCCGATGTGTGTGCTTTAGATTGCGTTTCAGATAAAATGAATGTCCGATAATGTTTTCGAGTACTTAATTTAATTGGAAAATACAGAACAGATTACGGCCAATTGATTTTTTACTAATTGGTTAATTCGGTTTTCACTACGGATAGACTCATACGTTATTCAACGTTCAACCCTTTCGTACAGGTCGATCGATCAACGTGTGATGTTAATGATGTAGAACTTTATTAACAAACAAAACAATACAAAACTCTGTATTTATATATTTCATAGTTGTATAAACAAAAATTATACAACTCCCCAGCAGGAAATTTGGGAGACCTTCCTAAAGGATGAATAACGGAGCCATACCAAATAGGTTTTCAGTTATTGATTGGAGAGTTTATATCGACACTGAGTTTATGTTTCTTTAGGTGATGACTTCGTTTTCTGCTTGTTTACTATTTCGTACTCGTGAGAACTCGGACTTCTGCTTCATTCTGCATCTATCCGCAGCGCGAAGTGCAGTGAAAAAAGTAGAAATAATTTAAAGATAAAAAGGAGACCCCCATGTCATACCAATTTGGAACTCAAGACGACATCTCCAATTTCAGTCTACTGCTCGTTTTACGGGAGTACTTCAACTCAACTCTATTGGGAGTACTATAGAATCACTCACTTTAGGCTTTTTTGGAGGTCAGAAGGAGCCCTCTCTTCCAATGACATACTAATGTTAAAATCATGACAAAGCGAGACTTTTTGGAGGTATTAATACCTCTCCTAGGAGACATCCAACATTACTCGAGCAGGCCTCTTTAGTGGCCGTGGAGACTTTGTAGACTTCATGTTTGACGTTTGTCACAATCAATAATTTATGTGTAACATTTGTCAGATATCACAACAGTTTTTAACTAAATTTACTAGTTTCTTTTTTTCTTCGTAGTTCTTAGGCGCCATGATAAATAAAACGATAGTGAAAACAATGGAGAGTTATGCTAGCGCCATCTATGGAAACAAGGTTTTTCATCTCTCCATTCACAGTCGCACTCTTACAAGGGAAGTCTCTTTGGTGTCAAACGCGCAGAGCTGGGTTACATTTTTTTTCTGGTTCTTCTTATCAAAAAAAAGCTAAAAATGTATATCACAACCCCTATCTTTTTGATATTTTTTTTATACCGATTTTTTAATTGTTTACTAATATCTTGGCTAATATCTCTTAAACGGAAAGTCCTACCATAAAATATTATTTACAAAGTTTGTAGATCATGCGATTATCTACAAAAAATGATACCATACATTTTCCCGTACGAATTGCCGTTCAAGAGATATCGCTGTTTTAAAGATTTAAAATATTCATATCCCCCTAATTCGCAACTTGTATAGGTCATCAGACGTTCAATCAATCCTCTGTTGGAACAATTAAAAAATCGGTATAAACAAAATATCAAAAAAAAAAAAAAATGTAACCCAGCTCTGCGCGTTTGACACCAAAGAGACTTCCCTTGTTAGAATACAAAACTACAGGAAGGGCCCTCGCCGAATTAAAGCGTAGTGAAATTCGTTTTGTATGAGTGCCCACGCTTTGGTAGTTGTTTGTACACTACAAGCGTAAAAACCGAGTGGAATAGAGGAGGGGCACGAGCGAGTTCAAATGATGAGTTATCTAAAATAAAATCTTGCCCCCAGAAATGAACTTTTTACACGGCGTCACTCCGAAATCGAATCAGCTGATCCCCCTGAATTTTGCGTTGGGTTAGTTAATGTAAACAAAGAAATTCAAGCAAATAAAATTTACATTTTTTGGACTATTTATCACAGTGATTCACATATTTATTAATGTAAATATCTAATATATGTGTTTAGGAACTATTTGATTTAGCACATTCACCTAAAGAACGATTTTTCTCGCGCAAATTTCGATTTATTCCTACATTCACAAACTGCACACTTCATTGTTCTTTTTTCACAGAAAACTCACTCGCTAGAACTTTAATTACACTTTAAACTATTCTTTATACTTTCTTTCTTTGTTTAAGTTAGTTTTGATAATATGATTTCGGATTTTATAAAAAAACTCGTTTTAAAAAAGTATTCCACCGAACGCGGGAACACAAGCAGCTAACTAACCCAATTTGACAGTTGATTAACCCCCAGATTTCACTACGCTCACATACAGGGATTATACACACGAGGGCCTTTCCTGTAGTTCTCTATTCCAAGGTCGCACTAAGCACTGGGATCGTGAAATTCGTAGAATATAAAAAATACAGGAAGGATCCTCGCCGAATTTATTACACTCCGTCACTCCGAATTTTAATCAGCTAATCACATTGTATGACATGTGGGGTTAGTCAATTTAAACAAAGTCTGAAAATTTGACAGATGGCATCCCAACAGAGCCATTTTGACGGTTGATTGACCCCAGATTTCACTACGCTCACGTACAGAAATGTTATACGCGAAGGCCTTTCCTGTAGTTTTATATTCTAAGGTGAAATTCGATACAGAAAATTTCATCGGCATGAAAATCTGAGGCCAAAATATAAATATATAGACTAACACGGAACCGGTTGTGTCGTGTAAAAACCCTGTACACGAGCGACCACTACCTTTAGTGTGCTTGTTGTTTAAGAAGACAGCAATAGTGTGGAAGAGGGACACAAATTGACAAACTGTCAAATGAAATCTGCTCGATTGATTTGAATTACAAAAAGTGCAAGTGGAGTGATAGAAATCGAACATAGTTGCTATATTTCATTAAATATCATAAAAAGGAGTTATATTAACTTCAGAAAACTAAGCAAATCGTTATATTTCTCACTTTTGTTTGCATTCCGCAAAAGAAAAGTAGCTAAATCCGGGGCATATAGTTTATGCCAGGAATTTTAATTTACGTATTTAATTATATATTTACGTCTGCACTACCTGCTCACTACTAGCCCAGTGAACTCAAACACATCAGGGTTAAGGAACGCTTTATCTGGCTTACAGCAAGACCGGTTCAACAATAGGCCTGAAAGTAGAGTTTTTGTATGTGTTAGTGCTTGCACATTTAGCAAGACCAAAACAAGACCTAGACAAGACAGGACAAAGACAAAACAAAACTGTAAGATAAAGAGAGTAAGACTTTGCCCTCAGCACAAAGTGCCGAAAGTCTTGTCTTGCACATTTAGCAACAGACTGAGTCAAGGCTGCAAGACTTTCTGCAAAACTTTTTTGACGAGCACAAAGTCTTGATATCTTGATCCTGCAGTCTTGTCTTGTTCTGTCTTGTCTAGGTCTTCTTCGGCCTTACTATATTTGCTAGATTAGGCCAGACTGCAAGACCTTGTAGACCTTGTCTTGCTCAGCACTACCAGAAACTGGGAGCTCAAATAAAAGAGCTGATGCACCATCTTAGTGGGCGGAATAATATCGACCCCGCGGTGCTCCCCAGGGTGAGAAAGATGAGATCGACCTATCTCAAGGCGCAGGACGAGATTGTAGAGGAAAAAAGGGCACGGGATATGGTGTAGGCAGTTACACTAACGGTGCCCGCAGAGGACCCCAATGAGGAAAATCCTAAAAAGGACGTCGTGGCGGTTATACTGAGGTACGAAAGTCTCTTAGGGAGTTCGGAGAGGAGGCGCAACTGCGTCAAAAGGTCACAAAGAAAAGAAAGGAGAGGTCGCCATAAAGAACAGAGGAAAAACGGCGAAGAGCGCTCAGTGAATGGGGAGCAAGTCTCTCGGAGAGGAGGAATGGCCGGAAAGAAAAGTCTGCCAGGACTAAGGTAGAGCGGAAGAACAAACTGAAAAGAAGAACCCGCAAGTAGGATATCCTATGCAGAAATCCTGAGCAAGGTCAGAATGGCCATTTCCTTACCAAATCTTGGAGACAAGCTAACACGTATCAGGCTAAAAGCTACAGTTGTGTATACGGGACCCTCGTCAATATGAGAGCATGCATTGAAAATGATCCCATTTATACCGTAGTTGTATGTATCCAAGCGAAAAAGAACGGTTGTGCACTTTATGTGTAAATGTCTAGGGCCAGGCACAGTTCGTTTGGCAGCCACGTACTGAACGAGCTTGCATACTTTGGAGGAGACCATTCAACTTGATATAGTTCTTGAACGTTGCATAGTGGATCAAAAAACTAAGTCTATTGGCCACAAGAATGAATAAAACGGCACCACTGCCCTAATTGAATGTCAGCACAGAATACGTGGACCTCGCTACTATAAGCAACCAACCAACCAGCGCAACCATCTACATCTATTCTGGCCAAATCCAAGTTTTTCTTTTTGAACCAGCTTTCAATGATCTTGACTAAAATGAAAACTTGCCCACTCCTAGCCTGCAACAGGTAGCCACGCATAGCAGCGCCAAACCGTCTGTATGGCACCCAAACGAGGGCATGGTATGATCACACTTTTTCTAGTCTGAAGGAAGGCAAAATTGGGGCTATATGTAGGACGTAAAACAGACAATTAATTTGGTGCGCATAAAGAGTGCCATTAGCATCAATAGACTGGTTCTTCTTCAATTGCTTAGGTCAAGCAGCACTGGACGTGGTTAGTGCTTAGTCGGGGGACTGCTTAGTAAAACGGCACTTGGGTTTGGAATGGTCTCTAGCGTGAGCGTTTATACCGGTTTAGCATGCGCATTGGTTCACATGCGTGATAGTAACGGGGGCGCGTATATACTTTTAAGAAAATTACTCAGGAGGGATGTCAGCGAAATACTGAGCTCCAAAACAAGTCTGAGTGACCAATCTTTAGAGAAACCTCTGAGTCAGCTGAAACGATTTGGTCTACAGACTTCCGGTATAGGGGCTGCTAAGAGTGCAAAAGGTCCACGTTACGGCAGGGGTATTTCTTGGATCCGGTACAGGCTACTGCTAAGTGTAGCTTAAGGTGGATTACTCACTATCAGAAGTTGTTTTTTTTTCTGTTTAATCTGCAACTCCAATTAAGCGATGTTCCTATCTCAAAAACATAAAACAGGAATTCCCAAAAAATCTAACAAATTCAAACTCAATTTCTTCAATGAAAACCCTCGGATCCTCCTTGGCTTGATTCGATTAAAGTTGAGTTATAAAAGATAAGATGGATAGAGACTGGCTATTTTTAGATCGCACCCTTTAAGCACAAATTCAACATTCAACAGTTCATTAAGGAAATCCAACAGACTGCTTCGTCCTTACAAAAGTTGGCAAAAGTTTACAGAAGGTATTTTCGCGAGAATTTTACTAAACTTTGAACATTATTACAACAACAACAAAAAATATATTTAAAACATTAAAAAAAAGTTTGTTCACAGATTATAAGAAAGAAGAGAAGATTTAATATAAATTTTCGTCCTTTTTCCTTATTTCACCTGAAAGTGCCTCAAGCGCTTGGTACATATTTTCCAATTAACATCAAACTGTTAATGATGTTAACCATCTCGAAAAAGGATGCTATTTAGTATTAATAGAGCGGGTTTTAACGAGGAGACTGGGTATCACCTTGTCCTCGTATCCATTTTCTTCTGGGTATACTATTTTAAAATCCAATTAACTTAACCCGGAAATAGAGTTCCATTTTAACCCACTCAAGTTTCAGAAATTGGGTTAAAAGAGTTTTTTTTTCTCTTATAATTGGCTATTGTCCTATGACCACAGTCAGTAAACACCCCTCTCGGGATGATACTGATAATTTAAAAGGACAAGGAGGATATCCTCATAAACAGACTCTCCATAAATGAGAGCTTTTTTAAACTACAAAAAAAAAGAGAAAAAATATTTTATAAAAATAAATATTAGGCGGAAATGAGTTTCAATGAAAGTTAAACTCAACTTCCTTGCTGAAAGGACATCGATCCATGACACATAATGGACATATATTTGTGAAACTAAAACGACGGCGCCCCATTGAGATTGCCTACCCTAAACAAAAAATTTAAAGCACAAAGGACTAAAGTGATTTGACTGGTCCCCAGAGAGGGGCTAGGGGTTAAAAAATAAATCATTGACCCGTTTTTGTATTCATATTTCATCATCGTCCTTTTTGCTTATTGTTTTCGGGTATAATAATCTATCTGACAGAGCCAGGAATCCTTGCCAACAACAACCAATAAAAATAACAAGGACGAAAATTGTGACGACATTTTTTTTTGTCATACCCTTCAAAATTGCTTCAAGTTTTAATATTTGAATAGAAAAGGATTTTTTTTTTTTCATATTTTGGTTGTATACAAAAATTTTTGTGAGTGAAAAGAAAATAACTAGGTCCAAGCATGATGAATAAAGCGAACATTCAGAGCGATTCCGGGATGAGTTTTAAGCTCCACTGGGATTTCCTTTTTGCCTCTTGGCCAATGAGCAGCAGCAGCGGCAGCGACATGAATCTTTGTTGACGTTGAAAATTGCCTAAAGAATTTCCTTTTTTTTTATAATTTTTAATTTATTATATTGACATTTTTCGTAAATTCATTATCTTTGTAGACAGGATTAATTAATTACAGAAAAGGACATTATCAGAGCCAATTAAGGAGTGTCAGGCGATGATAGAAAGTGTTTTGTACTCTTGTGCTTGTTGAAAAACAATAAAAAAAAACCCTTTTAGATTTTATGACATTAATTGCACGAACTTATCATCTAGATAAATTCAATGTCCCTCTTTACTACAGATTTTATATCATATCACGTCTGTTCTTTAGTTTCGTAGACTGGTTCCATGCCACTTTGTTTGTACTCATGTTACTTTACAATTTTTGTCAATTTCGGGTCAAATCATAAATCGTTGCAGAACTCTATGCTGACTACTTTATTCCATTTTTTTTATGTGACACACTAGAGACTTAGGGAAGGCCCCTTTGTACTGTCGACCATATATTTTTTTTTTTTTTTGAAATGTCGAACAGCAGTTCTAGTCGGAAGATAGAGAGAGAAGAGAAGGAAAGAACTGTCACAACCTAGCTGCGGTATTTTATTTCACCTACTCCCAACCATTTTGCGACTCTGACATCGGGGCATCGAGAACAACTCGCTGGAGTGTTCTTCTTCTTCTTCGATGGCTCTACAGCCCAATTCGAGCCTTGGCCTCCATCAGCTTCTTCCTCCAGACGTCTCTCTGCTCCGCAGCTTGTCTCCAGTTTCTTGTGTTGAGCAGTTTTGCAGCATCGACCTTAACATTATCTTCCCACCTTAACCGTGGTTTGCCAACTGGTCTTTTGCCATCTGGTAGTAGATACAGGGCTTTTTTTGGTATCCTTGAGTCATCCATTCTTTGGACATGGACGTAAACGTAGTAGTTTGGCATGGATCGAAAGTTTACATTCTTTGTATAAGTCGTACAATTCGTGATTGTAGCGTATTCTCCATGCACTGTCTTCATTGATTGGGCCGTATATCCTTCGGAGAACCTTCCTCTCAAATATATCCAGCTTGTCTGCGGATTTCTGGGCGATACTCCATGCTTCACATCCATACGTAGCTACTGTACGTATGATGGTTTTGTAGATTGTTATTTTAGTTTTTCTGTGAATGTCTCTGGATTTCATTACTGGCAGTAGTGAGAAGTATGTTCTGTTCGCCGCGTTTATTCTTCTTTGTACGTCTATCGTTTCATCGTTGTCTTCGCTGACTGTGGACCCCAGGTAGTTAAATTGGTTTACCCGTTCAAAGTTATATTCTCCCCAGGTGGTATTGTGGTTTCTTCTTCTTCTTTCCACCCTTGACTGAATTAGAATCTTACTCTTCTCTGCGTTTATTTTCAGCCCTATATGCTTTGCTCCATCTTCTAATTCTGTAAATATTTCTCTAAGATATGACAGTGATCTTGCAAGGCAGTTTATATCGTCGGCATATCCTGCCAACTGTTTGGATTTGTTAAGCAGGGTTGCGTTCGCATCAATGTTAACCTTGCGAATTACTCCTTCTAGGCAGAGATTAAATAGCATGGATGCCAGCCCATTGCCCTGCTTTAAGCCTTGCTTGACTGGGAAGGACTCCGTTAATTCTCCTTGTATGCTGGGTGCACATCTTGTATTTTCCATTCTTATTTTTGTTAGTTTGATTATCTTTAGGGGGATATTTAGGTCCAGCATTGTTGCATACATTTGCTCCCTGTCGATGCTGTCGTATGCTTGTTTAAAGTCGATGAAAAGTTGATACACGTCAATGTTGTATTCCCAGCACTTTCGGAGGATTTGCCTTATTGTGAAAAGTTGATCCATTGTTGACCTATTTCTTCTGAATCCAGCTTGGTATTCACTTATTGCAGCTTCTGCGTAAGGTTCCAGTCTGGTCTTAATTATATTGGTCATTATTTTATATACTGTGCTTAAAAGGGATATGCCTCTATAGTTTTCACAGTTGAATCTGTCCCCTTTCTTGTGTATTGGGCAGATAATACTTTGCTCCCATTCTTCAGGCATTTTTTCATTCCTCCATATGCAGCATAGTAATTCGTGTATAGCTGCTGAGAGCGATTGGCCTCCTTGTTTGATCAACTCTGCTGGGATGTTATCAATTCCTGGAGATTTATTGTTTTTTAATGATCGTATGGCACTTTGTACTTCTTCCAGAGTGGGTACATTTGTTTTTCTGGTGTTAACGTTATGTTGTAGACGGGGTTCTGGTACATGTCTGATGCTCTCGTTTGCGTTCGGCAGCTCGCTAAAAAATTCCTTCCATCTTTTCTTTACATCTTCGCTGCCTGTGACTATAGTGCCTTCTTTTGTTCTGCATATACCGGAGGAGGGTTTGAAGCCTTTCTTGAAGAAGTTTACTTCCCTGTATGCTTCCCGTGTTTTGTTTTGGGCAAAGTTTTCCTCTGCTCTCAGGATGTGATTGTTGAGGAATTGCCTTTTCTTCTTCCTGCAGATGTTTTTTGCGGTTCTTCTTGTTTCCTCGTATTTCAATTTCTTACCCCTCGTCGGTCTCTCTATGTATATTCTCCTATTTTTATTTCTGGCCTCTATAGCTGCTTTGCATTCCTCGTCGTACCAGTCACTGGCTCTGGCTGTGCGTTTATACCCTACAGTTTCCTTCGTGACATCTGTCAGTACCGTCTTCAATATCATCCATTTTCCCTCGACTGTATCTTCATTATTTATACCTATCCTTTCTGCTAGAGTTTCCTGATATCTCTCCAGCACGAGCTGTTCTTGGAGGCGATCGACGTCGAATTTCTTTTGTTTGCTGTTTCTTCTTTCTTGAGTAGACAGCCGACATCTGAATCTAGCTTTAACTAGAAAGTGGTCCGATTCACAATTTGCACCCCTACAGGTTCTTACTTGCAGGATACTGGAAGCTGCCCTGCTCGCTGGAGTGTTATGCCTCCTGAAACGAGTTAAATCTCATCAACCAACCGATGACATACGCTTGGTGGAGCGGGGAAGAACTAGTGAAGGCTATGATAGGAGGAATCAGGAATGCAAAGAGGGAAGAAGAAAGAAGGAAAGTTATGTAGGTGGGAAATTGGGAAAGGCTAAGACCGTGGCACCGCCGGGAATCGAACCCGGGACCTCTGGGATAGTAGTCAGGCGCCTTACCCCTAGACTACCTAAGGCCCCCTGTGCGCAGCGCCGGTCCTAGCCCTTGTTGAGGGTGGAGAGAGATTGTCTTTCGGCGCCCTTTGGTCGACGCTTTCACTTCACATAAATCGTATTTCCAGTTGTCCTAAATAAAAGTTTTTTCGAGCACTGCCCGCCTTTTCCTTACGCAAGCCTTTATGGGCCGGGGGCCCCATAAGGATTTCGATGGTGGTTTTAGCGTCACAGCCCCGCCTGTAGCGGCAATAGAAGAGGTCTTCTCAGAGCTTCCGCTACGTTTCGCAAACAGCACGACCTTCGTTGGAGGCTATTTAGATATTTGTATTGCGTGGTTGGGCATTAGGGGTTACCCCAGCCAGTAAGGTTGAGATGGTGGAGAGAGTTACCTTCTTGTTAAAAGAAACTTCTCCTACCGTCGTCAGCCCAAAATTGCAGCGTTTACCATCCTCATAACGTTATCTCTGTGAATTTTATCCGGTGCACTTTGTGGAGTATTCTCCACTCCTACACCCTTAGGGTCTTTTTTTGTACCCCTATCCTTTTCAACATAATGCCAGTGGGGTCTTCTCTTGCAGTACCTGATTACAAAAAGGCAGCTTGTTCCCGTCTACAGCAACAAGGCTTGCTTCTTCCATGGCTTAAGATGGCCCATCATAGAGGGCGCACCGACCCCAGGGACCTGGGCTGTTTTCGGCTATCGCCTCCAGAAGACTTCCTTGCACGGAAACTAGTTGTTTTGTAGTCAGAAGAGTCTCCGGATTGATGCATGGATCCAAAAATATCTAACTGGCCTTGCATGGCGTCATTTTGGGAGCTGTGGGAGCACAGAAAGCTGTGCTGGGAGCACGTTAAAAAATGCTCCATTTTCAAAAGTTCTTTTTAAGGTATTTCTATATTGATACGACGGGCTGTGCGAGAAAGGACGGTCACCATTCGAAGGCTAATTCAAACCGAAGTTCGTCTGGTATCCCAAGTCCATCGTTAGTAGCATATTCACGCAGTACCATTCATAACTTCAGCACGATTTTTTACACATAAGGATTGCGATTTTTATCGAGTTTAGATCCGTCGTATTCAGTCTGCTCCAAGGGCCTCGAGCAGGATGTGGCCTAAGGCAATGTACGATCGGTCTTGCAGTCAGTCTAGACTTGGCTAGCTACAAACAGCGCCCTCGGGCCACCACAATTTTATTTTTTGCTCGAAATTGTTTTTCGCATTCATTTTGGCGCCCCTTACCACCTGGCGCCTAGAGGGACCACTCCACTCGCTCTACCCCAGGGCCGGCACTGCATGTGCGCTGTACTATTTATGTACATGATTGTTTGGCCTTGGTGTGCACTGCGACCTATTGTCTATTAGGCCAATCTCGTTGTTAAGATCCGCCCAAGTCAAGGCTTTTAATTTAGACTAAAATTGATTTTCGATGCATATCCCAAATCTCCCTTGGATTAGGTAAGTAGTGATAAAGGAGACTCACGGTAGGATCACGGTCGTACAGCAAGTTCTCCGCAGTTTCGGCAGCTGCCATGCAGAGCCGACAGCTGCAATAAATTATCAGTCCTATTCTGCTTAGATGCTAATTGAGCGAACAAGTGTCCGTCGGGAGCTCTGTTATTATTTTCAGTTCCCACCTCTTGAAATTTAAAATGTTGCCTGTTTTACCTTTATCGATTTAAATCTTTTAGCTTGACGATCATCCTGGCTATGAAGAAACAGCTAGTCGACCCAATTTTCTATGGCCGTTCTTACATGGCTGGTTGCTAAGCTGTAGAAAGGTTCTAGACCGACAAGTAATAAATTTCCTCCTACTCTAGCTCTAGGCCATTACCAATATGACTTTCGTGGGATTAAATGGCCAACAAGGCATCTTGAGTCTCTGGCTAAAGAACAAAAGTTAGAGATTTTGGAACTCTATTAACACAAGTCTGAGCACACAACTGGGTTGGAAGTACCTCAGCTTGAAAAACAAACAGTGGGTGTAGTATCATTGGCCCATGTTCGCCCAGTGCTATCCCATTGTCGGTCTTGGAGAGGTTCTTATACCAAAAGATCGGGCTTCCTCTAAAGAGGGTCTTATCCAGATGCCATTCTGACCTAATTCGGATAATCGTCATAAATGGTTTGTCGAAGTCAAAAATGGTAGGAATGGTATCGGATAACCATAGCATTGACTCCTTGAGGATCGATAAGTGATCCAGGAAATCTCCTGGCTTAAGGAAGAATAGCCCTCGTAGATGCCCCTACCAGAGACTCGTTCTTTATTACTAGGTCGAGCGGAGAAATGTTCAGTTAGATCTGAGTGACGTCATGAGAAAGCTTTTTTCTCTTGTGAGCTCAGATCCAACATGGATTTCAAATGAAAGGGTATGACACGTAGAATTCAAAATGACACAGTACCTTTTCCTTTACAACCCCTTCGGTATGGGTATCAAAAAAAGGATATGACGATTATAATACCGAATATTATATCCATATGGCTGTTTAAGGTGTCTTAGACGGCATTAAAGATGTGCTTGGCCTAAATTCAAAACTGACTTCTTAACTCAATCAAATCTTCAGTTAACTCTACCTTTGACTTAACTCTTTAGTTTAAACTAAAATCTTAACTCAACCTTTAACTCAATTCAAGTCAACTCTACATGGATTTTTGAACTTGTAGGAACTCTTAACTGACCTTAACTTAGCTTAACTTGACTCAGGTCAACTTAAGTGAACTCAATTCAGCAGAACTTGATTCAAATTTTAACTTCGCTTTTAATTCAACTCTTAACCCAACTCTTTTCGTTGCTAAACTCAACTTAATTCAACATAAATATTACGACATGCTGTAATCACGTCACGCTATTTACCGTCACCACACACGATTCGGTCTTACATCCCCCCCCTTTCATCAGACGCCATTCGGCCCTATATTTCTGGACCCACCAGAGGGCCGTTGCAAGGAGGGTCGGATTGAAATTGAGGAGCCCCATAGAACCCTCGAGCTTTCGTGAGAGACAAAAGACAAGACTGTGGTCAGGAACCCGAGAAGACCGAGCTACCCGGAATCACCTTTGCAAAAGTACGTTTTTCAGCAAGAAGCTACTCGAACTTTTCAGTCTAAGCGTTACGTTGATAGTATGTACAAGAGTTACCATACTTTACCTAGTCGCCAATATTTATACTACTACTTATATAATACATACATGTAAATTCACCCAGGACCAATCAAATCTGCTTTTTCCTTACTTGGTATCTTTTACAATCTTTCCCTTTCTTTAGCAAAATTCAATTTCTTTTTTTACTGCAGATTTTTCACTATGCCACATCTGTGTTTCATGCCATTTTTTCGTACCTAAACTACTTCACAGGTCTTATCAATTTTGGGCCAACTCATAAATCATTGCAGAACTTTATGCTGACTCTGTTATTTATGTATGTTCGCTGGTGGCGCTAGTAATTTACTTTTAAAATTATTTCTTTACTTTCTTGTTAGTTTTAAAATAAATTCATGGGTTTCAAAGTTCTCTTAGGAAGCCCTCATCCTTGATTGAATCGCAAGGACATTTAAACTCTGCGCCATGAATGCATTTTATTTGGGATTTATTTAAGGATCCAAAAGCCATTCTTGCCTTCCTATAGACACCATCAATCGTGGCAAAAGTTTAGCTAAAGAAGATCCCGATTGGAAACTGTCCCATAAATATTCCACACACCCTCCAGGCATTGGTTGACGATAATTCTATGGATTATGCTTTAATCTAGAGGTCCACTTTTCACTCTGAGTTTACTACAATGCGATATACTTAGATGAGATTTATACATCGGCTTCCTAGCCCATTGTGACAGCACTGTCGGTGTGATACACAAATTTATGAAGCACTAAAGGTGAATAAATCACCAGCACCTAACTCTCTGTACAACGACGGTTAAATCAGATTCAACAACTTTTCATTATGAACGACACAACGTCGACGTTACACCTGCCTCCCAGGTAGGAAGCCCTAATGATGGTCATAATATTTCGCCTACGTAAAACTTGCTCTCATACATACGTCAACGCTTTCACCCGAAATGATGTGTAGTGTATCAAATGTCTCGTTGGGACTGGAAAATTAATTACTGAACACAAAGGTGGCGGCAGTAAATTGTGATATGTTCCAGGTACAAAGGATTACAAATGACGTGACCATGTTA
Source organism: Thereva unica (assembly GCA_949987705.1). NCBI lineage: Eukaryota > Metazoa > Arthropoda > Insecta > Diptera > Therevidae > Thereva > Thereva unica. The sequence continues at coordinate 14,102,188 of OX465284.1, forward strand.
CATTAACAGGAAACCTTTTAGCAAAGCATCCGAGGACTGTTTGACTTTTACTGTTCCACGAATTTTATTGGTGATTGATTGGTGAACGATAAATAATTACTGATCAACTAAAAATCAATCACAATTTTAACGCAGAATTAGGCCCAATGTTGTGACTAATGGTCCTCCTCCTGGCTGGAAGGTAACATTATTCACATCCAGATTGTTGCTGGTATGATGTCAGGCCTGTGTGTGTAAATTATTCTGTCTGAGCGCTCTCTATATCCAATTCTGTGAAGTTTGTCGTAATTGATGTAGCAGGTGCTGAATCTTTTGTTACAAAATTAGATTCGGTACATGCCAACGATCGAAGGTTGGTTGCTATTTGCTGTTCTATTTTAGTCTTCAAGTTATATGAGGGGTATGTGTGGGCAATCAATTAATCTACCTCATATCCGAATGAAGTACTGCAATGCTATTGTTTTTTGATATTTGTCAACCGTTTTCTATTTACTGTTTCCCCCGGAGCCTCTGCATAGTTAATGGAGCTCCAACTGTATTTTTGGTTTCACGTGGAAGGAAAATTATTTAATAATAATTTGCGATGTTATTTCGCCTTTTCGATTCTAGTAATTTCATCTAATATTGCTTCAGGCTTGATGCTACCATAAAAGATTCATTAAATGACTGACAGACTTTCTTTCTTCATGTCTTACATAGTGTAGTAACTATGGTGGGGCAAGTATTGGACGTGCCATGGGCGCTAATTGAAAAGGGCGTCACTAAGATGCATGAATGCGGATTAAGAAGGAAAAACAAAAGTTGCAAGATGTTTTAAAACTAATCCTTCACTGTATCAATTCTCGCGGTGCAGGCTTTGCGGGAACATGGTGAATCAGACGATAGCTTTAATCAAGGAAACTTTAAGTTAGCCATGCTCGTAAATTGCCGCAATCGCTTACTTTATTTGGTTGGAACACACGCAGCCAAACAATATTTCACGACGGTCACGTTTTTTGGAGTAGTTGGACATTATAATATATGTTAGTTTTAAAAGCTTTTTGTTTAAGCTTTTGTTTGAGCTTGATGCCCCATTGGAAAGGGCTCAGTTCGCTGAATCCAGATAAATTTAGTTTTCTAGGAAATTTAATTTTTCTGCAGTGGTTTGGAAGGGTGAAATTTAGAATACAAGCATCTACAAAAATGGGCGAGCTCAAAACTTTCTGAAAATCGTCAAAAACGCGAAGCGGTTGTCCTTTAAAACCCCCTTTGTTTAACTTATAAAAGGATTTATTTAAAGCTTAAGCCATTATTTGAACCTTAAAAGTTTTTTATCGGGCTTTAAAAGCTTTTATTTGAGCTTTCAAAGCTTTTTTTGAACTTTTAAAGCTTTTGTTTGAGCTTTCAAAGCTTTTGTTTGAGCTTTCAAAGCTTTCATTTTAGCTTTCAAAGCCTTTCTTTGCACTTTTAAAGCTTTTGTTTGAGCTTTTAAAGCCTAAATCTTCGAATTTCTCTGCTAATATTGTTAAGCATCGTAGATGTGTCTGATCTTAGCATTGAAAGAGCAAGAATAGTGCATTTATGAATAAAGTTAGGTGATATGAAGTCTATAGTAATTTGATCCATTTTTTTGATCAAATTCCACAACTACTATGAGCTGTTTTAATGTGCTTAGGAGCAGAAACACAATGCTCACCATAAGCTGTGGATTATGAAAGCTTTTCGTTGTCAAATTATAAACACCATATATCTACATAGGAACGACAGAATGAAACTACCGGCGAAGCGACCATAATCACGACCACAAAAATTATGACCTAGATAGACCAGATAGACCAGTAGGCCAGATAGACCAGAGAGACCAAATACCTCAGCCAGACCAAATGGATCAAAGCCATAAGCAACGTCAAGCCAAAGACAATATACAGAACATGCGTCAGTATGTGAAAAATGATCGCTGTATTACTGTTACCGAGATTGCATCAGAATATGCGGAAAAAAATCTGTTAGCAACTTCTGAATCGCTTTGAATAAGAAGCTTTTTTGGGCCGTGCTCTGATATATGGCGAATTATGGATCTATTACTAATGCCCAGAAAACAAAAGCTCGAGTGAGACTGAAAAGCTTTGGCTATTGTGTATTGGCCCTCAGAAGTACTAGCGATTGCCTTCCTAATGATTTATGGACGCGATTACTACTGCTCCCTACTGGATGAGGCCGAGACTACATACCGCAACTAACAACGAGTCGGAATTGATTCATTATGCCCCTTTTTGCACGACTACGCTCGGAAACATAGAGCAGCTCTATCTGTTGATAAAGCCACTATATAACACTGGCAACCTCACCGATAGGCCGATGCTTTAACCCCTGCAAGGCCAGCAAGTGGTTAGTTGTGGCCCACATAAAAATAGACACAGGTAGATGTAACTGGTGTAAATGCTTAATGCATCATTACTCACCAAACTTCTTCAGATTTTTACCTTGAATGAACCTGTAGTTAGAGGTAAGCAATTGGATCTAGGTCTTACTTCAGTAAAACTAAAAAAAAAAACATTTTTATTGAAAATACAATTTACAAGTTGGAAGTATATCCAGAAGTCTAAAGGTTCAGATTTCGCTAAATAAATGCATTTCGATCCAAAATAAATTTTGTTCACTACCCACCAAAATCATCACTGTACTGCACTGGTACTTGATATGCACTTTTAACTTAATTCATTTAAGCTGGTCAGGATTGCCACTTATCGATGGAATATAGGCAGGGCTTAATCACGAAACCCGTACGTTCAATTTCATTTTCAAGTATTGATTTAAAATTCAATTTCCCCAGGATATGCCCTGTTTACTGTTAGGTTGTAAAACGTTAAAACTTTACCGGGAACGTTTTATGCAACTTAATAATGCATATCCGCTGTATGCTTTAATTTTCGAGCTGTTTTTCGTCCTTGTAAATTGTTTACTTAGTGATTAAAAGCATATTAGTAATAATGATTGATTTTCTATTTAATCGATTCGCTAGCAGCACTCATAACTCGGGAAGTTGTTGGGTTAGAACCTTGACTTTTAAAGTTTTAGATAGGTGGGAGTATTGTGAGTAGATTGCTACCTTATTCAAGAAAAAGGGTTACAAAAATACAGGGTGATATGTGAACCTCTATCAAAAACATCCCTAGCGGCTAAACCGTTACGATTCAACTAACGACGGAAGTAGAGAGCACACCCTTCAAAGCCAACCAAGCCAAGATGTAAAGCTATCGGGTAGTTTTGCAAGGCCCTATCTTGATGTGGAGGCTCTAATAAGGATGTACCTACTCTTTAGTATCAAGCTGATGCCAATTATATTGCACTCATTCCGCCACCAGTTTGGTGAAGATAACCCTTAACGACCGGAGTCATACTGAACGCCAGGGGTTCGTTCCTGGCCTCCTTTAACAGGGCTTGGGACGGCATGACACTTCTTGGCTACACTTGTTGGCTTGATATCAAAACACTTATTGGCTTTTTTGCAGCCTCTTCACGCGTCTTATGTAATGTGGGGGACGCTGTTGGGCCTTATACTTCACCAGTGGAGAAGAATAGAAGCGCAGCGTCGAGATACAGTGTGGGGGTGATATGGTGTTTTGCAAGTAGACTGGCACCTTTTGGTTGTCGATAGTCTCTGACTAGTTTAATTTTGGAGTTTTGGGTTTATCTTGGGTTTATAGTATGTAGAAACACGCACGGGGTTTCAGTTGTTTTTTTGTACACATCAATGATTTGCACACATGCAAGAGCCATCCTCCGACGACAACATTATAATTTGGTAAATCAATGCCATTCGGTGCACATTAAACCTCGGTGCCATTCCTCTCTCACAATGCTTGCAACTTAATCACCATGATATCGCCACTTCAGAGCTTGCCTTGGGTTAGATTCCTCACCACGAAAAGAAAAATATGCGATACTAAAGTGCGATATGCCCTATAGCGGCTGACACACTCTCAGTTTTAACTGCGCAGTTGAACTGTGTAAAAAACTGTGCGATAACCTGAACTGGAAGTGTGTGGGTTCGCCAGTTCGTTGTAGGGTTTTTGCTTAGTCTCGTCAGTTTTGTTGATTTGAGTACATCTTTTTAATAATGGCAAATGGACGGAACTGAGAGATGAGAGAATTGAACAATAAACTGTCTGACCTGCGCAGTTTATCGGAGCATAAAAGGGTCCAGAATCTCAGGTCCGAGGATTGAGTGAAAATAGTTCAAAACTGTACAGTTCATACAGTTTATTGCCCAGACATGACGTCACACATGATAAACTGCGCCGTATAACTGAAAGCGTGTGGGCCGCTTTTCAGCTTCTTATGAGGGCCGTATGAGGCAAAAAATGGGCCAATCCCAAAATCTGAAAGCTTTTCAAAAAGCTTTAGGCTTAAAGCTTTAGTGTTTGTAGTTGTCTATAGTCTGTTATGTCGTTTGTCACGTCATGGTGGAATGTCTATCAGTAAGCTTAGTTAGGGGGGAAATAGGTTAAGGGTCATGTGGGTTCGGGGGGGTGTTAAAGATGATGGTGATTAGCCCTGTAAACGACGTCGCCACCGATAAATCCCTTTTTTGTACTTCGTCTAACCAGGCCAAGGTAGCTATTGAAGCGCCACCTCAAATTAGGGAGTTGTATTTTACAAGAGGCCGAATGTAGGATTTTTATATTACAGTACGGGCTGATGGCTGGAGGAGGATCTTGCAGCTCTTAAGAAATCCCAAGCACTTCGATGCTTATTTGGCGGTTTGGAATATATAGTCATTCCATCGCATATCTTTGGCTACTATCACGCCTGTTAAGGGATAGGTCGGCCATTAGTTCAACGCGACCCACTTACACGGATGGAGAGAGAGTGTTGCTCCTTTTATTGGAGATAAGACAGTACTTGGTTTTGTTGAGGTTGAAGTCGACGTGACTCTTGCTTCCTCAATCTAGAATGAGTTGAATGTCTTTATTTATAGAGTTGGACATTAGTTCGCGATGATCAAGACAGGGTCTGGCACATACTTGTTTTGCATTCTAGAAGCCGTAAGAGTAGCGTAAGGAACCGTCGTCAGCAAAGCTTCTAATCTGGGTTAGAGGGGATTGAAAGTAGGTCATTCATAAAGATAAAAAATAGGGCAGGTGATGAGATTGACCCCTGGGGAAGCCCGGCAGAGATTGGATGCGGTTCGGATTTGACGCCATCCATATTACCTTATTATTTGAACGGTCGAAGGGGAAACTCTCAATCCACTTTCAATCGTCTCTAATAGCTTTGAGTTTATCTAACAGGGCTAAGTACCAAACTCTATCGAAAGCCTTGGAGATATCCAGAGCAACTGGACTATACTCACCAAATCTATGCGAACTTCGATTGTGGTGTTCTGTGTTCAGATCGCCACTGGATATTTTTTGTCGAAAGCCAAACTACCTGTCGTTTATGAGTCGGTTGGATTCTAGATATCCCATAAGCTTTTGGTTTTAGCATACTTAATAGACTAGTTCTCCTTCGAATTCAGAGGTTAAGCAGCATTGGTTGTGATCAGTACTCAGTTGGGGGACCGCTTGGAAAAACAACAATCGTACTTAAAAATACAAAGCTTTCAACTGTATCGGGTAGTATCGCTAGTCGGGTAGTATCGCTATACTTCTGGTATATAGCTTCACCTCGGCTCAACAGCAATGTTCCCTCTAAGCTGGGTAGGTTGCGCTAATGTTTGTTTGTTTTCTTTATGTTGAGAATCGAGTTCGTTGTGGTGTGAATTGTGTATAAAGCATTTCGTGCGTGATTGCAGTCACGTAGTTACTAACAACACCGAGCTTAAGATATAACCAGCCTCTGTTTGTATACTTATCTTCTTTTATAGCTTATCATTCATGCATAGTTTCTTGCGCCATGGGGTGCGCGCCATCTAGACCTTCGGTATTTCAACATGAAATATCTCTGACAATTTTTGGCCGATGACGACAAATGTACGCGATTCTGAAAGGTCATTGAATACCATTTTAGCTATGAGTCACAATGCACACCGAAAGCTCATTTTATATTCTTTGGCGGAGTCAATAAACAAAACTGTCGAATTTTTTTTTGAAATAGAGAACCCACACATCATTCACTGTTCGACGACTTGACTTTGACTTCAAATCTAAACTTATTACTTAAACATGCAGTGAATATTCCTCGAATCAAATCAAGTAACTTTCAACATCTCAGATCGACCGACAAAAACACGAACTACACTTTGTTGAAGACGACCTAGAAGCGTTCAACATATCAAGATGGAAACAAAAAGATTCTTTTCCCTGAACTCAATTTTAATATTAATGTAAAAAGTTAACTTAGGTACTGGCATTGCTTTCGGTTTAGTATCAGCAAAAAAAACCAAAAAAAAAAAACACATAAAGACACCTGTCAAAAAGCAACAAACTAATTGCATTTGAAGAAAGTTTCACTCGCAGCTGATAAGGCACGTGACTAACTTCAGCCCAAAACAGACTTTTTCTCAACTTCTCAGAGATTTCCTGACCCAACCACTTGCTTACCAGGTAGTTATGTGTGTCTTCCAAAACAAGATAACAGCCAAAGAGATTAATCACAGAAAGTGAACCATTATTTCAATTACAGCACGCACAACCGTTGTCTCAGAAAGTTTCGCCCAGCTCACACCTAGGTAGCGCTTCTTGCTTGACACTAATTTATCATTCTGCAATCGTTTCATACTGGGGAGAAACTTTTCCTTCTGATATCCAGAATCTTTTTTTTATCCAATAATCAATCAATTCGTACCCATCTCAGCAGGTGTCCTTGCCCCGCTCCTGTGCCATTGAAACTGTACGAAAAAAAACCGAGAAGAAATAAAAGTTTTTCACAAGACCGAAGGAAATATGTTTGCCAAGAGTCGCTCTCCGTTTTCGTGGATTTCCGTTTGCTCTCAAGTGGAGCAAGGAGTTTACTTCAAGAGTTATTTCATTGTCCTTACAGAATTTAAAGTCTGCGGGTTGGTGGCTCGATATCGTTTTTGGTAGAGCCTTGCCATACTACCACCACCAACCCCCATCCATTGTTGTAGCATCAGGGAATTCCTGTCTCGTGTCATCGTTTGCTTAAGGATTCTCGCTCTCTGGCTGTGATTGTGACGAAGGATTTTTCCTTACGTTTTTCCTTTTGAAAAAAAAAAAAATTGAAAACAAGGACGAAATCCAATAAGCCCATGAAACGGATTGTTGAGTTGTGCCTTGTGTTGTGTGTACACGAAGCTGAATGCTCTCGTCCTCCTGGTCCTGGAGTTTCTTCTTTATGGCGCTTATCTTAAATAGCGAACCGCGCGCCCCCGCGCACAATTTTCCGGAAGTTGATTACAATCTATGCCTTTTACCAAAAAGGGTCCATCTTTTCATTCATGGCGAGAGAGATCTGTGCGTGCCCCTCTCGATCTGATGTGGGTGAATCTGTGATGCCTTTAAACAAGAGCCGACATAAAGTCGACACTTGTCAGCTTGAATACATCCAAATCACCGAGGACGATTCTACTCAATACACCAGTACAAGGGTAAAAACGGATCCTTTTTGCTCCCAGTGAGATTGGATTCTTTTTTGCTCACTTTACTCTTTCATGTATCCTTTATTTTTTCTGTTTTTTGTTGCTGTTGTTGTTGTTGTTACTTGTTTCACTTCTGCTCCTGCTGGAAGCACGATTTGTGTTCAGCCAACTTTATTTTTTGTTTGTAGATAAAGTAAACAATCAACCAAGCAGTTCTCATTGGGAAAGTGTAAGTAGGTCGATTCTTTTTTTGTGTAAAAAGAAGCAAAAGGAGTTCAAACCGCGTTACAACAGAAAAAAAAGAAACATGTGTGTTCTCTCTCTCTTATAATTGCGCCCTGCCAACTGCTGGAAGAGAAGTTTACAAAGTTTTGGCCAACATGTTTTTTTTGCGGCGGCGATACGGAGGCATTTTAGAAAAGGACTAAACAGAAAATGTTTGACATCGAATTGTATCGATCTGGTATCGGAAGTTGCCTCAATCAAAGACGACGAATCCTTTTCATTCCTTCGTGGCTGGTTACGTGGTTTTCTATTTATATATGGAATAAAAAGTATAAAGGACGATTGATTCGTAGTTTTTGAGAGTGGTTTGGGGGGAAATTAACGCCATCTATGTATGAATTATCGATAAGTTAACCTTGGGAAAGTATTCCATTTTAAAATTGATGAATATTACCTTGAGGAAGAGTAGGTCAAGGACTTTAGTTCAAACCAATTAGCACTTTGGCGCTCCGCTTTGATGCCACAAACTCGTGTAGCTTAGTTAAGAGGGTTTGACCGACAGTTCTGGATGTTTAAAGCCATCCTGTGGAGTTTAGGAAGCTTATCAGTACCCCAGACCTCTAGTTTGGTGATTTCTTCTAAATCTTCCAGAAAGTAGCTTCTTTTGGCTAGAGCTGGGTATTTTGTTTATGTGGTAAAACCAAGCTTAGGAATCACCCAGGTCATGGTGCGATGTATAGTAGCAAGCTTGGTTTGAAAGAGAAAAGAAAATGATAGGATTAGGCGGGGTCCGGGGGGTATTGGAGCAGGTGACGATGAACCTTAAGTTTGAACTTTTGGGTGTTGTACGAGTTCGGGAAAACTGACTGTGGGAGATTATTCCACAGTCGAGTTGTTCTATGCATGAACGAACTTTTAGAACATGTTGTGCGCGAAAGGAGGGTGTAGGGTATGGGGTGAGCCGAGCGGGCTAGTCTTATGTTGCGGGAAAAATATTGTCTTACAGGCAGAAGGTCCTGAATTTCAGTGGAAAAGTCGCTTTGGTAATAATGGCGAGCGCTGTTATATTCCTACTGTAGCTCAGAGAGTCGATGGAGATGCAAAAGCTGTTATCTCCGATGATTCGGATGGCACGGCTTTGCACCTTGCCCAGCCACGCTAAGACGGTTTATACAGGAAGTGAACGAGTTATTCTCTCTCCGACACAGACGTCGTGTGCGATACCAAGATTGGCAGGGTGGTCCGCTATGGAGCAATGTTCTATGGTGATTGTCAAAATTACTGGCAATATTTCTTTAGGGTCTGGTTAGGAGGCTTATTATTATTTCCTGGTAGACTAAGGCGTCCTAGTGATATTGCAATTTTCCAGTGCACTATAGCTTTAACTGAGTAGTTTAGGAGTTAGCTTCCTAATAGCTCACACTTCGTCTTTTAATAATAATTTTTGTGTTTGAAATTTTAACATTTATTATCACAGTCTTTATATACATATATTTTATATTTATATTAACACTTTTGTTTTATACATATATTTAATTACCGAGATGCTGGTTATTTATTTTATCTAACTTTAAATTAAATTTAAAACCCGATATATTTATTTATTTAGAACTTGTTGACAACTCTTAGCTTTTTTTATTTTGAACGTCAAAAGTTTTTATTTTTTTTTTTCTTACTTAGCCTCGGTCGACTGCGTTTTTTGTAACCAGTCTCCTTGACTAAGTACGACCGGAAGTAGTAGGACGATGTCCCTACATACTCCCCTCCCAGCGTAGCGTTACATGAAGTGTACCGAGCGAATTGATGCTGCTTCAACGCCTCGGTCACACTCAAAAGCAGGTTTTAGTCGATCGATAGTAATCGACTTATTTGTGTCATTTATGTTGACGACGAAATGTTTACGTAATCTTTTGATTACTTTGAATGGCCCTTCGTATGGTGTTTCAAAAGGCCGTCGAACGCGATCGGTACGTATGAAAACATACTCCGCGTTCTCTAAGGCGTTCGGCACGTACACATCATTTTGAACTGACTGTCGGGGCTGTGTCGCCGACAGACCTTTCATGTGTGTGCGAAGTCGTGTTAGAAATTCTGAGTGCTCTATCGGGTTCTCATCCGTTGGGATGGAAATTGAATTGGGGAGCCTCAGATTCTGTCCATAGACAAGTTCTGCTGGTGAGCATTGTAAATCGGCTTTAATTGCCGAGCGAATACCTAATAAGACAAAGGGCAAATCCTCACTCCAATGAGTAGTGTTGTCCCTTGCCATTAAGGCCGCTTTCAGTTGTCTATGGAATCGCTCTACCATCCCATTTGCTTGTGGATGGTAGGCGGTGGTACGTATCCTATGCGTACCTAGAAGTCTTGTGACTTCATTGAATAATTTTGATTCAAACTGCGACCCTTGATCTGTTGTAATTTCAAGTGGTGCGCCAAATCTTGGGACGTACTCGGTGACAAAATGTTTGGCCACCGTAGTAGCAGAGATGTCTCGAATTGGATATGCTTCCGGCCATCTCGTGAATCGGTCCACGATTGTTAGGATGTATGAATATCCTCGAGATGGGGGCAATGGTCCAACAATATCCATATGGATATGTTCAAATCTATTATTTGGTGGGTTAAAAGCTTCATGTGGAGATTTGGTATGTCTCGAAACTTTAGATTTTTGGCAACCTATGCAAGATCTAGACCAGTTGTTACAGTCTTTATTGATCGCTGGCCAAAAATATTTTTTAGTGATAGCTTGCCTTGTGGCGCGTATGCCTGGATGCGACAAGCTATGTTCAGCATTGAATGCTAATTTTCTTAATGATGAAGGTATATATGGACGTAATGTACCCGTGCTAATCTCACACCAAACTTCATGAGTTGTGAAAGGAATTGGTGTGAGTATTAGTTTTACCTTCGAGCTACTACTGGGATGCTCTTGGAGTCGTTGTAACTCTTTGTCACCTTCTTGTGCTTTCGCCAGATGTGGCAAATCGAAGGTGATTGTGTCAACGTTGTCGGCCGCTAATGAGCGAGATAAATAATCTGCGACAACGTTTTGTTTCCCAGAGACATGTCTGATGTCGGTTGTGAACTGGGAAATTAGGCTCAGGTGTCTTGTTTGGCGGGGAGATCTTTCGGTTTTTGTGTGAAGTGCGTGTATTAAAGGTTTGTGGTCAGTGTAGACCACGAAATTTCTTCCTTCAACAAAGTACCGAAAATGTTTTATAGCTGCAAAGATTGCGAGTAGTTCGCGATCGAATGCAGAATAATTTCGTTCAGCAGATGATAGCTTCTTAGAAAAGAAAGCTAATGGTTGCCATCTGTGACCGTTAAATTGTTCCAGCACAGCTCCGATAGCAAAATCGGAAGCGTCAGTTGTGACGCTATATTTAGCATCCTCTAGTGGGTGTATCAGCATCACTGCTGCAGCCATTGCGGCTTTCACGTCGAGGAATGCTTGTTGGCATTCTGCGGGCCAAGGAAGTTGTTCCTTATTTTTTGTTGTTGATGAACAATTGAGGAGTTCCCTCAAGTGTTCATTGATCGGTACTAGCAGTTGTGCTAGTTTAGGAATAAATCGGTGATAAAAGTTCACCATTCCTATAAATTTTTGAATTTGTTTAACTGTTGTTGGAGTTGTGAGGTCATTAATTGCTTGGACACGTTCGGGTGATGGAAGGATTCCATCCTTGCCGATACTATGTCCCAAAAAGTTGATCTCACTGACCCCAAAAACGCATTTTGATAATTTTATTGTTAAACCAAAATTATCAAGGCGTTTAAACAGTAATTCGAGGTGAGTGAGATGCTCATCCTCGGATTTACTAGCGATAAGTATATCGTCTAGATAGACATAAACGAAGTCTAAGTCTCTTGTGACTTCGTTCATAAATCTTTGAAATGACTGGGCTGCATTTCTTAACCCAAATGGCATGCGAGTAAACTCAAACAGACCAAAAGGTGTTATTATGGCAGTCTTATGCACGTCTTCTTGTGCAATGGGGATGTTATGATACGCACGTACCAAATCCACCTTCGAAAAAATCGTGCATCCGTGAAGGTTCACAGAAAAATTGTGAATGTGCGGGATTGGATATCTATCCGGCACTGTGACTGCATTAAGGCGACGGTAGTCGCCGCATGGCCTCCAATCATTTGTATCCCGTTTAGGGACCAGATGAAGTGGAGATGCTGCGGGAGACGACGATGGTCGACAAATCCCTAGTTGAACCATATGTTCAAACTCCAATTTCGCCACCTTGAGCTTCTCAGGATGAAGTCTACGAGCGGTAACGAAAGGTAATTGCCCATTAGTAACAATGTGGTGTTGCACATTGTGTTTAACCGGTAGGTTAAAATTTGGTGGTTGTGTTAATGAAGCATACTTCATTAACAATACTTTATATTTGCCAAGATGTTGGCATTCAAAGCTCTCGAGTACATACTCACCAGTTGCACAGGCGTCAGTCCGAAGACTGGTCTGTGAGTCAACTAATTCTCGCTTTTTGAAGTCGAGGATGAGTTCGAACTTTGTTAGAAAGTCCGCACCGAGTATAGCTTTGCTGGTGTTGGCTATGATGAAGTTGTGGATGAACCGTCGGCGAAGACCTAGGTTCAGTTCCAGCAACTTCGCGCCAAAAGTTTGGATCGTGGATCCATTTGCGGCCCGCAGAAGCAAATTAGGGCATGTTGTTTGTACCCTAAACGTGTGCTTCGGAACTAATGATATGTCCGCGCCAGAATCGATTAAAAAATCAAGCTGGTTGTGCTGGTCGCGGACAAATAATCTGCACGAGCGTTTCTGCTGAGAGACGCCCGCGGATGTGGCGACTCCCCGCCAATTTAATTTTTTGTATGCTTGGCCCCCTTCATCTTGCGGTCCTTCTTGGCTGTAGAGCCCGGACCCTTAAATGCGCAAGGTGGGGTGCACCGTTCTGCCCCACTACCGTAGCGGTAGTGGTAGTAGCAGAGCGTCCCCGGTAGCGCTTGTGCAGATGAAGATTTGGGTTTGGTGGAGTTACTGGTCCCCGCTGATGGCGCCTTTGGTTGACGAACCGGTGATCGGCCCCATTGCCGTGGACCAGCAGACCCTCTCGCCGACTCCTGGCCCTGGCCTTGCCCTCTCCCCAACACAAGTGTTCGCAATTGCTGCACGTCGCGTTGGAGAGACTGCACGGCCCGCTCCAGGGACGACGAGTTTCTCACCTCTGACACCTGAGCTTGTGTGGATTGGTGAGATGTCACTTCCCACACTTTGTCTGCCAATTTAGACAGTTGCCCCAGAGTCTGGTCTGAGGACGCAGCGAGCACCACTTGTATGTCTTTGGGAAGACGCCGTTCCCAAAGACCCCTGATGAGTCCCTCGCTCTCGCCAAGGCTGTCCCCAGCCAGACTCTGTAAACCCCTTAAAAAATCTGAGGGTTTTCTATCACCGGGCTCATGCGCCGCCAGCAGCTGCTCGAGGCGGTTTCTCGTCGATAACCCGTATCGCTCGAGCAACAACCTCTTAGCATCAGCATAGCTGGCTAAGCTGAGGTCGGGGAAATTGTGTAGTAATATTTTCGCGGCATCGGTGGGCAATGCCGCGACGATATGGGATAACTTCTGTTTGTCAGACGTTATCCCGTTTAGGCCGAATTGGGCCTCAGCCTGGTAGAACCAGACTGCCGGATCGTCGGGTTGGAACTCGGGCAGACTGACTCTAGCCGTGGAGGCTGCGTCTACCTCTGCCCGGGCCCTGCGTCTATCCGGCAGCCCCTCCTCCAGGCTGGGCAACGACTCATCCATGTCTAGGATGAATGAATTTTCTAATGATGTATTCATTGTGAAAAATATACACAGAGTCAACCAAATGAAAACCAACAGAAAAAGGGGAAAACAACACGACGAGCACGCAAAAAAAACAACCAACACACTCAACAATCAGTATAAATCAAACACTCTCAAATAATTTGATATTAATATTAATTATATTTATTAAAAATTTAAAGGAAGGCCCACTTATCTTTCAATCTTCAAAGTCAAACCAGTTTCGTATACCCTTCTTCCGTTTTTTTTTTTCAGAAGTCTTGATACTTCTATCTGGATTCAAACTTGACTGGTGTCTGGAAACGGTGTAACGTGTGGGCATCAAATGATTGTTATTAAGGATTTTCTGCTTCCACCGGGGTCACCACTTTAGGAGTTAGCTTCCTAATAGCTCACACTTCGTCTTTTAATAATAATTTTTGTGTTTGAAATTTTAACATTTATTATCACAGTCTTTATATACATATATTTTATATTTATATTAACACTTTTGTTTTATACATATATTTAATTACCGAGATGCTGGTTATTTATTTTATCTAACTTTAAATTAAATTTAAAACCCGATATATTTATTTATTTAGAACTTGTTGACAACTCTTAGCTTTTTTTATTTTGAACGTCAAAAGTTTTTAATTTTTTTTTTCTTACTTAGCCTCGGTCGACTGCGTTTTTTGTAACCAGTCTCCTTGACTAAGTACGACCGGAAGTAGTAGGACGATGTCCCTACAGTAGCAACAGGTGGTAGCCACCGGAGTCCAGCAAAAACCGCAAAAGCGATAAGATAAGATGGGCTTACCGTAACCGGAGCAAAATGGATATCCTACAGTCAGATTGGTCACTTTCTTGACTGATCTTGCGGACGAGTTAAAGTTCATCAGAAAGACCTAAAAGGACCTTTAGTGGAGGTGAAGACGGCCGAACGCAAATCGGTCGAACTCCAGAGGTTCAAATCCTCACTAGGATGATACAGTGCACGTAAGGGTAAGCAAAAACAAGGTAGCGATCGAAATTAAGGACTTGGATGAGATCACTTCATTACGTGCGATTTCAGCATTAATATTCAGGTAGAACTAGGACGAAACCGCTACAGGCACGAAAGCTTCAAATAGGATGGATTATCTGCCAAATAAAGGAGTCTATTATGCCAGGAAGAGTAGGGCACAGCAACAATGCCCATTGCAGGAGGAGGACCATGGTAAATAATGCAAGGTAGGCTCTTTTTCCATCTTGAAAAGCTTTTACTCTTTTTACATAAAAAAAGACTTGATTGACGTCACGAGAAAGCTTTTTTCACTTGTGAGCTAAGATCTGAGTGGCGTCACAGGTAGTCAGGGGCGGCGCTTTCATAGGTACGAATGGTGCACTTGCACCGGGCGCATTTTGTCGGGGGCGCAATTTCAGAAATTAAGATTTAAAAAAAAAATTAAAACTTTGGGATAAAAATTGAAAAGTATTCTCACGGGTGCAAGAAATTACACAAATTTATCCAATTTTTGTCCCTATACTTTCTCATGCAAGAAAAAACGGGGAAATTTTGCTTCTCCTCGTGCACGAAGTTTCCAGAGATTTTAGCTTCGCGATTCGAGAAATGGGGAAAAAATCTACCAAGTGAAAAAAAAAAATCTCATTTATTTTTGAAAATTCTTTAAAAAGTACCTTATCCACTTACACAAAGGAAAAATTGTTTCGATAGTTCTGATTTGGGTATTGCTGTTTACCGTGATTGATATAAACTTGAGGGCGCTATTGCTGCACTTTTAAATTCTGTTTAAAGAATTTTTAAAAGAGGTAAATGAACGAAATGAGGAGAGCAAAACTCCTTGTGGCGAGAAATCCTCTTGAATTGCTCTTTTTTTGTTTGCTCCTTTAAACCCCCAGCTTCAACGGCCTCAGTTCAATAAAGTTCTATTCAATCTGCATTAGTGGCTTCGTCGGCTAGCATGTTCAGCTCATGCTTGAAATTGTTGTTGGAAGCAGTTAGATATGCTCACTGGAATGATATTCCAGTTGATTATTCTCTTTTGAGCGACCTTTTACGTTCAATCCCAATTTCATGTTCTGTTGGGCAAATTCAGGCTTTATTTTTCCTAAGTTCAATATGTGAAGCTGCATGGAAGCTCAGGCAAAAGTGAAGTTCAGTACACTAATTTGCTCGAACTCGCTCAGTTTGGCCGGCGAAGCCGGGGTATTACTGTCTAACAAATTGATATGGCCAGTTTCACACGGGATAACCAACAAAAATTGGATGGGCCCTTTTACACAATGAAACACGAAACAGAAAGTTTCGCTCAGTTTTACGGGGAGACGTGAGAGAGGGAAGAGAACGCGTGTCCCCTCAAGCTATTTCTCACCTCTTCCCGTCAAACCAAGCGAAACTTTTTGTTTAGTGTTTTATCGTGCGAAATGGGCTTATGCAATCATCAGTTCCCTTTTGAAATTCGATGAATAATCGCATGGGTTTTCACAAGAGCCAATTTTTCCAACAACCTATAGGTTAGAATGCGTTAGCTTGTTGCTGTTGCTTTTAATATTAATTATTTCTTCTGCCATTTCCTTTCTTTTCTTTTCCTAGCAAAAGGGAGGCAAAAATCAACAACAACCACACATCTTTCAAAAAGTTTATTCAAAAATTTCGTGAAAGAATTCAAAGGTTTAGAATATCTGCCCGCCCCATCGTCCTCGCCCACCCTCTGCTCCGCAAACGATGTTTTCAGCAGAATTTTGGTGGTTGGATATTGACCCATGTAAAACTTCCAATTTATATGTACTCTTTTTTTATCTTATACGCATTATTGTGGTGCAATCTTAAATTTTGCGCAAACTACAAAAAATATTTCACCCATTAGCTAGTGTTTAGGTCTTTTTCCATTGTCTTTCACTGCGTTCAAAAATGTACAGGTTATGGGGCGCAATATGGCAAAGTGCACCGGGCGCAAAAAACCCAAGCGCCGGCCCTGCAGGTAGTCCATTCAAAACGCGCGTTATGATGTTCCAAAATAACACCGTTAAGAAAATTGAACCCTAAACGTTTTTGGGTAGTTTCAACCCTTTAGGACTACCCCTTATCATAAATTTCGCCTTAATTTAATACAAATCAACCACCTTCGCAAATAAATATTAAAAAAAGTGCATTTCATCGCATTCGTTTTCATTATTATTGAAATAATCGCGAACCCCCCTAAAAAGGGGTGTTTTTTGCATTTTAGGGGTGACGCCCATGTTTTAGAACCGCGGGACTCGATTTTCGTGATCAGCGACCCCAAAAACGTTTAGGGCTCGATTTTCTTAACGGTGTTATTTTGGAACACCCCCCCCCGCGTTATTAGCCCTTCGCTTCTTTTGCTTTAAAGCATGTGTCCACTATCTTTGTCTGAATCTATTATGGTTGAGTCTGAGCCATGCCATAGATGTCCACTTGCAGGCTTTAATGTTTCGTAGTTGTATACATCTGGCATGTCAGACCAGATAGACCAGACAAACCAGGCATAGCTGTTCATCAGATCTATGTCTATCTAATTTGATCTGCTTGGTCTATATAACTGTGATGAAAATTTCAAGCCACCCATGATCCCAGCGTGAAAATATATTCCCCCACAAGATCTCATGCAAGACCCACCACTGGCGAAGTTGAACAGCAGATTCGATCTCCACGTGAAAGCTCATCCAAGGTACAGACAAGAATTGGAACCAGGGTCAAACTCCTCCACAATATCCCACCCATTCCTCTCACCCGATTCTTACCCAAGACTGCCCCAGCATGACAGCCCACTTCAGACACAGTAGTCTATCAGTGTGGAGTTCAACTAATTTTACATAGGTGACGCTAACGATCACAGCGTAGAACCTAAAGCACACAGGTTCTTGCCGTGTATAAAGCTCACAACCGAGCCCACAACCCCTGACTTCACTGTGTTCGGAGCGCCATTGTTATACTACTATTCATCATTCTATTAATTCATTTAATTTAATTTCTTCATTTTCGATGATAAGACCCACGATAAGAAGGTTAAAACGCATGGCGACTACTCTTCGACCTCGTGCTTACCCTTCCGCAAAGATTTCCAACGGCCGATCTCTTGTCTCATTTGGTTCGTGTATTTTTTTCTTTTTTCTTTCGTCTCTTCAATGCAAATGGTATTGAAGCCTGCAACTAATTTTCGTCTTCTTCTTCCTTGCGAGACATCTTTGATTGCGGCAGTTGTCGTCGCTTATTTAAATTGAGATGCCACCTTTGCCGGCCGTCGGCAAATTTACAAATTACAGCGCCAACAACTTCAAAAACGCCCACCAAACTTCTGGTGAAGCGATGAAATCGTGAAGCGTCAAAGGATTTGCCTAAAGGCAGGAAGCTAACGGCCAGAATTAGACGAACTTTTTATGAAAGCGAGAAGAAAGCTAAAAACTGCCATCCAGAAGAGTAAAACGGTAAAATTTAAAGCAGGAATCAGATACATCGCGTTCGCTGCTTGCGGCCGATGTGCAGTATTCACTGATTGATAGCTGCAATCAGTCTCATCTTTTACATAAAACATCTAAGCGGCGACACACTACGTGTTTGTTGTGTGCGAAAAAACCGTTCCGTACACCCTCTTGTATGTCAGATCCCATTTGAATGTAGGCTCTTCTATAATATCTATTATCGCACGCACCGCACGCACGCATATATCAGTCATTTGCTTAAGAGCCTGTGCTACGAAGCGGATACTAATCTCTGGGAGAGAGGGGGAGGAGGGGGGAGGTTCGTATAGGCTAGTGGTGTCTTCGATTAAGGGAAATCGCATTTCTCACAAAGAAAGTTAGGATGAGATATCGCTGACCCCTTTCCCACTGTTATAGTTCTAGTGAGGGACCTGTTTAAGGGTCACTTTGATGACGCCAAGACGAAGTAATACCTTTACGGCTATGCGGTTTTGTTCTCTGTCAAGCCATGCTAATGTGGTTTTGAAGGCGCCAGCCCCGATAAGTGAATTGTAACGAGTAAAAATTAATATTTTAGTTAATTTTTTGAAAGACCTATACGGACCCCCAATTAGCGCTGCTTGACCTAAGTAATCGAAGTTGAATTTTTTGCACGCCTGTTAGGGGCTAGGAGAGGGCGAGTTTAATACATAGTCGGGGAACTCAAAGCGGGGCCGAATAAGAACTTGAAAATTGTTATCCAGGCTGCTGGCTGAAGGAAGAACTTGCTTAACAAATCTTTTCAACATTCGTGAGGTTTTTTGGAGATTTGGAATATGTGATCATTCCATTGCATGTCCTCAGTTAAAGTTATGCCTAGAAGGTTAAAAGATGGGTCAGGGTAACATCGTCCACTGAGACGAAAGGAGAACGGTCCTGGTTTGGCTTTAGATAAGACAGTACTTCGTTATGGACTTGTTAAACTCGATTCAATTCTTGCGGACCCAATGAAGAATGAATTCGAAATTACGGTTGGTTAAATGGGATATCAGTTCACGATAATAAAGGCAACGTTTTGTCTGTGCTTGTCGAAAGTGTAGTGTTATCATCAGGAAATCTGTGGAATGTGTTCGAGGTGAGCAGGTCATTAATAAGTGAAGTAAAAGTGCGGGTGATAGAATTGATCCCTGAGGGACACCGGACGAAATGGTCTAGGGTTTAGATACGACGAAACCAATTGATTGAACAGCCAGAAAGAAAACTATGGGTCCAGTTCCTTAGAACTAAGTCTATAGCAGTTGGAGATTTAGTCAGCAGAGCAGAGTCAAAAATAGCTTAGTTTTTGACCTCGCCTATTGGGCTGCCAATCATCTCAATCTGCGAGCCCTGACACTGAACGTACGTGCCTGCTGCATGCCAGGCGCGGCGAGTTTTTTTTTATTTTCTCGGGCGGACGCAGACCCCCTAGTTGACTCGTTTCCATGTATGCTCTTAGGTCCAGATAAAAATCACGTTAAGCCTTCCAGCAAGCCTACCTCACCACCTCAGCATATGCATGTTACATCAAATGGGTCCAACTTTGATGGCTACAAATTTAAATATTGATGAATTCCCGTAATTGTTTTTACAGATTACAGAATGTAGAAAGTACTGATGGGACTCTACCCACACTATTTTAATTACGCCATGCTATTAACACTGAATTACGAGTTCCATTAAATTTTTTTGTTCCTATTTTTATCTTCACATCCTTAATAATTATTTCGAAACCATCACAACGCCAACGCGCTGAAAACCATTACAAAGATTCCAATGCGCCAAATAAAATCGATAAAATTCCAATTTGTTAATTGCATACTGATATACGGAAATTGTAAAATAGCAGCAGGGTGTTAAATTTTCCACCCCCTCAAAGTTCACATTAACCATGACCAAAGTTAATTTCAACCCTTTGTCCAAGGTAGGACATATACATACATACTTTAATTGGTGTGGGTGTAGAATTGACAAAATCCTTTTACCAGATACCAGCTCCGCCTCGCAGGATAATAAAAATCGGATCGGGCATTCCGTGATTCTCATCAAGTTGAACCGATTACGTCGTTTCCGTGAACACAATGGCAGCGAAAATTATAAGCAAATAGGCGTTTTTTTTTTTCGGGGGTAGCACACGCACCCGTTTACGTCCGTTCGCGCTCATCATATTTATCGTGACTGAAATAAGATCCACTTGTCGAGTTGCCAAGTGAGCAAACCACCACCATATACACAGGAGCACCTAAATATAGAGGACACCCCCTCCAACCCCCACCCGAATACCATTGGCCAATACCCACAGCAAATTGTTTAACAATGGATGAAAATCTGATTATCCATCAATTTATCGATGGGTATCCTTGATATCCTTAATGGTAAGGGTAGAATACTTTGAATAAAGAGTTCATAAAATTTTGATTGATGGGGCCTCGGGGCTATCGATTTAAGGCGAGTGGGGGGGGGGAATACTTTACAATAACGGGGATTTAAGCAGTCAATAAGCGACGCCATGGCTATACGGTGTGTATCCTTGAGGCGGACTAACCGCCAACCACTTGTTAGTGGTAGTTTATATTCCAAGAGCCTTGTTGGATTTTCGTTTTCCGTTTTCTTTCCTAATAAATATAACGAACACACAAACTTGTAAAAGGGTTAAAATTCTACACACAAACTTCGATTTTTTCCCCTTTTTATTAAATGAATGATTTTCGCCCCAGAAACCTACTAGAAAGGACGATTATAAATAGAGAGGCAGGCAATATCGTATGTGTATCCTTTAATCACGGTCAGTCCCTTTTCATAGATTTTTTTTTCAAATCACTCATTCGGAACAAGGATTTCATAATAGATTAAAAAAAAGAAACTCTCATCCTTTGAACGGCTTTAAACCCATATTTTAAATTTTTGACGATGATTTTTGGGAATTTTTAATTATTTTAATCCTGCTAAAAAAAATCGATTTTTATTTTTAATTTCATAAAGAATCAATTTCATTGGATTTAATACTTATTGAATTTTTTTGCAATATTGTTTATTCATTTTTAATATCGCTGCAAGTGTTCGATCGATAGCTTTGGTGTGTGCAGATTCAACCTTCCATTATCCTTCACAAAAGAAGGTACATTGTCGACAGCAATTAATCGTTTATACATATTGTGAACGCTTTTAATTTTAATAAAAAAAAATCACATAACGTACACCAATCAATTCATACTATGGTAAAGATTTTAAATTTAATTACTTGGTATTTAACGTCCTATAACACTTACCACGAGTCTGACTCGTGATACCATTTTTTATAGATAAGAACGAATACAACCACTGGACGCGCTCTTGATATGAAAGAAACTCTGAGGTGAAAAGTAATTCATAAAATATTTTAGTAGTAGAAAACCCAAAAGAAAACGTAAGCGTGTCCTGCAATAGAACACCAAGATAGAACGAACGCTAGTTACTTTAGTAAGAGTTAAAACAAAAAATAAATTAAAAACCTTATTGAAGTGAAAGAGGGTTTTAATGGAAGCATCAGTAATTACGTTGTCGTTGTTCAAACTAAAAAACGTGCAAGCGAATTAATTACTGACGATGATGATAGTGAGAAAGTAACACTGGCGAAGGGGAGGAGTTGAAAACAGTAATAATGGATTTTAGGAATTTAACATTAACATACTGAGATGTGTGGTGAGGTTAGGTAAGGTTGGGTTGGGATAAGTTAGGTTAGGTTGGGTTAGGATAGATTAAGATATGTTAGTTTGGGTTAGGTTAGGTTAGGGTGGGCTAGGCTAGGTTAGGTTGGATTAGGCTAGTTTAGGTTAGGTTGGGTTAGGCTAGGTTAGGTTAGGTTGGGTTAGGCTAGGTTAGGTTAGGTTGGGTTAGATTAGGTTAGGTTAGGCAAGGTTGGGTTAGAATAGGTAGGGTTAGAATAGGTTAGGTTATGTTAGGTTACCTTCGTTACGTTAGGTTAGATCAGGTTAGGTTAGGTTAGATATGGCTGATGGTTGCTTTGAGCTCATACACTAAGGTCCCACTTTAAACCTGATGTTAAAGTGTCGTTTCTTCGCTAAACCCTCTCGTGGAAGTAATAAATTTTCTAAGTTGCGGATCCCAATCTTCGAGATCTCCGCAAGTGTGCTTAAAAAGGGTTCACCAAATTTGGTTGATCTCCTTCTGCTTATGGCTGGGCAATGACAGAGGAGATGTAGTATACTTTTCTCGTCGTCCGGATTCTTACAGCTTCTGCAGAAATGGTAGGCCTCAAAACCTAAGCGGGTCGCATGCGCCCCTATCAGACAGTGTCCGGTCAGCACAACTACTATAACCGAGAGGTTTTGTCTCCCGAATAGTGATGAGCAAAAATGGTCTTGTTCTTGCAATCTTGTCTTGATCTTGCATATTTAGTAAGACCAAGAACAAGACTTAGTTATACTTGCAAGAACAAGACAGACTGAACAAGAACAAGGCAAGACCAAGACTAGATTAGTCTTGTCTTGTACTTGCGTTTGCTCATCACTACTCCCGAAGCCAGGTTAATTCGGCCACGGTACATTTATTAAGATCCCTCCAATGCTTCTTCGCTTGTTATATTGTGTGCTGTTTTGCATCGGAATTTGAATGTGGCCCCCTTTCCTTTCCTGTGGAAGGAGAGCGGCGGTCGTACCTCTCCTAGCCAGTTCGTCAGCTATACAAGTTTCTTCTATATTTTGGTGACCAGGCACTCAGAGGAGGGGAGCAAGAGGAGGGTTCTGAACAACTGAGCCATCTCGTTAAGAGATCTGCGACATTCAGAGATAATTTTAAAGCTGTTTGAGCAAGAGCGGAGGGCTGCTTGAACATCTGGGAAGATGTAGACAGCCTGATTCCTGTCGCCTTGCCGGTTGATTAGTAGAACAACTTCATGTATTGCCAGAACCACCGCTTGGTATACACTCAGGACCAGTGCTTGGTTTTTGTATTTTGTTTAGCATGGTGCATTTACTCAGGGTTGGCTACCATACTAAGATCCCGTAAAGGAGAATTGGGCGGACAATTGCTGTGTAGATCCATCGTTCTATGAGAAGAGAAGCCCCACTTCTTCCTAATGGATTTTTTGCAAGCGAAAAGTGCTATGTTCGCTTTCTTAATGCGCTCTTCCGTGTTTTCATTCCAGAGGAGCTTCTTGTCCAGGACTACTCCCAGATTCTGTTTCTAAATTTGAGCCTAACATTGTTAATCCGGGAGGGAGGGGGGTGTTAAAACAGGGACCTTATATCTCCTTGTGAAGAGGACCAGTTCCATTTTTACTGGGTTAACACTGAGTCCGCCGGTGGCCGTCCAGCTAGAAAGGGTTTGTAACGTCGCCTCCATGAGATCACAGAGGACTTGTGGGAATTTTCGTTTTGTGATGATAGCAACATCATCCGCGTATGCCAGGACATGATGCCCCACTACCTCCATGCGTCGCAACAACTGGTTTATAGCTACGACTTATTGACAGTAAGCCGAACGCTTAGAACACAGCGACCTGGATTCGGAAAGGGCCCATATTAGCACCTTGAGAATCATATTGTCGCAGTCTACTGAATTACGTCCCCTTTAACCTTGCTTTCAAAGACTGTGAGAAAGCTTTCGACCTAGTTAGTAGTTGGAGTTCTATATGGCAAAGACTACGGCAACATGGATAGTAGTTTGTCACGCAGACAAATTAATAGAATTGATAAAAGCCCTGACAACAATCCATATGCAGAGCTCTTCACAATGGAATATGATCAGCTGTAGAGTGAGCTCAAGAGTACCACAAGGATGTCTACTTTCACCATTACTTTTTCTTATAGAAATAAATGATATTCATGTCACACACTATAAATAGTAGAAAATGTAGAATAATGGGGATTGCTAGGCCACCTCAAGGATCTCGACTACGAGGATATCTGCTTGCAATTTACCGAAAACTTGCTTGGAGACTGGTACCGCTTGCGGATGCTAGCGTCTTGTGCCCTTCTTACAGCATCGTACGTAACATGCGGGAATTTAACGAACATCGATTCCAAATTGCTTCTTCTTCTAGGCAATCGATTTTGAATTGATTTCACGCAATTCATATGGTAATCAATTCATTTATTCTGTCCTATGTCATGCTAATGCGCAAAAAAATTTGTTATTTAAAGCGAAGTTACGAATTCTGATGCACTAGAATCGATTTTGACTGCATTTATCTGTTAACTAGGAGAAAAAATTCTCATGCAGCAGCCACACTCTAACGATGCAATTTAGTAAAAACTACTCTGCAAACTCTCGAAATTGTTTTTCTTTATTTTCCTTTTAGTTCATCCCTTAAAGCCCTGCTCCCATTTTGTGTTGAAATAAAAATTAACAAAACGAACATCATTCTGCTCTTTTAGTACCAAAAGCATATCAAAAGCCGCCAAACCGACTAAAAACAAGCACACACACACATACAAAAATCTACTGAAAATCCTCACTATAAACGCAAAAAATAACTACCACCACTCTTCTTCTTCTTTTTTTTAATTATAGAAAATGCTCTGCATATGCTTAATCCCACAAACAAGCGGAAAAAATCCTTTATCCTTTGGCAATCTAAAAGGATTCCAACAGAAAAAAGTGCCTTAATTCAACCATAACGTTATATCCTTTTCATACAGTCGACAGACATTTATTTTTCGCCCAGGGGGTGAGGGGGTGTGTTTTTTTTGTATAATATGACCGAGCTCAGATCCTTGCTCGATAGATATTCAGGCTGGAAGACCACTTCAACCAGAAAAAATGGGCCTCCAAGTGACCTATAATTGTGAGTTGCTGGCCACAAAATTAGCAGAGAGTGTATCGAGTGAATTTTTTAAAGGTTGGTCGGGAAAGGATTAAAGGAGAGCTGTACGAAAGTTCATAGAAGTGTTTTTGTTGGATGATGCATCCTGCGTTTTAGAGCTATAATTTTTAAACCCATCTTCTTATGATTCAACTGACCTTGATTATCCTTAAAGATAAGTAATAGCACATCAAGTTACGAACACACAATTCTCAACCCAGAGTCCTAAATTCAATTGAGATCCTCCTAAAAATCGACGACAGAAAATTTACGAATTTTGGTGAAAAGGCGCAAGAGTGGATAAGGATTTTCAAACGCTTAAGAACTATGCCTGGATGTCCTTGAGCCTCTAAGTCGTTTAGGACAACGCAAATATACCAATCCCTAGCAAAATCTCTAAGCCTAGTGTCTAAAGCTGCACCTATACCACCCATACCCCGAGAAGGCCTAAAACATTGAGAGACCTTTCTTCCAAGCAGAGTATTTAGCGAAAAGTGGACCTTTTTCCTCTTGGAAAACAATTCTTTTTATGAAATCGATCCTGGGAATACTCAACCTTTACGGAAAAGTCCTCAGACACAGAACTAATGATTTAACAAACTACCATATAAGTACTTTCTTCCTTCAAGTACTAAGATGAACCGGTAAAAGAGTACTAGGACAAGGCAAGGAGACACTAAAGCGACATTTTCTAATGACTCCAGAAGGAACTTTTGCACCAGTAGTGGTCTGAGTTAACGGCTGGTGAGTTAACACCCACAGAGTACCTTCTTAGCTGGATGGGAAGCAAGAAACAGATCCAAGGGGTGCGCTCCTTGATCTGTAATGTCAGAAATTCGCTTGGGATGGTCTGCAATTTGATGCAGATTATTAGTGTCTGCACATCGTATTTGCCAGAAACACTGGTGGTATTTGAAATCACCCGCAGCAGTTATTTTCTACTCCGAATGGTAAATTAAGAATAGAGAGATATATTTAGCTACGAAGAGTATCAAAGGTTGAAGTTGGGTCGAAAATTCAACTCAACTATTCAACTCATCATGTATACGTAGTAATGGGAGTAGTAGGGAGCAGATAGGGACCCTATGAGACTAGCCCCATTGCAATTAATATTAGGACATGAACAATTATTTCTCCCAATATAAGGATATGTGTAATTTCAAGAGGGCAGAGCAGTTATACTCTAAAGTGTACCCAGACACCTGATATCAATCTATGTACATTATTGTTAGGTGACAGCTGAGTGCGAGAAAAGTAGACGCGAGTCAAGTTGAGTTAAGGTCGATTGAACTCGACTCAGCCATGCTACCTGGGATGAGTTGAATGGATAATTTCACTCAGCATAATTAGACTCGAGTTCAGTAGTTGAGAGTAGTTGAATTTAATTGGTAGTAGCATCTCTGTGTTCTGTTTGTGACGCGGGTCGAAAATTTAACTCAATGTCAACTCAACTATTAACTCATCATGTACACGTAGTAATGGGAGCACATAAGGATCCTATGAGACTAGGCCCATTGCCTCATTCAGACTCCGTGTGGATTAGCCTGTAAAGCCCACATAGGACATCTAGCAGCGCCTCGTCATAAGGAATGTCCCAATTTGCTCCCTTGAGGAAATTTATTGCTACCCGTTATCGAGTGGAAAAAAGAGGCCGAAACTTTGAGAATGTAAGTAATAACGACGCCAATAACGAAAGGTTTATATTTTTAAGCGCGAGTGCATTTTACCAATGCGGTCCCCCAACGAGTACTAATCACTTCCAATGGTACACCCAAATAGAATTTGCATACTGTGTTCCGATTTCCATGAAAACCGATATCTGGGGGTTTTTATGGTAGCAAATAACGAATTTATGATCAAAACTTACAAATTTTAAAATAACTGGCGAATTTTGCCAATTGGCGGTGGGCTGGCACCAATGCTGTTTAATCTCTGCCTAGAAGGAGAAATTCGCAAAGTAAACATTGATGCGAACGTAACCCTGCTTTACAAATCAAACAAATTTGCACGATATGCCGACGACATAAACCTACATGGGACTATATTTTATAAATGCAGACAATAGCAAGATTCTAATTCAATGGAGGGTGGAAAGAAAAGTCATCATTTCTCATATTGTAATTTATTTAGGTTTTGTATTGTCTCAGCTTATTTTCTTTGTATTGTTGTTTTGATGTCGGACTGCACCCTTAAGATACAATGGCGATATCAAACGCCCACGCTTAGGCTCAGTCTAGACTCTAAATTTTGCTCGGACATCCGCACATAATTGCCTCTTTAGATACTTAATAGCGTGGTTACAAACCCTTTCACCTCTGTCCATGAACTTCCACACGAGCCCTTTTAACATTACAACGCCAGCCTTAAGGTATTCACAAAAGAGAGCAATTGCAATTGGCTTTCTTCCAATGTCCTTCACATGAAATTCTACCTACTGAAATATCCCTATGAGAATTGCACAGAGTCCTGCAGTCCCAACAGGTTGCTGAACGTGGTCCCAGGACGTATCCTGAAAGTTTTTTAGTTGACACATAAAAAATGTAGAAAATTGGATAAAAGCAGCGACCTTTGATATCCACCTTTGAATGCAGCGATATTTATTTACTGCAAGATCTTATTGCACCTGCATTTTCCCAAAGGTAGGACAGGAAGCATAATGCAGATTATGGATGATGCTGGCTGCTTTGAGGGCCAACGATGGATGCATCAACATTGGACGGATGCTCTCGCTGATATTCCGAGAGCATGGCATTACAGAACGGAGTTCTGTTTGATGTTATCATAAGGTAATATCGGAGATGTAGCGAGAGAGAGCGAGCGGGACAGCGCTTGTTTAATCTGCAAATAGACCATAAACTCGCCCGATTGATAGCTACGGGCACTGACATATAGAATGGACTGCTTATGAGAAATTGTTCATGGCACCAATTTGTTCCATATGCTAAAAACCTTTTTTCACTCCATGTAAACACCGGAATCACTTTTGAAATTTATATTTTTTTAAATACGTACGTAAAACATTAAAACAACACAAATATTTTGTTTAAAAAAATTAATAAACACTATTTTCACTTTTTCACCTTATAAAATGCCTTTTTTTCATTAATTTGCAAATTTTATGTGTATCTGATTTAAGTTCTTAACGCCTGTCTTAGCAACTGACATTCTGTCCGGGGGCTTATGGGGAAAAGAGCAAAAGATATAAACATCACTATACCCGTCTATTTTTTTCTAATTGATTTTATTTCTGAGTGCTTCTGTCAGTTTGGGGGCTTATGGATGAGCGAGCGACTATACCTTTTTGGTGCCATCGGTTTGTATGGGAATAATTGCTGATGAGCAGTCCATTATTATATGTCAGTGGCTACGGGTAAGTATTTGTGGCTCGACTGTTTGAGTATGGAAGGTATAAGTTGTCGTGGGTCGATTTATCCAATTCAGATTAAAATTTTAATTAGTTTCTTAATTGCAGTGGAAAACAAATTTTTGTGAAGGTTGCCCGGAGTGGAAGTTTATGTGGATGGATTCTAAATGGTTTGAAGGGAAATAGGAAAGAAAAGATAAAACTGGATCGTCTAGAAACCAGTGCTGAAAGGCGAAATTGAAAATACATTCCGGAGCAAGCTTAGAGTGATAAATAGTCCGTAATGAAATTGTAATGAGGCCATTAATCGATTTCTGTAGTGGCGATTTGGTGGAAGAGAGAGAAGCGGTCCTTCAATTGCTGTGTAAATACCTGACTCTAATTAAAGATATCGAAACTAGGGTTCACTCCACAGTATAGCTCTAAATGGATACCACAGGTAATTGCAAGCAGATTTATACGTAAGTAGAGTCAGTTTTGACAAATTTACTTAACAGCAAAAACTTTATTTCGGAAGTTTCACTACCAACAGAACTAGAACCACAAAACTTCTGGTCCACAGATGGCGTTGACAGGTGTGAGTGCCGGAATCAGAGGTTTTTTATGTGTAAAGTTGGAAGCTAATATGACGTTCCGTACATTAAGAAAACTGGACCAATTTAAGCTTAGTTACAACATTTTGACGTCTAGTCCTAAATGAAAATGTAAAGTGACAGGTAGAAAATGGATTCCGGGAATGCAGATTAAAGCGATTTATTTCAGTTGTGGAAGAAATGTAAACAGCTTGTGCTCAGCAAAATAAAAGAAAAAAAATTTATCCGTAACTTTGCTTGCTTGCTTACGGATCCCTTCTTATGGCACCGTACTTACGGCATGGAGTGGAAGTAAGTCAAACACGTCAGTCTTATGTTACAGGGAAAATATTGCCATATAGGCATAAGGCACGACACGATTCTCGGGGCCCATTCAAGAATAAGGTAAATGTCCTTGTTAATCGAGTTGAAGATGGGCTCACGAACAAGAAGACAAAGACAAGGTCTGCATGTGATTTTCTTAGGAATAGAAGGAAAGAAGTAATGCAGGCTGCCATGATTGGTGAGCTATGACGTGGGTTAGAGCAGTTCACTTAAAAGGAATAAAAAAAAAGCGGGTGTTAAAATTGAACCCTGAGGAACACCAGCCGGGATGATGTGGGGTTGATATTCGACGTTGTTCAAAATAATCTTGAGTGAATGGCAATCAATCCTGTTTCTGAGAACTAAGTCGATACCAATAGCTTAAAGTTTAGTCAACAGAGCAGGCTGTCATACTCTGTCAAACGCCTTGAAGATATCTTCTACACCAACCAAACTAGACTCACCAAAACGATGGATACTTTGGTTGAAGTGTGCAGTCAGGTACACCAAAAGGTTGCCAGCCAATCGTCAGACAGATAAAGTCCTCTAGACACTATCAGTCAGTTCACCCTTTCATCAGAGATTTGGGGACATTTAAAATGCGGTCTGGCTGGACAGCCAGGTCTCCGACACTGTATTCCTTGGTCCGGAATTGCCTATTAAATCATCCACCAGTTTGGTAAAAAGTGTCCTCGATGATCAGTAAGTACTAGAGGCCTACACCTGCCCCGATGAACTCCAAGCAGCTTATCCAAAGTTATTCTGGGTCGTCAAAGAATGGGATTTCAGGACATCAGTTGGCTTAGTCACCAGACACTGTGATCTAAATTATTACCTATAGTTATAGAAATTGCAGAGGACACTAACTGTAGGTTCTAGCTTAAGTAGGACGAGTCCACCCTTGACCTTTTCGGTCACTGTTCGGCCATGCTTCTAGAAATAAGTCTAAATGACAAAGCAGGCTTTAGGCTGTTCAACAGCTTTGGCTGAACAAGCCATTTCTTAATCTGAAATCTGATCAACTTGAAATTTTACACATATACACGCGTAGTTTGCTTGACAATACAATCTGACCATTATGTAAAAAACATATAGTTCGCGGTTCCAATATGGCGGCTGATTTTTGCGTTTGTATTCGCCGACCCCCGATATGGGTATCAAATGAATGGTATGACGATTTGAACCGATTTGATCCGATTTTACCCGTTTTATCCGATTTGGGCCGATTTATACTGATTTGATCCGATTTCATCCGATTTGATCCGATTCGGTCGAATTTGATTCGATCTGAACCGATTTGATCGGATTTGTACCGGTTTGAACCAATTTGATCCGATTTTATCCGATCTGAACCGATTTTTTTAAATTTGATTCGATTTTATCCGATTTGATCCGGTTTTATCCGATTTCAACCAATTTATACCGATTTAATCCAATTTGTAGCAATGGTATTTTGATGGCAACAGGCTGCGCACCTCCAGCCCAAGCGACTTAACTCTGATTTCTGGTGCAGAGAACTCACCACAAGGGCATTGCGTGGAGGTGGGATTAGGACTTGCTTACAGAGCAGCTAGGTGTTTGCCTGCAGTGACTCTTCTCGGGTTTTGATAGAAGTGACAAATCCACCTTACTAATGTTTAATTCCGTTTGATCTTCTTCTTCTTCAATGCTTCTTCCTCCAGACCACCCTCTGTTCCGCAACTTGCATCCAGTTTCTAATGTTGGGAAGTTTTGCTGGTACAGTTTTAACACTGCCTCCGCACCTTGGCCGTCGTTTTCCAACAGGTCTTTTGCCATCTGGGATTTTTTTGACATCCTTGAAGGGATGTGGACGGAATACGCGGACTTAAGCTGGTGACATATCCCAGCCGTACATGCATTGCATTCAGAGGCTCCATGAAATCCGGCGAATTTCGTCTGACATATAATTACATGGTTTGCGTTCCGTGCCGGCTGTCACACATAGCCCGAAAATCTAAGTAACGTGTTCATGTGTTTGTGTGCTTATGCTTGTGTGTGCTATCTCGAATGCGGCAATGCAGAAAAAGTTGAAAGTAGCCCGACCTTTGCGTGGCATGCCTTCCACTCACGGGATATTCCGTCAGCTCGCATTTGAATACACACACTTCTACATTATCTGTCAACGAATGCAATGCATGTACGGCTTGGATATGTCACCAGCTTTAGATCCCACGCGCTTTGCGCCGTACGGTTTCAGACAAAAGCGCGCATTAACTTTTTAATTTTCTGAATCGTGAGTAAATTGAGAAAACAAATCAATTTTCATTTGAAAGGCCGTACGCGCTTTTGAAAGCCCTTGTTATGAAGACGTACAATGTATCTTTTCAAGCACAGCCTTTTGTTCCCGCAGCTTGGCCGTACTGCCTTTCCCATTCAAAATATCGTAAAAGAGTCATTAAACTCTATATTGAAAAAAGGCCAAAGCGAGTATGAGCTAAGTCCGCATAGTGTAGATGCACCATGAGTCATCCATTCTTTGGGCATGACCGCGCCAAAGTAAATGCAGAAGCTGCCTTCCTCTCAAATATATCGATGTTCTCCGCGGATTTTTAGGAGATAGTCCATGCGCAAACCCGAACGAATTTTGCTACTCCTCTGTTCAAGTTAGACAATGTATTTTTTTGCACTCAAGTTTGTTTACATTTAAAATTGTGGCGAAAAACTGAACTTTCAATTAATTTTATTGGTGTTAAATGTACCCAAAGTTCCAAAAAAACTACTAAATATCCAACGAGACAGTTAATTCTTTGAATTGCAAGGATAAATACTGATATTCAAGAATTAGGAAAATTAGGAAACATTACTTAGCTATAATAGCGAATGCTTGCAGTTGCCCTCCACAGCGTTTTCTCCTCCAAACAGCCTTTTACCGCGTACTTAATTTTATACACACTAATGTTTATCACGCACAGGATTTTCTCCTTGTAAAAAAAGAAACTATAACTTCAATTTACAATTATAATTTTTATGAAAAATTTTTATAAATTTTTCAAGGGCAAACAGAACTGGCAAAGACAAGCATTGCTTGACACCTATGAACATATGGTTGTTTCTTTTCTTTTATAGCGAGAGTTTCTTGGGCCCAGATGCTTCCCTCGAATTCGTATACATATGCACGATTAGTTCTGTTCTTTATCTTCTCTATTCAAAGCTCCAGTGAAATTCGACTACTATCCACGCAGGTGTATAATATAAACTAACAAATGACAGCCAAATGAAAATGGCGACCAAACAAAATCAACGTGAATCATTAAAAACGCCATCTGTACGTGAACTTACAACAGGCTACAGCATTCCATCTATACTATCATATCTTTAAAAATAATTTAATAAACTTTATAAACGATTAAATTTTAAAAACAAATCCCATTTCAGAATAAGTTCGAAAATCCTTAATATAAATATTTATATATGTCTATATTAATTATTTACATACACAAAACGAAATATTTACAAAACTTTCCCCCAATTAATAATATTCAAACAAAATTTCCTTGTCCCTTTTAATCCCTTGTAAGTTGTAATCCATAATCTATGCATGAATTAATTAATAGGTACTATATTAATA
Source organism: Thereva unica (assembly GCA_949987705.1). Taxonomy (NCBI): domain Eukaryota; kingdom Metazoa; phylum Arthropoda; class Insecta; order Diptera; family Therevidae; genus Thereva; species Thereva unica. The sequence goes on from OX465284.1 coordinate 14,134,828, forward strand.
AAATATTAAAAATAAATTTACATATAAATAGATATTTGTTTTGGAAAAAAAGGGGGTAAATAACTTACCCATATATTCCAAGATTTATATCTAAAAATAGATATCTATGAAATGTATTATGAAATAATGAATCCTTTTACCTCTAAAAATAAAGGATCAAAATACCATTACAAAATTTTAGTTAAACAAACTCAATTTATAATTGGTTTCGTAGTTACATAGTTATGTAATAAAATTACAAATGTTAATCACAAATTTATATACCCACAAAAATCAACATTTATATGTATTTAACCCAAAATATTATTTCCCCAAAGAACAGGGTTTTATAAATTTATAGAAATTCACACCCTCTTACACTTCCCAAAGGGGTATATATGTAGGAATATATAAGTATGTATATTTCAATAGGAAAACATCAAACACTATAAAACTAGATCCTTTTTCTTTTGTAGTATTAAAGGATAATAAAAACAAGGGAGGATGTTCAGAAAAGTGTTCACAGAGTTACAATCTGTTTTCACACCATTTAATAAAGGACGAATGGATATATGTATATGTATATGTCGTTTTATATAAACATATATAAAATAGGGTATAATATCCTTTTCATGATATCAAGCAAAATGGTGATAGGGTAAACATTTATACATTTACAGATACAAAATGTATTTAAATGTATTCAATGTGTCTACCTGAACCGATTTAGTTCGCCAGTTTCTAAAACAAGTGTCAAAACATCAACGAAACTTTCTGATACACTGACGCAGCTGCTCTTATATATTTTAAAATCATCGCTGTACGTTGAGCTGCCACGTTCACGTACCTTCCGTCCCATTGCGTCAACAAGATGTGATATAACGCTCCTGAAAGTATTTAGAAGACAATCAGATAAGAAGAAGAAAAAAAATGGACAAACACATGCGTTAAAAGATTATCTTCTTTTATGTATATATTTTGATTACACACACACACACATACACCTATAACAAAAATATGTGAGAGTTAAGTAAAACATTGGAAGGGATTTTCTTATATGGTTTTAATATTATCCTTCCACACACAAAAGGATCCAATATCTTTTCTATCTAGCCGATGGGATTTCAAAGAAAAGGACCTTTTTCTGTATATTAAATAGCTTCCTTCCTGGATCTATATATGTATAGGGATATCAAAGGATAGATGGATAGGCTGCCGCAGTAAATACGGTTTTGTAATATATCATATTTTGTGTCGTTTTGAATAATCAAATTAAATAAGCAAAATACCCCCTCCCCTCGGTCATGTATCAGTCATCAGTGGCGTAGGAACGGGGGGGTTTTGGGGACGAACCCCCCCCCCCCCGAAATGCCTTTTGTATGAAAAATGTTTCTCGACAAAATTCGTCTTTCTAATCACTATGTCTCTTTCTGGACTCACAGTTTAGTCTACTTCAATAGAATGGAGAGTATTCGGAGAAAGCTCGCTGTTTGAATGTAAATCGAGCTCAGATCTCACACTCGGTCATTCTGACGTATCATACCCCGAATGATTAACCCCATCGGCCATCCGCTGCAGCTGGAGCTATCCTGTGTCCCACGTGGTCACCTGTCAATTCATAACTGGGCTGGGCTGGGTTTTCCCTTGACTGCAACCAAGGCGCCCTCCTTATAGACACTTGCAGCTTTACGCTTCTTATTGCTTTGTCTCCTATTCTTCTGAAGGTTAGTAGCTTCTCATCGTACCATTTTAATAATAATAATAATAATAATAATAACATTTATTGGTAGAGCACAAAGATTAAACATCTTAACTGTACATAAAAGAAGAGGAAGTAAAAAATATTTGAACAATTGATAAAAGAGAAAAGAATGAGAGAAGAAAAGAGAGTAAGAAAGAGAAAGAGTGAAAAGAAAGAAAGAAAGAATCAACTATAGTGGTCTTTTAAAAGCTTACTGAAAGTTCGGCTAGATGTCGCACTCCGAATACCACAGGGCAAGGCATTCCATTTACGCGCAACTTGGACAAAGTAAGAACGATCACCAAATGACGAGTTACACCTAGGAATCAATAATGTTACCTGCCTATTGGATTGTAAGAAACGTAGTTTCTCAAACAAATAACGTGGACACATTTTATTCATAAGCTTAAAGATAAATTTTAATTCTTGGTACGAGCGATGGTTTGCAAAAGTAAGACCCAATATGTTGGATGCATATGGTGTAATATGATCATGCCGTCTTAGCCTATAGACGAAACGAAGACAATCGTTAAATGCAACTTCCATTTTTCTCATACACACTGTATCAAGTTTCGGGAAAATTAGACTACCATACCTCAGGTGTGGCATAATTAGAGCAATCACAAGCATTTTACGCATATCAGGTGTAAGAAGGCTAGAGGTTACCCATAGTTGACGTAAGCATCCATAGACTTTTTGAAGAACTCTGCTCGTATGACTACAACAACTAAATTTAGAATTAAACACAACACCTAGGTTTCTGACTGAGTCAACATAAGGCAAAATGACATCATTTATTATAATTGGTGCGAGTGTGCTTAATACAAAGGGAGTCTTACTAACCACCAGACATGAAGATTTCCTAGGATTTAGGGGCAGTTTATTAGTAACAGTCCAATCATAAATACTCCTCAAATCATCGTTAAGTCAACGAATACACTCAACGGTTAAATCTATGGGCATACTTATGTAGATTTGCACATCATCAGCATATAAGTGTATAGATGTGATTTTAATTACAAGAGGAAGGTCATTAATGTAAATGCTAAACAGCAAGGGACCTAGAATAGAGCCTTGTGGCACTCCACAGCGTAGAAGTATGGGCTCGGAAAATTTATCCTGGATTTTAACTATTTGAGAACGACCAGACAAGTAGCTTTGAATCAATTTCACAGCAATAGAGCCAAGACCGAAATTACTACCTACTACCTGTAAGACCTTTACATGATCAACCGAATCAAATGCCTTCGAGAAGTCGAGTAAAGTCAAGAAAGTTACTTTACGGTTGTCCAAAGCATCATAGATATCAGAAAAGACTTTTAGTAGTACAGTTTCACAACTATGTCCAGCTCTAAAGCCAGATTGCCATTCAGAAATAAGATAGTTTTCTTCAATATACGAAATAAGTTGCTTAAAAATTACTTTTTCAAACACTTTCGACAAAAAACATAGAAGACTAATTGGTCGGAAATCAGAGGGTTGCAAAGGGGAAATTGTTTTTGGAATAGGTACCACCAACGCTAGCTTCCATTGTGTTGGAAATTGGGAACACGTAAGACAGTAGTTGAAGATATGCGTGAGCACATTTGATACAAACGGTGCGATGATATTTAAAAACTTAGGTGAAAAATCATCAGAGCCAACCGCCTCAGCTTTTGCAATTCAAAAAAATTAAAAATATTGGTAGCCCCTAATGACCAACTTTTTTGCCTTTTGTGTTCTTAGACAATATATGTTTATTATCCAATAGTGCTTATAGTGTTGGCTACAAGAAAATAAAGTTTTTTTCATACCCAAATGGACTTGCCTCACTTTCAAAATTAATGGATTGTATGTTTGTACGTATGTTTGTACGTTTATATGTCTGTTTGTTCTTTGTAAACAAATCTTGCAACTTGATTTGAACCCACTTCCATATAACCGATCAACTTCTAATTTTGCCCATATGCATAGTTTGCGTGACAATGCAATCTGACCAATTTGTAAAAAATCAAGATGGCGGTTCCAAGATGACGGCCGAATTTTGCAATTGTGTACACCGATTCTATTTAAAATCGGTACTAGGGGGTTTTTATGAGCACAATTGACGAATTTGTGGTCAAAAATTTGAAAATTCAAAATGGCGGTCAACAGAAAATGGCTGACTGCTTTTTTTTACAATCCACTTAATATGGGTATCAAATGAAACGTTATGTCAAGTAAACTACGATTAGCTTTCCAAATTCAAAATGGCGGCCAACACAAAACGAGGGATAACATTTTTTACAGGTATATGGGTATCAAATGAAAAGATATGACAATTAGAATACTATTAGCTGTGTCATTCAAGTGCGTCATTTCAAATTCAAAATGGCGGCCAACACAAAATTACAGTTTACCCTTTTCTTTACAACGTCCTCGGTATGGGTATCAAATGAAAGTATGTAGGTATATGACAGTAAGCTGTGTGACGTCATTTTAAATCTAATATTATTACACGATAAACCGACTGCTCTGCATTTTTTTCGTTTAACGATTTTATTGTCTATGTAGCTGTGCACAAAACAGCAAAAATTCTCATGGTTTTCACAGATCCCGAGATCGAAGTTATGTTTGTATTAATGTGGTGCTTCCAATTTATTGGAATTATTGGAAGTGTTTATGGAAGGAGTGATGGGCCGTGTAATTTGGCTAGTTCAGTTTGATATATTTAATAATAATAACACATTTGGTACTTTATAATATTCATTTTATTTATACACGTTTTTACATCACTGCTTATACACTATCGGCCCGACCGTACTGGCTCTCGAGTTGCCGGAGACTAACGCTACTGATAACCAGTTATCATCCTATAGCTCTACATATACATTTACATATTAGTTCAATACATATCACAGTTGTTCAAATTGATTCCACGATTACTAAAATTTCCTGGTGTTGGCGTTATATCGATTTGCTTCACCATACAGCAACCGGAGCTAAATTTTGCTGTATGGTTAAAAATATTTTCAATCTAAGATGGACTTGCACCACTTTCAAAATAAACATACTTACAACGCTGTTAAGAGCTAAAACTTCCATCTCCTTTATTACTAGGATTCTGATTTTTTTGACCATAACGTGTTTACACATAAAAAGATCATACTAAGTTTTATCTAGAACTACCGTTATCTTAATTTTTTTTTTTTTTTTTTCAAAAATGGACTTACCCCACTTTCAAAATAAACGGCTCATATCGCACATCCCGAAGAAAAGTGTAATAACTGGAAATTAATGGAATTCTGGATTATTACAAAATTCAGTTATAAAAACGACAACCTGCTTCCAGAGAAAACCGTAGTAAAGCTATGTATAAATTTCTCACGTCGAAATTTATACATAGCTTTACTACGGTTTTCTCTGGAAGCAGGTTGTCCTTTTTATAACTGATTTTTGTAATAATCCAGAATTTCATTAATTTCCAGTTATTACACTTTTCTTCGGGATGTGCGATATGTATGTCAGTCCATCGTCCAACGTACACACATATTCATCGATGCTTTAATCTTTATTCACACCGTTTCCGAAAGTCACTAACTGGAGTGACCATTATTGATAGCAACGAGAGAAGTTTTCAATTCTACGGCGTTTAAAAGGATTGGCAAAGTAGTGCAAAAATGTAGAAACATAGAACTGTGACTTTTCCACAAGCATTGCTCTGGAACCATTGATCATGAATGTCAATAGTTAATAAACTGAATTCCTCTAAAACACTTCTTCTGCTCTTATTCCTATTAAAACATAGCTAAAAGTTGTATCAATTTTGAAAGATAATGTTTAAAGTTCAGGACTCGACTTATAATTATTTGACCCCCCCTGAAAATATTTCTTGCTACGCCACTGTCAGTCAATTCTCGAATTGACAATGACCCAAGACACGGCCTGACATAATCATCGTCATCTGTTTGCACAATCCCTTTACGGTTTGCGCCATTAATCAACACCAGTTCACTCCTCCACCAGGTGACAACAGGTCAAATCCTCGGATGGATTAAAACTAGCAAACATGATAATATCCTGAGCTCAGCAAAGATCCTCGACGTTCCCTCGACGTTTCGTTCTTCCCTATGCTCCCTTTTGCCCGTGGGGGGGAAAAAGGACATGAACCAGTCCTGACTGTTGTATATCCACTATATCCACAAGGCGAGAGTTTGTTACCAGGGAACGTCTCTATAGGGGTTATGGGGGGCATAAGGATAATACAATTTCAACACACCAAACATCCCCCATATTCCTAGAGATAAGGGATGGCTGGCTGTCTTTACAGGACTTAATTAACCCCGTCAGGGAAAATTTTAAGATTACAACAAAGCACACCACATCCTTGCAGAGCTTCTGCCTGTATGGCTGTGTATATATTCTGGTTATTAAATTTTGAGGTCCAGTGAGGAGCTGTAATTGCCTTTGTGGAGGCTATCCAGCCGCGCGGTCTCACGGCGCGAATCTCTCTCTCCCAAAGAGTATATCACACTCGTTTGTGCATCACCCGAAACTAATTGCATTTTCACTTTGCCTTTTATACTGAATATAAATAAGTGCCAACACTCCTGAAAGCTACAACAGGCGGAAGGATGAAGGATGTCCGGGTGTATCCTTCCTTCTTTTCGCCTTCAGCAAGTTGGTTTGGTATCTTTTAATATATATACCACACTAATGGGAGGCAGCCAACAAAAACCACACACAATATACCCAAACACCCACACTTTAAAAAAAAGAGGCAAACCTGAAAATATACACACACACACACATATACCAACCACCCTTGAAGTGGGTACAAGGACACTCATTAAATATCTTTCCGGGACTAAAATAGACGACAATACTTCATTTTTGGATTTGTGTCCTGTAGACTCATAAATAAATTTTAATGAGATTAAATTAAATCAGAATTTTGCAGGGGGAACTTCTCAAATTCGCGTACAGAGCGCGCTTCTAGTACAGATCCCCCTTTTTCGAGAGTGTCACAACATTTTCCAAAACTTTGACAATGTTGAATTTTTGCAATTAATTTCGATTCGGAATGTGGAAATTTATTAAAGGGTAATAAAAGTTCGACGATGGAAGAATCTGGCAATGCACGTTCTTGTGTTTATGTAACATGGAAAAATATGGGAATTTTATTTTTGGAATCGTCGATTTTTTCTAGATACGTTTTCATCCTTTGCCCAGAGCCATCCCAGTGAAGATGAACGGTGCGTCGAATACCGATAAAAGTCGATCCGCGCATATCCGTAACGGCACGGCGCGGCGCCAATGCTTTCCGTGTCAGTGCCTTCCGTGATGAATCTTTCACTGACATTCACACAGCACCGCCTTTTTAATGGTTTTGTTTAGCGTAACCTCGTATATTTGCTTGTTTATTGACAATGCAATGTGACAATTTTGTAAAAAAAATCAAGATGGCGCTTACAAGATGGCGGATGAATTTTGCAAGTGGGTTTCGATTCCATTGAAAATTGGCATCGGAGTATTTTTAGGCCCACAAATGACGATTCTGTGGTCACAATTTAAAAATTCAAAATGGCGGCGCCAATATGGCGGATGAATTTTGCAAATGTGTACTGAATCTATTGAAAATTGGTATCGGGGAGTTTTTAAGGTCACAAATGACGAAGGTGGCAAAAATTAAAAAAAACCCAAAATGTGAATTAATGCATCTGTTGAGGGGCTCGCAATGTCGAAAGATATCAATGTAGAAGAAAGGCAATTATCGGGGTCCACTATGCGGTTGCGAAACATGGAAAGTCACCCAATTCATCACAGGGCGCCTACAAGTCTTCATCAACAGATGCCTTCGTCGTACCCTAAAAATCCGCTGGCAAGATAGAATTTCAAACGAAGAACTATGACGCCGTGCCGGCCAAGAAAGGATAGACGACCAAATCAGGCGAAGGAAATGGAATTGGGTTGGCCACACCTTGCGACGCGAAAACGAAAATCTAGCCAAACAGGCCCTTGACTGGAATCCGCAAGGCTCCCGTCGAGTAGGAAGACCTAGAACAACGTGAAGGAGAACCCTACTAGAAGATCCTGGTCGAAGCTAAGAGCTGTCGCGCAAAACAGAGTCCGCTGGAGGGCAACTGTTTCCGCCCTATGTCCCATGAGGGATTAAAGGAGTTTAAAGAAGAAGAAGATTATGGGGTGTACAATGGAGTTGTGTCCACCCATCCGTAAAAGGACGCAGCCATGAATGTCGGACAGCTGTCTGAACCTCGTCGATAAGCGGAAATGAATTAAACACGTCGATTTCGAGCAATACAGACGATTGAACAAAGAAGCTCGACAGAAAATGAAATCGGAACGAGAAACATATTGCAGCCGACTTGAAAGAAGCGGCGTTCTAGCATGAGTGCTGGACGCTGTACCAGATAATCCGGCAGTTAGGCGGCGAAACAACATCAACAAACGACAACATCAAAAAATCCGAAGGTGATCGGCGTGGAAGAAAGCGATCGTTGTGCCAATTTTGAAGAAAGACGACAGTCGGGAATGCAATAGTTATCGCGGTATTAGCCTCCTTTCGATCGTCGGAAAAGTATTTAGGAAAATCATACAATCGAGGCTGCAGAAATATCGAGACAAACGAGCTGGAAAGAGCACACGGGCTTTAGACCACATCGAGGATGCATTGATCAAATATTCGCTCTCCGTCAGGTAATGGAAAAAAGGATTCGTTGCGGCGAACGAACTGCCGGCGTTTTCGTCGATTTCAAATCCGCTTTCGATTGCATCAATTGAAACAGCTTGTGGAGAACCTTAGAAACCGAACATGTGCCATTGAAAATTATCCAACTTCTCCAAGTGTCGTACAAAGGCTCAACCAGCAGCGTGCCCGACAGGGAGACATCGATTCGCCACTTCTCTTCGACGTCGTGATCGACGCCATTATGCGTGAAACTTTCGATAGATGACTCGGACTCGTAACCGACTTAATATTTGCCGACGATAGCGCCGCGTCGTCTTCGCTGTGACGGATGTCGAAGCAACGGACATCTTATACGACATTTCCCGCATCGCCCAGTCATACGGGTTAAAAATCAATGCGGAAAAGACCAAAGTGCTCACAACGGACAGATCTAACAGCTTTCGATGTTCAAATATTTGGGATCGTTGATAAAGTGGCATCAACGGCCGACGTTCACAGCCGCATCGTATTTGGTGCATAATGTAGGTTAGGTTAGGTTAGATATGGCTGAGCTTTGGTTCAAGCCCACACACTTAGGCCAAAAGGGATAGGCCCATTGTGATACCATAGTGATCCCACTTTAAACTTGATGTTAAAATGTCGTTTCTTCGTTAAACCATCTCGAGGAAGTAATGAATCTTCTAAGTTGCGGGATCCCAAACTTCGAGATTTCCGCAAGGTTGCTTAGAAAGGGTTTACCAAATGTGGTTAGCCTTATCCTGCTTAGGGCCGGGCAGTGACATAGGAGGTGTAGTACACTTTCCGCCTCGTCAAGGTTCTTACAGCTTCTGCAGAAATCGTGGGTCTCAAGACCTAAACGGGTCGCATGCGTCCCTATCAGACAGTGTCCGGTTAAGACTCCCACTATAACTGAGAGTTCTTGTCTCCCAAGGCTCAGTAATAAGGTAGTTCGCCTGAGATCATAGGAGGGCCAGGTTAATTTGGCCAACGTGCATTTATTAAGATCCCTCCAATGCTTTTTCGCTTGTGTGATTGTGTGTTGCTTGCATCGGAGTTTAAAGGAGGCCCAAGGCATACCAACTCTTTCCTTTTCTGGAAGGAGAGTAGCGGTCGTGCCTCTCCTAGCCAGTTCGTCAGCTTTACAATTTCCCTCTATATTTCGGTGACCGGGCACCCAAACGAGGAGGGTCCTGAACTGCTGAGCCATCTCGTTAAGAGATCTGCGACATTCAGAGGTAGTTCTAGAGCTGTTTGTGCAGGAGCGCAGGGCTTTCAGAGCTGCCTGACTATCTGAGAAGATGTAGACAGTCCGGTTTCCATCGCCTTGCTGGTTAATTTGCAGAACAGCATCATCGCACAATGTAAGGGGAGAAGCCCCATTTCTTACCAATGGATTTTTTGCAGGCGAAAAGCGCGATGTTTGCTTTCTTAATGCGCTCTTCTGTGTTTTCATGCCAGAGGAGTTTCTTGTCCAGGATTACTCCCAGATATTTGGCACTGTTGTTAATTTTGAGCCTAACTTTGTTAAGCCGGGGGGGTGTTAACGGAGAGGTCTTGTACCTCCTTGTGAAGAGGACCAGCTCCGTTTTTACTGGGTTAACGCTGAGTCCGCGGGTAGCAGTCCAGCTTGAGAGGGTTTGTAGCGCTGCCTCCATGAGATCACAGAGGACTTGAGGAAATTTTCCTTTTTTGATGATAACAACATCATCTGCGTACGCCAGGACGTCATGTCCCTCTGCCTGCATGCGTCGCAACAGCTGGTTCATAGTTACGACCCATAGCAGCGGGGAGAGTACTCCTCCTTGCGAAGTGCCTCTATTTACGGCCTTTCGGGCCGAGCTATCGCCCAAGATCGAGCTCACCATCCTGCCAGTAAGCATTTGGTGGATAAGAGACACCAACGATGTCTCGATCCCATGTTCTGTCAAGGCCAGGGTAATGGCATTCGGCAAAACATTGTTAAATGCTCCTTCAATGTCAAGAAATGCTACTAATGTATATTCCTTAACCTCGAGGGATTTTTCAATGGTTGAGACCAGTGAGTGAAGAGCAGTATCAGTAGATTTGCCCTTTGTATAGGCGTGTTGTGCGCTAGAGAGTTCTGAGGTCAATATGGTCTGCCTCAGATATATTTCGATTAGCCTCTCCAGAGTCTTTAATAGAAAGGATGATAGGCTGATTGGCCTGAAGTCTTTGGGTGTTACGTGGGAGGCTTTTCCTGCCTTGGGTATAAAAACTACTTTAACCTCTTTCCAACTAGAGGGAATGCAGTTATTTTGGAGGCACCCGGTAAACATGGTTTGTAACCAGGGCATAATATAACTAAGAGTGTGCTGCAGTTGTGCCGGCACTATGCCGTCAGGGCCTGGTGATTTGTAGGGCTGGAAGGTGTTTACAGCCCATTTTATTTTTGCTCCACTTATGATAGATCTGATCAGCTGTTGTGAGGCTGAAGAGTTGATCGTGATAGTTGTATCAACTGTAGTACTACTCGGGAAGTGGGTGTCCATTAGTAGTTTCAGGGATTCCCTGCTTGAGTCGGTCCAATCGCCGTCTTCCTTACGTAAATAACTAAGCATTGTTGGCGCTTTAGTTAATAATTTACGCAGTCTTGAGTTCTCCGATGTGGACTCTATATTACTGCAAAAGGTAGCCCAGGAGGTACGTTTGGCTTTCCTTATTGCCGTTTTGTATCTATTCAGCTTTGACTTATAGCAGCCCCAGGCGGTTTCGCTGTTGCTGCGTCTCGCTGAATTAAATTCCTTTCTGCACTCTTTTCGGAGTGTCTCAAGTTCACGAGACCACCATGTAACGAATAAATATTACCAAATATTACCATCAAAACGAAAGTACGCCTTTACCGAACGTTGATAATTCCGATTCTTGTTTATGGATCGGAAGCAAATTCGATGCTTGAGGCAGATTTTCGTTGTCTCACGCCTTCGAAACGAGACAGTTAGACAAAGATGCAATCAACAGACCCATATCGAAGAAGAAATACAAAAACGTCGACTATAGTGGATTGGACGTGTTTGCCGAATGGATGATAACCGCTTGCCACGTAAACTTCTCTGGCGAGGCCGTCCGGCAGACTGGAGAGTTCAGCGATCGGCACCGAAGAAAACCCGGCTAAAGAACATCGAGAGCGTCGCCATTAGACAGGCTGCTGCATCTTTTCAAGCGGTCAGGCATACAAAAGTCCCCTATACCGAACATTATCATAGGTATTATAATAGGCCATACAGCCACAGTAATACTTTAGGATTTGACACCTCACCAAAAGAAGAAGAAGAAGACAATAAAACATATTCACCTGCTGCCTGGTACTCCCCAATAAATTCCAATTAAAAATCAATAAATGATCAATGATCCAATCGAGTGGCGATCGTTCATTCTATCGAGGCAAGCTTTTCTATCAAAAGTAGAAGGCATAATCGACTATTGCAACGCTATTCGACTATTGCTACGTCAAACTACCGGCTAAATTTTGCAGGTGCAATACAGTACTATCCCATGGCTAGTACGCGGACAACCGACAATCGTTCTATCATTGACTGTCTGAGTTCATGTCAATGACTGCAGCTGTCGAAGGAACTATGGTTAAAGCGTTTCAAATGCGAACTATTTTTGGTGGTATCAAAGATTACTGTTTTGTATTGTGGTAACCAAGGAGCCAAAATTCTGGTCAACAACAGAATGTACCACGAAAACACGTACAGAAGTCGAAGAAGAAATTGAGCTGAATTTACAATACATTTTGACAACTGAAAAAGATACAAACTTGATCCAGTGTTGTACCGACTTAGATACTAGACTTAGTCACGTTGTCGATTCCACCATTGCACGACAGCTTCCTTTTTAATAAACCAATTAGTCTTAATCAACGTCCTTTAAAATAACAAAAAATGCAATTAAAGAAACGAGCGTTTCAACTGCAAATCCTGCGATCGTTATTGAACAAAAGTTGCAGCTACCATACTATGTTAGTTGATGACTCTTCTACTAAAGTGCTTTAATATCATTCAGTCTCATCTAGGATCAAGAAAAAACTACAACAGTGGAAAAACTTAATTGATTTCTCCTTCAATATCCTTCGTCATTGCCACCTTTTTTGTTTTATAAAAAGTCATCAACGTATGCTCTTCTGTGTGTGTTTGTATATCGTCTATCGTCATCAAAGTAAAAACAAAAAATCATGTCTGTTTTTTTTGTGTTCGTCTCTTCATCGCACGGCAGGAAATGAAAAACTGAGATTTCTCGTTAATCACCTGATCCCGAAGGGCAAAAAGGCTATAAAGCGTGGCGGCGCAGGACGAAGGTCAGAGTGCTGGCATCGTTTATTGTTAATCAATAGAACTCGTAAAATTAATGAAATAAAGGAGGAGGACCATGAATGGATTAAACGTCTTTTCCCGTGTCAGATTAAGCAATCTATCGGCAAATTATCGGCTTAGTCAGATTTAGACACTTAATCGATATGGAAGGATATCAGAAGAAGGTAATGGCGGGAAAAGGATGTATAGTATACCCATACCATCTAATATTGCGAATCTTACCCCCAGCATCAACAGATGTTCTCTCACAGCATGCAAAAATGTATTGATTGTACTTTATTAAAGCCCAGAAAAAGGATATAAGAGTTTTCATAAAATATACCGAAAGGAAATTAATTAGAGACAAAAGAAAAAGGAATTCTGTTGTTATTTGGTCCTGCCAGGACCAAGTACATGTATAAGTATATATATCAACATCTACGTCATTTTCAGGACCTTTAATGTCCTGAAAAGCTGCTGCCTACATTTTATTTTTAATTTAAACCAAATTACCATTGTAATATCGCCATTTTTGTAGAGAGAAGAATTAATTTAAAAAGAAGAAAAATGAAGAAGAAATCACGAGAGAGAGTTTTTCTGCCAGAATCATTACACGACACGGTTTAAAGCATTGAATACAAACACAAAAAATAAAACTGGTTGCTGGTAATGACAGATGAGTTTTTAAGTCCTTTTTGTGTTAAAGGAGATAAAAAAATAAAAATATATTTTCCCCATTTAAGTACAACGCCAGTCGAGGGCAGTGATGATTGTCTGCTGAATTTCAAGTTTCGGTTTTACCACAGTATGTATATATAGCCTAAGCAGACAACAAAAAAAAAATAATTAAAAATATCCACTTTAAAATATTTAAAGACACTTTTTCACCATTTAAAATAACATGGAAAGGATGAAGTTGTATCCTCAGTAAAACAGCAAGTAAAAGCACACTCTATATATAAGGTACCAAAGCCGTTGGGAGTTTCACTCTGAAACTTTAAATTTCTTTCTCCAGTTTATATTCAGAAGGATTTCTACGAGTAACAGAGAAAAACTTTTCATCTTTTTACTTGTACTTTTTTCTTTCTCAATTGGCTCAACATTAAATGAAACTGCAAAGAAAATTTACTACTAAACCGAAAATGAGTTTAAAAAAAATCTTTCATTTTCTCTTTTAAAGTATCACTAAAGAAAAACTCAAAACTCAGCATGTTTTACTCGTATTTTTATCCGAAAATGGCGATCGTCTGTATGCAAATCACGTCCTCCAATATAACCCATGACGATTTAATTTTTGCTGAAAAGCAAATAGTAAACTTGGTCTCGGAAATGTAAATAGTAAACTGGTTTGTTGAAGCGTGATTATGTCACTTGTAAATTGTACATAAAACCATTGAATCCATTAACGACGTAGCGTCTCTGTGTACCAGTTATTTTTGCGGCATAGTTTTAGGAGCAATTTTATTTAAACTGAATTTTTATTTTTATATTGTACAATTTTGCATACCTTTAGGAGTTTTTAAATTTTTTTATTGGTTTGCGTCATTGATTATAGAGTAAGTAGATATCGACAAAGATCTTTCCAGTTAGTATGTTAGATGGCGATGGTTGTACTGATTCAAGTTTTAACGCTGCGAATTGCTTTTGTAAACCTCCAAAATAAATGGGAATGGGGATTCAGCATTGGTTTAATAATATTATTTCGGCCCCGGTGGCGGCTGCGTTGGCGGTGACGATGACGGTGGTGGGGGCGGATGCGGATTCAGTGGCGGTGGCGAGTAAAGGGCAGCGACCAAGAAAGAGCGAACAACCGAGGACCGTTCCGACAAAGTGAACGCTTCGTGCGCTAGACCTCAGCTGATTAAAGATTGTTTGGACCATATCTTTTATAAAATTTTTAGTCTAACTTCACATTTTTTTTTCGCAAGTTTCATCATGTATTTTCACTTTTCTAGCACTTTTATCAGATTTTTATTTGTTTGTTGAGCACACGCTGAGTACGGCCGTGCTTCTTGGTTTTGGTATGGCTTTTAGGATTTGGTCTGCACCACTGGGTGAGCTGGTAAGGTTTTTAAGGCTTTATCCAACAAATTCGTGGCGCTGGCAATACCGGACGATATCGTTGAATAAAGGCAATTATCGGAGTCCATTGTGGGATGTGCAATGGAGTTGTGTCCGCCCACCCATATACGGACGCATGCAGTCGATCAGCGGAAACGAATGAAAAACGTCAATTTTGAGCAATATCGACAATTGAACAAAGAAGTTCGACAGAAAATGAAATCGGAATGAGGAGCGTACTGGTATAACGTCGAGGCCGAGGCGGTAAAACAACATCAACAAACGACAACCAAAAAATTGGATGGAACTTTCATGATCTCCCCCCATGAGCGCCTGTAGAGATGGAGAAAAGCTGTACAACCACTGAAAGAAGGTACCAGCTGTACAAACACGATTCGCCGATCTTCCCTCTTCCTTACAAAGAATAATAAGCACAGTCACCACTTTCAGGAAACAAGCTTCTCTTTTTCTACCCACCTTTTCTCTTTAGCTTTCTCTTCCCTCTTCTACTTTCTAATACGGATAGCACCCCTCTTGCTATCTCCTATGAATAACCTTTACATAGCTCATAACTCTAGTATTTATTTATTTCCTCAACCTGTTCTCAACTCTCACTCCACTCTCATTCTCTCTCACATTAAGCTTAAATCTTTCCTATTATTAGTATTTTTCTCTCTATTAAAATTCGAATTATAATGCAGTCATTGTGCTTTAAAAGATGTAAGTCTTGTGTACTTCCGTTTGCTCAGATATAAAATAATAATAAATAAATAAAATAAATACTTCGCTAGAAATATGGCTAAGATCAGGACAACCGTAGCTTTGGGCCGATCGTTCTAAGTCATGACCTTGATCCAGTTGTATAGGTCAGCTAATTCCATGAATGTAGGTCACTAGGTCATGACCTAGTTCTCACACTGAACCGACCCCATACCTACTCTGGACTGTTCGAGCAAGGCCTCGTTTTTACATGATGGATTCAATTTCGATCGACAGGCTAAAGTCAGCCTTTGGTTGTCATCACGACGAGCCGGAGCAGAACCACATATAATGGAAACTTGCCGTTATCGCAATGCTGGAAGGAGCTAGAAAGAGCTGGGAGGTTTGGTTTTCTAACTTAAGGCTTAAGCTCCACATTCTCGATCGCTAACATGATACTTATGCCCATATACGGGTTTAAACAGCTCAGTGCCCACCCGTTATTAATCCAACAAACGTAGATTTTGAGTATGTATATGATCTGTCCTGTTAAAGGGGTCGTGGGTCGTGCCACACCTGAAGCAATCAATAATGTCCATAGGCTCCGACCCTTGCAAACAATGGACTTACTAAAGCTTACTAAACATCAAGCTAGATTATCCCAGATAAAAATTCAAGATTGGGATGAATTTAATGAAATTTGTGAACTTTTTTTGTCTGATTGAAATTAAGAGTCTATAATTTGATGGGCGAAGAGATGATGTTGTTTATGACTTTGACAGTAGGTCTTAGTTTGCATACAAGTTTAAGCATTGATCGCTGTCTTGGGGCGCTCATAGACAACGTGAAAGGAAGAATCATACTTCTTAAGGCAAAGCCTGCAGGTGGAATCCTCCACACTTTATACCCTCCAAAGGAAGTAATCTAGGGCAGTGATTCCCAAAGTGGGTTCCGCGGAACCTTAGGGTTCCACGAAAAAACGCTGTTACTATTACTACAATATTAATTTTTTGACGTGACAACGTCTTATAAATCGATGAGTATAGGAAGTCATTAGCCCACCACTACTTAGCGACGGGCACGGGACGGGACATTTTGCGCCAATGACTTCCTATACTCATCGATTTATAAGACGTTGTCACGTCAAAAATTTTAGGGTTCCGTGTCACCAGCGCCGAAACGCAAAGACAATCGCCAATTCACTGGTGCTGCGCCAGCCGTTTAAAGCGTTCTTGCTAATCAGAAAGTGCGAGTGGCCCTTCTTCCTTGAAATTTGGTCTACGTCACGCAGCGTAACATTTTGGCCGCCATTCCATATTCCAATGTCGAGGGAGTTGTGAAGAAAATGGTAATCCGCCCTCTTGAGATAGCCACCATGGGCCAAACGATATTTTGAGTATACTATATCGCTTATGGTGTTCTACTTATCATACCCTTTCATATGATACCCATGTCGGAGGGGTTGTGAAGAATATTTCAATCCGTCCTCTTGAGACGGCCGCCATGGATCTAACGGTATAATGAGTATATCATATTGCATTGTCATCGGAGCTGAAGTTGTGTGCAAAATTTCAGGGTGATCGGAAGTATTCAAAAAATCGATTGCAAGATATGTACCGGGCAAACAGACAGACAAGAAATCCAGCTAATAAAAACGTTTTAAAATATATTAAAGGACAAATATATACATATAACATATATTATTATATTTTTTCATCGTTGGGTTCCGTCAAATTTTATATATTGTAGAAAGGTTCCGTACTAAATAAAGTTTGGGGACCACTGGTCTAGGTCCTTGATTATAGAGTAAGTAGATATGGACAAACATTTTTCAAGTTAGTATGTTAGATGGCGATTGTTGTACTGATTCAAGCTAGAGGGCTGCGAATTTCTTTTGTAAACCTCTAAACTCAATGGGAATGGGGTTTCAGCATTAGTTTAATAATACTTTTCGAGCAATTTTATCGGTTTTTCTTTGTTTGTTGCACTCGCTGAGTACGGCCGTCCTTGTTGGTTTTGGTAGGATTTGGTCTGCACCACTGGGTGAGCTGGTAAGGTTTTTAAGGCATTATCCAACAAATTGTAAGGTTTTATCCAACAAATTCGCGGCGATGGCAATACCGGACGATATCGATGAAGAAAGGAAATTATCGGAGTCCATTGTGGGATACGAGTATGCAATGGAGTTGCGTCGATTTTGATCAATATCAACGATTGAGCAAAGAAGTTCGACAGAAAATTAAATCGGAATGAGGAGCGTATTGGAATATTCGTTGTGGCCGACTTGGAAGATGCTGCGTGCTAAGTCGAATATGGAACAATCGTTGGTATTTCCGAACACCTATAACATCCAATACCTTAAAAGCAGGGTTTATTGGCACCTCCTTTAACCACCCTCCTGAAGCTTCCAAATCTAAAACCTGTTCTATCTTTCGTATTCAGCTTACTACTAAACACCGCACGATCTCGGGTATAGGTGTCGCTGCTGTCAATTATTGTGACTTATTTGCCACTGACGCCATCTATTGTAAAAAATGTCACGAACTATTTCCCAAACTTAATATTTCTGACAAATGGGTTTGAAAAATTTGTGGGTAGAGTAAGATTTTTACTATAAGTATAGGGTTAGACCCCTATTACTAACAAAAACCCTGAAATTCCTGAATTCACTCCCATCCATACTACATTTAAGTGATAAATTTCCCAAAACTTTACTCCAACAAATTAAAACTCAGTTGAATAACACTTGGGTTTGGGTAATCCAATGATGTGATTCATGCCCTCGTATGATTCTGGCACGTACTACAGCATCCAGCCAGCATCACAGCGTCACAGCATGAATATAATATAGGGTGATAATAAATGAAAAATTCTTAATGGGAGGGAAAATCTATTTTCGGAAAAACTTTTCCAGCATCGTTATTCCATGACTTTTGGGGCAAAGACTTTTAACTAATTCAATATAAAGTGATAAGTTTGATGCCATATCCCCATCTATGTGTCTATTACATGAGCATAGGTTATGGCAGAGAATGTCAGTGTTGCTCTATGGAAGACAGAAATGTGTCCAATTTAATGTTGTATGATTGTCAAGGATTTTCTTTGGCTAGCCGCATAGTGGTGAAGTGATTCTATGCGAGAGTTGCACCCACCTTCATATGTGCTATGATATTTCCTTAAGGGGTTTACATCTCAACTGCATATGATGATTCGGTTTTCAGATTGTATATTTGATTCCTGACAAGAACAAGTTTGAAGTTTAAATTAAGGATTTTCTGCTGTCTAATAATTTTTGGTTAAATTTGATATTTGAAGGCAAATTCCTTGGAGATATTAAGGATTTTCATTTTATAGAAATAGTACTCTATTCATTAATTGGCGCTGAGGTTTTCCGTTTTGTAGTCGCATTTATGAAAATTTTTTGGATGACACGAGGCAGCAAACTAAAGATCTCATTCACTTACAGGGCGTCGGAGACAGGCACGGCCCGATGGAGGCTACACATTACTCAGTCGGACTGAGGAATAAGGACTTGAGGCTTTTGCCTGACAGACAATGGGCTGCAAGTGACCTCATGAATCTCCACATACACTCCGGCGAAGCAGCGATAAAACCAGATATAAATTTCGGCTGATTGTACTTTTTTCCAGTTATGGCCTCAAAGAAAACTTCAGACTGAAAAAAGATCAGATCTTCAGACCCGGACTGATGATAAATACCCACAGATATAAAGAGTGCAGTATGCAGAGTGATGCCGGATTCATCGTTGCGGATGAGTCCCGTCGCACAAATTTCCCAAAAAGAGAGTCAGCTGAACTTCGATTCATTGTTGTAGTCATAGTGTGCCGCACATTTTGTATGATTTGACAGTTTTTCAGACAATTTTAATCAAAAACATATGATTTTTTTGACAATTTTTAAAATCCGCCGCACAAAAGTTGAAGTTGGTTCAACTTTTTTTGAGAGAGAAAAAAAAATCCCAAAAATTTCCCAAAATTGAGAAAAGTACAATTTTTCATACAAAAAGTATGCGCGCACATAAGTGCGGCGCGAATCATCCGCAACGATGAATCCGGCATAAGTCCTTGACTGCAGGCCCCAGCCAGTTGGCGACCGATGAGTGTGTGATAATACTTGGCCTCAGGGCGAGAAACCTTCAGGCCATGGCCTGCCGACAGCCTGTATGTCTTAAGAGAGATTTTAGATCCAGCCCGGCACATTTAGGAACGGGATCAATTCTAATATTTTGAGCTACGAGACCTCTTTCAAATTCTTTAAGAAGAGGTTTCAAAATTCACAGTGTCAGATATTACCTTTTACAGGAGCGGTTATAGGGTATTGGGTGCTGTCGGGCACATCAACACAAACGTCGACCCAGGAATCGTTTTAATACCATGGCGGTTGCGAATTGCGGGTCTCGGGATTCGAGTGAAGATGATTAGGTTGTAGAACCCACGACCTCAGAGCTGAATAGTTCAGGGTAGCCTAGACCTAGACTAGATAGTTCTTTCCAGGAGCTTCTTCAAGGGACTTCTCTTCACTCCGTGACCGCTCTGATGGGAAAAGCCCTTAAACAGATAAGGTAAGTGGTGATGAACGACTCTAGGTGCTACCGCCCGAGTCTCCCTCCATACCACGACCTCTTCCGACGAGCAGCCTTTATCGGGAGGCCCAGAGTACGCCTCAAGAATGTGTTTGGGGAGTAGAATTTGTTTGTGTTATTGAATGAGGTCTGGGGTTGGACACCCCAACCCGAGGCCAAATTACAAAATACAGTGGCGCCATCTATTAGAAGTTTAAACAAACTGTTATTTATAACGATTTAATTAGAATTTGGATAATTTTGTAACGATTTATGTAGTCAGTTAACATCGCGCCATCTATAAGTAAGATATGGAACGAACGCTATTTGAATACCCTTAAGCTTCCCAAAGTTTCTCGAGAGTGCGAAAAGTGTCGATTGTTTCAGGCGTAAAATTCTACGAATCTGTTAAGCTGTAAAAACGTAACAATACCTATGAAAGTGTACCAAAGTTCGACACAAGAAATAAGATCAAAAGAAAAGTCTAAGCAGCACGGGAAAGCTAACGTAGCTAGAGTCGCTAACAAAATCATAAAATTTCAAAACTGTGAACGACAGCTCGATTTCGGGGTGCAAGTTTTACCATGGTAGAGACTATTAAAATTCACAAGAGTGTATATCACTAGGGATTTACACCTTAGACCTTTCTTTCAACCCCTTGACCCACTCGTTTTTGCGGCCACATAAAAATTTCCCATACATCAAAACTTCTCCAAAAAGTTCAAATAGCTTTTACCTATGAAAAATACCTCAAACTTCGGAAAAAGTTTAACAATTTCTAGACGAAATATGCTCTCTCTCTCTCGAAAAAGGTAAACGCATATACTCATATGTTTTTGTAGTCCAGGTAGAGCACAACACCTTACACACGTTCCCCATCCATGCTTCATTCTCATAATAATAATGAACTCAATACCAATGCAACAAGGCACAGAGGATAAAGTTACTTTGTACTTTAATCATACTTTGTGCTAGGCTCTTCGATTCATTATATCAAGGTAATATACGTGTGTGTGTGTGTTTCATATTATATCCTCCTCTGCCTTTCAATTTATGACAGAAAATGTCTTGTAACACTAGAAGGCTTTGTGCTGTGCTGTGTAGCTCTTGAAGCAGTCCTTGTATATTGGCTACCATATATACCAAAAATTCTCGGTGATTTATCTCAAATTCTTGGTAGATCCTATCTATATCTACGTCATTGAGCCACAATAAAAGCTACAGCCACTACCAACAACACACACAGGCGGCACAGCATCCTAATTTATAATTGCTCACAGGAGAAGGGTTCGGATCCGTATTCTGATGGGTTGGTATTCTCTAATTAGATACGCTCGGAGTTTTCGTTCAACTTTGTTCTATTCATTATGGATAATAAATCAGTAAATGAGAGTAGAGATGTCGTTGCTGTAGCAATGAAAGTCCGGATTGGCGGTTTCTGTCGGAATTCTTGAAAATCCATCACTAATATTACTTTCCTTTTATGGTTTTAGTTTCAGTTATTGTTGGAATAGTTTTTTCTTTTTGTTGAGTCCTTACAACTCGGCAACTGATGTTGAAAGGATTTTAAGCTCAGGTCCTTTTGTGAAAAGGATAAAGGAAAAGTATTTTAGAGAAGTTGTCATGGATTATAGTAAGTGGTTTTATTTCTAGTAAAAATTTTGAGATTTTCCAATTTAAATCAGCGAAACAAGACATTGTTGCTGAGTTTTCTATCAGAAATAGAGTACACTCCAAAAAAACTTTTACAAAGAACTTTTTTAATATTTCTCTACATTGATACTGAACTTACATAAGAATTATTGCGGCCTAAGAATGAAATTTTTAGTTTCTGCTGCTGTCAAAAAAAACGACCAAATTAGTTCATAAACGTCAAATTAAATGTCAGTTGAAAAGTTCGCGGAATGAAAAAGAAGAAGACACTGATAGGATTATATGACAGTTACAGTCTGTAGTCATATGTATATTACCCAGTTTTTGATAGCCTAGGATTTGAGAATGTAAAAGGGAATTGGTATTTTTTTAAGTAAATAAATGTGGTGACCCCTATATGGTGAACCCTATTGTGTACGTACCCCACTAACGGAGAAGACAATCACCGGACGAAAGCAAGAAGGTCTTCGGAAGCGGGCTTCTACGGTCCTTCTTGGTCTTCGTGTTTCTTTCTTCCCACTTCGCTTCTTTCTTCTGCCTTCCGATGAACATTCCCGGTCAACGGCCGGGATCGCCTCTGATATGAGGAGTCGGGTGGACCGACGTCTGCCGTGCCAATGCCTACCTCAACCCTCCTAACTTGCAGTAACCCGATTCCAGTCGCGATCAACAATATCTTCGGGCCCAATTCCTGACCCAACAGCCTGGTGCAGCAAACTTCTCTTTAAAGAAACGTGAGCCAAGGTCGGATGCTACAAAATTCTCATTTGAACTGCTTGAGCCGGCGACCTCGAAATTTAGGTCGTCTGGTTTTAATGTTTTTTCCGTTTTTTTTCCATTTGACTTTTTCTGAAACCAATTTTAAATTTTCACAAAACAATAATTTCTATGTCGGTTACTAGGCCGGCTTATTCCCGATATACTTCTCTTTCTCAAACTACCTCCTAGTTTTCGGAGGCACCCTCGGTGTAGTACAGTCCCATTCGAGGGCGTCCGCAATGCTCCAATGAAGTTGTTGAAGCGGTAAGAGAGATTGTTGCCCATAATCCAAATATGGCGTATCGTTGCCGATCTCAGGAGTTGAACGTAAGTCGCACGACTCTAATACCAGAGACACACTTGTGGTATAGTAATTACAATATGAGCAATATTGCAATATACTTCAGGTGTGTCTCTATATACTGAGAAAAAATCTCGGTATACACTCAGTATACTCAATATTGAAACTCAATATCCCAATTGAGAAAAACTTCGTGGTATAGCTCAGTATACCCTAGATTTAAACCGAAGAATAGTCTGGGCATAACCCAAAATGATAATTTCGAACAGAATTTTAATTCTTCAATTTTGGCAGCACTACCTATCAAAGATTTTTATGTCAGTTGAAGGAGTTAGTTGTTTATTTTTTTGACAGATAAATGACAACCAAAACAACTCAGTATACTGATGCAAGTGAATCTTCAAATTTTTATATTGCAATATGGCAATATTGCAATATCCCGATCTCAATTGCTATACCACAAGTCTGTCTCCGGTATAAGGACGATTATGAAGCAATATCTTCATCTCTTCCCATACAAACTTACTCAAAGATTGTTGCCAAAGGGCAAGTCGCGTCTCTTTCAATATGGAAATGCCATCGCAAGAATGAACGATGGCGACCCAAATTTTTGGGACAAAATTTTGATGACAGACGAAGCTCATTTTCAATAAACAAAACTGTCCAAAACTGGCCCAACTGTTTGGCCAGGTATGCTTGAAAGCCATCATCGGACCATTTTTCTTCAAAGTTCGCACGCTTTTTTCAAATGGCGTACGCTCTCATTGGATGTTGGTGCACTTCCGGTGTCCGAAAATGCGTGAATAAGGTCTGATGAACTTATTTTCAATAAGACGGCGAACCTTGCCATGCCGTAGCTACTGCATTAAGGTTCTTGCAAAAGTAAAGCTTTTACCAGCAAACCGAAAGCCACTGACGAACTCAAAGCTAACAAACGAGCTAGCTGCTGTTAGGCTCAAAATACTGGCCAATGTTATACAGGTTGGCAGCTATGATATTTTTAGAGTCTTTCATTCATATGACACTTTGTACAGCTTCAAATATGCCGTCCTATGGCATTTTTAGGATTGTATGAATAGAAGCGGAAGCAGCTCCAAATTTGGTTTATTAGTTAGTCCCATCGTTTCCAAAATTTCATGATTTACTTTTTCCAAAGTTAATTTGATGATGTTTATGCCTGTTATGGACAATACGGTCGCATGTCTATCTTCGTCGTTCTGATGCACCATATTCATCAATAGCAGCTCTTTGACACCTTAACAACTTCGGCTGGATCATTGTGTTTGAAAAGCACGTTTTCCTTCGGCATTTTCGAAAGTAAAAAATTCGATGGCCACTCTGCGAAACCATCTACTCGAGGACAACTAAATACAGCCTTATGATTGACGCTTCCGATTCTGGAATTCTTTGTTAATTTAAACGTCACAAACAAATCAATTTCGATCGACAGGATAAAGTCACGCGTTGGTTGCCATCACGACGAGCCGCAGCCGAGTCACATTGCTACTATCATAATGACTGTTCCTCCGAGTTAAACGCTCTCCTGCCTCCACGGCAATCTTATAACCGCAACACCAGATTAGCCCACTCGTCTCATTCCCTTCACCTGCAACTCCCCCGGACTGGTAGTACAAAGGGTGACTCCTGAGCTTAGCACTGTCACATAAAAAAAAAAAAATCGAATGGGTAACTTACTGTTATCTCAATGCTGGGAGGAGCTAGGAGGTTTGGTTTTCTAACTTACGGCTTAAACTCCACATCCTCGATCGCCAACATGATACTTGTGCCCAAATCAATTTTTTTTACAAACGCCTTTAAACAGTTCAGTGCCAACCCGTTATGACTCCAGCAAACGTAGATTTTGAATATATGGTATTTTATCTTCTGCTGTTCTGTTGAAGGGGTCGTGGGTCGTGCCACACGTGAAGCAATCAATAGTGTTCATAGGCTCTGACCCTTGTAAATAATGGGCTTACTAAAGCTAACTAAACATCAAGCTTTATTATCCAAGATAAAAATTCAAGATTGGGATGAATTACGGAAAAAAAACTATGAGGAATTGATAATCCTAGTTACTGGTTATGGGCTTAAGTCTCGAGATATATTGATTTTAAATTTTTTTGCTAGGGTGTAAAATGGTTAATAATAACAGAGTTAAACTATCTAATTATTTTATTCTTTCATATTTTTCAAGCAAAACCAAATCCTTTACCATCTAAAATGCTGGGAACTCAACTCATGTATGTATGTATGTAAGGCCAGAATAATTCTCTTTAATGCTCTCAAATAGAACCCAGTAACAAAGGTAGAAGTCATACAATAATCCAACCGACAGATCACATATAATTGGGATATGCATGCATGAAACCACCCTCTGTTCATATGCTCTTCTATAGACACCCACACAGCCCCCAGATGGTCGGTATTAATTAGCATTTCGGTGCAAAGCATCTGGATTTTGGTTCATTATATTATGATATCTTAATACCTAGTACCATATACGATCCCAGCAAATTAATGCTTTCAAGGAATATTGCATTATATATTCCTTTATAGGGGCATTAAATAATTACCTCTAAGGCTCTATTCCCCGAACGAGAACATGCAGTCAGTATACAGCTGTCACTGGTACAGCTCCAATTCAATTTTCGCATGTTTCAATCAAATGAAAATCGATACTAGTTATAATGGAAAAAGGAAATCTGAAATTGTGCTCCTAAATTGCATGTTACGTTTCGTTAGCCATCGACTCATCGATCGACATCTCCGCAGAATCATATTTTCCAGCTATACTCCAGGTGGAGAAAGCATTACCTTCAGGTCAAGAAGATAAGATGAAATAAAAGATTAAGTACGTTTGATCGATTTTCCGGGGGCCCTTAAGATTTATGCTCTCGGGGGCGTTCAGCATTCATATATATATTCACACAGCAAAAGTAACACAGATTAGACACACCATCAGGCTTTGAAGCTCCCCTCAGACCCCCGGCTCTGCTGTCTTCTTAATATAAAATATATCCTTTTTGCATTATGGGGATGGAACAGGGGGCGGTGCTGGGCCTTTATGTCTCTCTTGCATGCCTCGGATATAGAGGATAAAAAATGTAACAAAAACCTTAGATTAAGGCTACCTCGGGCAGAATGATCCATTTCAACACTTCTTTCCCCAATTGTTGGGGATAACACGCACACACAAAGGCACACACAAAAAGGCGGCAGCGATTGTGTTGCCGGGTAAAAATGTATATTATTTTTTTTAAGGATTTTATATCATTGTTAGAATATTAAGCAGGATTAAAGGAGAATTTTTTCTTCACTGTGAGAAAGGGCGGAAAGAGGAGAAAAAGTTTCAATTTAAAACTTTTTCAGTATCGTAATAAAAATTTCACAAAATTCTGGTGGCAGCGGCGGGATTCGAACTTGAAAAAAAGGATATTTTTGTCAAGAGCGGAACAAGTATCAAATAAAAAATAAGAAGAATGAAAAGAGGAGAAAAGGTAACTTCCTGATGAAATAAATTAAAGTTTTTATTAACGGATAATAATAAAGTTTGACAGGACGAACCTGGAGAAATGTAATATAAATATCAGAGATCTATTGTATTAATTCTACAGTATGTGGGATTACATTGTTTCCAAATTCATAAAAAATAGTAGTAATATAAAGCAAATAAGTTTTTCAAGTGGCGCCTAGTAGTGAGGTTAGCTCGACGGAAAGAATATGTAGCATAGTTAATATGATTCTGGAGGGTGCAGAAGACGGATGCGATGGACTTTGTTTTCCAACTTTTGAATGTTCATATTAACTCGGAAATTCTGGTTGGAAAAAATTATCCCAAAGTTTTATAGTCCTGTTTATGAATGAAGCTCTACTGAAGTTCTGAAGCAAAGCTTGCGGATAGGAGATCTGAAGCCTGGGAGCGTAAGCGAGTAGGCTAGACTTTTGGTGGGGAAACCTCTGCTTCACTGATTGTCTCTATGGTAAAAGCGATTCTACATAGCCATGGAGGTAACATTCTTACGTTGGCTTAATGCCGAGAGTTGTGTTGATGAAAGAACCGTATTTTGTCTTGAAATCAAAGATGGTCCAATTTTTCTATCGCTGACTTAAGCCGCTCAAGGTTCTAGCAGTAGAGTTTAGTTAGGGGTTAAAAATTCATAGTGGACTAAACTTACGTTTGTGATAACCTGCCCTGTTCCCGGATGTTTTCTTTGTTTACTAAGCTTAACATTTTTGTACAGGATCATCCGACACAATTCGGACCAAACAAGGTGCATTCGTGAAAGTGAGAAGAAACCACACATTAACTATCAGTTTGCGATTGGACTCTGAACGTTGATAATGAACCCATTGACCAGCTTGCGATGAATGGTTGAATGACCATATCAAAACTTTTCTGCGAGTTCGTCAGTCGTTACGACCGGGGCTTAGTCCACAGGGTTCATAGAATCTTTTCGTCAAGCTCCACACTTCAATTGTCACTAGCTTACTCTTACTTTTCACTGTCCATGCACAGCAATAACATTTCTTAAACTTTCCAGCTGCATAAGCCGAGTATGCTTCTTTTTTCGGTTCCATTACTTTGTTAGCGAACTGCGCTAGAACTGGCCTACACCCTGCTTTGCGCTAAGAATTTATTTTAAGGCGTGAAGGGGTAACCCACATAGTGAACTCCGCGGCCAAGTTAGGCCAATTGGTACAGACTATCCGAAGCGGAACAGACTATCAGCCTTCCGGACTATCAGCCTACGAAAACCGGAGTTCAGCAGGGATCAACACGAATAAACGATAATCGTTTTTCTTCTAAGCCAGATTAGAGTAGGACATTCACACAGAGATCTTGGAATTGAGTCTTGCGACACCCACCCCAGTGCCTTGTCCCATCTTTGACACGTCGGTAAACCAATGGAGATGTTTTGGATCCCTAGGAAGAATAAGTGCCTTCCGCTCAGAACGATAATCGGTATAATTGCCTTTGGAACCGCAACCATATTGTCGGATACGCAGCAAATGGAAATGTTTGGGATATTGTTAAGGATATCCATGAGTCCTTTCACTGTATAGGGCCAGTTGGATGAGACCTGAAGCCTCAAGACACTTATGACGGCGGATTTCCATATGAAGATATGCAGTAGGGCCAATCCAATGATTGCCTCCATTGCAGCTGCAGGACAGGTCCGTATAACCCCGGTAATGGAGAAGCAAGCAAGTCGTTGCAGTTTGCTGCACTTGCAGGTCGACATAAACTGTTGTCTTGGGCCACCAAACTATAAGTGACCACAGGTTTAACGATCGTACTGTACATCCAATTATATCATTTGTAGTGTAAGATCCTCTGTCTTACCCAGAAGCCTTTTGCAGGCCTATGTGGGCCTTGTGGCTTTACTGATGAAGAAGCCCAGTTGAGCGTTCCAGTTCAGTCTGTTGCCTAACTTTACTCCCAAATATCTGATTGTCTGAGTACTCAACTGTGGTACCCTGGATTTAAAAAGTACCTGGGTCCACAGACTTATTTCAGCCTGGACAGCCTTACTTGGGTTGAATGACAGACCCTCCGCCTTACACCATCTTTGAACTTCTCGGAGTACTGTTCTTATGACCTCTGTAATGGTCAAGTCAAACTTCCCAGAGACAATGATGGCAAGATCATCTGGGTAACAAATGACATCGAAAACAGATTCAGATAGTTTAGTAAAAAGTTCACCCACAAGGTTAGGACAACCGTAGCTTTGGATCGATGCTATCGGTCTAGGTCATGTCCTAGATCCAGTAATATAGGTCAGCTTATTCCATGGATCTTGGTCAGTTGATCATGACCTAGTTTTCACACTCAACCGCCCAAATACCTACTCCTGGCTGTTTGAACATTGAGGGTAGAATCATACTCCTTAAGGCAGAGCCTTACATAAAGAGCAACCCTGAGCATAGTGTCCGTTAATCGAGCGAAGAAATGTTTTTCCATTTTGCTGCACCCGAACAATTTCTTGCCCTGGTCAAAAGATCGTGCAGGAGGGAACCACAAGAGTTGGCCAACGATGGCTATAGCTCACTTGCACAGTCTAAAGCCCTTATTTCCGCGAGCACACGGGTCTAGAAGTTCATTTATAACTGGAGCAATTCGACTATGCAACCACCTTTCACAGTCGGTATTCCCAAACTCACTTAGACAACCCCTAATCAATCCTAAAATTTGTATGCTCTTTGAGCTAAGCTACTAGTAGACATTTCATCATGACCTGAACGACATAACAGACTGATAGTGTAAAGGATGACTCCTAAGCTTAGGCTATTATAAGAAAAAAAAAATTTCTCATGGTGAAGTTCTTTCACCAATTCTAGCGGAGTTCATGACAGTTTCAAAAATATCACTAGAATTTTTTCTCTGCTGGAGTCGTGGCTGACAGAGTCTTCCATTGTGGACTCGAATATTTTTTTACAATTTCTACAAGATTTTTCACTTATAATTACAATTGACTGAAAATTTAAAGTAGAATATCTCCTGTCTTTTAGTTGCCCACAATGTCCCAGTCCCAACATCCGTCTTAGACGGAACTGTCACTCCTACCTACCTACGTAATATAACTGCGCTAGAATGTCCTGCTCGTCCCAAGCTCTGCCGGGCCTCGGGTAGTCTAGAGAGTAAGGCCGCTATTACATTAGGATGCCATGGCAGCGTAGCCAGCAACGTAACTATGGCTGGATACGTGGCCAGGCCGTCGCCAGGTCTAATACTCATAATGCAAATGTACATATTCCAGATGGCTACGTTGCTGGCTACGCTGCCATGGCATCCTAATGTAATAGCGGCCTAAGCCGCTTGGCTACCGTCCCAGAGCTCCCGGGTTCGAATCCCGATAGCACCACGGTCCTTCGCATTTCCCTTCTTTCTTCTTCTTCTTTACATTCCTGATTCCTCCTGTCATAACCTTCCTGAATGTCACCGGCTAGAAAAATCTCCCAATACTACTGAGCAATCCATCTTAGTCTATTTATTTTGATCAATTTGGCAATATTTAGAATTTTACTGATCTCATAGAGGCCCCTATGCTGAAAGTCGTATTTTTTGTCATGTGAAGTGAAGCTCATAAAAGTTTCATTCGCTTCACTTCACATGACAGAAAATTGACAATTCTAAGTTGTATCTTTTCTTCCAAATGCCATGGAAGGATTGTCCTTTCAAATCTTTCTACCAATGCTCGGCATTCATGCTCCTGCGCTCATCCCGTTTAAAAGTAACACTCGAACTGTCACCTTTCAAATGAGTTTGTAGTGATGTCGCTGCGATCGCGACTTATTTCACAACTGACACCATCTATCGGAAAAACTCGACGAAATTTTTCCTAAAACATGGAAGGAAACTAAAAAAAATATAATAAAATTTAGTAATAACGTTGTAGTTCCTAGTTCTTATCTTTATTTTGTATCCACCTAAAATAGTCGCAGCGAGCTTTCTTTACGAGTTAGCAAATAAATTGTAACCATAAAAAATTCTTTCCCCACGTGAAGATTAAGTTAGAAATTACCTGACATTTGCATATACATACCTGCATGTGTGTATTTGAGTAAGAAAATAATAAAACTTCTCCCTTGACAAGACTCATGTGACACATTGTGATAATATTACTTAGTACAATACTCACGAGAGATTGTAGGCCACGTGTACTATTTGACCTTCCTCAAAAAAAAAACGTTCGTTAATAAACCTAACAACATAAACAAAAACGATCTGATTTTTATCACTATGAACACAAACAGGACGAATGTAAATGCATCCTTGTTATTCGCAGCACAAAAATAATGAATTTCCTTCCAGGACATATAAACGAGTGTGCGAGGAGAGGAGTATGTGTACTGGTTACGCTACAATTTCCTGTAATATGACAGATAATCGGCATTCAATTTTGCTTCTCTATTTATGGGAGAGACAGGTGTTTATTCTTGGTTGAAATTTTACAGTTAAACAGGGCCTCGTGAAACGTCCAGACCCCTTCAATGTTGAAATGGGGATCTGGGTTCAAGGTAATATACGCCTACGTGAAAAGCCAACACTTAGTTATTGACAGGTTCGATCCAATTTCCTTTTGTCAGACGAGAGATTGATAGAGACGAGGGCTTTAGTATATAACCTGTGGTTGGACCAGGACCTTGAGGTTGGTGAGGACTGTAGCTTTAAAGGATATGTTGACTTGAGTAAATAGGTTATGTGAGGTTTGGTTTTTTGATTGATTTTCTAAAGTTGGAGATTTTGGTTTAAAAATAGAAATGAGAAGTCGTGGCACTATGAGTTGAGTACGTGAATGTGAGGCATTGGGGTTTATTATTTTATTTATTTTGAGTTCTAATTTGCGATGATCAATTTTGTGGACAACAGGTTGTGCCAGTAAAAAATTTTGCTATGAGATAAACTAAAGCCACCTAATATTGACACTACCATATTTTTTTTTTGTTTTTTTTTTTTTTGAGATGAAATACAGCACCTTAGTATCCTTAAACTTCCATTTGTTAGGTCATTCCTTGATTAAGACATAGAATAGAATCTAAGGGTTCTATCAACAAAAGGTGGCATTTCAAATCGCGCGCCATTTTTGAACTGTCACCACACAACTGTCATTGTGATGACATTTGATAAGTAATGAGGTTATGTAGGAGATTTTTAGATATGGATCTATACAGGATCACAAAACACATTGAACAAGAGCATGGTTTTTTTAACAAATTTATTCTAAGTGATAAGGCCCATTTTCGTTTCGCGGGGCACGTAATGAAACAAAGTAGTCCCATCTGGATATCCATAAACTCTTGAGAAATAATGGAACAAATTGATTTCCATAAGATGGAGTATTTGGCGGCCTTGATAACCTGGAAATTAAGGTGACGTACTACCGTCCTGACGCGTCTCAGAGATCCATGGATCGATTCTACGCAGTCTTTCCTCTTCTCTTGAAAGGAGAATGGGGCTACAGTTTTGTAGGTTTTTAAATCTTTTGTTCCAATCATCTCTACGTCTTGCTAGCTCTCTATAATTTGTTATACGAAGTTTTCGTATATTTTCTAAGCATATCACTCATTTACCTATTCAAGACGTGCATACACGTCTTCAGCAGTTAACGTTTTAAAAGGTTTACAAATATGCACACTATCAGTTATTGGTCAACGCCGAACATCCCCACAGAAAGTGTTCGGCTAACTTACTGGCCTGTTCCTCTCCGCAGCTATACGGCAGTAGGTGTTATACAGAACTCTGGCTGAATGGCGCCAAATTGGCAAATCGATATCCTTGCCTGGCATCCAAAGCCAAGCCTGCTTAGCCCTGAATCATGCTTATAGACTCCTCCATCTTGAGCCCGCTACTGAAAGACTACGGAGATGTCTCCTTTTGCACGCACAATGACTTCTGTGCACTCTGCATCTGTGCCTGTAAGAGTTGCCCCCAGTCTGGCCAATTCCCCTGCCTTCTCGATGCCCTCTATTATCCTGTGATCCAGTATGGCGAAACGAGTTTTATGTTGGCGCAAAAATATTTAAATTTTGCAGCCATGTAACTGGCCAGAGCATGGCAACTTTTGGTAGGGCTCAAGCAACAGACAGTAGCGTAAAATTCAACCTTGAAACGGAACCCCTTACACTCTTCGTAGCTATTTGCTCGTAGCTATTTGTGCGTAGCTATTTCGGCATGAAACCACACAGTTTAAATTCTTCGAACGTTTCATAGAACTTCGAGAAGTAAACGACAAGCGGTCAAGGCTTCGCCGACTTGATTCTCGAAATGTTGGCTGGAAACGGCCAGTCTCTGCGTGGTCAAAGATACGACAATGGCTCAAACATGAAAGGAAAAAATGTTGACGTGAACAAAAACATTTCCGATATTAATCCAAGAGCGTTTTTCGTCCTGTTTGTCGTTTCGTCGGCCGTAATTTGTAACGATATCTTGTTAAACATCGACAAAGTGACAAAATGTCTACAGTCAGTAGATATGGATATCGCCAAAGCCGTAGATCTAATACGCATAATCCGAGACCATTTCGTAACTATGCGCGATCCATATGCCGAAGCGCCGAGGCCCTACGATTTGCTGTATGCAGAAGCTATCGCTATCGCCGAAAAAATGAGAATTCCGGCAGATCAAGTACGCCACCGTCGATGCTCTAAGCATTTCAGCAACGAAGGTCGTGACGAGCCTATTGCCGATCCGGCCGATAATTTTCGAATCGAATTTTATTACTTCGTGTTGGACGTCGCTATAAATGACGAACGTTTTAAAACACTTAAACCCTTTGAAAAGCGTTTCGAATTGTTGTATCGCATCAATAATACAGGTTTCAAGCCAACCGTAGGACAATGCCATTTCCTCGAGGAAACGCTGCGCAAACCTGCCACTGATGTATCGGACGTTAGTGGCGCTAAAGGATGAATTATCTACATATGTATTGATCCACTCGGTCAGATGAATATAAAGATGCTCACTTCACAAATCCACTACAATTTTTAAAATTACTTGGCTCAACCGGGTGTACGGAACTACTTCCCACACTTCTGGTCGCCTTACTCGTACTATGCACAATTCCGGTTGGAGTTGCTTCTGTCGAACTAATTTTCTCCAAACTGAAATTAATTAAAATCTATCTTTGCACTAATATGTGCGATGTCCGGCTGTCACATTTGGCGCAGATTTCAATTGAAGACGATCGCTTTTCTGCCATGCATGACAGACTAGTTGATCTATCGACTACTATCCACGTAAATCCCTAAGCGGATGTGCAGCGGGCAGTTTCGCTCGTCATCAAAATTTTGTCCTAAAAACGAGGCTCGGTCATTCCTGCGATGGTATTTCTTTCGGTGTATATTAACTCATAGCTAAAATGGTATTGAATGACGTTTCAGAATTGTGTACATTTGTCGAAATCGGCCAACAAATGTCAGAGTTATTCAATGTTGAAATACCGAAGGTCTAGATGGCGCATTTGTGCACATAAGCACTTTTGCCGGTCCGATAACTCAGCAAGCAGAGCTTAATTATAACAATGATTAAGAAAGGATAAAATATTGATTACAAAAATGCAATAAACTCCACTAGCAGCTGGTCGCCATCTCCTTCAACACCTTCCTGACTCTTCATAACCTCAAACTTGAAAATGAATGTGTTCAAAAACCTTACAATTGTTAACCACGGAGTTTTTGAACAACAAAAGCTTACCATAGTTACTAAGCTTACTATTAGACATCGCACCTTGACGTTAACAACGACATGGAGGACTGATAGAAAAAAATGGATGATTATTGAGCTTAGTACTGCCATATAAAAAACAGGATCATGATTGTCAAGCCGAATGAGTAAGTAATTAAATATTACAAAATGAAATACAAAACACCCGATTTCGATTTTGACAACTTTCAAAGTTTAATCTTTCACCTTAAAATAATTACTTTTGGGCGCCCATCACACATTTCCACACGCATTCAATTACTCTAATTGAAACAAAACAAACCGACAAAGGAAACCAGGATTAAACAATTCGAATTACATGCAATTAAAAAGGAAATTAATTAAATCGATTCCGATGAAAGTATCTTCTTAAACCGAATTGCAAATCCTTGGAAATGAAGTAATAAATTTGATCACTAAAAAAGGACGAGAAAAAAAATGGCGGTGGTATTTATGAATAACGATAATTGAGTCTTAAAAAAACACAAACGTAAAGGGCGGCCATTCAGCCAAATGAGATTGCCTTCATTAAGTTTATAGTATGCCCTTTACCGCGGTGCTCGCAATTGATAGCTTCATCACAGATGCTCCTTTTTAAATCATTAAATATTTAAGAGGATACAAAAGGACGATTTTGTTACAAGTGATGATTCTTTTCGCGGGGGTTAAAATTAAGTTTTAATATGAATTTAAGGGCAATTGTTATGATATGATGTGACACCACAAAAAAGAAACGAGATTTTAAATTGTTAAATCCTTTCAACCTGGATTTTGTAACATAATAAAATGTCCTGAACAAGGACTGATAGTGATGTCGAGAATGCTGGTAAACACTCGATTAATAATCCATATGAGGGAGGGAGAGACTGGAGGAGATGTCGTGTAGGTGGCGACATAAAAATATCTAGACGCCAATAAACCTAATCGCCTCGAGTCCTGTGTGGCTTGAGAAGGACATTCCCTTTTGTGTTTCATCTGAAATCCTTCAGCTTAAATTGCGGTTTAACAGGACATAACTCAAATCGCATGGGGTTCGTTAGGTCCAGTGATTTTTTTTTCTACTTTTAGTTTTAGTAAAAGCAACAAATACGAGTTATGAACGAGAGGGAAAAGTTTTTGGAGCTGGCTTAGGATCAAGTTTTATAGGTCTGGGAAAAAATGGCGCGTTTTTTTAGTCAAATTAAAATGGTTTTGTTATAGTGTCGTTAAATCTTTTAAAATAGTCTTAAATTGATTTAGGCTTCATGCCCCGAATCCTCCTAGAAGCAGGCAGTCCGCGATTTAAGAAACTTAGACTCCTTCTAGCTGTAGCCTTACTATCGCACAGAAAATTCTGCGATATTTCCGGAGATGCTTCGCAGAACCCATAGCTGCAATCAACTAATGACTAAATTTTGCTTAAATATGACAGTCTCTGCAGATCTAGAAACGATAGGACTCTGCTTCCTTGTATGACCTTCTCTTCGCTTTGGGATTAACGACCAACCTAGCCTCTCTTCAGCACCTCAAGGATCCATATGTATCCGACAAGTTGCGCGAGCATGGACGGTGACCCATGCAGAAACTGCGCATTACCGCGTTAAGGTTAAAGCTAGAAACAGATACCTGCGGGCGTGCGGTGCGGGCGGCCGATGCGCTATATAGCAAGTTTTCACTGATAGCATGCTTGCGTTCTGCCTAATATTTTACGAATAACCAAAAAATATAACCGACAACTGCCTTTGTTTGTTGTGTATGCTAGTGCTTTTGAGTAATTTAGGTTATATCTAATATCGCAATGTGGAAGGAGTTGAAAGTAGACCATCGTTTGCGTTGAGTTTGTTCCGTTCATGCAACTTCTTGTCAGGTCGCATTTGAATGGTCGCATTTCTATAATGTCTTTCGCCGCACGCAACGCCCGCGCGCAACGATTTGCTCCAGCTTAAGTTAAAACTTAAAACGGAAGTTGCATGGTATCTGGAGTCTATCGTTGGTAGTATTTGTTCTCTTCAACACGTTCTTGTCCTGTCGTATGTAGTTTGTTCCATATCCCGGCAAGGGCAGCTTGATGACCCCTGATCGATACACGCCACAGTGCAAGAGCACTTCGGCACGGCTTCCTGATTGGATTCGAACACAGCACAACCAAACCTCGCAAAATCTCCGTAAATAATACTTCGCCCCTTGTTCTGTGGTTTCTAGTTGAAAAACTGTACCATATAGTTTTCACATGTTTCTTTTAAACCTAGCTTATTTTTATTGGCGGAGTTCTGCGGAGATCGAACGACGATGCTATGCCTAGATTATATGTTGGATGTATTAAAACCTCCCAACCAAACGAGATGGGGTCATCAAAGAATTGTGTGGTCGGCCATTGCCCTGATGGAAAACAAAACCTTTCCTCTTATTCAATTATATTCCCTCTAATTGTCGACAAAAGAGTTAAAACAAAAGACTATCCCACCTATCATTCTGTTTTATATCCGGATTGTAAATGATCATGCTGTTAAGCTGGAAACATATATGTATATGCTTGCGTGCGGTGCGTGCAGCCAATGCGATATATGCAGCAATTTTTCGCTAGCAAATAATTAGGTAATTCGATTCTGTCTTGTCTTTCACACATATCCAAAAATTCTAAGCGCGTTCCATTAACGCAACTATTGGTTAGGTCGCAATTTGAATGCATAATGCTTTCGAATGCATGCCTTGGCCCAAATAAGGGTTACTCGATTGAAAATACCCAGCTTGTCAAATGCCCGTTGGCAATCCCGAAACTGATTTTAAATTGTCGTTTAAAGCGGGGTTTCCACTTAGATGGCTGCCAGCGCAGGTTGTACTGCTGGTCGGTCGCAGCCTTCCGGAATTTTGAAATTTCTGATAATTCTCGACCTAGTTGAGCCAGCACCTGGTAGAGTTGACCTCTATGCGGGTAGTGTCCAGGGAGCAAGCGGAGCTCAGTGGAAACCCCGCTTAAAGAAAATTGTAACGAAACAGTAAAACTAAACAAACAACGACAGGGCTAGACAGAATAGCGACAGTGCAGCAAGGTAAGCAGCATACCACAATCGACAAAGAGGCCGATGGTTGCCTTCAGAGTTCAGTTGAAATGAGACAGTCGAAGAGTTGATTTCTTCGCCTGATGATTAGTCGGGTATCTTAAGAAGCGTTTATCTGAAGATACTAACATGATAAACGTCACAAAACCGTTTTACTATAGGTATGTTGATGCGGTGGTACACCAGCTAATCGCTACGGCGGGGGAGGGGGATGCAGATAGAGCCCCTATGAGACTAGCCCCACTGCCCCATGGGGATTGTTCTATAAGTCTCTCACTTGGCATCAAACGCCTTGTCTCATTCGCGCCATAAAGAATGTCCCA
Organism: Thereva unica; assembly: GCA_949987705.1. NCBI lineage: Eukaryota > Metazoa > Arthropoda > Insecta > Diptera > Therevidae > Thereva > Thereva unica. Next base: position 14,172,147 of record OX465284.1, read on the forward strand.
TTAAGCCCCCTCAGTGCTACCAGATCCCGAGTGGAAAAATTAGTCCGAAAACTTTGAGAATTTCGGCGTCAATATGTGAGTAATATCTGCGTCAGTGTCGAAAGTTTTATATTTTTAAACGCGAGTGTTGTTTTAGCAATGCGGTCCCCCAACTAAGTACTAATCACATCCAATGCTGCTTGACTTCTGTAATCGAACCAAAACAATAGCACAAGGTAGGCTCTTAAGGAAAGACTTTGTTACCATCTTGAAAAGCTTTTACCCTTTTTACATTAGAAAAGACCTGAGTGACGTTACGAGAAAGCTTTTCCCTTGTGAGCTAAGATCTGAGTGACTTCAAGGGAGTCTTATCAGCTTACATTGTAATTAGTCTACCTTGCCAGAACCGGTAATTGCCAAAAATCTGAAGCAATCCAACAAAAAAACTAAGAAGAAAGCTTTTTAAAAGCTTTTCAATTATGTTAAACAAATGTTGGGATTTGCCTCATTTCATTTGTAATGATGTTTGCCTCATAGAGCCCTTATGAGTAAACTAAAGCCCTCTTTCGGCATGCCCCGCATTTGCCATATGGGGTCGTCATGCGTTAAATTCGCCTCATTTCAAGTTGGAAGTTTTGTTGCCTCTAAAGAAGTAAAAAATGCCACTCCAGTGCGTAGTTACAATCTCACCTTGCCTCGCATCATGAATTAATTTATCTCGCTATAAGCTCATACCAAGAATAGTTGAACATTATTTTTGAACCGGGACATGTAAAAAAAATTGAGGCTTCAGTACAAAGTACCATCGTGTAAGGGACAAATGTACTGGCTCATAAGTCCGACGAGGGCGATTTATATAATCAACGATTTATCAGTTATCGAAGCTCGAGACGTCGCCAAAAATCGTCAAGAATGGAAACAAATCGTTCGAGACCCCGGCACCGATATCAGCGTATCCGTTGCGAGGACGTCCCGCTCAGACCACCAGCTAAAGGGGCCAACGAAAAAGAAAGAGAAGTCCAGCTCAATTCTACTCGCCACTTCCGACGATGGACTATCAACAAACACACACCAGCGGCGGTATAACTTTATTGCTGCTGCAGCCACCTGGCTGTAAGAGAGGATCAATTTTCGTTAGATACTCTGAAGATGTATGCTCTTCAATGAGAGACTAGCCCTTATGATAGGCCTGATGACCATTCGTTGTATCTTAAAGAATTCAACGGGAAATCTTTTATGTCTGGTTCTGTCTCCACTGCACTATCTGGCAAAGGAAGCCTAGATATGTAGGAAGTACTTTTATTAATCGTTCTGATGATAGGAGTTTGTTCGGGCTTGAGAAAAATTCTCAGTGGGAAAAATTGGTAGCGCTGCTCAGGGGAGCTTATTTTGAGCGCTAACAAATATGCTCCCGAGGAAGCACTAATGGAGCTATCATGAATTTTATAGAACGAAGAAAACCGGAGTTATTTTCGGGACCACAAAGGATGGGATTAGCATAGTATGGACCGGCTCTTGTTCGATATGGAGGACAAGCAGTGTTAGAAGTGGTTAGAACTTAGTTGAGGGACTACGGAGCAATCTCCTTTCCGCTGGGCTGTAAATTTAGTTATACGCGGTCACCACAATCTTCTAAGTAGCACAGTGCCTTTAATGTTTTTTGAAAGGGATAGAGAAATAATAAAAGTAAATAATTGGGCTTGACGTTCTTGACATATGAATCCTTATTAGTTCGGTAAACTAAAGTAAATATTTCATAGAAAAATATTTAATTACACAAGCTCACGTTATAGCAATATCCGGGCACAGCATATCATGTTGCAATATCCGTGTTACAAGCCCCCAAATCCCCCGAGCAATATCTTAATATAAACACGCAACAACCCCCAGACAAGGGAAATAACATCCCCAATCCGTAAAAGATTTCATTTCACCCTGAGTGATAATGACCAACAAGATTCGGTTTGAGTGATAGTTTGGGTTTTCCCATCTCTAAGTGAATTGCAAAATTCAATTATTGAGCCAAGAAAATCTAGCACTCATCTCATATGAGCCGTTCTGCTATATGCCATTCATCCATCCCCCATGTTAGGTCCCCACACACAGAGATCTCCGCAGGCACAGTCAGGGCACATGCCGAGAGCCTTGGATATTGGGAGAAGCAAACCATAACAATCTGATGGTGAAATCGCATGCCAAAAATAATGACTACACTCTGTACCCTTGTTTATGTCTTTCCAAACAAAGCCACAACAATATACTATACCCAGAGTACAGCGTGCCCCACAATCTCGCATCCATCAGTACTTCCTTGTGGGGATCGTAAATATTTCTCTTAAACAGACAAGAGACCAGATTCCTGCCAGTATTCCATTAACTCCGATACCCGATGGGACAGCACCCCAAGACTTCGGGGCGGACACAGGGGAGTCCCCTCCACACAAAAGGAGACACAGGACGAAGACCCTCCGCGCCTGGCCCGTTGGGGGCGACCATCCTTCGACGTGTAATAAGCGAAAAATAGAGTACAGCCATCAATCCACCAGAGCTTGGAGCTCGTTCGACTAGAGTGAAGGATTTCCCCACGACGACAGGAACGGGAGGTGACGGTCGAACCGAAATAAGCAGGAACGTCTGTCGCCGTAATTGAATCCTTGCTGCTCACTGGGTCGTGATTGTGTTTTTGTATTTTTTAGCAATTATCACGGGGACAGGTGAACCCAAGCAAACCCCGAGTTTAACTCTTTATCACGCCTCTAACTCCCACGGTAATAGGGTGCTGAATTCAGTAACCCAACAATGGGTCGTCAGGTGTCGTGTCCTCCTGGTGGAGAAAATCCGAACCAAAATCATAATACCCTCCCAAAATCTTCTTTCTGGCGTTGCTGGGGGTGACGGAATTGATACAGGCTAGTATTGTCTATTGATAAAGCAATCAAAATTTCCTTTCCGATTCGCCGAGCTATAATTAATCCGGGGAAACTTGTCTTGGCAGTTGATCTTAATTATATCACTTCTGCTGCGGGGGCGGGGGTTTGTTTCGACGAAATCTTTGAGCCGGAATTTAATAGGCTGAAATTGTTCGCTGTCGTTAATTTCTTCTTTTCCAAAGATCGAAATATTAATTTCAAAGGACATTTTCTATAGAGAGGCAGAAAGCAAATGTATTTTCATTTAAATCAAAAGGTAATGGTGCGCAAATTTCTAACGATGATAATTATGAGAAAATGAAAAGCGAGAAGATTATGAATGGCAGAGCGACGGCAATGGTGGTGGGGGTTTATGATATTATTGTTACTAATTGTGATTGATTGCACAATATACATAAACTTAATTCAATGCTATAAATACATTAATAATAAAAAAAAATGTGTGTGCGTAGGATCACATGTTGGAAGTGAAAACTTCTATGGCCAGAATCAAGTTCTCTTTGGTCAGCAACCGATAGGTCTTAGACATTTGATCCTTGTCTCATCACACAATTAAATCTTGTTCATCTTAAATTTGGGGAAGGCAAGCCAAAGTCCTTTAGGAACCCCGAATTAAAATACTGGGATCAGTTCAGAAAAATTACAAAGGCTAGACTCTCACATGCACCTAGCAATTAATGGAACTTCGGAAACTTTATGATATTTTCAATAGCCGGCAACCCAAATGCATTGGCGTGTCACAAAACAGATAATTAAAACTACTGCACATTAAGCGAAGCAAAAAAGAACCATTGTATATGGTAATAGTTTTATTTGTGCAGTAAAAACTTTTCACAAAGCAGCTTTAAGGCCCTAATTCACATACAGGCCGTCGACAGGTACGGCCCAATGAAGGCCTATTACTCAGTCTGCCTGAGGGATGAGAACTTGAAGCACCCGCCTGACAGGCCGTGGACTGGAGGTGACCTCATGATTCTCTATGATGATGATGCAAAAATCTGATTCAAGGGCAAAAATCTTCATGGCCTCAGCGAAAATTTCAGACTGAATAGAATTTCAAGTCTTCAGGCCCGGACTGACGATAGATACCCACAGACATAAAGATTTTTGTCAGTTTTCCTGGACTGCAAGTGCCATCCAATTTGCGACCGGTGGGAGTGTGGTTATACTAGGCCTCAAGGAGCGAAACCTTCAGGATACGGCCTGCCAGCGGCCTGTACGGTAATAGGGGCCTTTATATCAACGTTTGAGTGAACTGTGCCCCCAGCAGCTACGGTGACGTATATTCCTTACATAGTATCTACGTTTGTGTGCTCCGATGTGCGGTTGGTTGCCTCTATAACAGTCGCGCATGAAAATAAAAGGACATGCCGTTGAAATTGTTATGTTAGCATCTACTTTCTTATCATCAATTTTAATAAATTCCGGCCCCTGTGCTGAAAGTCGAATCGTCATGAGACGACAAGTCATTTGAGTTGAAGAAATTGGCGTTTCGGTTGAATTGAACTACCACCTTCACCACAGAGGCCTAGAGTGAAAATGCTAAGCTGAGTTTAGGCTCCTGTACTGAAAGTCGTGGTTCGACTGAAACATCGCTTTCTTCAACTCAAACGACTTGTCGTGTCATGACATCTTGACTTTCAGAACAGGAGCCTCTCACTTCCGTGGCGTGCCATGAGAGATCTCCTAAGGGACGACTAAGTGACTAAGTCGCACGCGTGCCGTAGGTTGCCGATCGCTGGACGCATTGTTTCTCAACCTTTTTAGCGTTGCGACCTCCTGAGAACTAACTAACTGAGAACTATGAACTAACGAATCTTGCTACCCTCTCTCTATAATACTGGTTGAAAGATAAAAATCCAAGCATTTGTAGCGATTTTCTCGATAAGAAGCCAAAAATTGAATCTGACGGAGATGATTTGATCGAGTTCTTCCATAGGTCCTAAAATTTAGCTCTTTAGGCCGATCCACACATATCTGCGGCGGCACTGCACCGATGCTTCTGTGATGAATTTTTCACTGACACAGTGTAAACTGTTCCGTATCAGTGCTTCATCTTCAATGGCATCTGCAATTAATTTTTAGTTTTAAAATATAAAAAAAATCTAGGCGAATCGGCCAGGCTCTGACAGAGTCCAGTGAGCAAGCCTTGAAGTTTTTCTCGAATTGACAAATGTCGTATTTCAAAGAAGTGGTTCTAAAAACATACCTAACCTTACAAGTGGAGAAAGCTGCCGGCTGCTTTTAAAAATACAACAACGAAGAGTTCAAACCCGAGGCTCACTGCTTCCTCCACATGCATCTTCCAGACAACCTTCAACCTATCATATCTGTAGGTATTAGGAGGATTGAGCCTGGGAGCCAGCGGTGAGCTATATACGAGATTCCCAGGCCCAATCCTTCTAATACCTACTCATATCTTTGTTTCTATCCTTCAAGCAAAGCTTACTACTAGACCTTGCATCGCGGCCTCACGAAACGGCAAATGATTTTAGATCGATAAGCTTGCCATCGTTCATCCTACAGACCATATGACACATGATAGTCATATACTTCCGAAATTCTATAATGGAGGCCCCTATGTATTTCTTCCAGCATGCATATTGCAACTAAAAATCGATGGACATAATTCACTGCATACATAGGTACTTTCTACCATAGATTCCGTAATGGTTTTTCACGAGTGCGGTTACGACTACCTTCACCAATTAAGAATCTCAGAAAAAAAGAACTCAAATTAAAAATACAGTAGAATCCTAAAGGAAAATTATATCCACGTAACAGTTGAATAGAAATAGATATTGGTAACATATATGTCTAGAGAAATATGGCAAATCTAAATCTGAGCGAATAGAAATTTCTCCTTCAAATCCTATTCTCACGCAACCATATTTCATCATATCATTTCACCACGACAAAAATCACAGGATCAGAACTTTTCGAGATTACGAATGAGTGAAGAGATGTGTAATGGTAGTATTTGTGTATATAGTTTAGTAGAAAGTACCCATTTGCATTGTCACTGCGCATGGAATATATGACTTTGAACTAATCTTTCATGGTATATTCGTTTATTTTTTTTATTAAATTCTTTTAATTAACTTACACTACGTGTCGTCAAATCTTGGAAGTTAAATTTGACCCACTTCCCGGTTTCGGATAGAGCTGGAATTTTGCATACACGTTTAGTTTGGATGACAATGCAATCTGGCCATTTTGTAAAAATATCCAGATGGTGGTTCCAAAATGGCGGCCGATTTTTGAAATTGTGCTCCGCGGCCCTCTGACATGGGTATCAAATGAAAGGATATGACAGGTAGAACACAATTAGCTATGTGGCGTCATTCCAAATTCAAAATGGCGGCCAACACTAAGGGCGCTTTCAGTAATGCAGGATGCGTGCACAAATGACTTATTCAGCAATTGAAAGTGTGAAGCTTTCAATGACTGAATAAGTCAATTGCGCACGCATCCTGCATTACTGAAAGCGCCCTAAATTTCGGAAAGCTTATAATAGACTAAAAAGTAGAAAATAAAAAAAAATAAAAATTTTTTTTTTTTAAATTCTTTTATTTAACTTAAAATGATAGAAACAGTAAAAACAAACTAAAAAGTAAAAAATAAAAAATATAAACTAAATAATATAAATAAAATATGTAAGCCCTATGACAACAAAATAAAATTTCTACTTATCTTAAACAGTTAAATAAAAGAATGACGCATTTTTATCACTTCCTCATATTGGCGTCATTCTTTTATTTAACTGTTTAAGATAAGTAGAAATTTTATTTTGTTGTCATAGTGCTTACATATTTTATTTATATTATTTAGTTTATATTTTTTATTTTTTACTTTTTAGTTTGTTTTTACTGTTTCTATCATTTTAAGTTAAATAAAAGAATTTAAAAAAAAAATTTTTTTATTTTTTTTTTATTTTTCATAATATGAAGCATATAATCAAATATTTAACGCACCTATCAAGTTCATTTTCATATAATTTTATTTATTACCCTTTTATTACCTTTTTATTACCTCTGTAATAACTATGTTTTACGATATGTTTAATTACAATTTAAAACGCAAATGCAAACAAGAATAAGAATAAAGGAATAAAAAATAAAAATACATTAAATTATTAACTGCGTTTACCAATCAGTCTCGTTTTGTTATTAGTTATTCAACTAAAATCCTTCCGCGAAAATTATATTTATATTTTATTTGTCATTTGTTTAACACTTCTACTAAATTATTAAGAATTAATTAAAAATAGTGATTACAAAATTGTTTGTATTGAAATTGTAAATAAGGTTATATGATAGTACTTTGAGGCCAGTTGAAAAATTCGTGGAACGATATCCGTAATTAAATGGTTGCTTCGAATTTTTGTTAAATAGTGTTTCATCTTTTACATCGACTAATTTTAAATTAGAAATGAAGGTTTTTTATGTATTTATTAATGCTAAATACAATCGCAAATAGCATTTTGTTAATAGGCCGTCACAGTCTTATGGTAGTCAACCCCTATACATTACTACCTTTGCGGTAATTAAACCCTTACTTGTTACAATACCATTCATTTTCGTACCACCAACAGATATAATCCCAAAATAAAAACAATTACCTACTTATAATATTTAAATGAATACAATTCATAAATTGCCACCATAATTCCACCAAACATCCCTCGGCAGGTGTTAAGGTATCAAGTTTCTAAACGCAAAAGAAGAATCACAATGAAAGTGATTAAAATTGGTTTAGGTAACAGGCAGAGCGCACCTTCGGGCACAGACAAAAAGTAAACTGGCACCATTAATCAAATTACGAATAGAAGCATGGAAAGTAATTACAGAATCATCTCCTGCCATCAGGATCTATCAAAACTCTACCTTCCCCGTAGACAGGAGTGTAATGAAGGACTCGCCTCGTTTATTAGCATTCTCAATCACACCTTTTCACTTGTTTTTTTTTTGTTATTTTCCACAATTTTTCACCCCCCGCCATGCTTGGTCCAATTTCGTTGGGGGTGATGTCAGGCAATTTTTGCGTAAGATTATTTGACACTGATGGATTTTTGCTTCCTTAATCAGGATTAGTTTAAGAAAACGCGAATTTTTGATTAATGGACATCGAGTGCTTTGTCAAATAATTGCAGCTTTAGTATGGCGCACGTTGTTTCAATAATCAGTGTAGACGTTGAAGGTATGAGGGGCGGTTAATTGGCCAGTTGTGGGATTTAATTATCTCTACAGTAAATTAGCGCTAATAAAAAAAGGGTGATTATTAGTACAGCCAGTTTACTGACTAACACAAACAAAGTGAAACTGAAGAGCCCTTATTATTTATGGAAATTTCAGTCCTTTTTGCAGGGAAATTAACTGCAATAAATAATTTTCAGATAAAACACTGTCACTTACCTCCCCCGCAACCCTCTCCCTCCACCACCAGCGATGTTCACTTTTGTTTTATAATCACCAAAGCACACACTATATCATCATAAATTAACGCTTATAAAGTAATTAAACACCCTTTCCATTTTCAAAATCTGAAATCTCTTTAATATTTCGCACACGTGTGCATAGATTTATTTCATTTTAATACTTTAAAACAGTTTTATCGATTTTCATGCATAACTCATGGTATTTTGTGTATAATGTTTACAGCAAAACTCGCGAAAGTTTGAATATAATATGTTGGGGAAATTTGAATACAGACATTTTAACATCACCCGCGCCGCCCTCTATTTGTTAATTTTCGAAGCCCCATTTCATGCCCGAACAGCATGAACAACTATTTACATGAAATTTTCGTTATGCATCTGTTTATAATCGTGTTGTTGTTGGTATCCTAAAGTATGTACTGTGTATTTCCATTAGCCAATGGTTGTGTGCTTGAAATTGAGTTTTTGGACAAGTTTTGTTCTCTTAGTGAATTTCAATTTTCATGATGATGGGTCTGGGGTGATGTAGTAGCAGCGCTAACCAAATTTCAGTTAACCCCTATAAACATGAAAATAATTGTATACAAATATGCTTGATTAGAGATACGAACTATTGGTCTACCCAGTGCAGATGGAATTGATAAGTTTTTGTAAACCTCTTTGTAATTGTTGGTCCAATGTTCAAAGCAATAGGAAGGAGTTAGAGGAGGTGCGATCGACTCCCGCTTTTTATGGACTTGGAAACACGATTTTCTAGACAAGTCTTTCTACAGGTTTTTATGCGCCCCATGTTTTTATTTTAGCCTGTTAAAAGTCCCAGATTATTACTTAATCCGCTGACACAGCAGCGTCACAAAGTGCCCTTGGCATACGACATAAGATGGCAGCACTGCTACTTTCGCACAATTTCTTACTAGACGTCAAAATCTCAAGAAGGTCCATGTTTGAGTTTCAATTATTTTCTAGTTTTTGGTACAGCAAAATCCTAATTGCCAAAATTGTACAGGCATATTGGAGCCGACATTTTAATTTTCAAATTTTATCACAGGTTCGTCATTTGTTGTCATAAAACCCGCCCGATACTGATTTTCAATGGAATCGGAACACAACTGCGAAATTCGACCGCCATCTTGGAAACGCCATCTTGATTTTTTACAAAACTGTCAGATTGCATTAGCTGCGTTTTACTCGTATTTACTTCTGATATCAAAACTCGCTTTCCATTTGCGATGAATACTCCGGAATTCCGGAACGCTTAATAGAACGCAGCTATCATCACGCCAAATCAATGTGTGTGCAAAGTTTCCCAAGTATCGTTAGTAGATGTAGTTGAAAAATCTTTAGCAGGTGTTGACGCAAATAAACGAGGTCAAGCATAATAAAACCATTAAAAATGATGCCAAATAGAATAATTGAAATTCAAAATGGCCGCCGAAATATGACCGAAATTTTAAATGACCGCCCAAATATGAATTTGCCAATTATTGTGTTCCGATTCTAATGAAATTCGGCATCTTGACTTTGTTAGTAAACAATAAACGCATTTCTGACCAAAACTTAAAAAATTCAAAATGGTGGTGCTAACACAGCGAACGAATTTTGACGATTGTATTCCGATTCTAAGGAAAGTAGATATCAAGCGGTTTTTAAGGTAGCAAATAACGAATTTATGATCACCCCTGGAAATTTAAAGTATAGTTGTACGATTCTGCAATGCGGAAAGGGGCTACCGTCTAGGTGAACAAAAAAAACCTGGGTCAGTGACATTGCCGATGATAACCCAGGGCCAGGCGGGATCTTACGACGTGGAGTTCGCCACAAATTACTCTTTTTTGCTGCAGGTTTTTAGTTAAATAACGAAGCGAAACTGACTGGTAAACGCGTTTAATAATAATTTAACATATTTTTATTTTGTTTTTTTTTTTTAAGTTTTTGCATTATTGTTGGAAAATGTAATAAAACATTTTGCTGGTAATAAAAGGGTAATAAAAGGGTAATAAATCAAGGTATAACAAAATTCACTCTATAGGAACGTTAAACGTTCGATTGTGTTACTTAATGCTGAAAAAAGGCCGAATTGAATTTTTAAACTAGCAACCCGAGTAAAAATAAATTATGGGCTTACGACGGGCGTGATTTTTATAGCCCTCGGCCATATGAGGGGGGGCCACAGACGGCCCGTTGCAGGACTGTACGGCCATACAGGGGGTGACTGACCGTCGAATGACAGCTTTGAAGTTCCAATAATGGCCATACGACAGTGGAATTAACTAAGTCTCCCCAACAAAAGCAGAACTCACCGCCTTTTTTTTTTGAGGAAAACATCATGAAATCCGGTGCTCATATCTTCGAATCCGAATTTTTTTTCTTCACTCTATAAAATATACGTGTACCACACACTTCACTTACAACAAACCGACTGGGCCCACTGTCGAGCTCGTTCCCCTTGTGCATTGCTAATTTTGTAGGATAAACGAAAGGACCATTCATTGTAGGTATATAACGAAAATGTTCAAGTTCCCATAAAAAAAATTCAACAATACATTTGGGGCAGATTCTTTTTTGGCTCAAAGTGGCCCGTGAAATTATGAAAATGAAGTGATGATGAAATCCATGAAATTATAAGTTGGACTATGTGTACGGGGACTCTGCACCATCATTTACCACATGGAAATTTTGAGCAGCTGAATTTAAACGTGGAGTGAGAGCGAAACGATGAACTATCGCGACGTCCAAAAACTACAACTACTCATTTTCACATCGACTCACTCAAACGACTCTCAAATAACAACTGCGCACACAAAATGGTTCGGTTTTCGTTCGATAGCTTAGTTTAAGCAGCATTATATGGGAATAGTATTTAGTTGGGGGACCACTTAGTAAAACGTCACTCGCGTTTTGAATGGTCTATGACGATATGGATGCCTTTTTAGATATTAATGCCTGTAGCGGGAGCGATCATATTCCCAAAGGTATATGTTCACTATGCACTTTAGTTGCGGGCTGGTATGATGTATTCAAAAAATTAACTAACGAAATTATGTATTTTTTTACTCAGGCATTCATATCACTATTTTAACATTCATATAAGTCATATATATTCTGCATCTATATTTGTATACAGTTGGACATTTATTACCTATCTTTCATGCTTACTAGCTTAATACAAATTGCTTTGTGTTTTGTTAATAACTTCCCATGCAGGAATCGATATTCCTATTTTTTATTCATCAGCACATTTAAGACTTTGTCGAAGGTGGATTTGTAAGCGTAAGCTGTCATTATTTAATCAATATTTTTACTGCACCTTCTTCGGATCAAAGAACTCAAAGTCTGACAAAAAGGACAAAAGCAGATCGAAATGTGTTTAATTTTTTTGTTTATAAAAGAACACAACTTAGAGAAATTACTTTGTTAAATCCATTTTGCAAGTTCACGTAAATATTGTGATTGTTTTAATGTTAGCATTGGGTCAACACAAATGTTTACATGTTTACATTTCACATCTACAGCTGTGTAAACAAAATTCCCCGGAGAGATGAAAAGGGATTAATAAAGTTTTCATTTTCCACGAAAAATTCACCATTTTGTTTCCATAGAGAAAATAAAATGCAATCATTTTCCGGACAATGCAATTTTATATAATACACAGAGACAGTGAATCTGTGACAATCAATACGTAAACAATATCTGTAATCCATGGCATGTATATTGGTATTTTAGTAAAAATATTTTTATAACGACGAAAAATTCAATTACGCATACGAAAAATTACGAAGTTTTGACAACATGCCCATTATGTAAATCCTTAAATCAATAATACATTTTATGATCATCTCTCTGAATAACGAACTTGAAAAAAGCCCGCATTATGATTCCAGAGTGGCTCTACACTCATCAACTCTTTTATGGGATGCCAAGGACATTCATTCTGTCACAAAAGGGCAACAAAGGATACATAGTAGAGAGAATCAGAAATCCTTCATGAATCCTTAAAGGCCGAATGTGGTACAGAATCGTTTTTTTGGTAGTATTTTGTTCAAGAAATGTATCAGCATAAATATTGTTTTCTTTAGACCGATGTAGGGTTGCCATCCTTTCGGGTTTCGCTGGTTTTGTCCTAGTTCGGAGGGCGTTCGGGGGCCGTAAGAGGCGGAGTTTTTAAAAGTGTCCGTGTAAAAACTTCGGCGTGACGAAAATGCTCTCGTTTTATGCAGGGCCGCGGCCTAGGGTTTTTGCGCCCGGTGCACTATGTCATATTGCGCCCCACAAGCTGTTCATTTTTAAACGCAGTGAACGACAATGAAAAAGACACAAACACTCGCTGAATGGGGAAAATAATGCGTATAACATAAAAAAAAAGATTCACTTGGGTCAAAATCCAACCAACAAAAATTTGCTGAAAACGTCGTTTGCAGAGAAGAGAGTAGGCGAGAATGATGGGGCCAGGAAATTTTTTTTGAACATCTGAATTCTTGCATGGAATTTTTGAATCAACTTTTTAAAAGCTGCGTTGTTGTTTGTGTCCTTTTTTACTAGGACAAGAAAAGAAAAGAAATAGCGGAAGGGAGAATTAATATTAAAAACAACAACAAGCTAAAGCATTGAAACGTAAAGTTTATTGGAAAAGTTGGCTTCTGTGAAAACTCATGCGATTCTTCATCGAACTTCAAAAGGTAAAATTGACGATTATAGCCAATTTCTCTTGGTTGGCCCTGTCAAACTGGCCAGATTGACATGTTAGACAATAAAGGCTCAAACAGAACCAATCCGTTCCGTCCGATTTTAAAAGTTGGGAATTTAACATTTTCATAAACATTTCATGAGATGAAAAACGACAAAAATATCAAAGAAAAAACGTGCGGAATGGTGTGGTTCTGTTTGAGCCTTAATACCCTGGCTTCACCGGGGCCGAACTGCACAAGTTCAAGCAAATTTGTATACTGAACTTCAATTTCTTTCACTTGGGAGATTTTTTCCCGAATTTCTCGATTCTCGAAGCTAAAATCTCTGGAAACTTCCTGCACAAGGAGAATTGAAATTTCCCCGTTTGCATGAGAAAGTACAACAAAAGAAATTGTGTAATTTCTTGCACCCGTGAGAATACTTTATTTTTTTTTTATTTCTGAAATGGCGCCCCTCACAAATTGCGCCCGGTGCAAGTGCACCATTCGCCGCCCCTATCTTTATGCTGTAAACATGCTAAGGGCGACGGCGACACTACTTTCCTCGGCCACGGCGAATGGCCCGACGAAATTTGTTATGAGCAACACTAAGAGCGACGGCGACACAAATTAAAAAACGCACACCGGAATAACCATCTTGCACAGCCGAGTATGTGGTACATGCACCCAGGAGCACACGAGAATAGCAACGCAAACCCCTGCCACAGCACACATGCAACTTTGACAGGCGACGGCTACGAAATAGAACTTGGATTGATTCGTTCGCAGAGCTCGGCGGCGTAGTTATCGCAGTGGTCTGCAGATGGTGCAGCTTCATACAAAAGCGGTGTGCTCTATTCGTTTCTGACAGTCGCTGAGCAGAGCGATTCGTCGGTCGCCCTTAGCATGTTTACAGCATTATTTGAAACTTCCAGTGACAATTCAATTATCAAATGTATACATCGATGCGAAACGAAAAGAGGACTTAATCCAGTCGTTCAAGGAAACCAAGATTTTAGTTTTAAAACCACTCAATGTCCAACCGATTTCTCTTTAGATCAAAATGACCAAGCAGGTAGTATAGGAGTTATTAAGGTTTAATTAGTAATTAAACACTAAAATAAAATGTGGTCTTTTTTTGTGACAGTGCTAAGCTCAAAAGTTACCCTTTGTACCACCAGTCCGTCATGTCGTTTGTCACGTCATGGTGCAATGTCTTGCAGTAATACAGGGGGTGTGTAGGTTAAGGGTTATGAAGGTACGGGGATATTGAAGAAGATGGTAATGAACCCTGCGTTTGAACTCTTGCATGTGGAAGGAGCTCGGAAATACTGACTACGAGAGATTATACTACAGTTGAAACTCTTACTCGATAGGTCAGTTGCGGACCCAAAATAATAACAAAAATAGTGGTCTGCCAAGACATTAGCGCCAGATTTGACCAGGCAGACCAACATATTTTGTTTTTACTCTGTAAGTATTAAATTTTAAAGGTAATTCCAAGCTCTTACTCGATAGGTCACGTTGCGGGTTCCAAATTTTCCAGAAAACGGACATACTAAATTTGGGCACTACTTTCGCCCAGGCAGACCACGATTTTTCTTATGGCCGCTGTGAGTACTAGCATTTCAAAAATACGATACTCGATAGGCGCATTTTTGCAGCTACTTTTGCAGGAGTACATTCGTCTTTTTATACCTACAACATCGTCATTCTGGGTTTAAATTCTTTAAGTTGCTGATTAACTTTGTGTAAAAATGACTTGACTTTGCTGATTCTTCTATTTCCTTCATTTCTTCTTCCCAATACTGGCTTTTTTTGCTTTGTGTATGCTCTTCTTAGTTAGTTTCTTTTCTTTATGAATCAATTGTTCTGTGTCTACATATCATGAGTTGGTATGCTCTGTTTTTATTCGCTGGGTCATCACATTGTTAGATACGTTTATTTATTTTTAAGCCTGCAATACTCTACTCCCGAAGTTGGTCGAAGTTGGTGGACGTCGAGAATGTAGAGAGGCACTTCGATTCACTTTGTGTAACTTGACGTCGCTTCGGCCGATTTTGTATCTGTGGCGGTTTTTGTGTTTGAGCAAGACCCTCTCAACTTGAGAGTTAGTTGAGAGGGTCTTGGTCTGAGTCAAAGGGCTGAAGGTGTGTGGTGTGACGGGAAACTGGGCTCCTCGGGAGGTTGCATGAGTTTTTCGGACCACGGTATACAGAAACAAAGGAATGTAAAAGAGACTGACATCTTCGAATACCGTAAAAAGGGTACCCTAGTGACGAAACAATAACAACAGCTTCGATTTTATATAGAAAGGGGTCGCCAAGGGACTTCAGCACTAAAAAAAAACATTTCTCTTTGACATTGCCTTGTTTCTGTATACCGTGCTTCGATTAACTTCGAGAAGTACTTCGCCGAAGCAACCTAGCGAGTTATGTAGTGCAGGCTTTAGATCCAGTAGGTTCTCATATTCAACCCCAATTTTCTCTTCTTTTAATTCTGTCACATTTATTTTCCGTCTCTGTTTCCTCTTCTTGTTTTTTTTTTTTACCCCGATTATGACTAGGTTCAACCCAGCTTCAACCCAGTCATAAACGGAAGTCGAGTTGAAACTGGACCCACTCAACCCAACTGAGCTCTCCTACTTGGTCGAGGAGATTTTTCGCCTCATATACGCTGGTTGCGTTGTAATTGGGTTGAAGTGATATTTTTTTTTATACCATCCGTGACGTCCGCCTTTGGCGTTAGTTTTGTCTTCACACAAACATTTGAGGTTATGTTTTGATTTCCGCTCAAGTCTATCTATTTCAACCCAAAAGTGAACTCAACTCGATATCATATTCGATGGTGGAAATTTCAACTCAACCTCGACTCAACTTTTCAACCTTGTCGTAATTGGGGTAATTTTAGATATCTTTGCCCTAAGTTTCCCGAGTTTCTGTCCTGTTCGAGGTTGTGTCGTAGGTTTCATAGCAACAACTTAATGCCACAAAGGGTTGCTAGCCCTTCGCTGGTAGCCGAATATATAGTTGGTTATCGATTCGATACGACGCGACGGTTCGGTTTTAACTCGCCAAAAAAAAAACGTCACCCAAATGTCTGGGTTTTTTGTAGTTTTTGTCTGGCCTCGGCAATTTAGGCAATGGCAACCCTAGACCAATGACACATCCATATTCAGTTTGGGTCATGTAATAAACAAGGATATTAAGGACATTTTATTTTGTCACTTGTAGAATTTTGTACAACACGACGAATGACGAAACATTTTTCATCATTTTAATGCGTAATCATGCATTTAATCAGTTGAACTTTTGTCTCCCCGAAAGCAGAATCCTCACAGAATGTTGTTACTTGATCCTTGGTAATAGTACGAAATCCTTTTTGTTGTACAAACAAAGATCAACCATAAGCGCTTAAATTCGGAAAAATAAAACGAAATATGGCAGGCAAGGAGAGATGCTGGGGAAACTCCCCAAAACAGACATCAGAGACCATTCGTAAATCAGCCCTTATTCTTTTTCATCTTATATGAATAATGATGGCTCTTATTCCTCCCGAATATAGATTGTATTTTTCATCTCAAGTCATGTAAACACAGAGTCAAAGGAATATTTGTTTCGAAAAAAAGACCGAAAAGATTATTTGCTAAAGGAAACACCAAGAAAATTGTGTGCTTGTAATTCGATCCTGAATAAGGATAAAGGAATTTAAATTTCATCATCGTTGCAGGACTCCTTTCTGAATGCATATTCGGTTCTTTTTTCTGATTGTTTGAACACCAACTTTTTGGTGAATAGTCGTCGATGGCAGAAAATAACGAAAGGACGATTGGTAAGGGTATTTTACAATTGGAGAATGCATGTGTGTGTGTGTTAGTGGCTTTAAGGACTACGAGGAATTGTTACTCTGAGTGGAGGATGCAATCTCGTTTCTTTTGTTGACGTAGAACCCCGTGCTTGTTGTTACTTACAAAGCATCATCTACGAGCACTTCAGCAATTTATCAAACATAAAGGTACGCTTGTTGGAAATTACAAGGAGTTGAAGATAGTTTTTGTGAAGCTAGAGGGATGTGCATTTTATCGAAAACAGAATTCAGTTTTTTTTTGTGAAAGATTTGATATCAAAAATGAATCCAGTTTAAACTGCCATTGTGTACATTTCAATTACAAACTTTAATCGAATGAAAAATAATATACAGAGAAAGTTAAATGATATTTTCGTAGCAGGTCCCCCTCCTATCTGGTCACACATAAAAAGCTGCTTGACTTTCATGTTCGGGATGTACACGCAATAATAGGTTTTCACAATCAATATCTCAAAATCGATTAGATATCTAATAGCCTTGATGCATACGGACGTAACTAAAACAAAAATTCCATATATGTATATTGTGTGGGAACTGTACTAGGTTATTCGCGTCGGCGTTGCACTGTAGAAGTTTCTAGTCACGGATAGAACACAAAATTCGCGCAACACGTTCCAACCTTTGATAAGGCTCCTGCCCACAGTTACAGGGAAAAAACTTAGCAGTATAGCTATGTTAGATCGAGGCTCCTATTTCATAATATTACGCAATCAAGCTTTTTGTGTGCCTTGGTCTGAAGCGTTTGCGGTTTGTGTCTTGGGCACCCTTTGCAGTTTAGTGAGTTTTTTTTGTGTACCTTTGCGCCACATGTGTGAAACTAGTTGAACTTCGCTGTAGGGAGTATTGGGTGGAGTGGTCTACCAGGCAGACTAAACTACCAACTATACGAAGAGACTAAACTACCAACTATACGAGCAGGCAGCTAAACAGCTAGACTAGTTGGTCTATCTGGTTAAGTTTGAGTTGTGTGTCTTTTGTGTGTAAGACTATTATAAAAAATTGCCTGACTTAGCTTCAAAATCCAATTGTATGCGAAATATTTTTAGTTCATCAAACCGCAAACGCTTTCCCAGACACAAACCGAAGCTTCAGCCCAAGACACAAACGAAAAGCTCGATAGCGTAACCGTGGTACCGGACCAACATAGCTATACACAACATGGCTCAATGGGCGGGGAGAGCTACAATACAATGTTATGATGATAAAATTATGTATAATACGTATAGTGCATCGGCAACCATCCCGAATCACCGAATAAAAATGCTTAGGGGCAGAACCGCAGGAGGGGCTCAACGGATCAAATACACCTTTTCCCTCGATTCTTACAAAACATGTTTTTGAATTTAAAGTCCGGTCGTTAAATGACGTAAAGTTCGTAGCTTAACAAACTTTTCATCACTCTACGATTAGATCATTCATACTATTAGCCCAGTCACTTTATACATGACCCTCTAAAAAAATGCAACTGGAAATTTTCCAAAAGTCCTTAAAGCCAACTGACCGGCCGCTCAAGTTACGAATACTAAATAAAGTTTGCTCGGGAGATAAATCTGCATAACAATTTCCTATACAGAATTTACGTAGAATCAATAGTTTTCGAGATATAGGGCTAAGAAAATCCGGGCATCAGGCTGCATTTGTTTCTTCACCCAGTGGCGGATACAAGGGGGAAAACGCCCTCTCCCAAGAGCTCTATGCTTTATGGATTGCTTCAGTTCTGAGAAAATCACCTATTGCAGTTAGGAAATTTATTTCTATATATAATCCTAAAAACTACTGCCTCTCTTTTCAACGAAAAAAAAAAGAAAAAATGGAAATCAAATAGCTACAATTTACTGTTTGAAATGTTATCTAATCGAAATATGTAGGTCGGTATCTGAAATCGAGGTTTAATAGAAAACTCATTTTAGAAGCTACTTCTAGGTACAATAACTCCGTAAGTTACTTGGTTAAGACATTCCCTACGGTTAGAGTTGAGCAGGTGCAGGACTTATTGGAGGCAGTACATTTGTCCCTTACACGCAGGGCCGGCGCTTGGTTTTTTTGCGCCCGGTGCTCTATGCTATATTGCGCCCCACAAGGTGTTTATTTTGACCGTAGTGAAGGATAATGAAGAAAGAGAAGAAAAGAAAAAGGGAAAGGGCAGAAGGGAGAATTGAGATTAAAAACAACAACAACAAGCTAAAGCATTCTAAGGTATAGTTGACTGGAAAGTTGCCTCTCGTGAAAACCCTTGCTACCGTTTTATCGAATTTCAGAAGGGAATGGATGATGACAGCAGATTTTTGTTGTTTGGCTCGTGCGAAACTGACCATATTAACTTGTGTTAACGTGAATATTCCAGATGGCTACGCTGCCATGGCATCCTAATGTAATAGCGGCATAAGGAGTTTCGTTAGAACGAATTTTTCTTCTCATTTCGTTCATTAACCTCTTTTAACAAATCTTGGTACAAAATTTAAAAGTAAACAGCAATACACAATACAGAGCCATCGGATCAATTTTTTCCTTTGTGTGAGTGGATATGGCACCTTTTACAGAACTTTCGAAAAGTACTCCTGCGTATATAAATGAATGAGAGATTTTTTCTCTCAGATTTTTCTCCCGAATTCTTGCTTTTGATTCTAGAAGGAGAAGATCGGTTGAGTAAAATCTCAAATAAAATTTCTGGAGTAAAATTTTATGAAACTCTCGAAGCTACAACCTAGGAGTAAGTTCCTGCACGAATAGTGGTAAAAATTTTCTGCTTTTTCTTGCAGGAGAAAGTATAAGGATTGCCCGATTGCGCCCGGTGCAATTGCACCACTTACACCTGTGAAACCGCCGCCCCTGCTTACACGACGGTAAATCGTACCGAGGCCTCTATTAAAAGGTCCTACTACTCTTGGTATGAGCGTATACACCTGCATCATCACCCGTTCAAACCCACGAATCCCAAGGGACACATTCATTTTCATTGACAGTTAACTGCGGGAGTCAAGCAGCATATTCGACGTGTTGGTACTTAGTTGGGGGACCGATCGGTAAAACTGCTGTCGACACTCGCGTTTAGAAAGGCGAAAAGGCAATTGCAAAATGTAGAGAAAAAAAATTAAAAATGAAAAAAATATTTAAGATTATGTATGAGTCACGTTTAATAGCCTCGACACACGGCAGTCAAAAAATTACGAATATTCATCATTTATGACGAACGGTTTTAGGGAGTGACACACAATTAAAATACGTCTTTATATTTTGACAGTTCTCAGATGACAAGTGGTAGTGTAGTGAAAAATGTCAGCGACGAATAAAAAAAGCAACTTCAAAACAAATTTAAATCACTTGGCAACGTATGACACTGGAACAAACATCAAAACTGAGTTTATTCCAATAATTTACCGGACTACAGATGGCTCTGTTCTGGATTTTCCTAATCGATTAACCAAAATTTTCCTAATCGGTTTTCCTAATTAATGAGGTTCAAATTCCTAATTAATGCTGAATTTTCGTCATAAATGCGTACGTGTGTCGAGGCTATAAATCATTGCATGATATCCGAACTAGATTTGGCAGAAAATATAGACTATGATGATCGGCAACTTTCCGGAAATGGAAGAAAGAAAAATAGTGTTAATTATATAAATGTGATGAGCAGAAGAATCCATGCCTATGCACAAACATAGCATATATTTTAGCGTGCTTGTGTTTCAGGTTTTAGAGTACATTTGTTTAACAATTAGAACGCAGGGTTATGGCGGTTGCGGCTTTTTGGATTTCAAACTAGTTACGGGACCACTAGACAATTAGTACCCAGGGATGTGGGGTTTTCACTTTTTGAGTTTCACTCTATTCTCAGGGACCCCTTTGGCCTGGGGCCCGGAGCAAATCGTCCCAGTTGTCTACTTTTGTGGCGGGCCTAAGCATACCACTCCGCTATCTCAAGCTAACCCCGACGGTTGTGGCTCAGCCGACTGTTAAAAAAATAGACTCATACCATATCCAAAACTTCAACCGCTAGGCTCACTGCCTTCTCCAGGCTACCCTTAATCTATCATATCTTCAAGCTTCAAGTGATTTACAATATTGTTTTTGTGAGTTATTTTACTATTTCAAATAACATCTTCGTTAACCCAACCCCCCCCCCGCCCCTGGTACGTATTCATAATGATTTAAACTTACGGTGAACCCGAGTCCAACTACATGTATACGAGAGTCAAATTGAGTAAAGTTTGAACTCTGAAATCGACTCGCTCTGCTACCTAAGTTGAGTTGAAATTATGCACATACATAGCTCAGTAGTTGAGTAGTTGAATTTATAGTTTACAGCAGATCTGTGTTTTGGGTGTGATTTGTGGCTCCTGTACTGAAAGTCGTATTTGCTATCATAATAAGTGAGGCTAATACGACGGTGTGCTAATAGTCGATTCTTGCCTTGTAAAATCTGCTGACATAAACGACAGCTTATTTGGTGTGCTGACAGTCGTTTTTATTGTAGTTTTGTTGTTACTTTTGTTCGGGCTGTTTGCGTTAGTGACAAAGTTGGAAAATTTGAAAGAAAATACATATTTGTTATTTCGGAGTGTTGCTAAGGGACAGAATTATTTACACAAATGTTTGGAAAGAAATAATAACATAAAATTTTTAATTCTTCGCGTTTGCTATGTATATCCACCGAACTAGAACTACTAAACCACAACTTAGCAGAATTTAACATCTTTAATCTCAAATTGTTTATAATTTTTTCAAATTTTCGCGAAACACAAACTCAAAAATGTTTATTCTGCAAACTAAAAATGTTTATTCCTCACGAAACACAAAAAATCTTAGCACATACACTCTCTGACCCTTGTGCTGACAGTCGTAATTTTACTGAAACGACAATTTTTTCAACTCAAGCGACTTGTCAAGCCACCCGACTCTCAGCACACCAACTGAAAAACGAGACGACAACGACATATACATGCGACTGTCATATGACTCGACTTTCAGCACAGGGGGCCTGTGACGCGAGTTTAAAATTCAACTCAAGCTCAACTGAACTAAATTTTAAAGGATACGATCACTAATTTGAAATGACATTGAATCATAATGAGAACAAAACATATTCTCACCAACTCCATTCGTACTATGAAAAATATATCTACATATACATATTATGAGAATTGTAACATTTTATTATTATTACCCAAAAAAAATATACACCATATATATATACACCGGGTCAGTGAATGCCCTTCGAAACAAAAACCAAAAAAAGAAACAAAATCCATAAATCCTTCAAGTCATTCTTATAACAACCCCATAAAACAAAACAAACCAAAAAAAAGGACGAACATCAGCGAAAAACACTGAAAAAAAAACAAAAAACAAAAATAAATAAAAAATAATACATAAAACATCTTCATCATCATCATCTTATCTTTAACCTACCTGTCATGTTCCTTTTCCTTATCTTTATCCTTATCTTTGTCCTTATCCTTATTCTCGGTCATCCTGTTCCGAAAATATAAAATAATGTTCCTAACACCCCGAAGGGAATAACTTTTACCAAATATATGTTGCACGATTAAAATCTGATTAGGCGATCACTAACCCTTTATTTTTGGGAAGCATAATAGGATTTATTTATTTAAGGAGCTTTGAATAGAACAAAATCAATCAACCAAAAAATATATCGAAGGTAATCAAAATTCAATTATGGTCGTCCTCACACTAAAGATATGACCAGCTTCCGAAGTCAAAAAAACGAAAAGACGAAACGATCCAATTAGCTTCGATTCTTTGTTGTAGAGACAGCCTAGCAAGGATGAAACAATTGCAGGACTCCGATAACGAAAATCCCAGCAAATTGAGCACTGACTGACACTTTCACAACAACTAACAGCACACAATCACGCGCTATCTCCTTGCTGCAATCTTCACTAGTTGCCAACTTTAAATTACTATTCCAATTAAAGCACTTTGAGCATCTTTAACGAAAGAAATCCAAGCCCAATACACACTCACACTATCTCCTTCCTCCTATCACTGCAGCTAGTGCAGAAAAATGAGCATTTCTGAAGCGCTAAACTGCGATACTATATGTAAGTATAAGTAAAAAAAACCACGGTCGCGTGTCCTTTTTGAATCCTCTGTGCTTTCAACCTAGTATGTTCGAACCGAATTCATTGAAAGAACATCTGGTACTAAACCAGCAATCACCAAGCACTAGCCAAGAAATCCAGGAAGGCTTACAGACGGGCAGGCAGCACCATTGAAAAAGTTTTCCTAGAATTTCCGTGTGCTTTGCGCCTTCCCGCCTTTTCCAGCTGTTTCGTCCTTCTGTTGCAAGGATCCCTTCCTCAAATAAAAAGCTTTCAGTAAAAGCTCTCAGGATGCAACCTAGCTAGACCCATCCTCACATACACACACAAAACCAAAAATTAAAGGAAACAATCCCAGATCCCAGGCCCTGAAAGGTATATACTATTCCCAAAACCCTCACCGCAGGTGAACGAACAACGGCAAGAAGCTTCAGTTGTGCCAATAGTCTAAAATTAAACCCATCCCCCCTCTTCCACAAACCCATGATAGCCCGGCAAATCTCCTCTATATCAAAAAAAAAATTTAATAAAAATTTTGTAAACCTAGATACATGCACCTTTCCCTCCCTCCACACCACACATATCCTTGGGGAATATAGTACAACAAAAAAAATGCATCCTGCTGCTGTAGAAGCTTTCGGTAGGGGAATCTACGGATGCAGGTAATCAACAGTCGGTTGTGAAATTTTCGTAGTCCTGTTCAGAAGGTCCTGTGATACACCTGTTGCACATTGCTTTGGCAATCATAAACTCTCATAGAGAAGGAAATTAGATCTCATTACATTGAAAGCTTCCTTTTCTCTTGGTGTAATTTCACGTGAACCAGGACACAGGGAAAAAACACGCAAAGGATACGCATTAACAGGAAAATAGATATTTCCATGCTTGAGAAGACATTTTTAGTAGCATAATGAATTTCAGGATTTTTTTTTAATAATGTTGTTGAATATTTGAATTTTTATTGAATTGGCTGTTGAGACAATATTGGAGTAGATATAATATCGATCTGCACCATGTAATGAAGTCAATCATAAGAAAAATTATGCTACTAGACACACACTTGCATAAACGAATTATAACTATATCAGGATGTCAATAATATATTAAAACCTCCTCTCATAAAATAACAGTGGGTATTGGGTCAGTTTCGACTGGGAACTAAATTATTCAAAAGATGTTTGTCAACTGCACACTTGATTGTAAGGTGGTCTACTTGTGTCAAACAAGTCACAGGGATGATCTAATGATATCCTTAACTATAACCAATCGGTAATGGATGTAGCTGGTGGCTGGGAGTATAGGATCCGGTATTGCTGGTAGAGGGGTTGGGCGTTTGGCTAACTTCCGAAACCTGTAAAAACACACCGGTTAAGAAACGAAAAGGAAAGACTCGGAACAGACAACGTTTAAATCAACATCATTCCCACAGAAACCGTTTTTCGCATATCCCATGTCACCTTCACGAAGGACTACGAGGTGCACATCGCTTCACGTCGTGAATGGAGTAATAGACCACATATATACTATTCAGGATGCTATAAACTTCCTCACTGATGCCTCTAAGTTAAAAGGTTTGTGGAAGGAGGCGTCTTCTCACCGGAACTTGAGATTGAAGTCTCCTTCCGGCTACCAGTGCACTGCAGTATATACCAAGCGGAGGTTGTAGCCATACATGACGCTGTTCTGCAAATCAACCAGCATGGCGACGGGAATCGAACTGTCTACATCTTCTCAGATAGTCAGGCGGTTCCGAAGGCTCTGCGCTCTTGTACTAACAACTCTAGTACTATCTACGAATGCCGCAGATCTCTTAACGAGATGGCTCAGCAGTTTAAGACCCTCCTCGTATGGGTGGTCACCGAAATATAAAGGGAACCTGTAAAACTGATGAACTGGCTAGGAAGACCACGACCACCGCTCTCCTTCCTGAAAACGAGGGGGTTGGTATGAGTTAGGCCACCTTTAAATTCCCATGTAAACACCACACAATGCAACTAGCAGAAAAGCATTGGAGAGATCTTAACAAATACACCTTGGCTAAAATGACTCGGCCCTCCTACGATCTCAGGCAGACCACTTCACTGCTGAGCCTCGGTAGACGAGACCTCTCAGTTACAGCGGGGATGCTGACCGCACACTGTTTGATAGGAACGCATGCAGGTCTCGAAACCAACGTTTCCTGCAGAAGCTGTAAGAATCTGGACGAGGAAGAGCTCTAGGCAGAAAGAGACTTACCACTTTTGGTGACCCCTTTCTACACACGCTTGCTGAAATCTCGAGGTTTGAGATCCCGCAACTAAGAAGATTCATTAGTTCTCTAGGTGGTTCCGCGAAGAAACGAGACTTTAACATCAGGTTAAAGTGGGATCATTGTGACATCATAACGAGCCTATCCCTTTGGCCTAAGTGTGCAGCTATGATACGGCCCCTTCCAATGCCATCAAGATGGTGATAGGAGACCTGAGTGCCAAAATTAAAGGAGAGAACCGGCACAAACTGACCATTGCAAAAGAAAATATCATCGAAATATCACACAATTGCGGGGAACGTGTAATAGACTTTTCAATGAGCAGAAATATGGTCAACATATTTCCCAAGTTCAAGTGCAACATATTTCCCTGCTTGAATAAGTTCAGCAGTCTGCCTAGTGGTTTATCGCTTAGACTTGAATGTTCGAGCAGGGACTCTTCGAACAAAGAAGTCCTGAAGAAGTCCTACTCCAGGCAAAGGTGGTAATTTAAAGCACAGTGTCCGGTAATCAAGCGTCCTGACATCACTTCTGCTGAGCCCACACAATTCTTTGACCGTCTTAGGGGAAGGCACAGAAAGGAACCGCTTAGAGTTGGCCAGTCCAAGCGCGGAGCTCCAGCGTTCAGTTGGTTTCATTAATTTTTGATCGGCCTTGGTCCCAAAAGCAGGTGTTTTTTGCCTCTTTCTTCCTTCCGTGGTTTGTCCTTGGTTGCTACACTCACTCACACATTAAAAGATGTAGATTCAAAATAATGAAAACCACTTTAATTAACACACAATGAATTTGAGATAATATAAATACAAGAACAATGAAAACACTTTAATTGATACACAATGACTTTAAGATAATATAAACTTCATAATAATTCTGACTGTAATTCTGACTGTTGCTTTCGCGGCGGCGTGGTACTCACTGCCCTCACTGCCCAACGATGGTAGGTGCGTGCTGGCTGATTGGAATGATGAACCCGGGGGTTATTGCCGGTCACAACCTGTCGCAATTTCCCAACTGCTGAGCGTAGTTGTTTCAGCATTGGTTGACCTAATTATTGTTCTTCGTACTTGCTGATGGTTGCAGCCACGGGTTGTTCACTGTTGTTTGGACGTTGAACATTTGATGGTTGCAGCAACGGGTTGTTCACCGGGACGTTGAACATTTTGGGCCGCCTTGAAATATCTGTATTTCAAAGATAGAAAAAAAATACTAATTAAATGGGGTTATGTGGCTGGCATTTCCTCCGAACCACAATGGATTCCTAGTGCAAGGAGTTATTTGATGGGCGCTCCGACTCGCCCCAGATTAGGGATATAGATAAAGGATATGGAATGGAGATGAGTTTGTTTTTGGATAAAGGGGAGGAAAATGCAATGCAAGTTGGTTTATGCTTTAGAAATTAGTGATGGATATATTTTTGTTTGGCGTTGAAGTGAGTCTAATGTCACAGTGCTGCTACTTAACTCTCGAACTCCATTTGTCGGAAGTTCATTGGTCTCCTCTGCTGCTTGTTGAGGTGACTCGGTGCACACCGACGTCAATTGTATGTTTGGTTCTTGATGAGATTGTCGCAAGTCTTTATGCACCAGATATGTGGTAAGTGTGTTACACGTTGCTGCGAGTAGCCACCAGCTTTTTCCTCGGAGTGTAGAGATGAGCTTGGCGTTGATAATTACCCCTATGAGGTATTTAACTAAGCGTATTATGAGCCACAACCCAATGAATCCAGCAGATACTTGACCTAAAGTTGAGAATATAGACCAGGTTTGAAACAGATATTCCGATATTTGAGTAAAATGATGATTCGAGAAGAGGTGTAGAATGTTGATATCCTGTTGATCTATGTCGTGTCCGACTAAAGCCTTGGTAACGATGTTCTCAATTGCTTGACGTTCTGAAGGGTACATTATCTGCTTTCGTAGGTCATTGACACTTTCATAAGAGTATATTCCAGATTTAATCAATTCATGAGGATCATTATATTTCCACGGTATATCTTCTGATGGTTTTAGTGACTCGGGTGACTCTAAGCGATGGATTTGTGGCGAAAATCCATACCAGGTTCCGTGTAGAAAATAAGTTGAGGTAAGGGTCGACGAGCAAGGTATCTCCGTACCAAATTCTTGGAGCAGATGTGTTATCGGTGTGATGAAGAAGCTTCGATTTTGATATGTGACGGGGAGCTCGCTAAAACACCGTTCGGTTTTTCGGATTATAACTTCGACTGCTTGACATTTGATGAGGTAGAGGACTTCTCCTCTTGATATGGCGGTATACCCTGGCTCTTTCATTCTCATGAAAGCAAATTCTGTGGGATGTTGATGGGCTGCGACTAGCTGGGTTTTTAAGACCTCCCTTTCAAGTTCACATTTCCTTTTCAGGAGATTAAGGTAGAGCGTCTGGATTTGCGCCTTTATGTGACGTTCTACATAAACAAATTTGGCATTGATATAAGTGAACAAGTCCAACCCTTTTGTGTTCATTGGCTTCTTAATAAACGGG
Source organism: Thereva unica (assembly GCA_949987705.1). Classification (NCBI taxonomy): domain Eukaryota; kingdom Metazoa; phylum Arthropoda; class Insecta; order Diptera; family Therevidae; genus Thereva; species Thereva unica. The sequence continues at coordinate 14,199,833 of OX465284.1, forward strand.
TAACCATGTCGTGACTTCTTCACAATGACTAGACGAGGATGCTCCGTTTGATATCCGTCATAGTGGCATACCGAGATTGGTTTTACTGTCTCTAATGCAAAGATGACTTCTCCAACGCTTACTGTGTATATGGTGTGAGTTTCTTTTCTATATACATCCAAGCTTTGTGTTTTGGTAGCATTTCCTTGATAGAGTACATTATAACCCACAGCTTCACATCCTACATCTGTAAGCAAATTCCAAAAACTGATACCGTACTCAGGGTCGATACACCTGCCCTTCATATAAGGACATACTAAATTGTTACGAAGTATGATTTCGTCATTGTTCAAGTGCGCACTACCGTTGTAGTCCATTATGGTCACTTCCATGGCGTGAATGACTATAACGTCGTTCCACGACGTTTGTCCATAGGTGTATGTTGTGCCTTGGCAATTGCCTTTGGGGTCAACTGTTCCAGCAATAACTTCGGTGAATCGGGTAGATGAGTTGGTCTTGATACCTGCTATAACCCGGTTGTTTTGCAGTTCTAACGTACCAAATTGATGTATTTTAATACAGGTTTCTTTAGATATTTCCATTATGAAGGTACTTAGCCCTCCCGGGACCACAGAAAGGTGACTGAACATACCGCAATAATACACCGATTGCAAAACATTAATTTTACATTGGTATATATGGACAGAGGTCACTTCATTTAGTTCTAAGAGCTGTATATCCTCCTCCTCGTATTTAGTGGTCGGGTTTTCAATATTGCATGGTTCGACATTTAATAAAGAAATCACTGTTTTATTTATTTGCTCATGACCACAGTCGTAAGCAATTAAAGAGCTAACATTGCCAATCAAACTAATTATAATGCCGATTTTCCACATTTTGCTATCTCTGGGTTTCCTTTGATCTGCGAGAAAGAGATGTTTTCCTAAATTATTGTGTAGTTGTATATAGATAATATATGTATATTTACATCTTAACCTAATAAATTGATTTATTGGTGCTACTTAATTTTTAAAAGGCAGACAGCATATCTTCGATATGGCTCTCTTCAGTTGATTAGTTGAGGTTTTTACCGTAACTACTCGTACCTTACCATCTCTTCCGCTATGCAATTCAATTACTCGCGCTAATTTCCAAGCTGAAGGAGGCAAGTTATCTTCCTTAAGTAGCACTAGCGTGCCAACTCTTATCGACGGCTCTTCAATCTTCCATTTGGGTCGTTGTTGTAAACGATGAAGATATTCCGCCTGCCAACGATTCCAAAAATCATATTTTAGTTTTTGTAGATACTGCCATCTGGATAGGTGAGACTGCTGATAAGAACTCCAATCCGTTTCAGGTATTGATGACTGTGCGTTGCCGATAAGAAAATGAGCTGGTGTTAAACACGTAAGGTCTTCCGGATTCTCAGAAAGTGGACACAATGGACGGGAGTTAAGAACTGCCTCGATCTGGGTGAGAGTCGTCATTAGTTCCTCAAACGTTAATAAACTTTGTCCAATCACTCTGCGTAGGTGGTATTTGATAGATTTTACGCCAGCCTCCCATAATCCACCAAAATGCGGGGCTGCTGGTGGGATAAAATGCCAGTTAACCTTATGATTTGCATACCTTTCTGCAGCTATTGGGATGTTGTTTTTCAAGGCACTTTCTATTTCTTTATCCAATGATCTGGAAGCGCCTACAAAGTTGGTTCCATTATCAGTGTAAATGTCTCTTGAAACACCTCGTCTAGAGAAAAACCTTCTCAGTGCGGCGACGAATGCTTCGGATGTCAGATCCGATACCGCTTCTATGTGTAGAGCTTTTGTAGCGAAACACACGAAAACTGCTATATACGCTTTGGCTGTCTTTGAGTTTCGCAGCTTACTTAATTTTATGTTAATGGGTCCAGCGAAATCGATGCCGACTGTAGCGAAGGGTCTCGTTAACTCCGTTCGTAATTTAGGTAAATTGCCCATTATTTGCGTTGTTGGCTGCTGTCTCCATCGCGAGCAAATGATGCACTGATGCCACTGGCTTCTAATGACGGATTTTGCTCTAGGTATCCAGTAAGTTTTCCTCAGAGTCGTAAGTGTGAGATTCGGGCCACCGTGCATGGTAACTTGATGGATATGTCTGATAAGTAAGACTGCGAGCTTTGAGGAACAAGCCAAGATTATTGGATGCTTTTCTTCGAAGGGTAGGTTTGCATGCTCTAAACGCCCTCCGACCCGTAATACATCTTGGTCGTCTAGAAATGGATTGAGTGAAAGTAAGCTACTTCTCTTGTTGATGTTTTCTCCTTTCCGCAGACTTATTATTTCGTCAGGATAATGCTGCAATTGACTCAGCCTGATCAGGGTTAATTTGGCCTCCTGAATTTCTTCTGCAGTGAGATAAGGGGAGCGATTCTTCTTCCAGAATCGCCGACAGTAGGCTATTACGCGACATGCTCTGGTAAAATTAGAAAATCGATCTATTATGTTTTCAGTTTCCACGTTAACCTGAAAAGTTTTAACTCTTTTCATTTCTTCTTCGGCGGCTTTTGATGGTTCAAGGTGAGACATTTGGGGCCACTCTGTTTCAGGTTCCCGAAGCCATTCTGGTCCTTCCCACCAAAGAGATCGGGAAATCAGATCTGCTTTAGTGGCTCCTCGTGATGCTAGGTCAGCGGGGTTATGTTCGGATCTAACATGTCGCCAAATATTTTCTGGAAAGTTATTGTGGATATCCGAGATTCGGTTGGCAACGAATGTCTTCCACCGGTTTGGATGATTGGTCAGCCACGTGAGGACAATAGTGGAGTCTGTCCATAGATAAACTGGGGCGGTTCTTCGTAAATTGTCTCGAAGTTTTTTAACCAGCTTGGATAGTAGGTGAGCCCCACATAATTCTAAACGTGGGAGTGACAAGGTTTTTATTGGAGCGACTCTAGTTTTTGATAAAAGCAGATGAGTACTGATTGCCCCGTCGCTTTGCTGAACTCTTGCGTATATTACAGCAGCATAAGCTCGTTCGGAACTGTCACAAAACCCATGGAATTCGATTTTTGCGGAAGCCAGATAATTAATCCACCTAGGTATTTCGATGCTTTCAATTATTTGTAGTGTATCTGTAAAATTGTGCCATTCTTGTTTGAGGGTGTCGGGAATATTTGAGTCCCAATCTACCTTGGCCAACCATAGTTTTTGTATTAAAATTTTCCCAGAGATAATAACAGGGCTCAACCAGCCGAGAGGATCGAATAGTTTAGCAATTTTGGATAAAATTTGTCGTTTTGTAAGGGGCCCCGCCAAATTTATGTTCAGCTTATAGCGAAAAACATCATCTTGTGGATGCCAAGATAGGCCAAGCGCCTTTATAGTGGGATCCTCTTGTAGTTGCAAGAGTGCTTCTGTGGATATTTCATCCTTGGGTAAATCTGTTAATATGTCCTGGTGGTTAGCTGAAAATTTTCTCAGAGGAAATTTCCCTTTATTCAAAAGTGCTTTTAGTTCATGTTTGAGTAGATTTATTTCCTCTATCGTGTCTCTACCGGCAAGTACATCGTCGACATAAAAATCATTTTGTAAACACTCAGAAGCATTAGGAAATGTCGATTTTTCATCCTCCGCTAATTGATGTAGCGTTCGGATGGCTAGGTATGGTGCACACGAAACTCCAAAAGTGACGGTCAAAAGACGATAGTCTTTGATAGCGTGTTTTGGTGTGGGCCGCCATAATATGCGTTGATAATCCACATCATCGGGATGTATCCAAATCTGTCGGTACATTTTCTCAATGTCCGCAGAAAAAACATACCTGTGAAATCTCCAATTCAATAGAAGAGTGGTGATATCTTGCTGTAAAGCTGGGCCCGTTAGTAGGGATTCATTAAGGGATATGCCTGATCCTGTTTTACAAGAAGCGTCGAAGACGACCCTCAACTTTGTAGTGGTGCTGGCCTCCTTAAAAACCGCATGATGTGGTAGATAATTCCCTTTCCAAGGCTCCCCCCCGGGTTGCTTTGCAGTGATTTCTTCCATTTGATTCAGAGTTAAATATTCCTTTACCACTTCGTTGTAATTCTGCAACATACCTTTTCTCTCTGCCGATTTTTCACTGTGTATCAAGCGCCTAAGTGCAATTTGACGGGATGCGCCAAGCATCACTTGATTTTTCTCTAAAAGAGCCTTAAATGGTAAACGAACTACATAGGAACCATTCGACTTTCGGTAATGAGTTTTTGCGAAATAGCTTTCACAGAAGGTGTCTTCAGGAGTATCGACTTTAGGCAATGAACATTCTTCGATTTCCCAGAATTTCTTTATATCAAATAGACAGTCATCTACAGTGTTGACATATGATACTATCTCAACCTTGTTGTTCGCGTTCTGATTACCCGTTGGACCTGTTAATATCCACCCAAAAATGGTATTTTGAGCTGCAGGTGAACTATTAGGTCCAAGTTTTAATCCATCGAGTAGGATCGAGGGATAGATATCTGCTCCTATGAGCAAGTCGATTTTTCCCGGCGTGTTGAATGCAGGATCGGCTAACTTCAATTCTTGGAGATGATCCCATTTTTGTGGTTTGATCTTTGTCGATGGCAAGAGCTCGGTGAGTTGATCCAAAACTATTGCGTTGACTTCGATGTTATTATTCGCATTTGTGTCCTGAATAATAAATTTCGCCATTTTTTGGGAATTGGCAGTTTCAGTGTTCATAAGACCAAACATTCTGACGGTTGTCGACGTCGTTTTAATTTTCAAGCGTTGTAGAACGGCTTTTGTGATAAAGGTGGCTTGCGATCCGGGATCTATCAGAGCTCGCACACTCTGAAGTCCTTGTTTTGTTTTGATGAAAACGATGGCTGTAGCTAGTAATACTTGCCTTCTTTCATTAGTAAAATGTGTGAGTATATTGGGAGTTGCTGCATCCGTGTGGTTGTTGGTGTCATGGATGGGAGGTGATGCTCGGATAGATCTGGAGTCATTACCTACGTGACTTTGATGATTTCCCGATACATTTTGAGATTTACCTCCTGATAAATGTAGTAATGTATGATGTTTTTGTTTACATACATTGCACCTGTTTTTGCTTAGGCACTTGCTTAAAGCATGGTATTTACCTAGACAGTTGAGGCAATATTTTTTAGCCTTGGCCACTTTTATTTTAGCTCTCACGTCTAACTTCAGGAATCGGGGACATGAGCGTAGCCCGTGATTTTCAGAGCATAGCTCACAGGCTGAATTAGAATTGAAAAAATTCTGTATAAGATTTTTGGAGGTGTTATTAGGGCCGTCTGGGCGTTTTTCTTTGGCTTTATTTGACCCTATCGCTTCCAAAGTGCGGAAACGAGTTTCAAGAAATTTCTTGAATGATGGCCATGTCGGAACGTCATAGCTGTCTCCAATGGATTCCTCCCAAGCTTTGTGTGTTTCTGGAGGCAGTTTCTGAACCAGGAGGTGAATAACGAGGGGATCCCAATTTGAAATATTTACTTTCAAATTTTCCAGTGACGCTAAAGCTTCGCTCGTGGTGTCAAGTAGACTTTTAATGGCACTTGCTGATTCAGCGGTAATTTTTTGTTGTGACGTAAACGTGCGTAATAATGAAAAAACTAGCACTCGGGTGTTTTCATACCGCTCGGTCAATGCCTTCCAGGCGGATGAGTAATTTGCATTGGTGACACTGAACTGTTTTATCACGTTAGCAGCGTCACCAGTGAGTGTTGTTTTGAGATAATGGAACTTTTGCACGTTTTCCAGATCCGAATTTTGATGAATTACGGAAAGATATAAATCTCGGAAACTGATCCAGTCGTTGTAGTTCCCTGAGAATGTGGGTAATGAGATTCTAGGCAGGCTGGTATGAGTTTTGCCAGATGTGGATGCCGATAATGTGGTATTAACGTCCTGGTTATGCCTGGACGTATTTGCAGGTTGTTCTAACCTCGATACGTGGTCAATGAGTTCGCCTTTGAACTCGTAATAAATCTGCTCTTGTGCAGAAAAAAGATCCTCAGTGAAGTACGGATGATTTGAGTTTTCGGGAGTTTGGCTGATTCGAAGATCATTAGCAGCGAATTGATGCCACAAATCATGCCACCCGTTTACGCGTGATACATAAAACCCGTGCGTTCTTTTCGGGATTGCCGCCTTTTTTATATTCACCATGAACTTGTGCATTTGCTCGATCAATGCACTTTGGATGTCGAGCAATGTATCATGGGAACTTGATTCCGTTGGAGTTTTAGACATTGTTTACGATAAGATAATCACTTGCACGAAATTTTTTTTTTTTTTTTTTTTTTTTTTTTTTTAATTAAAAGCTTTTATTTATTTGTTTATACGTGTGACTTTATTTTATTATTTTTGTTTTAGAGTTATGTAAATATATAGAATTACAGAAAAAGAAGTTTTATTTTATTTAAACGATAATTTATTTTGATGTTATTTAATTAAAGTATTTAATTAAATGCATTGCACTTAAGGAAGGGAAAATGGGACTTACGTGATACAAGGTTATTTTATTATTTAACGATGACTGCTGATTCCAAGATGGATCCGGCTCGAAGGACCAATGTTTTTTGCCTCTTTCTTCCTTCCGTGGTTTGTCCTTGGTTGCTACACTCACTCACACATTAAAAGATGTAGATTCAAAATAATGAAAACCACTTTAATTAACACACAATGAATTTGAGATAATATAAATACAAGAACAATGAAAACACTTTAATTGATACACAATGACTTTAAGATAATATAAACTTCATAATAATTCTGACTGTAATTCTGACTGTTGCTTTCGCGGCGGCGTGGTACTCACTGCCCTCACTGCCCAACGATGGTAGGTGCGTGCTGGCTGATTGGAATGATGAACCCGGGGGTTATTGCCGGTCACAACCTGTCGCAATTTCCCAACTGCTGAGCGTAGTTGTTTCAGCATTGGTTGACCTAATTATTGTTCTTCGTACTTGCTGATGGTTGCAGCCACGGGTTGTTCACTGTTGTTTGGACGTTGAACATTTGATGGTTGCAGCAACGGGTTGTTCACCGGGACGTTGAACAGCAGGCTCTGAGCCGGCGAATGCAATCTCATCCGCACTTTCGTCGCCTTCGATCGACCCGGGATCCCGACAAGGGTAACTTGATTGAGAACGCCCAACTCACCAGGAGCACGTTGGCGGTCCTAAACTAATTTCGACATGGTCCTTCTTTCTTTTTTTTTTTTTCTTTGATACGTTAGCTGGTTATCCGTGCAGGACGTTCCCGCAACAGAAGGAACAGATTCCAGTATCCCCCAAGTAACATCCTGCATAGATTCGACCTGTGAATCTGACCACTTCCTAGTAAAAGCTAGACTCAAATGCCGGCTCACCCACTCAAGTAAAAAGAAACAACAAACAAAAATAGGATAGGTCTAAACATAACTAATACAGATATAGTGGAGGGAAGGTGGCTCAAACTGAAAGCAATACAGACAGATGGAGGAGATGGATAGACTCTGTGACGGCTGACGCGAAGGCAATGCTCAACATTCGAAAATGGAGACGTGCTGCTAGGAACCGTCAAACTTGGAGAAATTCCCTAGAGGAGGCCAATGCTCGATTTTGGCTGTAGGGACATTGGATGGATGGACTGTCTCGGCAAGTGTTCCCTACTCCGCAAGGGTCAATTCTATCACTGCTCTTTTCCTTTTTTAGAGATATTGGGTGCAAAAGTACCGCAGCCATTTGCTTGACCTATTGTACTACATCTTTATACCTCATATTTGTGGAACAAGCTCAGCAGCTACTGGCTTGTCGTTTATACCTGACTGTTCAAGCTTCCTCCCGGTCTGTTCGAAAGAAGTTCCCGAAAGCAGGGCTCGACTGTGATCCGTAGGGCTCCCCAATTCCACTTTATTCGCCCCTCCTTGCCTTGGCCCTCTCCAGATTAATGGTATACAAAAGTCTCATTAGTATGGTAGGAACGTTGACGTCCATCTTGACAGAGCTTTCATATCAGAATAAGACATTATACAACTGCGTGCCCTCGGTGCCCAGAGGAGATCAAACGAAGTTAAACGACAGCGCAAAACATACCCACTGTCATGCAGCATTCGACGCGATAACATTACACCTTGGCTTGGTAGGCCCGATCATATTAGCCAATTCCTTTCAGGACAGCTTCCATTGGCCACCACGAGAAGGTTATGATCTTCTTCCATTCTTTTCCTAATCTTTCTAAACGAATAGGCAGTTGCCGGATTGTGAAGAAAAAGTTACCTATCTTAAAAAGGTACCTAACGTTGCAGGTGGAGAAAACAGCTCTCAATGAGCTCATACAACATCCAAGAGTTCAAACTCCTACATATCCATCCTCTAGACTACCTTCAACCTATTTTATCAGTAAGTATTGGAACGATTGACCCTGGGAACCAACAATGACCTAGATATGTACGTCACTGCCAGTTCCCAGGTCTAATCGTCCTAATACCCACTCATATCCTTTTCCTAGCCTTCGAACTAAGCTTACTGCTGGACCTACCTCCATGACATGAACGGTATGATGGACTGGTAGTATAAAGGGTGACACCCAAGCTTATACTTTCACATAAAAAAAACTCTCAACCTATACTTCAAAGCTTAGTTGAGGACGACAACCTGGAAATGTACGTCCCTGACATTGTCCTTTTGATTGTGAGCCCATGCCCAACTCTATCACCAGGAACATTGAACCATTCTTAACTAGGTCCACAAGGATTTTGCGAATTATTATTATTTGCGAGTATTGTCTTATCTCTAATCGCTCTGGCCTTCCTTTTGTCACAGTGAACGATCTGCACCGAATAGCCTCGGTCTCTTAACATCTAATATGACCCGATGGAGCTAACAATTTTCAACATCCTTGATCTAGACATTCAACTCTACCTCCACTCTCTCTGTTGACTCTTAAGTGGTTGAATAGTTCTGTAAATCTTTTATAATGTATTCTCCAGCTCATAAAAGCAAACGAATATTTTCTTGGCCCATCCCCTCCCCTTTTCTGGTTATCATCCTCTATATGAAAATGGAAGCTGTCTTTTGTCTGTTTCGTTTGTACAAAGTATTTACGAGAGCTTCTAGTCTATACAGAAGACCAAGAGTGACTTTTAGACGATGACATGCCTCGAGTTTCGTACTTCTTGGTCTATTCAAATGGAATAAGAGAATTCAAATATTTATTTTCCATTGCACCGCAGGAGCCCGACCGACAGCGACAAGTCGACATCAGCAAATACAGTCGACATACAGGCAAAAAAAACTAGAATATCCCGATCCTGTGCCACATGGCAGAAAACCCTGCGGAGACATGCATTTTCCATTTTCACATTTTCCGTGTTCGAATGGAATCGATTGGTCTTTGTTTTATTCGAGAGTGTCGCTAATCGAAAGGGCTTAGGTCCCCACTCCGCCACCGCGAAGAGTTCGTCGTTATTACATCGAATCGTGGCCGTTGATGGTCGATTGATTGCTCCTGGCTAGGGCGTGATGAAGTTGAGAAGCTTCCAGGGTGCGAAACTAAATAAAGGACTTAATGCAAAGGAGACAGAAGTGCGGTGGGCCTGCGATGGAATAAGCCGATTTGATTAATGGTTGTGACAACCCATATTTGTTTTTATTGGCCCTTTTTTAATTCGTCCTGAATATGAGTGATCTTGATTGTGTAATTGGGCGATGGCTGAAATATTGCTCGAATTTGTTTTATCAGAATGTAATCGCTGGAAGTGAGTTTCGAAATGAAAATTTATTGGAATAATTAAATATTTATTGTGGGTACGCGGCACTTCGAGTTAATGGCCGGCTGTTGCTTAATGTTTTGGTTCGTTATTTTTCGTTATTGCTATGCCTTGCTATTAATGTAATCATTTTGGGTCATATTGATTCCTTGTGTTTCGAATTTTGAATGAAGCCACAGTAATGTCTTTACGCAAGCAAAGGGTTTGTATATATGTTTTCTTTCTTCCTACCTAAATGATTAGATTCAAGCAGTATCGCTGCTGTGACGTGGGCCTATTGTGCCCAACTGTCTTATATTTGGACACCAGATGCTTCGAACAGACTCTACACAAAAGGTTGACACTTGGACTTGCTTGGTCCAGGAATCCTGCTCCTTGATATCGCGGAATAGCGACAGAGAGCATAAAAGGCAGACTCGTCCTCCCTAAGACACAGTTTGCAAGTGAAATCCTCCACCCTTCAGAATCTCTATAGGTGGTTGTTTAGGATTTATTGCCCTGTGTCCAAGCTAACTAGTGTCCTGACGCCTTCCTGTCGGTGTGTTCGATGTATTTAATCAATGTTCGATCACCTAGGGCACTGTTTAACAAAAGTATGTACTAAGTTTCCACATAGAGTTTACTCAGATTAGGCGCCCAGTTAAATCCAAGAAAACTCGACGAAACTAGTCGGGTTAGGCTGGGTTTGGCACATATTTTTTTACTATAGATATACCAAAGGCGGCGTAATGTAAAATGGATTATCTTTCACTTTAACCCAGAACCTTCATGGAAACAGCATCGAGTTAACTTGAGAGAAAAAACTTTCTGTTTACCCAACGAAAACTCTATCTCGGCTTATGGGAATACAGTAATGGTGCCCCAAGAGCTGGTTCCGTGACATAAAACAAGGGCGACCTGACTAAGGAACCTTGTTTAATTTGCTGGCAAAGCTATATAGTCTGGTATGTACTCAGTGACCCTTAAGGATTTGGGCGCGTCCGACTAATCACATTGTCCATTGTCATGGTTATGATAAAGTAAAAAATCAAACCCATAAACAGCAACCACATCGGATTAAGCAGATTTAATGGACAGGTTCTCGTTCGATTGCGAAGGTCAAGCAGCATTGGGCGTGATCAGTACTTTGATGAGGGCCTGCTTGGAAAAACGACACTCGGGTTTAAAAGTTTGAAGCTTTCGACCTTGCCGTAGTTATCGTATATCCATAATTCTCAAATTGTTTAGCCACGTTTTCCACTCGGGACGGGCAAGGTGTTAAATTCCCCTTGTAGGCCCTAGAGGGCAATCTACACAGGGCCCATCTGACCGGCTTTAATATCCTTGCCGAAAATCTTTTCTTTGAATAGTTTAGCCCGGCTTCGATTTAAATATTACATTGTCATATATAATGCAAATGGTTTATTATCACGTTCACGACTGAAACGTCACTTTCATCAGCTCTAACGACTTGTCACGAATCACGACTTGACTTTCATCACAGAGGACTATGTGTGCACACAGTACGAAGGACAATGGACTATCAACTCGTTATTTTAACAGTAAAGTCATATAGATCCTCCTGCTTAGATATTCTCTCTTTTTCTTTCTGCAAAGCTTGTCTGCGAATTTTCTTTTTTTCTTCAAGACTTCCATCCTTGCTCTTGTTAACTTTGCGATGTATTCCCGGTGGCTCTGGTTTCCTTCTTCAATTGCGACTCTACAGTCCCGATCAAACCAGTCAATTGTAGTCTGTCTGTTTTTCTGCCTCTCTCAAGTTTTGTACTGGTAGGCATCTCTTCTTACTTCCAGTTTTAGCTTATCTATATCGTATTTTGGTTGGTTAAGTTTTAATTGCTATCCGGATTCTCAATTTCACTTTGACTAAATAGTGGTCCGAGCCACAACACGCTCCTCTCATTGTTCTTACGTCCAGTGCCGGCCAAGAAAGGATAGACGACCAAATCAGGGAAAGGAAATGGAATCGGGTTGGCCACACCTTGCGACACGAAAACAAAAATCTAGCCAAGCAGGCCCTTGACTGGAATCCACAAGGATCCCGTCGAGTCGGAAGACCTAGAACAACATGGAGGAGAACCCTACTAGCAGAGGCCGCAACAACTAGGAGATCCTGGTCGGAGCGCTGTCGAGCAATACAGAGTCCGCTGGAGGGCAACTATTTTCGCCCTATGTCCAATGAGCGATTAAAGGAGCCTAAAGAAAGAAGAAGAACCTAATGGCATTTGCTAGCCCTTGGTAGAACTCTTCCTTCTCTTCATCCGACTTGTCTTTTGTGGGAGCATGGACATTTATAGGACTAATATTATGTAGCCTTGTTTTAATGCGAAGCGTGCATATTCTGGCTTGAAGTCCAGAATCAGTGATTTCATTTCATTCTCTATGGTAAATGCTACTCCGAACTCTCTTCTACCATTCGACGATCCACTGGACGGTATCGTAGGGGTTTAAAGATCCATTATACAACTATGAATCCATTTGGTTTCTTGAAGGACTGTGATCTTTATGTTATGTTTTTGTATAACTAATAATAGCGAATGCAGAGCGCCCGTTCTGTTGAGTTTCCTGACGTTCCATGTTCCAAGATCAAATTCCATATTCCCTTGCCTAAGACGTTACCGTTGAGTCCGTCCGAGGCCTATCTTGAGGATTCTTGATGGATGGAATTTTACGATGTAAGGTTGTCAGCCTGCCGTCCAACCCCCAACCT